>SNSB01092048.1:12594807-12630468 GCA_012922965.1 Capreolus pygargus
TTTAGTATGAGATAAAACTTACTGAGATAATCAAAACCAATTTTTTTTAACTGAACCTAATTACTGTCTTGACAGGATGCATGAGACAAGCGCTCGGACCTGGTGCACTGGGAAGGCCTCGAGGGAGTGGGTGGAGAGGGAGGTGGGAGGGGGGATCGGGATGGGGAACACATGTAAACCCATGGCTGTTTCATTTCAATGTATGACAAAATCCACTACAAAAAAAAAAAAAATTAAACTATATGAATCATCAGGGAAATGCAAATCAAACATACCATATCATACTATTATACTACACATGAAAAAAAGGCTAAAACAAAACAAAACAAAACAACAACAAAGAAAACTAAAAAGACAACGTGCTAGAGAGAAAGTATATCTATTAGAACTCCCATACATCCATACACTCTTTTGAAAGGCTAAGCTGTTACAATCATTTTTGGACAAATTTTTGGTATTAGCTACTAAAAATGCATATGTATGTGTGTATATATATATATACACACCAAAATGCCTATATAACACTATTTTAATAGCATTATTTAAAATAGTCCCAAATGAAATACTACCCAAGTATCTGTCAACAGTGCTTCAGATAAAAAGCTGATATTATATTCACACAAACGAATATAAAGAAAGTAATAAGAATGAATGATCTACAGCTATGTATAGCTGCATAGATAATTCTGACAAACATAACATTAAGCAAAAGAAACCTTAAAAAAAAGAGGATATGAAGTATAATTCAAATTATACAAAGTATAAAAAAAGTATAAACCAAGCTGTGGTTTAGAATTTAAGATAATTGTTGTTAGGATATTGTAGGATAGTGATAAAACCGCATGAGCAAGGCTTCTGGGGGTACTATTATGGTCCTATTTCTTGAGTATGGTTCTGTTTTCATGATATTTGCAAAAAAAAAGTACATTGTGATATAAGCTTCTGATATGTACACATCTCTGTGTGTATGTGAATATAAATGCAAGTGGCCAATAGACATGTGAAAAGTTGCCCAACATCTCAAAATATTAGAGAAATGTAAATTAAAACAACAATGAGATAGCAATTCACACCAGTCTGCATAAAATCTATAAATAACAAATGTTGGAAAGTATGTAGAGAAAGGGAAACTCTTGTACACTGTTAGTGGGAATGAAAATTGGTGCCACCACTATGGAAAACAGTACAGAATTTACTCAAGAAAGTAAAAATAGAACTTCTATATGATTCAGTAATTCCACTTCTGGGTATATATCAGGATAAAACAAGAACACTGTTAAAAAGATATATACGTGGGAACTTCCCTGGTGGTTCAGTGTTTAAGACTTCACCTTCAAATGCAAGAAGTGGGAGTCCAGTCCTTGACTGAGGAGCTAAAATCCCACATGTCTCATAGCCAAAAATCCAAAACATAAAACAGAAGCAATATTGTAATAAATTCAATAAAGATTTTAAAGTGGTCCACATGGAAAAAGAATCTATAAAAATGATATATACATCCCAATGTTCATAGCAGCATTATTTACATTAGCAAAGATATGGAAGTAACTCAAGTGTCCATCAATAAACAAATGGATAAAGAAGATGCAATATATATGTTATATTAATATATATACTAAGATTTTACTCCTATTTAACAAATAATTAAATTATACTTTTAACTATAATTAAATTATACTGTTAAGCAATGTTAACAGATGTAGAGAATATTATGCTTAGTGAAATATATGAGAAAGAAAAAGACAAATACTGTATGATATCCCTTATATGTGAAAACTAAATATAAAGCAAACAGATGTATATAACAAAATAGAAATAGACTCATAGAAAACAAACTAGTAGTTTCAGAGTGGAGAAGGTATGGGGAAAGAACAAATTAGGGGTATATTTTTAGAGATATAAACTACTATGTATAAAATAGATAAACAGCAAACATATATTGTTTAGCATGCACAAAGAATTATAGCCATTATCTTGTAGTAACTTTTTTTCCATTTATTTTTATTAGTTGGAGGCTAATTACTTTACAATATTGTAGTGTTTTTTTGTAGTAACTTTTAATGGAGTATAATCTATAAAATAGACAGCAGGTGGGAATTTGCTGTATGGCTCAGGAAACTCACAGGGGCTCTGTATCAAACTATAGGGTTGGAATGGGGAAGAAAATGGGAGGGAGTTTCAAAAGAGGGGATGCATGTATACCTATGGCTAATTCATGTTGAGGTTTGATGGGAAACACCAAAATTCTGTAAAGCAATTATCCTTCAATAAAAAATAAATTAATAAAGAAAATTTTAAAAAATAGATCACTATTCTGTGAGATTAGAGCTAATATAATTTTGCAGGATTCCCTGGACTCCTCACTTCCACTGCAGGAGACATAGGTCCAATCTCCTGTCTGGGAACAAAGATCCCACAAGCTACATGGCATGGTCAACAACAACAACAACAATAACAGCAACAAAAACAGAAACATACAAAGAAAAATAAACTAAGACAATAGTGTAATTCATCTATACTTCAAAAAATAATAATGATAATAAAGTAATTGGTAAGTTATCTGAAAAAAGATAAAAAAAAAGAGAGAGAGAGAAAGGATGCTAGATAGATAAATACAATAGATAGCTACTACCATATAGCATTTTTTTAGTTTTTTTCCCCATGTATAGAGCTAGTTATTCTGATACCCATTATCAAATGTTTCATTCTTTATTATTTTATTGAAATGTTGTCTTTGTCATAAATTAAATTATAACACAAAAAATAAAAAGTATGCAAAAGATAGGAAAAGATATACCCTTCATGGATCAATGCCTTGACATGGTGAAGGAGCTTGTGTAACTCTATGAAGTTATGAGGCATGCCATGTAGGACCACCCAAGACTGATGGGTCATACCAGGCAGTTCTGACAAAATGTAATCCACTGGAGGAGAGAATGGCAAACCACCCCATACTTGCCATGAAAACCTCATGAACTGTATAAAAGTTGTGCTGCAGCTCATGGGTTCTCAAAGAGTCAGACACGACTGGGTGAATGAATAACAACAAAGGAAAAAGATATGTTGTGAAAAAAATAAGAAGAAGCATATGGAAAGATGTTCAAATTATATGTAATAGATAATTGAATATTAAAAAATAAATTTTTCAATATATGCCAATTTAGCTGTATAAATTGATAAAATTGTAAAGCTGACAATACAAAAATCTGAAAAGGATACGGATCAGAAAATTCTGAAGCATAGCTGGTGGGAATGTAAAATGTCATAGCTACTTTGGACACTTTGTCACTTTCATCATGAGCTAAAAACAACCCTACCACACAATCCGGCAATTGTGCTCTTGTGTTCTTACATAACTGAGTTGAAAACTTATATCAGTACAAAAACCTAAACCCCTATATGCAAAACAGAAAAAGAGACAGAGATGTACAGAACAGACTTTTGGACTCTGTGGGAAAAGTCGAGGGTGGGATGTTTCGAGAGAACAGCATTGAAACATGTATATTATCTATGGTGAAACAGATCACCAGCCCAGGTTGGATGCATGAGACAAGTGCTCAGGCCTGGTGCACTGGGAAGACCCAGAGAGATCAGGTAGAGAGGGAGGTGGGAGGGGGGATCGGGATAGGGAATACATGTAACTCCATGGCTGATTCATGTCAATGTATGACAAAACCCACTACAATATTTTAAAGTAATTAACCTCCAACTAATAAAAATAAATGAAAAAAAAAAAAAGGAAAAATGTTTAGAGCAGATTAATTTGTGATTTTCAACCTTCCCTCGTGGCTCAGATGGTAAAGAATCTGCCTGCATTGCAGGAGAACTGGATTTGATACTTGGGTGAGGAAGATCCCTTGGAGAAGGGAATGGCAATTCACTCCAGTATTCTTCCCTGGAGAATCCCATGGATGGAGGAGCCTGGCAGGCTGTAGTCCATGGGGCTGCACAGAGTTGGACATGGCTTCCAAAATGGCCAAGATATTTCTTCATAAATAAATGAATAAACAAACTACAGTACATTTATACAGTGGAAAATTATTTGGTGATTAAAAATATACATGAGCTATAAAACAACAAAAGACATGGAGAAATGTTAAATTCATGGTATAAGTTTAGAGAAGCCAATCTGAAAAGGCAACATGCTTTATGATTTTATATAATTCTACAATATATTTTAAAAAGCAAAGGAGACGTTATAATAGGATATGGATAAAACAATACATATATAAAGGACAAAAGATTTTTCAGGGCAATGAAAATAACTTGTATGATATTGTAATAGCAGACATGTTACATTAGCCTTTTTTGGGCTCATAGAACTTTAAAGCACATAGAGTAAACTTTAAACGTACATAAATTTAAAAAAATAATTTATGAAATCAGGAGATCCGAGAAAAGAATGCAGACTATAACATTAAAGTCTAGCAGTATTACACATGCCTGAAACGCCTTCACTGAGGTGGGTGCTGACCTAAGCAACTTAGGAAATAAGCGGTGTCTCTAAGGCTTAAGGCACAATGAAATGCCCATAAACACTGTACCCTTAATAATACTGTGATTTCCCATTGGACCACTAGCTAACAATTCTGGTGCTGTTGTATATGTATACGGAAATTGAACAATATAGTAAAGTGATAGCTGAAGTTGGTAGAAAGCTTTTTTACTGTTGTGAAGAAAGGTCACAGAAAAGCAAGGAGAATGAGTTAAAATAATATTTAAGGTAATAAATATGAGTTGGATATACCAGTAAGAAATGACCAATAAAATGGTCACTTTTAATTGAACATAGATACAGGAGATATAGGTGGTAATATAGACATATATTTATAGATATGTGTATATATACATTGGAGTAGGGCAAAGCAGGTCAATGTCTCTGCTTTTTAACATGCTGTTTAGGTTTGTCATAGCTTTTCTTCCAAGGAGCAATCATCATTTAATTTCATTGTTTCAGTCATCATCTGCAGTGATTTTGGAGACCAAGAATATAAAGACTATTTCTGTTTCCATCCCCCCCCCCCAATCTATTTGCCATGAAGTGATGGGACAGAGTGCCACGATCTTAGTTTTTGGAATGTTGAGTTTTAAGCCAGCATTTTCACTCTCCTCTTTCACCTTCATCAACAGGCTCTTTAGTTCCTCTTCATTTTCAGCCATTACAATGTGATAGCAGTAGTAGCGTCTTCATATCTGAGGTTGTTGATATTTCTCCCAGCAATCTTGATTCCAGTTTATGAGTCATCTAGCCTGGGATTTTTATGATGCTCTCTGCATATAAATTAAATAAGTAAGGTGACAATGTACAGCCTTGATGCTTTCTTTTCCCAATTTTGAACCAACTCACTGTTCCATATCCAGTTCTAACTGTTGCTTCATGACCCATGTACAGGTTTCACAGGAGCCACGTAAGATAGTCTGGTATTCCCAACCCTTTAAGAATTTTCCACAGTCTGTTGTGATCCACACAGTCAAAGACTTGTTTGTCTTTTCCAAAGACATTTAGGGTAGGGGGATAGTATCGAGGATGCTGTGACTTTATTAAAAAAAAATTGTTAAATAGAGCTCTGAGCTATCTAATGGGGAGCCATGGTTCAAGAAATGATCACAAGGAAGGAAGTATACAATATGCCTCAAGGAGACACCTGTGGAGTCAAAGCAAGGTATAAGCAGATTGTGAGCACCAGGACCTGAGGCACTTTCCTTTAATACCATCTAGAATTGGAGTGTTTTGGGGTTCCTGGGGTAATGCTGGATATGTATTTTCAAACCAAAAAAAAAAAAAAGCTGGGCTTTTGGTAAGCTCTGCAGGGGTCTTATATGAGACCTGCATAAGAGGAAAGTCCTGATAGGTGGGGAAGACTTTGCTCACAAGTGTTGTTAGAGAAATTATGTCAGGAACTTTGACTTGTGACTCTGATGACTGTTATTTAGTACCTGTGTTTGTGAGGGGCAATGTCAGTTGAAGAATTCTTAAGGCCAGTTGGTCACAAAAAATAGATGCTCAGGCAGCAACATAATAGACTAACATAGCTAAATTCACAACAGAAGGCCTCCCATGCTCAAAATCCTACTCTTCTGATTGTGGAAGACTTACTGATGAATAAAACAGGAGTGCAGCCCTTAAGAAGTTACATGTAATAGAAGAAGCAACCCATAACTATTAGGGAGCTTCAAAGAAGAAAATGGGTATGGAAAACATGCTGAATGTGGTGTGAATGTAGAACTAATTTATGGAACAAGAAACACTTATTAAAACTCTGCTGTTTGTTGTTTGTTTGTTGTTTCTGTTTGTTGTTTGTTGTTGTTTTAATAAATTACAGTAAACAGTTTGATTGCTCTCTGGGGATGAGAAAACAAGTAGATGAAAGTAGTTTTTTAAAGTGCCTTTTAAAATTTGAAAACATTGTAAGATATTTTCCCACATTTATATATTAGCAGATGTTTATGTTGCCTTATACTATATTTAAACCTCAAAAGAAGAAAGATAACATGAGCAAAAGGAAAGAAAGGGGGAAATACATGTTTTTTTGTTTTAATGCCTGAGCAACATAGTAGTTAATGTCATGAAAGTGAAAAAAAAAAAGCTGAGGTATTTTTTACATTTGCCTACATTACTTGCTGCCCAGAAATGATGTCATTCACATATAAATTCACATAGTCAAGTCACATCACACTGAAAGATTTTCTGCTTCCTTCCACTCCAAAAAGCTCATTAATTTAGCACCCATGAGTAGCAGATGGCAAGTTAAGCTAGTTGATTAATGACAGGATTTGCATCTATAGCCAGGCCTGCAAAGGAATTCACCTGTATGGGCACTTACCCTGTCACTCTCCATGAATCTTCTCCCAAGTTGAATCACTAATTTTTAAGAGGTTTGGCCAGATACACCACTATTTTAATATCTTTTAAGATCTTAGAATAAGAAATGATGATTTAACAGTGAAAATGATATCTTACTAGAATCATAATATATATATTTTGTAGCACTGCCTGGGTGATAACTGTATTATGTATGACTTTTCCCTTTTCACCATAAAACAATCCCAGATTTTAAGGGAAAGTAAGAAAATTGATTGCAGTTAATTTCACTAGGTGCCTCCACAATAGGGTTTGAATGAGAGTAATCCAGTAAAATAATAGTGGGAGTGTGATGTCAAGTGGGTCTTAGGAACTATTACTACAGAAAAAGCTAGTGGAAGTGATTAATTCACTCTGGGCTATTTAAAATCCTAAAAGATTATGTTGTTAAAGTGCTGCATTCAATATTTTGATATATTGATATATATCAACATATATCTATGTATTGAAATATCAATATATTCCAAACATATCAAAATTTGGAAAACTCAGAAGTGGCAACAGGACTGAAAAAGGTCAGTTTTTTTCATTCCAATCCCAAAGAAAAGCAATGCCAAAGAATGTTCAAACAGCAGCACAATTGAACTCATCTTACATGCTAGCAAGGTAATGCTCAAAATCCTTCAAGCTAGGATTCAGCAGTACAGGAACCAAGAGCTTCCAGATATACAAGCTGGATTTAGAAATGGAAGAGAAACCAGAAACCACGTTGCCAATATCTGTTGGATCATAGAGAAAGCAAAGGAATTCCAGAAAATTATCTACTCCTACTTCATTGACTATTGACTTGACTGTGTGGATCACAAAGAAACTGTGGAAAATTCTTAACGAGTTGGAAATATCAGACCACCTTACTTGTCTCCTGAGAAACCTGTATGCAGACCAAGAAGCAACAGTTAGAATGGGACATGGACCAAAACACTGGTTGAAAATTGGGAAAGGAGTACATCAAAGCTGTATATTGTCACCCTGTTTATTTAACTTACATGAAGAGTATCTCATGAGAATTGCCATGCTGAATGATTCACAAGCTGGAATCAACATTCCCAGGAAAGATACCAACAATCTCATATATACAGATGATACCACCCTAATGGCAGAAAACAAAGAGTAATGTAAGAGCCTCTTGATGAGGGTGAAAGAGGGAGAGTGAAAAAGCTGGCTTAAAACTCAACATTCAAAAAACTATCATCTGTCCCATCACTTCATGGCAAATAGATGGGTAAAAAGTGGAAACAATGACAGATTTTATTTTCTTGGCCTCCAAAATCACTATGAATGGTGACTACAGTCACAGAATTAACAGAGGCTTGTTCCTTGGAATAAAATTCATGACAAGCTTAGACACTGCATTTAAAAGCAGAGATATCACTTTGCTGACAAAGATTCATATAGTCAAAGCTATGGATTTTCCATTAGTCATGTATGGATGTGAGGGTTGGACCATAAAGGTGGCTGAATGCCAAAGAGTTGATGATTTCAAACTGTGGTGTTGGAGAAGACTCTTGAGAGTCTTTCGGGCAGCAAGAAGATAAAACCAGTCATTCGTAAAGGAAATCAACCCTGAATACTCATTGAAGGACAGATGTTGAAACTGAAACTCCAATACTTTAGCCATCTGATGCACAAAGCTGGCTTATTGGAAAAGATCCTGATGCTGGGAAAGATTGAGGGCAGGAGAAGAAGGAGCTACAGATGGTTGGATGGCATCATTGACTCAATGGACATGAGTCTGAGCAAACTCCAAGAGATAGATAGTGAAGGACAGGGAAGCCTGGCATGCTGCAGTCCACAAAGAGTTGGACATGATCTCGTGACTGAACAACAACTATTTAATTTTTTTCCAGTTAAAGGTGAACAAGAGAAAAAAGAGAGAGAATTATAAAAATGAAAGAAAGAAAAGGATACAAAAACAGAAAGTTGAAGGGAAAAGAGTTTTAAAAAGGGTGCTGGGGAGGAAGAAGCAACTAAGCTTAAATAAAAAGAAATGAGATTTTATGAATTTTTGAAAACCTATTAATCAAAAATGAAACTCTAATTAAAAATGGACTTTATTGTACCATCTATTAATTAAATAAATAAGTATTAGTGTCCAACTAAGAAAGCTGAGCACCGAAAAATTGATGCTTTTGAACTGTGGTGTTGGAGAAGACTCTTGAGAGTCCCTTGGACTGCAAGGAGATCCAACCAGTCCATCCTAAAGGAGATCAGTCTTGGTTGTTCATTGGAAGGACTGATGCTGAAGCTGAAACTCCAATACTTTGGCCACGTCATGCGAAGGGTTGACTCATTGGAAAAGACCCTGATGCTGGGAGGGATTGGGGACACGGGGAGAAGGGGACAGCAGAGGATGAGATGGCTGGATGGCATCACTGACTCGATGGACATGAGTTTGAGTAAACTCCAGGAGCTGGTGATGGACAGGGAGGCCTGTCGTGCTGCTATTCATGGGGTTGCAAAGAGTTAGACACAAGTAAGCTACTGAATTGAACTGATGTGCCAACCACTGTTATAAGTGCTGGTGATTGGCTTTAAGTAGCTGACATTTTGTGTGAGAGGGCAAAAAGTAAAAATATAAACAAGCAAATAAAAAAAAAGTAGTAAATGTTGTACAAAGAAATTTTGGTAAATGATACTAAGGTAAAGAACCCTTAAGGATTTATGATGGACCACCTGAAAAGGTCATATTTATCTGAAGTCTGAATGGCAAAAGGATTCAACAATGCAGCAAACAGTGGGAATACTATTCCAGATAGAGGGAATAGCTAATTCAAAGGAAATAAAGTAAGAAATTAGATTAATATATAAAAGGAAAAAAAGTCAATATTGCTAAAACAAAGAGTGTAAGGAGAAAAAGTGCTTCAAGATAAAGTTAACCTGGTGCTCTGGGAAGACCTGGAGGAAGCGGGTGGAGAGGGAGGTGGGAGGGGGGATCGGGATGGAGAAGACATGTAAACTCAAGGACGTTTCATTTCAATGTATGACAAAATTCACTACAAATTTAAAAAAAAAATCAAAAAAAAAAAAAAAAGAGATCAGATCATGTGGCCAGGTTACAAAATTTGGTTTTTCTTCCATAATAAAATGGCAGAAACAAAGGGATTACATGGACACTGGGTTACACAGCTCCTGGGAACACAGGTCACATAATATTTCCTGTGAATGCTTCCCCCAGGAGTTTATAAGGTGGTAGGTAAAGAGGCCTGAAATATGCCAGTGTGACATAAAATTTACTTTGAACAGGAAGCACTTGGGTTTCTGAAGTCTTTTATCTGCCTGAAAGTAGAAACTACCAGATGAACTCAAAATAACTCAATTGTCATAAATCTTCTCCCTGAGAACAGCCAGAAAAAGACTGACTTCACATCACAGGAGATGAGAAATCTCCATACCATATCTAAAGAGATATTCTCATTAAACTGTCATACCTTCCATTTTTTCCCTTAGGGTCATTTATTATTTCTAAAAGGCATTTTTTTCCTCAGAATATCCACCCCCCTCCTTTTCAGTAATAAGAAGTCATTCATTTGAAGATGGCATATAAGCTCCAAATCCTAAATGCTTAAGTCATATTTTTCTGTGAACTCCCATAGTTCAGTTCAGTTCAGTCTCTCAATCATGTCCGACTCTTTGTGAACACATGAATCACAGCACGCCAGGCCTCCCTGTCCATCACCAATTCCCAGAGTTTACCCAAACTCATGTCCATCGAGTCGGTGATGCCATCCAGCCATCTCATCCTCTTGTTGCCTCCTTCTCCTCCTGACCCCAATCCCTCCCAGCATCAGGGTGTTTTCCAATGAGTCAACCCTTCGCATGAGGTGGCCAAAGTATTGGAGTTTCAGCTTCAGCATCAGTCCTTCCAATGAACATCCAGGACTGATCTCCTTTAGGATTGACTGATTGGATCTCCTTGCAGTCCAAGGGACTCTCAAGAGTCTTCGTCAACACCACCATTCAAAAGCATTGATTCTTCGGCACTCAGCTTTCTTCACAGTCCAACTCCCACATCCATACATGATGACTGGAAAACCATAGCCTTGACCAGACGGAACTTTGTTGGCAAAGTAATGTCTCTGCTTTTTAATGTGCTGTCTAGGTTGGTCATAATTTTCCTTCCAAGGAGTAAGCATCTTTTAATTTCATGGCTACAATCTCCATCTGCAGTGATATGTGATTAAATTTGTCTTTTCTCTTGCTAATCTGCAGGTTTTCAGTTTAATTTGCTAGCCCTCAAAAACAGAAATTAAGAGGTTAGAGGAAAAGTTGTTTCTCCCCAGCAAAGATGTGGTAAACTTGGAGATAACGTGATTTATGATTTTTGTTTTTATTTAAATTTCTCTTGCTGCCCTGTGGAGAAAAGATTTTATGAGAAGAAACAAAGAGACCCTATAATAGGTATATGATAGAGACAATAATGGTTTTGACTAGAGTCATACATGAAACTAGGAAAATAACTAGAATATATATATATATATATATATATATATATATATATAATAAACATAATTCATTGATAAATTTAATATGGAGAGTAGGAAAAACAAAGGAACAAACAATGATTATCTGCTTTTTGGCTTCAGTAATAGACTTAAAGCTGGTTGCATTTGTTGAGATGGGGAAGATAGAAGGGGAAATATGGAAATAAAAGTATTGCTGCTATGATTATCTAGATTGTCCCTGCACACCACTAGGAGACCAAGATTCACAAATTAGGCTATGATAATATTTTGATATATACTAGGGCAACCTTTTACAGATTAAAGAAAAGTGACCCATTTTTATATCAGTATGTTATAGTTTTCTAACAATTGGAAGCAATAGCTTTGTTCTAGGAATACTAAATATAAGATATGTAGTAGGTATTCAAGTGGAAAGGTCAAATAGAAATTTGATATTAGATATTAAATAGATATTAATTAGCTATTAAATGGTCTTAATAGATACTAGACTCTATATTTTGGGGACTAGATAAGGGCTAGACATATAGACTTGAGAATTATTATCATTTAAATATCATTTTAAGTCCAAAGAGAAGATAATATTACAAAGGGAGAAAATATAGATAAAGGTGTTATATTCATCATATTTTTTGATATTTCTTAACTTTGTTTAATTACAAACTTTAAAAAAAGAAAATCCTAGATTTAGTAGGAAACCTAGAGGACATCTCCATCCCAAAGGGATAGAGCCAAAGTATAAACAACACCCAGTTGTGGATGTGACTTGTGATAGATGCACGATCCAGTGCTGTAAAGAACAATATTGCATAGGAACCTGGAATGTTAGGTCCATAAATCAAGGCAAAATGCAAGTGGTCAAATAGGAGATGGCAAGAGTGAACGTCAAAGTTCAAGGAAACAGCAAACTAACATGGACCAGAATGGGTGAATTTAAATTAGATGACAATTATATCTGTTAGACTGGGCAGGAATCACTTAGAAGAAATGGAGTAGCCATCATAGTCTGCAGTACTTGCATGCAATCTCAAAAATGACAGAATGATCTCTGTTCATTTCAAAGGCAAACCATTCAGTATCACAGTAATCCAAGCCTATGTCCCAACCAGTAATGCTGATGAAGCTGAAGTTGAATGGTTCTATGACGACCTACTAGACCTTTTAGAACTAACACACAAAAAAAGGTGTCCTTTTCATTATAGCGGACTGGAATGCAAAAGTAGGAAGTTAAGAAACACCTGGAGTAACAGGCAAATATGGCTTCAGAGTACAGAAGGAAGCAGGGCAAAGGCTAATAGAGTTTTGCCAAGAGAATGCACTGGTCATTGCAAACACCCTCCTCAAACAACACAAGAGAAGACTCTACACATGAACATCGTCAGATGGCCAAAATCAAAATCAGACTGATTCTATTCTTTGCAGCCAAAGATGGAGAAGCTCTATAGAGTCAGGAAAAACAAGATTGGGAGCAGACTGTGGCTCAGATAATGAACTCCTTATTGCCAAATTCAGACTGAAATTGAAGAAATTGGAGAAAACCACCAAACCATTCAGGTATGACATAAATCAAATCCCTTATGACTATCCAGTAGAAGGGAGAAATAGATTTAAGGGACTAGATTTGTTAGATCGAGTGCTTGATGAACTATGGACAGAGGTATGTGAAAATGTAAAGGAGACAGGGATCAAGACCATCCCCAAGAAAAAGAAATGGGAAAAAGCAAAATGGCTGTCTGAGACGGGCTTAAAAATAGCTGTGAAAAGAATAGAAGGGAAAGGCAAAGGAGAAAAGGAAAGATACACCCATCTGAAAGCAGAGTTCCAAAGAATATCCAGGAGAGACAAGAAAGTCTTCCTCAGTGATCAATGCAAAGAAATAGAAGCAAACAATAGAATGGGAAAGACTAGAGATCTCTTCAAGAAAATTAGAGAAACCAAGGGAAATTTTCATGCAAAGATGGGCTCAATAAAGATCAGAAATTGTATGGACCGGACAAAAGCAGAAATATTAAGAAGAGGTGGCAAGGATAAACAGAAGAGCTGTACAAAAGGATATTCATGACCCAGTTAATCATGATGGTGTGATCACTCACTTAGATCCAGACATCATGGAATGTGAAGTCAAGTAGACCTTAGGAAACATCACTATGAACAAAGCTAGTGGAGGAGATGGAATCTCAGTTGAGCTATTTCAAATCCTGAAAGATGATGCTCTGAAAGTAATGCACTCAATGTGCCAGCAAATTTGGAAAACTCAACAGTGGCCACAGGACTGGAGAAGGTCAGTTTTCATTCCAATCCCAAAGAAAGGCAATCCCAAAGAATGCTCAAACTACTGCACAATTGCACTCATCTCACACACTAGTAAAGAAATGCTCAAAATTCTCCAAGCCAGGCTTCAGCAATATGTGAACTGTGAACTTTCAGATGTTCAAGCTGGTCTTAGAAAAGGCAGTGGAACCAGAGATCAAATTGCCACATCTGTTGTATCATCAAAAAAGCAAGAGAGTTCCAGAAAAAACATCTATTTCTGCTTTATTGACTATGCCATAGCCTTTTACTGTGTGGGTCATAATAAACTGTGGAAAATTCTTCAAGAGATGGGAATACCAGACCCCCTGACCTGCCTCTTGAGAAACCTGTATGCAGGTCAGGAAGCAACAGTTAGAACTGGACATGGAACAACAGACTGGTTCTAAATCGGGAAAGGAGTATGTCAAGGTTGTATATTGTCACCCTGCTTATTTAACTTACATGCAGAGTACATCATGAGAAAGGCTGGGCCGGATGAAGCACAAAGTGGAATCAAGATTACCAGAAGAAATGTCAATAACTTCAGATATGCAGATGACACCACCCTTATGGCAGAAAGTGAAGAAGAACTAAAGAGCCTCTTGATGAAAATGAAAGTGGAGTGTTAAAGAGTTGGCTTAAAGCTCAACTTTCAGAAAACTAAGATCATGACATCTGGTCCCATCACTTAATGGCAAACAGATGGAGAACCAGTGGAAACAGTGGCAGACTTTATTTTTGCTGGCTCCAAAATCACCGTAGATGGTGACTGCAGCCATGAAATAAAAATACACTTACTCCTTGGAAGGAAAGTTATGACTAATCTAGACAGCATATTAAAAAGCAGAGGCATCACTTTGCCAACAAGGGCCCGTCTAGTCAAGGCTATACTTTTTCCAGTAGTCATGTATGGATGTGAGAGTGAAAGGTTGTTGCTGAACCACGTAAAGATGCTGGGATTCTTGGCCTCCAGAGGAGAAGAATTCAGTCTGGGGCCAGAGACAAGGCTTGAGGCTTGATCTCTCAGAGCTTTGTGTAATAAAGTTTGATTAAGGTATAAAGGAGATAGAGAAAGCTTCTGACATAGGCATCAGAAGGGGGCAGAAAGAGTACCCCCTTGCTAGTGTTAGCCATGGAGTTTTATACTCTCTAATTAGTTATTACAGTCAATCAAAAGAATGTCTGGAAGTTGTAAAGACCTCACTAGACCTATTCTCATAATTTACATTTTTAAGATAACAGGATTAGCCAGAAGATTTTTTTTTCTAGAGACTGTCTTCAAGAGGATACATTATTGTTATATAACCCTAAGCAATGTAGAGGGGAAATAAAGTTTGTCCTTTCTTCCTCCTTGAGAATTTCAGATCCCTCTCTCCTTGGGGACCCCTGGACTTCTTATCAAGATGCCTAGGAAATGAGTCTCTCATTCCTCCCTTTTCTTTTAGGATAATCATGTTGCCAGGGGAAAGGGGCATCGTTTTCATTCCATAACTGTTTCCAAGCTGATAAGGGGGCATTATCCCTAAATTGGTGAGACAAAATATTCTCCTAACCCTCATAGTGAGGGTCTCTGATCCAGGGGCCCCAAGTAATATTTGGAAGAGGATGTGGCAGTCATAGGAGCTTGGACAACCATTTGTAACTTAAAAGCTTGTAGATGGTTAGAAAACCTCATTATACAGTTACAGATATAAGGCAAAATAGCCATTAAACCAGGTTAAAATCAAAATGAAAAGTCACATTATGTCCATAGTTACATCAGTCCATCTTAGGATTGTTAGATGTTATCAGTTTAAGAAGAGACATCACATGTGATTGTTGTTGAAAGTATTTGCATACTTGGAGAAAGTCTTTTTCTCCAAGTGGAGATGTCCACCATGGGAAGCCTTCCACTGATGAAGAGGGGAGTGCTCCACAGACCCAGCAGTTAGACTGATTGTGGGATGTAGCGTAGGAGTGAGCCTAGGGCAGAATTACATTGTCTTAAGGATCAAACTGCAGACTCAGGATTTTGGGAGTCAGCAGAAGTAGGCTCACATAGATGATCAGGCCCATCTGAAAAGTACAAAGTCAGAGCATAGAAAGTAAAGATATAAAATGAAAATACTTAGTTCTGGTCAGGGTGCCACCTCTTAACTTGAGTGTGATGTACCCACAAATCAATTCCTGGCACTTTGTCAGCATGGGAGAAGGAAGAATAACCTGGTAAGGGCCTTCCCAGAGGGGGTCAAGTGATGGACCCCCAGATCCCAATGTTTTTATGAGGACCTCTGTTCCTGGCTCAAATAGAGGCTTGCTTGATTCAGAGGCTGGGTCGGGAGTCATCTCCTGGAGTGCTGTTTATGCCTGTTGAAAAGCTGAGAGCTGAGTTATGTAAGTAGTTAAGCCCAAGGCTTCACGGTCTATAACAATGTCTGTGCATAAGAAAGGTCTTAGATAAATACGTTCAAAGGTGGGGGCAGTCCCTCCTTTTTGGGGGCAGTTTGAGCCCTCATTAAAGCTATGGGTAGGACTTTAATCCAATTGTCCTGACTATCTTGAGCTAATTTGTGCTGATGTCTTTTGATAATGTCATTAACTTTTTCAACCTTTACTGAGGATTGGGGTCTCCAGGAACAGTGTAAGTGATATTCTATTCCTAGAGATTCAGACACCCCCTGAGTTACAGAAGTTTAAAGGCAGAGCCATTGTCACTCTGAAGGCTGTGTGGCACCCAAAACCTGGGCATAATTTCATGAATTAAAATCTTTATAACCTCCTTAGCCTGTTCGCTACAACATGGAAAAGCCCCAATCCGTCCAGTAAATGTATCCACCCAAACTTGTAAGCAAGAATATCCATTAGCTTTTGGCATATCAGTAAAATCAATTTCCCAGTCCTCTCCAGGATACTTTCCACTTCATTGTAATACAGATTTTGTTAGCTCTTCAGTATTTCGGTTATTTTTCTGACAAACCTCACACATTTTGACAATGTTCTTTAAAGTTTTCATTCCATTTTTACCTTCAAACAAACGAGAAGCCATGTGGTAAGTACTCTCTGCACCCAAATGAAAACTCTGGTGTAAACCCTTAATAATTTTCCATTGAAGACTTTCAGGAATTATTAATCATGCATCCTCAGACTGTAATCATCCTTTATCAGTAACCTTTGTTCCTCTTTTCTCATATCTTTCTAATTCTTCCTCAGTGTATTGTGGTTTTTCCTGTTCCACAGGACCTGTCCAGATCAAAGGCATCTGTAGTGAAGGGGTTTCATAAAGTGCCACTTTTCTGGCTTGACAGTCAGCCAGCTGATTACCTTCAGTTACTTTACTTCCATCCCTCTTGTGTCCTTTGCAATGCATAGCAGCTACTTCTTTAGGACAATATATAGCAGTTAAAAGTCTCTCAATCTCTCTGAAATGTTTAATAGGTTCTCCTGTTGCTGTTTTAAGCTGTCTTTCTTTCCATATTGCATCATGAGTGTGTAAAGTCAAATAAGCATACTTAGAATCAGTGTAGATATTTACCTGCTGCCCTTTGCTTAACTCTAGAGCTCGGGTCAGAGCCACAAGCTCTGCTAACTGAGCACTGGTTCTCTGGGGGAGAAATTTTGCTTCTAAAACCTGTTCAGCAGTCACCACAGTGTAACCTGCTTAACACTATCCATTCCAAACAAAAGAACTGCCATATGTAAATATTTCCATGTCAGGATTGTCTAATGGGGTATCCATTAGATCTCCCCGAACTGCATAGTTTAAAGTTAGGAATTGGGAAAAATTGTGATCAAGTGTTTCATTTTCCTTCTCAAGAAGGGTAGTTCAGTTCAGTTCAGTTCAGTCGCTCAGTCGTGTCCGACTATTTGCGACCCCATGAATCGCAGAATTCAAGGCCTCCCTGTCCATCACAAACTCCTGGAGTTTACTCAAACTTATTCCTATCAAGTCGGTGATGCCATCCAGCCATCTCATCCTCTGTCATCCCCTTCTCCTCCTGCCCCCGATCCCTCCCAACATCAGGGTCTTTTCCAAAGAGTCAACTCTTCGCATGAGGTGGCCAAAGTATTGGAGTTTCAACTTCAGCATCAGTCCTTCCAATGAACACCCAAGACTGATCTCCTTCAGGATGGAATGGTTGGATCTCCTTGCAGTCCAAGGGACTCTCAAGAGTCTTCTCCAACACCATAGTTAAAAAGCATCAATTTTTCGGTGCTCGGCTTTCTTCACAGAGGAAGGATAGTGGCGGGATTTAAATTTCCACAAACTTTAAGCTTAGTTACTGGTCCTTCTAACAACAATAACTGATATTTAAGAAGCCTACTGTCTGTCATCCAAATATTAACCTTAGGATTTAAGATTTCTCTCACATCATGAGAAGTCAGTATAGTAAGGTTTTGTCCATTATTTGTTTTTAAAGCTTCAGGTGATAATAAAGCCACTGCCCCAATTACTCTTAGGCAGTGGGGCCACCCACTTGAAATTACATCTAATTATCTGCTCAGAAAAGCAATAGGCTGCTGGTGAGGCCCTCGGGGTTGTGTCAAAACTCTCAGGGCCACAGCTTTTCTTTCAGTGACAAATTAAATTTTGACCCTGTGGGCAAGCTCAGAGCAGGAGCTTGCAGGAGAGCAGTCTGAAGAACCTTAAAAGCCTTTTGAGTATCTGGAGACCAAACCAATTTGTTGGTTTGGACCTGCTGAGTTTCAGCTATAAGTTTATATAAAGGCCAGGCAAGTTCCCCATAACCCGGAATCCAAGTGATTCCTGTGATTCCCAAAAGTCCTCTCAATTGTCTTAAGGTAGGGGATTATAGGTAGGGAATGATTTAGTATAGGTTTAATTCTCTCACGGCCTATGGCCCTAGTCCCTTCTGATATGATTAGGCCTAAATATCTAACAGATGGTTGACAAAGTTGAGCCTTTTCTCTTGATGCCTTGTAACTGCAGCCTGTGAGAAAGTTTAAGAAGTCTTCTGAGGCTCGTGAACAAGCTTCCTCTGTCTGAGCACAGAGCAAAATATCATCTACATATTGTAGCACCACTGCTTCAGAGCTATTAAAGTTTTGTAGATCCCGTGACAAACTTTGTCCAAATAAGTGAGTTCTGTCATGAAATCCCTGGGGCAAAACTGTCTAGGTTAATTGAGAAGCTGGCTGTGTAGGGTCCTCAAAGGCAAATAGAAATTGACTTTCCTCTGCCAAAGGCACTGAATAGAAGACATCTTTCAAATCAATTACTGAGAAATATTTGGCTCGTTCAGGAATTTCAGACAATAGAATATAAGGATTAGACACCACAGGGTGTAAATGAACTACAAACTCATTTATTATTCATAAATAGACTAGTCTTGAACTAGTCTCCATTTATCATTTGATTTCTTTATACCCAACATAGGAGTGTTACATGTACTGCTACAGGGAATTAATTGTCCCTGCTCCTTTACATTCTCAATGATGGGTTTTAACCCTTCATTAATCTCAGGTTTCAGTGGATACTGCTTCTTATGTGGAAATAAGTGTGGGTCTTTGAGCTTGACAACCACACGGAGTAGCATTTTGTGCTCAACCCACAGATTTTCCATTAGCCCATACTCTAGAATTTATGCTTTGTTCAGTTAAAGGGAGAGAAAGGGAGGGCTCTATATTTATAAAAAACATAGGTCCATACCTATATACCTCAGTATATCCCTCCCCAAAATGAGTGAGGGAGACTCTGGCATGATCAGAAACTCGTGTGAAAATAGCACAGTCTCAGTTATAGCTTAAAGAAACACTGAAGTAATACCATTTGGCTCATCCAGAGTTCCATTATGGAAGTGGATGGGGAAGAAAGTTGGCCAGGGGCTTCAGTAACCATGGAGTAAGTTGACCCAGTATCTAAAAGGAAATGGACAGATTGATCCCCCACAATTATTAATACCCAGGGTTCCTCAGGTGTAATTGGACAGGAGTTTGTGTGGGGACCCCTGGGCACCTTAAGTCCTGATTGTCTTGAGAGTCTGATCCCTGAAGCCTGTGTCTCTGGGAGCAGTCTCTCTTCCACTGTGGTCTTTTGAATACCAGACATGGAGCCAGGGGTGGCTTAGATGCCTGAGGGCAACTCTGCTTGAGGTACCCCTCCTTTCCACAGTAATAGCAAGCCCATCCTTTTTCACGTGGCTCCCTCTGGGCATATTTTCTCAGGCTATTTAAGAATGGTTTTCATAGCCATTTCAAGGGCTTCCACCTGTTCCTTTGTCTTTTTCTGCCTTTCTTTATTTTCCTCATATGCCCTATCATATTTGACTGTTGGAGCCAGTTGTAACAGATTATCTAAAGACTGATTTGGTCCATATGACCATTTTAATAGCTGACGGTGGATATCTGGAGCCGACTGAGTGAGAAATCTATCCTTTAAGATCAATTTTCCCTCTTCACTTTCAGGATCGATCTCTGTGAATCTGCGAAGGGCTTCTCTCAGTCTATCTAGTAATTTACCAGGAGCTTCCTTCTCCTCCTGTTCTGTTTGCCAATTTCCCATAGTTCAAAGGCTTAGCACACATCTGCCTGAGTCCTTCAAGAATACATCTGACAAAATGACTCTGATCCCATCTTCCTTTAGTTTTGTTGTAGTTCCATTCTGGTTCTGTAGTTGGGAAGGCCTCATTCCCAGTGGGGAGGGTGGTTATCTCTTCCTCCCTCTTCCCTACTGATTCATTACCAAACCATTCATCTCCATAAGCAACCACTTTTCCCAAAACTCGAGTCTTTGAGTCAGGAGTCAGCGTTTGTCCCAAGATATACATCACATCCTTCTAAGTGAGGTCATAAAGCAGAGTAACACCTTTAAAAGCTCTAATGTATTTTTGTGGGTCCTCTAAATAGTCTCCCAGATCCTCCTTGATTCTTTGTATTTCTTAATGGGAAAAGGGCTTATTAACTCTTATAGACTGATCATTTCTCCTAGTGGGTGCTTCATGAAGAGACAACAGCTTGTGTGGCTGTTCCTCAGTCTCTCTGGCTGCTCTGTGCATATGATCCCAGGGATAGACTGGAGAAACCTGCTTTTCTTTATCTCTCTGTCTCCTGTCCTCCATCTCATCTATCAAAGTAGGAGGACAGGAGGGAGCTGAAGATTTCACATCAAAATCTATACCTTTAGGACACAAGTCTGGCATATTTCACAGAGAGAAAAGGGGGACACATATGCTACTTCTACCCATTTCCCTTGTTTTCTACAGAACTGGTCTAATTGTAAAACTGTATTATACTTAAGAGACCCTTCAACTGGCCACCATTCGCCATCATCCAGTGGGTACTGCAGCCATGCAGTATCACATAGGAAGATCAGGTGTTGTCTTCTTTAAGCCTTAGGGATCAAATCTATCCCAGTTTTTCAGGATACAGTTCGAAGTAGTGAGGCTGGAATTGTTAGCTCCCATCTGTAAGAGAGAAAAAAAGCGACCAATGTCCTCTTTCTCCTGGAGGTGTCCCTCCCTGCTCTAGATGGGGGTATAGACAGGCTTTACACCCAAGATTTTCTTTCCGGGTCATAGTCTGTCCCTTACTGACGCAGGTGACATATTCATCCCTCCCGGTTCTACCACTGAGATGGGGTGGAGATGCACCAGAGGTAGACCTGATGGCATCCCTGACTGACATTCAGCTCCTCACCATTAAAACCTTGCTTGCCTATGATGGCACCCAAGGTGTGATCAGAGTAACCTTCCAGAATGCCTCCCAAGCTAAGACTGCTGGGGGGAACATTCTCGTCACTTGAGTGCCTGTGCACTACCCTGAGTATATTTTTGACCACAATAAGACCAATATGAACATAAAAGTGAGATGTCCCTTTCAAGCATTGCCACACCAGTATAAGAGCCTCCTAAGCATCACAACACCAGTATAAGAGTCTGCTCTGGTCCACTAAGAGCCAGCTTTACCAAAGGAAACAAATCCATTGTAATTCCAATCTGAGTAAACTTTAACCTCACAGATGCTCTTGGAGCTAGAGCTCCATCAAGCTTCCAAACTTTCCATGCTTAGCGAGGCTAGGCACTTCCTGACTCCCAATCCAAGTTTGGGATCTAAGTCATAGTACACAGTAACAGCATAGATCACAAGTCCCTTGAAAGTCTCTGATGCAACAGATTAAGTTAGTACTTCTAATTTCCAAGGAGTTATGAAATGGTCAAAGAGACCAAAAATTTGACCAAGAAAGGAGAGTTCAGTCCACACACTTTGTCCTTTTCTGGTTGGTCTCCCAAATGAGACATGGGGTGCCTCTTGGCTTTGGCAGGTCGGTATAAACCGCTGACAGGTTTCTTCCATAAGCCATATGAGGCCGCCATGGAATCACAGAGCAGGGTTCCTCACTTGCTTCATGCAGGGCATTTCATTCATTCACACAACCACACCATAGAGTTAGTAAAGTAGAGCAGAAAACGTGTTCACTAGGAGAACAAAGAACTAGAGCTCCAAGCATCCTTACCTTGTCCTGAAGAATCCTGAATGAGCCCCCAAGATGAAAGGTTGTTCCTGAACCACGTAAAGACGCCAGGATTCTTGGCCTCTGGAGGAGAATTCAATCCAGGGCCAGAGACGAGGCTTTATCACTCAGAGCTTTGTGTAATAAAGTTTTATTAAAGTATAAAGGATATAGAGAAAGCTTCTGACATAGGCATCAGAAGGGGGCAGAAAGAGTACCCCCTTGCTAGTGTTAGCCATGGATTTTTATACTCTCTAATTAATTATTACAGTAAATCAAAAGAACATTTGGAGGTTTTAAAGAGCTACTCCCATAATTTACATTTTAAGTTAACAGGATTAACCAGTTTTTTTTTTCTAGAGACTCTCTTCAACAAGATACATTATTGTTATATAATCCTAAGGAATGTAGAGGGGAAAAAAACTTGTCCTTTCTTCCTCCTTGAGAATTCCAGACCCCTCTCTCCTTGGGGACCCTTGGACTTTTTTGACCTGCCTAGGAAATGACTCTCTCAAGAGTTGGACTATACAGAAAGCTGAGCCACCAATAACTGATGTTTTTGAAATGTGGTGTTGGAGAAGACTCTTGAGAGTCCCTTGGATGGCAAGGAGATCCAACCAGTCCATCCTAAAGGAGATCAGTCTTGAGTATTTATTGGAAGGACTGATGTTGAAGCTGAAACTCCAATACTTTGGCTACCTGATGAGACGAGCTGACTCATTTGAAAAGACCCTGATGCTGGAAAAGATTGAGGGCAGGAGAAGGGGATGACAGAGAGTGAGATGACCAACTCAATGGACATGAGTTTGGGTAGACTCTGGGAGTTGGTGATGGACAGGGAGGCCTGGCATGCTGCAGTTCATGGGGTCACAAAGAATCGAACATGACTGAGCTAATTGAGATGTAATCATATTAACTTTGCATATTTCCAGGCATAAGGAGCTTGCAACTGTGCATCGTGGCCCATTCCATTATTGAACTATCATTTTTTTTTTAAACAGTCCCTTCTCACAGATTCTGCATAGGCAGAAGAAGATATTGTCTAGAACACTGGATGCAACCAAGTAAAGACTTTTTATCAGGTTCTAGAATTGAAGTCCCGAATTTCTGCCCTGCAGCTTGAATAATGTCTCCATTAACTTGCCATCAGGAACTAATTTAGACTATGGAAAGACATTGATTCACTGTGTTTTCTTATCAAATTCTAAATGAACATAATAATATTTATAAATTATATATATATATATATATTTTTTACTAAGACCTTATTTCACAAAACTATTCCTTTATTCACCCAGCATATTTCAGACCTATGCCTGTTAAGGGATCACCATAAACAGTCAGGTATAAAGCACTTTGTGGAGATATGTCAATGTTAATTATTTAATTGCCTTTTAGTACCAAGGAAATATGCCTGCAGTTGAAATATCTAGGGGATATCTAGGTGTTCAGGTTGCAGAAGGAAAATTTTTATATAATTAAAATTACTAAAGACAGAGCTTTTGAAGCCTGGCTCAGCAACTGCAGCTGCCCTGAAGCCAAATGCAGAGCTAAGAAATGACCCATGCAGGATCATTGCATATGGCTGTTCATACTGTCCCTCAATAACTCCAAGGGTACCATTACCACAGACTAAGTATAATATAATTGATGACCTTGGAGTTTCAAAACATAGTGGCAATGGCCCCATAAAGTATCAGATATCCCTAAGCCCTAAAATTTGGAAAAGGTAGACAAGGGGATAATAATAATAATAATAATAACTAAATTTTATTAACATTTATTAAAGTGCATAAATCTAAGTGTTTTGCCTTGACAGTTTTAAATTGAATCCTCAGAGTTGTCTTTAAAGTACATACTATTTTCTTAGCTTCACAGATAAGGAAATAAACATGTGCAAGATGACACATCCCTGATGACAAATTTTTCACATTCATTAGGGGGAAAAGAGTTGTCATAAATTATCACAGTACAGTGTATTTCTATTCAAGGAGGAAACTTCTGAATCATCTTTGACTCACATCTTTATTTAATAAATTTTTGAATATTACCAATTAGAGTTCCCAAATATCTATAGTGAGTTTTCTGTCTTCTCTGTCTTCACTGTCACTGTCATAGTTCTGGCTTTTCTTATACCTACTTTGAGTTTGTGTGTGTGTGTGTGTGTGTGTGTGTGTGTGTGTGTGTGTGTTTATTCTAATCAATCTCCATAGCATCAATTTATTCACCTCTAATTATTCACCTCTAATTTATTATCACATTTTTGTCAGAGTGCTTTTTCTACAAAAAGAAATTTGAATCCCAGCTATTTATGGTAAACTGAGCACAGTGTAGGTCAGCTGTTCTCAAAGTCTGGTCCAGAACTGATAGGGGTCCTCAATATACATTCAGGGAATCCGTAAAGTCAAAACTATTTTCTTGTACCACTGTCATGCTCAGTCATTGACTAAGACCAACCCAGAATATATGCTGCCTCCACATAATGTAGGTAGTGATATATAATAAATAAAACACATATTGGGTTACATCACAGAACTTTTCAGTTACTTTCTCATTACCTGGAGGATAAATTCTGAACTTAGTGAAAGCAGTGAATGGTCATTTAACCTCTGCTGCCCTTTAGAGTTATTTCCATTCTCCTTCCTCTTCCTTTTGCCTAAAATTCAGCCACTCTGAAATGATCTAACTCTAGCTCAAATGGCAAAGAACTTGCCTGCAGTGCAGGAGACACAGGTTCAATATCTGGTCCTGGAATATCCCTTGGGGAAAGGAATGGCTACCTACTCCAGTGTTCTTGACCAGAGAATTCCATAGACAGAGGAGCCTGGTGGGCTCCAGTCTATGGGGTTGCAAAAGAGTCAGGCATGAATGAACAACTAAGCATATTAACCCTCAGAATATATTTTTATTTAGCAACTGAACCGTTTTGTAAATGTGAAATTTTAGTCCTGAACTGTTATATGTAAAACTAAGAGGAACTTCTCTAGTTGACAAAGGGGTTGAGTATTCTAAATCTTTACCTAACAAACCTCCATTACCACCCTCTTCCCACATAGATATAAAGCTCTAGCACACATTATTTGAAAATCCCTATGCTTAGACACCTAGCAGAAGATTTGGAGGCTCAATAAATGTGCAGCAAATAGACTTCCTAGCATAATGCTGGAACACACTGAAGCAGATGTTACTGAAACCCAGTAATAATGATGCTTCTACCTATCCACTGAATCACTGCACTCTTAGACTGCTTTTTCTCAGTTATTTCCTTATTCATCATTTATATGATGAAAGTAGTGGTTTAAATGCTTTCTTAGAATCCTTTAAGTTATAAAAAAAATATTAACCATATCAATCAGCTTTGGCATTTCCTTTTCCCAAGACCTTTACAATTTTCAGGACACACTTCTCAAAAATATAGAACCTTAGCATATGAAAATTTTAAGTTAAAGGAATTTGAGAAAATGGCAGAATAGGAAGTTTACTCTGATTGTCTCCTTTCCCTCATCCTCTCCCCTGAAACAATTCATAAAAGTTTCAGGTGAGAGGGGCACTCTGTGCCCATTGGTAAGAGACATCCTAATCTATGAAGAGAAAAAAAAATCTAATAAAAAGCCCTTGCTAAATTTCCTCCAGTTTACTACAATTACCTCATATTCTTTAACCTATTATATTCATCTTTAATGGTCTGTTCTTCATAAAGCCTATAATAAAAATACTTACATCTACATAAGCAGATGGAGAGATATTCCATGTTCCTGTGTAGGAAGAATCAATACTGTGAAAATTACTATACTACCAAACACAGTCTACAGATTCAATGTTATCCCTATCAAATTACCAATGACATTTTCTCACAGAACTAGAACAAAAAAATTCACAATTCATATGGAAACAGAAAAGACTCCAAATGGCCAAAGAAGTCTTAAGAATGGAGTTGAAGGCATCAACTTTCCTGACTTCAGATTATACTACAAAGCTACAGTTATCAAGACATGGCACTGGCACAAAAACAGAAATATGGACCTATTGAACAAGATAGAAAACCCAGAAATAAACCCATGCATCTATGGGTACCTTATTTTTGACAAAGGAGGTAAGAATATAAAATGGGGCAAAGACACCCTCTTCAATAAATGGTGCTAGAAAAACTGGACACCTGCATGTAAAAGAATGAAATTAGAACACTTCCTAATACCGCACATAAAGATAAACTCAAAATGAATTAAAGACCTAAATGTAAGACCAGAAACTACAAAATTCTTAGAGGAAAACATAGGCAGAATACTCAATGACATAAATCAAAGCAAGATCCTTTATGGCTTACCTCCTAGAGTAACAGAAACAAAAACCAAATAAACAGATGGGACCTGATTGAACTTAAAAGCTTTTGCACAGCAAAGGAAACTATCAGTAAGGTGAAAAGACAACCCTCAAAATGGGAGAAAATGATAGCAAATGAAACAACTGACAAAGGATTAGCTTTCCAAAGTATACAAGTAGCTCATACAACTCAATATCAGAAAAACAATCAACCCCAATCACAAAGTGGAAAAAAGACCTAAACAGGCATTTCTCCAAAGAAGACATACAGATGACTAATAAACACATGAAAAGATGCTCAAAACCAATCATTATTAGAGAAATGCAAATCAAAACTACAATGAGTTATCACCTCACACCTATCAGAATGGCCATCTACAAAAAATCTGTAAAAAATAAATGTTGGAGAGGGTGTGGAGAAATGACATTGCTTTTGCACTCTTGGTGGGAATGTAAATTGATACAGCCACTATGGAAGATTCTATGCAGATTCCTTTAAAAATTAAGAATAAAAGCACCATGTGGCACATCAATCCCACACCTAGGCATATGCCATGAGGAAACCAAAATTGCAAGAGAAAGACATATCCAATTGGTCATTACAGCACTATTTAAGATAGTTAGAACATGGAAGGAACCTAGGTGTCCACCAATAGATGAATGGATAAAGAATTTGTGGTACATATACACAGTGGAATATTACTTAGCTATAAAAAGGAATGCATTTCAGTCCTTTCTAATGAGGTGGATGAACCTACAATCTATTATACAGACTGAATGTTGTGCCTGATGTCCGAATTCCCGAGCGGGAAGAGGGAAGGCCTCCAAGACAATGCAACTGGCAAAAAGGGAAGTTTATTACCGATTCGAGCCAGGGCCCTCTGCCGCATCCAACTCAGTGGTGCAGGTCAGAGAGCCCCGAGACCAAGCTGTTACACAAATTTATAGGGTAAGCACACTCCCTTGGTTTAAGTGGATTGGTTACAAGTTTGCAAAGCAATTTCATTAGTAAAAACTTTCATGTGGGCGGGACTTTCCTAGGGGTTTCCACTCCGTTCCTAATATCCTAATTGGCAAACAGTGGTCAGTGTTAAGCAAAAGCTAATTGGTTGTATCCAGGTGGCCTGATAATCTTACTAAGTAGGAAGGCCTATTCCTAATCTAAGCTGCGTTACTTCTGCTCGCCTCACATTCTCCCCTGTCCGTTGTTCAAGTAGAGGAATCTTCCTCTTTTCCATCTTGGGTCACTGACACTATAAGTGGACCCAGGAGGGTGAAAATTAAGGTAGTCAGCCAGGGGGAGTGTTGACTCAAACCATCTCTGCTGGGCTTCCCATTCTCTTTCATTGTGCCAGTTCTCTCTCACTTTTGCCATAGATTTTCTTACCACTTTTGTATAGTCTGCATAGAAACCTCACAGACCCTACCCTGTTGGAGAAAAATCAAGTCTAATCTGCAAGACCACCTCAGACAAGGAAGTCACAAACTTTTCTAAGTGACTGATTGCATCTACAGCAGCTCGTAGGGAGGAAAGCCCTTGGCCTTGCAGAAATAGTGAAGCTTGGTTAAATTGCACCCATATCTGAGGTACTTGGCCCTGCAGACTGCACCACACTTGGGGCTACCAAATCTCTGTTTCCTACGTCCCATTCCCAGGGCCCATCACAAGAGGTTACACAGCTCCAGCTCCTGCAATCAGCAGGGGAATTAGGAGACCTCCCGGCTGACGAGTTTCAGTTTCAAAGGATTTGATGGTGAGGACTCACCTTCCATTCTGCTCGTGCTTTTTCCTGTTCTTCCGGTGTGGCTTGCTGCACGTGATTCCAGTGAACCCAGGGTCCAATCCCGTCGACCTTGACAGCAGTAGGAGTGGTAAGGAGAACAACATAAGGGCATTTCCATCTAGGTTCTAATACACAGGAGGGGGTCTTCCATACAGAATCTTGAAAGGGGTAAGATTCAGCTTATAAGGGGTGTTACGTGCCTGAAAGAGTGTGAAGGGAAGGAGGGTCACCCAGTCCCCACCAGTCTCTATTGCCAACTTTGTCAGAGTTTCTTTTAGAGTCCGATTCATTCTCTCAACCTGTCCTGAGCTCTGGGGATTATATTCACAATGTAACATCCATTTCATCCCCAGAGCTTGGGCCAGCCCTTGTACAATCTGGCTCACAAAGGCAGGTCCATTATCAGAGCCCATAGTCACTGGCAGCCCATACCTAGGCACTATCTCCTCTAAGATCTTTTTAGCAACCACTATTGCTGTCTCTCCCTTAGGGGGGAAGTCTTCCATCCACCCTGAGAAGGTATCTACCAGAACAAACAGATACTTGCCTGGCCTTACCTCAGTGAAATCTATCTCCCAGTGTTGCCCTGGCTCTTTCCCTCAGTACCTCATTCCCATGTGCTGCTTTTTTCCTGTCCTCATCAGCTGGCATGCTTTGCAAGCCAGGATTATCTCTCGTCCAGTTGCATTTTCCTCAAACACTGATCAACACGCAGATTCAGTCCATATTTGCTTTCATTTATCTACTGAGTGTACCCAAGCTGCTTCTTCAGAGACTTTGGCATCTCAGGGGTAGGAGGGTGAGGGAGCCTCAAGTAGACCTTCACAGAATCATAGATAAACCACTGTAGTGCTGTCAGAGTACCGATCATGATGATGCTGGCAAAGAGTCCCTTCCATACACCTCTAAATCCAAGTCTCTTGAGGACCTGAGAGGCACTGCTACCCTTCTCTTTATTCAACACAGACACCACAGAATCAGCAACAGTACGTTCAGAGCAGGCAAACTTCATCATGGTGTATGGTATCTGTCTCATCCAAAGAGGAGCAACACCCTTGTATAATGCCTTTAAGCCTTCTTCCTTATACATTTTGGGAGCTGCATCCCTCAGAACGTAAGCATAACCTGGTTGGGTTTGAATTAGAATCTTAGCAGCTTCCATAGGAGCAAGAGCAATGTCAGCAAAGAATTCAGCACTGGCAGAGGCAGCCAAATACAGTGATGTGCACCACAGATAGGCATTCTCCTCTCCAAGCATGTTGCTGTACAAAACCTTGAAGACTTCATAAAAGCCAAACTTGCAGAGCCCCTGCAGGGAGTAGCCAATGAAGGTCAGGGCCCATCCTTTGGTAAAACCATGGAAACCAATGCCCTTGTACTTCTGTGGATCCACCTTCATACAGCATTTCACTAAATCCAGAGGAACAACAGCAGTGTGTGTCAGACCACAACTTAAGACCCCACCAAAGCCACACAGTGCATAAAACTTCATGGAGCCATATTCACAACTATACTCTTCTACCGTGGTGGCTCCAGCTTTCCTTTGCCCATCTTTTACATAGCTGCTCCCATCAGTGAACTATACTAGCTCACTTTGTCTAGGGGTACATCAGTTAAGTCTTTTCATGCCGCCAGGCCCTCAGCCAGTATTAAGAGGTCCCCAGTGGCATGGCTGCATGCCTCCTCGGTGGTTCCAGCCAACATAAGGTTGTCTACATATTGTAGCAGAATGATCTCTGGGTGGCAAGTCTGATATTCATAGAGGTCCTCAGTCAGAGCCTCATTAAACAAGGTAGGGGAGCTCTTGAACCCCTGTGGGAGGCGGGTCCAAGTTCAATAGCCCACCACTGATAAAGTGCCACAGCTGTGAGTCCTCAGGTGCAAAAACAGCAAGAACTTTATGGGTCTGATCTCCACCATAGAGAGGTACAAAGCCTACATTTGACAGGTTAATAGGAAAACATTCCAGATTTTCAGGGTTCCCACACCTCAGATCTAACATGTCCTAATATCTGGGGCTGCCTGATTTACAAACACTAGCAGAACTGCAGCGCGTGACTCCTCAGCCTGGGGGTCCATAGATGTATATTGCCTGAAAGCTTCCATCAGCCTCTCTAGGAAGGCTGCCAGGCTCTCAGTGGGCTCTTGCCTTACTAAACTTACCTTTGCCAAAGTTGTCAGTTTTCTTGCTGCGGCCCGCAGGCCTGCCATCAGAGTCGGGCGGTACACTCGGAGACGCTCCCTACCTTCCGCTCGCTCAAAATCCCAGTTAGGCCACAAGAGAGGAAACCCCTCATCCATGAGATGAGGCTGGGCGGTTGGCCTCCCGTCGGTCCCTGGGGCCCATTTCCGTGCTTCTGCCAGAATTCGCTCCCGTTCTTCTGTGGTGAAGAGCACCTGCAACAGCTGCTGACAATCGTAGTAAAAGGAGAGTTTCACCTGGTCAGGCTCTAGTTACTGAGGCTCACTTATTGTAGCGCCTTCAGAGTCTGCCAGAGTGTAGCCCTGGCCAGGACTCATCAATTGCCCCCACAACCATTCGCCTGTTCACTGAAACTCCTGAAAAGAGTAGGAACGAGACCAGAGACAATGCCGGCACACACAAAAACACGGAGAGCCGAAGACAAACACATGGACAGACAAAAGTCGGCAGACAACACAGAAAGCTTTTTCCTGTGCCAGATACCTTCCTGCTTCACAGCAGGGCCCCAGATTTACATTGGACTTCCTGTGCCAGATACCTTCCTGCTTCACAGCAAGGCCCCGGATTTACACTGGACTTCCTGTGTCAGATATCTTCCTGCTTCACAGCAGGGCCCCGGATTTACACTGGACTTCCTGTCCTGCCTGAGACAATGCCGGCACATACACAAACACAGAGAGCCAAAGACAAACACACGGACAGCTGACAACACAGCGCTGGGTTTTCGGGCCCCCTGAGTTTTCCTGAGCACCGGTGCTATTATCTATCCTTCCCCTCTGTCCTGGAAGTGTTCTCCTCCCCCAGTCAAGGGATCCCAGACGAGCCCCCAAATGTTGTGCCCAATGTCCAAATCCCTGAGTGGGAAGAGAGAAGGCCTCCAAGACAATGCAACTGGCAAAAAGGGGAAGTTTATTACTGACTTGAGCCAGGGCCCTCTGCCACATCCAACGCAGTGGTGCAGGTCAGAGAGCCCAGAACCCAAGCTGTTACACAAATTTATAGGGTAAGCACACTCCCTTGGTTTAAGTGGATTGGTTGCAAGTTTGCAAAGCAATTTCATTAGTCAAAACTTTCACACGGGCGGGACTTTCCTGGAGGTTTCCACCCCGTTCCTAATTTCCTAATTGGCAAACAGCAGTCAGTGTTAAGTGAAAGCTAATTGGTTGTATCCAGGTGGCCTGATAATCTTACCAAGTAGGAAGGCCTACTCCTAATCTAAGCTGTGTTACTTCCGCTCGCCTCACACTGAAGTAACTCAAAAAGAGAAAAATAAATATCATATTATAACACATATATGTGGAATCTAGAAAAATGTTCAGTTCAGTAAAGTTCAGTCACTCAGTCATATCCGACTCTTTGTGACCCCATGAATCGAAGCACGCCGGGCCTGCCTGTCCATCACCAGCTCCTGGAGATTACTGAAACTCATGTTCAATGAGTCAGTGATACCATCAAGCCATCTCATCCTCTGTCGTCCCCTTCTCCTCCTGCCCCCAGTCTCTCCCAGGATCAAGGTCTTTTCCAGTGTGTCAACACTTTGCATGAGGTGGCCAAAGTATTGGAGTTTCAGTTTCAGCATCAGCCCTTCCAATAAAAACCCAGGACTGATCTCTTTAGGAAGGACTGGTTGGATCTCCTTGCAGTCAAAGGGAATCTCAAGAGTTTTCTCCAACACCATGGTTCAAAAGCATCAATTCTTTGATTCTCATCTTTCTTCACATTCCAACTCTCACATCCATCCATGACCACTGGAAAAACCATAACCTTGACTAGACAGAAAATAGTTGGGAAAGTAATGTCTCTGCTTTTTAATATGCTATCTAGTTTGGTCATAATTTTCCTTCCAAGGAGTAAGTGTCTTTTAATTTAATGGTTGCAATCACCATGTGCATTGATTTTGCAGCCCCAGAAAGGAAAGTCTGACACTGTTTCCCCATCTATTTCCCATGAAATGATGGGACCAGATGTCATGATCTTAGTTTTCTGAACATTGAGTTTTAAGCCAAATTTTCACTCTCCTCTTTCACTTTCATCAAGAGGCTCTAGTTCTTCTTCATGTTCTGCCAAAAGGGTGGTTTCATCTGCATATCTGAGGTTATTGATATTTCTCCTTGCAATCTTGATTCCAGCTTATTGTTCTTCTAGCCCAGTGTTTCTCATGATGTACTCTGCATATAAGTTAAATAAGCTGCGTGACAATAAACAGTTTGACATACTCCTTTTCCCATTTGGAACCAGTATGTTGTTCCATGTCCAGATCTAACTGTTGCTTCCTGACCTGTAAACAGGTTTCTCAAGAGGCAGGTCAGGTGGTCTGGTATTCCCATCTCTTGAAGAACTTTCCACAGTTTATTGTAATCTACACAGTCAAAGGCTTTGCTGTAGTCAATAAAGCAGAAATATATGTTTTTCTGGAATTCTCTTGCTTTTTTTGATGATCCAGTAGATGTTGGAAATTTGATTTCTTGTTCTTCTGCCTTTTCTAAAACCAGCTTGAACATCTGGAAGTTCACAGTTCATGTATTGCTGAAGCCTGGCTTGAAGAACTTTGAGCATTACTTTACTAGCGTGTAAGGTGAATGCAATCATGCAGGAGTTTGAGCATTCTTTGGGATTGCCTTTCTTTGGGATTGGAATGAAAACTGACATTTTCCAGTCCTGTGGCCACTGCCAAGTTTTCCAAATTTGCTGACATATTGCGTGCAGCACTTTCACAGCATCATCTCTTAGGATTTGAAATAGCTCAACTGGAATTCCATCACCTCCACTAGCTTTGTTTGTAGTGATTCTTTCTAAGGCCCACTTGACTTCATATTCTTTAGAATAAATGGAGTAGTCATCATGGTCAACAAAAGAGTCCAAAATGAAATACTTGGATGCAATCCCAAAAATGACAGAATGATCTCTGTTCGTTTCCAAGGCAAACCATTCAATATCATAGTAATCCAAACCTATGCCCCAACCAGTAATACTGAAGAAGCTAAATGGTTCTATGAAGACCTACAAGACCTTTTAGAACTAACACCCCAAAAATATTTCCTTTTCATTATAGGGGACTGAAGTGCAAAAGTAGAAAGTCAAGAAACACCTGGAGTAACAGGCAAATTTGACATTGGAGTATGGAATAAAGCAGGGCAAAGGCTAATAGAGTTCTGTCAAGAGAACACACACGTCATAGAAAACACCTTCTTCCAACAAAACAAGAGAAGACTCTACACATGGACAGCACCAGATGGTAAACACCAAAATCAGATTGGTTATATTCTTTTCAGCCAAAGATGGAGAAGCTCTATACAGTCAGCAAAAAAAGACCTGGAGCTTACTGTGGGTCAGATCATGAATTCTTTATTGCAAAATTCAGACTGAAATTGAAGAAAGTAGGGAAAACCACTAGACCATTCAGGTATGACAGAAATCAAGTCCTTTATGACTATTCAATGGAAGTGAGAAATAGATTCAAGAGGCTAGATCTGATAGACAGAGTGCCTGATGAACTATGGACAGAGGTTCGTGACTTTGTACAGTGTACAGGGATTAAGAACACGCTCATGGAAAATAAATGCAAAAAAGCTAAATGACTGTCTGAGGAAGCCTTGCAAATAGCTGTGAAACCAAGGGAAGCTAAAAGGAAAGGAGAAAAGGAAAGATATTCCCATTTGAATGCAGAGTTCCAAACGATAGCCAGGAGAGATAAGAAAGCCTTCCTCAGTGATCAATGCAAAGAAATAGAGGAAAGCAACAGAATGGGAAAGACTAGAGATCTCTTCAAGAAAATTAGAGACAGCAAGGGAACATTTCATGCAAAGACAGGTTTGATAAAGGACAAAAATGGCATGGACCTAACAGAAGCAGAAGATATTAAGAAGAGGTGGAAAGAATACACAGATACACAGAAAAACTGTCCAAAAAAAGATCTTTAAGACCCAGATAATCACGATAGTGTGATCACTCACCTAGAGCCAGACATCCGGAATGTGAAGTCAAGTGGGCCTTAGAAAGCATCTCTGTGAGCAAAGCTACTGTAGGTGATGAAATTCTATTTGAGCTATTCCAAATCCTGAAAGATGATGCTGTGAAAGTGCTGCACTCAATATGCCAGCAAATTTGGAAAACAGCATTGGCCACAAGACTGGAAAAGGTTAGTTTTCATTCCAATCCCTAAGAAAGGCAATCCCAAAGAATGCTCAAACTACCGCACTATTGCACTCACCTCACATGCTTGTAAAGTAATGCTCAAAATTCTCCAAGCCAAGCTTCAGCAATACGTGAATGATGAACTTCCAGATGTTCAAGCTGGTTTTAGAAAAGGCAGAAGAACCAGAGATCAAATTTCCAATATCCACTGGATCACGAAAAAAGCAAGAGAGTTCCAGAAAAAACATATATTTCTGCTTTATTGACTATGCCATAGCCTTTGACTGTGTGGGTCACAATAAACTGTGGAAAATTCTTCAAGAGATGGGAATACCAGACCCCCTGACCTGCCTCTTGAGAAACCTGTATGCAGGTCAGGAAGCAACAGTTAGATCTGGACATGGAACAAGAAACTGGTTCCAAATGGGAAAAGGAGTACATTAAAACTGTATGTTGTCACTCAGCTTATTTAACTTATATGCAGAGTACATCATGCAAAACACTGGGATCAAAGAAGCACCAGTTGGAATCAAGATTGCAAGGAGAAATATCAATAACCTCAGATATGCAGATGACACCACTCTTATGACAGAAAGTGAAGAGGAACTAAGAAGCCTCTTTATGAAAGTGAAAGAGGAGAGTGAAAAAGTTGGCTTAAAGCTTAACATTCAGAAAACTAAGATCATGACATCTGGTCCCATCACCTCATGGGAAATAAATGGGGAGACAGTGGAAACAGTGTCAGACTTTATTTCTGGGGGCTCCAAAATCACTGTGGATGGTGACTACACCCATGAAATTAAAATATGCTTACTCCTTGGAAGGAAAGTTATGACCAACCTAGATAGCATATTAAAAAGCAGAGACATTACTTTGCCAACAAATGTCTGTCTGGTCAAGTCTATTGTTTTTCCGGTGCTCATAAATGGATGTGAGTGTTGGACTGTGAGGAAACCTGAACGCTGAAAAATTGATGCTTTTGAACTATGGTGTTGGAGAAGACTCTTGAATGTCCCTTGGATTGCAAGGAGATCCAACCAACCCATCCTAAAGGAGATCAGTCCTGGGTGTTCATTTGAAGGACTGATGCTGAAGCTGAAACTCCAATACTTTGGCCACCTCATGCGAAGAGTTGACTCATTGGAAAAGACCCTGATGCG
>SNSB01092048.1:12630568-12670298 GCA_012922965.1 Capreolus pygargus
CTGAAGCTGAAACTCCAATACTTTGGCCACCTCATGCGAAGAGTTGACTCATTGGAAAAGACCCTGATGCTGGGAGGGATTGGGGGCAGGAGGAGAATGGGATGACAGAGGATGAGATGCCTGAATGGCATCACCAACTAGATAGATATGAGTTTGAGTAAACTCTGGGAGTTGGTGATTGACAGGAAGGTCTGGCGTTCTGCGATTCATGGGGTCGCAAAAAGTTGGACACAACTGCGTGACTGAACTGAACTGATGTTCTATGTGATCTGTTTGATTAGTTTTCTGTGACTGTGGTTTTCATTCAGTTGGCCCTCTGATGGATAAGGATAAGAGATGGGAGAGACTGACTGGAAGGGAAACTGGATCTTTTTCTGATGGGCAGGGCTATACTCAGTAAATCTTTAATCTAATTTTCTCTTGATGGGTGGGGCTGTGTTCCCTCCCTATTGTTTGACCTGAGACTAGAAGGCAGTGGAGGTAATGAAGATAATGGTGACCTCTTCAAAAGGTCCCAAGCAGGCACTGTTGCATTGAGTGTCCTTAACCCTGCAGCAGGCCACCACCCAACCATGCTTCTGCCAGAGACTCCTGGACACTCAAGGACAAATTTGGATCAGTCTCTTTTGGGATCACTGTTCCTTTCTCCTGGCTCTTGTGCACAAAATGTTTTGTTTGTGCCCTCCAAGATTATGTTTCCCAGTCCTGTGTAAGTCCTGACAGGTCTATGGTGGGGTTAATGGAGACCTCCTCCAAGGGTGCTTATGACATACCCAGGTCTGCTGCAACCAAAGCCCTTGCCCCTGCAGCTGGCCACTGTTGACCCATACCTCCACAGGAGACACTAAAACACAGTTCTGGCTCTGTCTCTGTCGGTTCTCTGGGTCCTAGTGTGCACAAGATTTGTTTGAGCCATCCAAGTGTCTCTGGCAGGTATGATGTTTGATTCTAAATGTGGTTTTGTCCCTCCTATTATCTTGCTAGGGCTTTGCCTTTGCCCTTGGATGTGCAGCATCATTTTTTGGTGGGATCTAACGTTTTCCTGTCGATGGCTGTTCAGCAGTGAGTTGTAATTTTGGAGCTCTTGCAGGAGAATATAAGTGCACGTCCTCTATTCCTCCATCTTCCTCTGCTGTAACCTAGAATATACGGAGTTCAAAACATTCTCAAACCCATTCATGGACTCCAGAATAAGAGCTCTCTTCTTGTCCACATTCTAGCTGAGAACAATTTTTCCTGTTATGTCCATCTCATGGTCTGGAATGGGCGAATTTAACTCAAATGGCCAATATATCTAGTATTGTGAGCACTAATCCCTTAGAAGAAATGCAGTAGCCCTCATAGTCAACAAAAGAGTACAAAATGCGGTACTTGGAACCAATCTCAAAAATGACACAATAATCTTTATTTGTTTCCAAGGCTAACCATTCATTCAATATTACAGTAATCCAAGCCTATGCCCCAAGCAGCAATGCTGAAGAAGCTGAAGTCGAACGGTTCTGTGGAGAGCTACAAGACCTTCTTGAACCAATACCTCCAAAATACATCCTTTTCATTATATGGGACTGGAATGCATAGGTAGGAAGTCAGGAGATATCTGGAGTAACAGGCAAGTTTGGCCTTAGAGTACAAAATGAAGCAGGACAAAAGCTCACATAGTTTTGTCAAGAGAAGACACTGGCCATAGCAACCACCCTCTTCCATCAACACAAGAGAAGACTCTACACATGGACATCACAGTGTGGCCAATACCAAAATCAGATTGATTATATTCATTGCAGGCAAAGATGGAAAAGCTCTGTACAGTCAGCAAAAGCAAGACTGGAAGCTGACTGTGGCTCAGATAATGAACTCCTTATTGCCAAATTCAGACATAAATTGAAGAAAGTAGGGAAAACCACTAGACCATTCAGGTATGACATAAATTAAATCCCTTGCAGTTATACATTGGATGTTACAAATGGATTCAAGGGGTTAGATCTGATAGAGTCCCAGAAGAAGTATGGACGGAGATTTGTAACACTGTATAAGAGGTGGTGATCAAAACCATCCCCAAGAAGAAGAAATGAAGAAGGCAAAATGGTTGTCTGAGAAGGTCTTCCAAATAACTGAGAAAAGAAGAGAACATAAAGGCAAAGGAGAAAAGAAAATATATATCCATTTGACTGCAGATTTCAAAGGAAGAGCAAGGAGAGATAAGAAAGACCTAGAGGGATCGGGTGGAGAGGGAGGTGGGAGGGGGGATCGGGATGGGGAACACATGTAAATCCATGGCTGATTAATTTCAATGTATGACAAAACCCACTACACTATTGTAAAGTAATTAGCCTCCAACTAATAATATATATATATATATATATATATATATATATATATATACACTTATATCACTAAAAAAAAAAAAAAAAGAAAGCCTTCCTCAGTAATCAATACAAAACAATAGATAAAAATTATAGAACGGGGAAGACTAGAGATCTCTTCAAGAAAATTAGAGATACCAAAGGAACATTTCAGGCAGATATGGGAACAATAAGGAACAAAAAAGATATGGCCCTAACAGAAGCAGAAGCTGTTAAGAAGAGATGCAAGAATACACAGAAAAACTATGCATCAAAGATCCTTGAGACTCAGAGAACCATGATGGTGTGATCACTCATCGAGATAAAGCCATACATCCTGAAATGCAAAGTCAAGTGGGCCTTAGGAAGCATCACTGTGAACAAACCTAGTGCAGGTGATGGAATGCCAGTTAAGCTATTTCAAATACTAAAAGATGATGCTGTTAAAGTGTTGTTCTCAACATGCCAGCAAATTTGGAAAAATCAGCAATTGTCAGGGAACATTTAACAGGAAGATTCCTGCATGCTGTTTTCTATTTCTCATAAATCCTCTATTTCTTATCAGTTCCTGGCAATGGGAATGAGTGAAACAGCACACAGTTCTCAGGACTGAGATCATGGGAAAGGGTATCTACTTGGTTTCCTTTCAGTAACTCCCTTCAGTGATTCTTTTCTATGTCAGCAACTTTGTATGCATTAGAATATCCATATTGTGACTATTGATAAAATTTCAACCTGTGCAATAGCTGGGTAAACATCTTACTAAAGATATATAAAACTGCATTTCTGCTAATAAAATACCCTTGTTCCATCAGAGCTTGGGTGCCCATGCCTTTCTTTCTTTCTCTCTCTCTCTCCCTCCCTCTGGCTCTCTCTTTCACTTTCTTATTGTTGACTCCAGATCACTAGGTTCTGGCCCATTAAAGAACTACAACAAGAAATGACTACAGGACTGGCAAAGGCCATTTATCATTTCAATCCCAAAGAAAGGCAATGTCAAAGAATGCTCAAACTACCACATAATTGCACTCATATCACATGCTAGAAAAGTAAAGCTCAAATTTTCCAAGCAAGGCTTCAACAGTACATCAACTGTGACTTCCAGTTGTTCAAACTGGATGTAGAAAAAGCAGAGGAACCAGAGATCAAATTGCCAACATCTGCTAGATTGTCGAACAAGCACAAGAGTTCCAGAAAAAGCATGTACTTCTGCTTTATTGACTAAGCCAAAGCCTTTGATTGTGTGGATCACAACAAGCTATGGACAAATTTTAAAGTGTTAGGAATACCAAACCACATGAGCTGACTCCTAAGAAATTTTTTATGCTGATCAAGAAGCAACAATTAAAACTGGACATGGAACAACATGCTGGTTCCTGATTGGGAAAGGAGTACGTCAAGGGTGCCTATTGTCACCCTGCTTATTTAACTTATATGCAGAGTACATCATATGAAATATCAGGCTGGATGAAGCACAAACTGGAGTCAAGATTGCCGGGAGAAATATCAATAACCTCAGATATGCAGATGGCACCACCCTTATGGCAGAAAGCGAGGAAGAACTTAAGATCCTCTTGATGAAGGTGAAAGAGGAGAGTGAAAATGGTGGTTTAAAACTCAACATTCAGGAAAATAAGATCATGGCATCTGGCCCCATCACTTCATGGCAAATACATGGGGAAGTAATGGAAGCAGTGACAGATTTTATTTTGGGGGGGTCTCCAAAATCACTGCAGATGGTGATTGCAGCCATTAAATTAAAATACACTTGCTCCTTGGAACAAAAGCTATGACCAACTTAGACAGCATATTAAAAAGCAGAGACATTACTTTGCCAACAAAGATCCATCTACCCAAGCTATGGCTTTTTATTTTTTGTATAGCTTTTTCCAGTAGTCATGTATGTATAAGAGAGTTGAACTATAAAACAATCTGAGTACTGAAAAGATGATGCTTTTGAACTGTGGTTTTGGAGAAGACTTTTGATAGTCCCTTGAACTGCAAGGAGATCCAACCAGTCCATCCTAAAGGAAATCAGTCCTGAATATTCATTGGAAGGACTGATGCCGAAGCTGAAGATCCAATACTTTGGCCACCTGATCGAAGAGCCAACTCATGGAAAACACCCTGATGCTTGGAAAGATTGAAGGCGGAAGGAGAAGGGGACAACATAGGATGAGATAGTTGGATGACATCACTGAGTCAATGCACATGAGTTTGAGCAAACTCTGGGAGATGGTGAAGGACAGGGAGTTCCTGAGCGCTGCAGTTCATACTGCAGAGTCCAACACGACTGTGTGACTAAAAAACAACAAGTCACTTTTCACTAATTAGAAGATGATTATCTTTTATTTTATATTTTGTATAGTAGTTTTGCAGTCTTTAGCATGAATTAGAATCATCAGTGTCCCATACTCAGAGTTTCTGATTTTATTAAATTGGAGTGGGACCCAAGATTTTGCACTTGTAACACTTTCCTAAATAATATCAATGTTGCTGTTCCAGGGACCAGATTTTGACAACCACTCATCAAAGGCACTGGTTTTCAACTTTCAGGTGTAAAATTATTTAATTCACAATCATTCAAAAGCCTGGGAAAAATAGACTCTTTTTTTTTTTTTCCTCATACTATTTTGCAGGAAATAAAGTGGGGCAAGAAAGAGAGGTCATGTCTCAGGTTTTGGGCTAGTCCCTGGGATGGACCAACAAGTGTGGATTTTTGCCTTTATGCAGAAAAAAATTCAAAAGCAAGTCATAATAAAGTAAAAGCTTTATTCAGAGAGTTACCTACTTCATAGAAAAAGTGTGGGTCATCTAAGAGGGTGAAAGGCACCAGAGTACTGGCTGCCAGTTTTTATAGGGGTGGGTAAATTCATAGGTTAATGAGTGGGAGAATTATCCCAACTAATTTGAGGAAGGGGTAAGGATTTCCAGGATTTTGGTAACTGCCTACTTTTTGGCCTTTTATGGTTAGCATCAGAACTGTCATGGCACCTGTAGGTGTGGTATTTATCTGATATATTTTAGTGAGTGTATACTGAAGTTCAAGGTCCAGTGGAAGTTAGCCTATCTGTCATATTGGGCCTATTTGGTTCTACTCAGCTTATATCGTGTTCTCAGACTAGGTCATTCCTTTAAAGGTTGTGCCCTGTCTCCTTCCTGTCTCATCTAGGAGAAAAGATAGCTTGAAGAAAAAGAGGAAAGAAATGATAAAAAGAGAGAAAATAAAGAAACAAGAAATTACTATATTAATGTTATTCAGTTACTAAGTCATGTCCAACTCTTTGTGATCCCATGGACTGCAGTACAACAAGCTCCCTATCCTTAACTATCTCCTGGAGTTTGCTTAGATTCATGTCCACTGGAAAAACTATAGCTTTAACTATATGGACCCTTGCCCCTAAAGTCAAATACAAATAATTTATGTATCTCTAATCTGAGGAGAACCATTCCTCATTCTTGATTTCCTTTCCTGCTCATATCATTAGCTGTTAACTCTTCTTCTAAATGATTTTTGAAATTCAAATATAACAGTACTTTTGTTAGAGGTAGAAATTACCCCTAGAAATAGCTACTTAGTATTTAATTGTGCAGTGGATTCCAGAATTCTATATTTTTTAAAATATTACTCTCATGATTCTGCTAATCATTTGGGTTTGAGTGATTTTAATTTCTTTCTGTCACCTGATCTTGAGATTTTTCTAGACTGCACATACATTCAGTGTTTCCTCCAAGATCTTTTAATTCATCTATAAGGAACCATAAAGTACATTAAAAATCAAGTTGAGTAGAAACTTGATCCATCTAAAGCCTGTAGCAAAACTTTATTATAAAAATAGCATCTGGAAACACAGGAAATAAAAAAGATGCAGTGAGTAGATTTCTACATGGGTTGAAAAATAAATGAAGTTCTTTACATCATTAATTGGATTAACTGAAAAACAATTGGGTATTGATTTGCTTTTTAAATAATAATAATAAGAGTACTGTGATGTTAGATTAAGAAATATCACATGAGAAGACCATAGAAATTTTAGGATGAATACAATGTACGGATGATAATAGAAAACCAGTGCAGTAAAACCATATTATAAATTGGTTCCCTATATATTATGGATATTGTGGATCAAGCTATATCTCATGTGTACAGAGATATAATTCATCTTTTCCACACCTATATGGAGAGCCCACTACAAAGAATAAAGTAAAGCAGTAATAAGTCTTTGTGATGGATGAGCCTCTTTTAAATCATTTTTAAATACTTTGTTACAGTTTCTATTAAAAATAGCATTCTTTGAAAATGAAAGAATTGATAACTTCTAAGAAGGCAGTTGGCAAAGAGTAGCTAGTTCCAGGGGTAATTTCTACTGGTAACAAAGGCACTGTTACATTAAATTTCAAGAATCATTTAGAAGAAGAGTTAACAACTAATGATATGAATAAGAAAGGAAAGGAAATTGAGAATGAGAAATGGCTCCTCTTAGATTAGAGACACAGTCATGAATAATTTGTGTTTGATATATTAAAATAGTAACTTTTTCTCTCTTTCTATCATCCCTTCCTTCTCTTTCTACAAAATACCTCCTCCACCCAACAGCACATAAACAATGATTCAGTTACAATGCTAGAAAGGTATCTAAGATCATCCACTGAACTACCTCAGTTTACACTAGTCTAATAATGAAGTTTATCTGTAGAAATGTTGAAAATTGTATGTTCCCCTATTAAAACTGCTATATCTGTCTCTCAACTACTCTTGTGCACCAGAGTAACCAAATGTTTTACAAAATCACACACCAAGGTAACAAAAGGATCAGAACTGAGACAAATTATGGTACAAATGTAGTGAAAAAGTCAATAAAACTTCCTACCAAAATATTTAGCATGATTAAATGTATATTTCAGTGTCTAAGTTAGTGAGTTAGAACATATCTTAGAATCAAAATAAAATAAAACAGGAAATTTTTAAACCATGCATTTCAGATTTGGACTTGAACCCATACATGGGACTCGAACCCAGCCAAAGCCAAGATTAGGGATTGAGCTCATTGTCTTTTGAGATCACACACTTGGTCTCAGGATTTAATTAAGCTCAGGTTCTTGATGAAAAGAATTCAGTGAGATGAAAAATAAGAAGTCAGTTTAGGCAAGGGTGGGATGTTCTGAGAAAATAGCATTGAAACAAGTATACTATCAAGGGTGAAACAGATCACCAGCCCAGGTTGGATGCATGAGACAAATGCTCAAGGCTGATGCACTGGGAAGACCCAGAGGGATGGGATGGGGAGGGAGGCGTGAGGGGAGATCGGGATGGGGAACACATATAAATCCATGGCTGATTCATGTCAATTTATGGCAAAAAGCACTACAATATTATAAAGTAATTAGCCTCCAACTAACAAAAATAAATGGAAAAAATAATTAAATAAAATGAAAAAAAAGAAAGTCAGTTTAGAGAAACACACTCCACAGACAGTTTGTGGGCCATCTAAGAAGGCAAACAAACTTGGAATATGCTGTGGTTAGTTTTTATGGACTGGGTAATTTCATAGGCTAATGATTGGAGTGATTATTCCAACTGTTTTCAGGAGGGGACAGGGATTCCCAGGTATTGGGTCACTGCCTAGTTTTTAACCTTTATGGTTGGCCTTGGAACTGTCATGGCACTGGTGAATGTGTCACAAAGCTTGCTGGTGTTACACTGAGCATATACAGAGTCTCAAGGTGTAGTGGAAGTCAACTCATGTGCCACCTTGGGCCTATTTGGTTCTAATTATCTTATGTCATGTCCTCAGGTTATATCATTCTTTCAAAGTTTGTGCCCTGTCTCCTTCCCTCTTGCTTAAGTTTGGCATCTTCTGTTTTGTAATTCAGTAGGAATGTTTTTGGGGAGCTTTCCTTGTGGCTCAGTGATAACAATTCTGCTTGCCAATGCAGAAGTTGCAAGTTTGATCCCTGGGTCATGAAGATCCCCTGGAGAAGGAAATGGCAACCCACTCCAGTATTATTGCCTGGGAAATCCCTTGGACAGAGGAACCTGGTGGGCTACAGTCCATGGGGTTGCAAAGAGTTGGACATGACTTAGCAATTAAAACAACAGTCAGGAATGCATTTTTAACTAATATTAGCATAGTATTCGATAGTTTTTTTTTGTGTGTGTGTGTTTCTTTTTTTTTTTTTTATGTTTTTTTTTCCCCCGATAGTTATTAAATATAAGTGAATGCCAACAGAAAATGAATAGATTATTTAAAAAAAGAGTTATCATGAAAAAGTTATGTAGCCTCCCCCATTTTATTCTGGGTTTTATATATTCATTGAGCAAATATTTAATGAAAACTTGATATGTTCCAATCACTGGGGACTGCTATTATAGCTTTTTTCCATTTATATAAATTATAAAGTAAAAATATGTGTAACAGAAATACTGCTATTTAAACGAAGCAACAGACAAAGGATTAATCTCAAAAATATACAAGCAACTCCTCCAGCTCAACTCCAAAAAAATAAATGACCCAATCAAAAAATGGGCCAAAGAACTAAAGAGACATTTCTCCAAAGAAGACATACAGATGGCTAACAAACACATGAAAAGATGCTCAACATCACTCATTATCAGATAAATGCAAATCAAAACCACAATGGGGTACCATTACACGCCAGTCAGGATGGCTGCTATCCAAAACTCTACAAGCAATAAATGCCAGAGAAGATGTGGAGAAAAGGGAACCCTCTTCCACTGTTGGTGGGAATGCAAACTAGTACAGCCGCTATGGAAAACATTGTGGAGATTTCTTAAAAAACTGGAAATAGAACTGCCATATGACCCAGCAATCCCACTTCTGGGCATACACACTGAGGAAACCAGATCTGAAAGAGGCACGTGCACCCAAATGTTCATTGCAGCACTGTTTATCATAGCCAGGACATGGAAACAGCCTAGATGCCCATCAGCAGATGAATGGATAAGGAAGCTGTGGTACATATACACCGTGGAATATTACTCAGCCATTAAAAAGAATTCATTTGAATCAGTTCTGATGAGATGGATGAAACTGGAGCCCATTATACAGAGTGAAGTAAGCCAGAAAGATAAAGACCATTATAGTATACTAACACATATATATGGAATTTAGAAAGATGGTAACAATAACCCTATATGCAAAACAGAAAAAGAGACAGAGATGTATAGAACAGAGTTTTGGACTCTGTGGGAGAAGGCGAGGATGGGATGTTTCAAGAGAACAGCATGGAACCATGTATATTATCTACGGTGAAACAGATCACCAGCTCAGGCTGAATGCATGAGACAAGTGCTCGGACCTGGTGCACTGGGAAGACCCAGAGGGATCGGGTGGAGAGGGAGGTGGGAGGGGGGATCAGGATGGGGAATACATGTATATCCAAGGCTGATTCATGTCAATGTATGACAAAAATCACTACAATATTGTAAAGTAATTAGCCTCCAACTAATAATAAATAAATAAATAAAAAGAAGGAAAAAAAAGAAATACTGCTATTTTTGTCTAGTATGTTAAATCACCTTTCATAGTCAGACAGTTGGCTGAATATCTGAGAAAACATTACAAAATTTCTTGTGCTGCCAAACTTCAAAGCATGTTTTAAGAATTTTGGCTTCATCTTCAATAAGTTGAAGTTGATTCTAGTATTTATACAAGCATTTATATGAGATTTTTCATTCCCTTAAACAGCTTCCCTCATTCTGGACTTAACAGTTGCTCACAAAGAATCTTGATCTTTCTGGTCTCAACATTCATTCAAAAAGCATTTTTTTTTTTTTTTTTTTTTAGCACCTGTACTTAATCAGTGGACCTCTGTGATGGCTCAGTGGTAAAGAATACAACTTCAGTGCAGGAGACCACCTGCAATGTGAGACTGAGGATCTGATCCCTGGGTCAGTGGCAAGACCATCTGGAGAAGTAAATGGCAACCCACTCCAGTATTCTTGTCTAGGAAATTCCATGGACAGAGGAGCCTGTCAGGATACAGTGCATGAGGAAACAGAAAGAGTCAGAAATGATTTAGTGACTAAACCTCCACCACCACTGAATCAAACAGCCAGGTTTAATATTTGAGCTATATATGAATAAAGAAATTAAATGCAAGAGCCAATATGAAAAGAAAAAAACAATTCTACAGTATGACACCCATTTCTGTGAAAAATCTGAGAACAGAGAATAGGCTTTCAGTTAAGAGACAGAAAAACACATATACTTGCATTCTGTTATTACTCATAGATCAATAAACTGAAAATTCAAAAATAAAAAATACATAGATACTCATAGAAAAATGAATGTCAAGATATCATAAGATGAGAGATTTCAATACACTTTTACAAAATAAGAAATTGCTGGTAACATGGCAAGTGTTTCAGTGGGATGGAGGAGAGAGTTACAGTCTAAAGGCTAATGAGAATGGAATTGATATTTTCCCAGTAGAGCCCTGAACAGCTCAAGACTTGGAGGTCCTGTAATGGAGGAGAGCAAAAATAAGGCAAGGGACAGAAAAGAACAGAGATGAGTTAAAAATCTCTACCTCTCACTTTATAATGCCTATAGTTAGTTGGTAAATCTTAGGTAGGAGGCCATAGGTTTATTCTCTGGAGAAATGAACAGAAGAACCTCAGAACTGCAGAGGGTAGGAGTGAGACAAAAGCCAGAAAATTAGAAGGTTAAATGAAACTCTTCTATAAAGAATGGTTTTTTAGCCCCCACCTTTGTACTCTGCCCTTGAAGATTTCTGGTAATGAAGCAGTGACCTATCAGAACCATTCTGCCCCAACAATGCACTTCAGGAAATTAAAGAACCCTGACAGGAAAAAAAAAAAAAAACTCCACATACTGTGCTAGATTTGTTTTTTTTTTTTTTCTCTTGTAGAAGGAAATCAATAAAGAATGTCTAAAATTGATAAATCCATAATAAAGCACACTATATATAGCTTATTATTTGGGTAGACTAAGCTACTATAACAAATATATACCAACAGTTTAGTGACTCTGGCACAAGAAAGCTATTTATGTCTTACATAACTATTCAAGATAAGCATTCCAGGATAAGAGGGCACTCTGCCTCTCAGTCATTCAGAACCCCAACTTAAGTTAGCCTTCTCACACCTTCTATACAGGCTTCCAAAGACTTTCTAGTTGTTATTCTGTCTATGCAGTCAGATAAAGAAAAGATGGAATAAGTATTTTGTGTCAAACTGAAGTTTGTGTGTCTGAAGTACAGTGAAACAAAATAAATGTAAATTTCAGAGTTTGGAACAGATAAATGTCTATTGCAGGACCAAGCAAGGAGTACAGATGGCTCCTACTCAAAAGACCTGAGCTTCCCCATGATTTGGGGCAAAAAGTTTTCATAGACAAGAGTTGGGGTGAAGATTGTAGGATGTGCACCTTTCTTCTGATTGATTGCTCATGAGATAACAGGATTGTGTTCCAAGAATCTTGAGCCCAGCTTGAAATTACCATCCTCCACCTGGGTGAAAGTGAAAGTTGCTCAGTCGTGCCTGACTCTTTGTGACCCCATGGACTATACAATCCATGGAATTCTCCAGGCCAGAATACTGGAGTGGGTAGGCGTTACCTTCTCCAGGGGACCTTCCCAACCCAGAGATCAAACCCAAGTCTCCCACATTGCAGGCAGATTCTTTACCAGCTGAGCCACAAGAGGGGATGTATTTCTTATAGAAGAACTTAAAGATGCGTATCAGATTATGTATTTCCATTGGTAGGAACTAGGACTCTCCTTTATTGATACCCTCTTTTTTTTTTTCTTTACTGCTTTTCCTTTGTTATCTGCATTCTCTCACTTCTCTAATTAATAATTATTTGAATCTGCCTTTTGTATTCAGAAAATGCCTACAAACAATAAACAGGGGAAACAGAAAAAATTTAATTCCCAAGGAGGGCCATGTAGGGTCCTGCTCAGTTACATGTTTCCTTTTTTTTAAGGTACCGGTCCAGAAACAACAGATACTGATCTTGGGTGGCCTCAGCCTGCAAGGGTGTGGAACAGGATTTGGGTTTCCAGCCAGAGACTGGGCAGGGTCACAGCAGTGAAAGCACTAGATTGTAGTCATTAGGCCAGTGGTCAGTGACAAAGGCCCTGGACGTTTGGCTTTACAGAAAACAATTCTCACAAAGATGGAAAGTAGTGAAATAAGTAAATTATTTATTAAGAAGAAAAAAAAATTACAGTATGTGTAGAAAAACACACAGGTGGGTTCAGTGAGAGTCCCTGAATCACATCCTCATGCTAGTCTGAAATACTTTTATGGGGTATTTCTTCTGGGTTTCCTTTGGCTAAATGTTTTTACTTGCAATACCTAAGTAGGCAGCCATTTACCCAATTAAATGCCAACAGAATAGGGTAGAAATGAATACTGGTGCAAAGCTAATAGTCTCTGCCTTGTGAAGGTAAAAGAGGATGGAATGAATGAAGAGAACAATAGACTTTTCATTTAAATGTAATTAGATTGAGGGACTAGCACGAAAAGATTGTCTCTAAAACTACTCTTCACTCAAGTGTGTATTTCTCTTATTAGAGTTGTCAAAATAAACATTAAATACAGCTGACCAGTATTTGAAATGGCAATGTGGGTTTGGATCCATCACTAGACACAGGGGCAAACCAACATAGCTGTAAATATAGACATATATATGAATAAATGCATATATATGTATATATATGCACACTCACATGTGTGTGTGTGTGTGTGTGTGTACACACATGTCTAGTAGAAATAAATTTTCCTCCCCCTTCTAGATTATTCTGATTGGTCTAAGAATTAAATCAACATATGACAGATCAACATAGGATGATCATCTCTGCTTGACCATCTCCAGTTTGCCTTGAGTCATGGACCTAACATTCCAGGTTCCTATGCAATACTGTTCTTTGCAACATCAGATTTTACTTATATCACCAGATACACCCACAAATAAGCATCATTTCTGCTTTGTCCCAGCAACTTCATTCTTTCTGGGACAATTAGTAGTTGTCCTCTGCTCTTCCCCAGTAGAAAATTTGACACCTTCCAACTTGGGGGCTTATCTTTTGGTGTCATAAGGTTATATATTTTTATACAATTTATGGGGTTCTTATGGCAAATATACTGGAGTAGTTGCCATTCCCTCATCCAGAAGGGGAAAGACTAGAGATTAAGAGGAAAAAAATCAAATGGAAGTTTAATAACATGTATTCTGGAGAAGGAAATGGCAACCCGCTCCAGTGTTCTTGTCTGGAGAATCCCAGGGACGGGGGAGCCTGGTGGGCTGCCGTCTATGGGGTCGCACAGAGTCGGACACTACTGAAGTGACTTAGCAGCAGCAGCAGCAGCATGCATGAGAATGTCCCAGCAAAACTGAGGAACTCATTCAAATGTCAGAAATCCTAATCTTAAATAACAACTTCAGGTAAAGACAAAAGAAGATGTTGGGGGTAGTTATATGGGATTTTACAGGGGAGGAAGACAGTTGACATGGAGATGGAAAGCAAATGTTCCATAAATAAATGTTTTCTGGGCCATGCAGAGAAGATGGGACACAGAGTGGACTCTGATTTGTAAATCCTGCTGAGTTTTCCCCATTACACCTAGCCCATATTCTTTGCAGATATCTCTGGTGATAGCTCTATTCCATAAACAGGCTTCTATCAAAATTTCTTAAGCAATTAGAGGGAAGGTCAACATTTATTCCTAAGTTTTTTAGGCCTTAATTGTTTTCCACATGAAAAAATCTTCACTTCAAAGACACATTCTGGGGTGGCAAGTTTTGCTCCATCCACATGTATATATCATCAGTTCAGTTCAGTTCAGTCCCTCAGTTGTGTCTGACCCTTTGTGACCCCATGAATCGCAGCATGCCAGGCCTCCCTGTCCATCACCAACTTCGGGAGTTTACTCAAACTCATGTCTATCGAGTTGGTGATGCCATCCAGCCATCACATTCTCTGTCGTCCACTTTTCCTCCTGCCCCCAATCCCTCCTAGCAGCAGGGTCTTTTCCAATGAGTCAACTCTTCACATGAGGTGGCCAAAGTATTGGAGTTTCAGCTTCAGCATCAGTCCTTCCAAACAACACCCAGTACTGATCTCCTTCAGGATGGACTGGTTGGATCTCCTTGCAGTCCAAGGGACTCTTGAGAGTCTTCTCCAACACCACAGTTAAAAAGCATCAATTTTTCGGCACTCAGCTTTCTTCACAGTCAAAACCTCACATCCATACATGACCACTGGAAAAATCATAGCCTTGACTAGACGGACCTTTGTTGGCAAAGCAATGCTTCTGCTTTTTAATATGCTATCTAGGTTGGTTGTAACTTTCCTTCTGAGGAGTAAGCGTGTTTTAATTTTATGGCTGCAGTCAGCATCTGCAATGATTTTGGAACCCCCCAAAATAAAGTCTGACACTATTTTCACTGTCTCTCCATCTATTTCCCATGAGGTGATGGGACCAGATGCCATGATCTTAGTTTTCTGAATGTTGAGCTTTAAGCCAACTTTTTCACTTTCTTCCTTCACTTTCATCAGGAGGCTTTTTAGTTCCTCTTCACTTTCTGTCTTAAGGGTGGTGTCATCTGCATATCTGAGGTTATTGATATTTCTCCCAGCAATCTTGATTCTAGCTTGTGCTTCTTCCAACCCAGCGTTTCTCATGAGGTACTCTGCATATAAGTTAAATAAGCAGGGTGACAATATACAGCCTTGACGTACTCCTTGTCCTATTTGGAACCAATCTGTTGGTCCATGTCCAGTTCTAACTGTTGCTTCCTGACCTGCATACAGGTTTCTCAAGAGGCAGGTCAAGTGATCTGGTATTCCCATCTCTTGAAGAATTGTCCACAGTTTATTGTGATCCACACAAAGGCTTTGACATAGTCAATAAAGCAGAAATGGATGTTTTTTTCTGGAACTCTCTTGCTTTGTTGATGATCTAGTAGATGTTGGCAATTTGAACTCTGGTTCCTCTGCCTTTTCTAAAACCAGCTTGAATATCTGGAAGTTCACGGTGCATGTATTGCTGAAACCTGGTTTGGAGAATTTTGAGCATGACTTTACTAGCATGTGAGATGAGTGCAATTGTACAGTAGTTTGAGCATTCTTTGGGATTGCCTTTCTTTGGGATTGGAATGAAAACTGACCTTTTCCAGTCCTGTGGCCACTGCTGAGTTTTCCAAATTTGCTGGCATATTGAGGGCAACACTTCAACAGCATCATCTTTCAGGATTTGAAATAGCTCAACTGGAATTCCGTCATCTCCACTAGCTTTGTTCATAGTGACACTTTCTAAGGCCCACTTTACTTCACATTCCAGGATGTCTGTATATATCATATACACACATTTGTTTATATGTTTTTGTGTATATCTGTATATATAAATTTATATGTATATGGGCCAAATTCAACATAGACCTTTTGTTTAGGTGGAATAAAACATTGGATGATAGTCATGAGAATTAGATACTGTGTATTAATGATAGTGCTGGTGGTAAAAGAGAAAGAAAGGACATTAAGCACTAGATTTGGACAGTAAAATATAGGATGCATATCTATAAAATTAAGCTATAAAAATACAAATATTAAAATCTTCACAAAAAATAGATCCATGTATGACCACTCCAGGGTTGTAAATACCTAAATATTACATTATAGCTGAGAAAAGAATAGTATGAAATGAGATATTGGTGCCTTACATTTATAAGGTGCTTTTTTAGTTTTGTTTTCAATGAAGGTTCTCATACAGTATCTTTTTTGCCCTCCACAATGAAAACAAAAATTAGGTATTGTAAAAAGTATTAATCTCATTTCTTATGTATTAGGAACTGAGGTTTGGGAGGTTAGATAATTTGTTGAATATCACAGTTATGAAGACTGAATACAAACTCACAATGTCTGTTTAAATCCTGGTTTTATGTTTTTGTCTGCCTATACTTTGCTGTCACTTATCATCACAATATGTCATCCCCATCAATAGATCAACAGAAAGTGCCACTTAAGATAGAGTTGCCAGATTTAGCAAAAAAAAAAAAAAAAAAAACACAAAAGCACTCAGTTAAATTTACATTTGATATACATAATATTTTTAGTATAAGTGTTTCCCATTTAATCACACATGAAATATTTACACTAAAAATTTTTGTTGTTTATTTAAAATTCAAATTTACCTGGAAGTCTTGCACTTTTTCTGACAATCCATTCCTACAACCATATGGATGCTTTTATTCCTGATCAAACACTTCTTTCCTGCAAATAGAAGCAGCTACTCATAAATTAGAGGTATGCACTTATGTGAACACTTTGGTCACTCTAGACAGCCAACTTAAAGAAATAAAAACTCACCAAACTTTATTATCTTTGTTCCCAATTAAAGATTGAAGAACTACCAAAATAATTTAATATCTTGTGCACTGTACCATAAAGACACTGCCTATGTTTACACAATAATCACATTAAGGGAAGATTCTATTTGTCAGTTTTATTTTATATTTTCAGTTTGAACTACTAGATGTGGCTGTACATATTGATTAAATTTGCTGAGTAATTGTCCAATTATAACTTACATTTGCTGTATCTTACTGAGCCACAGTAGTATGTTTCACAATAGTGACTTATTTTATCACTCTAAATTATTAAAAATTTAAAAAGTTTTGATCAATTTCTCTCTAACAGATGGTGTTTAAGCTATAAACTGTTTTGTTTGGCAACCATTGCCAAAATGTTAACATGTTTCCCATTTGTGTTATGCTTAATTTTGAGGAATACGTGATGCTTTTCCTGCATTTAGAATCAGAAAAGGCAATACTGTGTAAGAGAACTACTGCCCCCCCCCCCAAGAAAATGTGGTAAAGAATCTGCCTGCAATACAGAAGACATGGGCTCAATCCTTGGGTCAGGAAAATCCCCTGTAGAAGGAAATGGCAACCGGCTCCATTATTCTTGCCTGGAGAATCCCTGGTGGGCTATAGTCCATGGGATTGTGAAACAGTCAGACATGACTTAGTGACTAAACAGCAACAACAAAGGAGCTATTATTTATGAGATACTTTTTATTTCTGGCTTTGAGAGAGCCTGACTTGGCCTTTATAGGGATGTTTTATGCTCTTATATAGTATGGCATGTCATTTAGGAGGGTCTTCTTCTACTTTGCATGGATGGTTAAACATCTGGCATTTTTTTCTGGGTCAAAATCAGGCAATTGGTTCATGACCTAAGTCTTTACATATCCATTATATCGCCTATAGTCATAATTAATTGTATTAATGTCTTTAATCATGTTCTACTGACTAGATTTTAAATGTTCTTTTAGATTGGCTCTATATAACAATTAAAAATTGAGCCTTTTGAGGTAAGTTAGTCAAATGAGTCAAATGCAGATACAAATAAACCTGATTGTTAGACTATAATGTTCGTATTTAAACTTCTTTGCTATTTTTTTATGGAGTGAGGTTTTATTAGAGTCAAGGGGTCAGGGATTACATTGGAACTAGAAGTCCAACTTCCATTTAATTTTTTTTTAGATTTAAGGAATAGTGTGAATAATTTTAAAGGAAAGTATCTTCTATGCTGGTTTTCAAACACTTTCTTTCTTCAAAACTGTTAAGGCATACATACTTTATCTTAGCATTTAAAATATATTCTCAGAAGACAAACTTGTGATGCTGCTGCTGCTAAGTCACTTCAGTTGTGTCCGACTCTGTGCAACCCCATAGACATCAGCTCACCAGGCTCCCCCGTCCCTGGGACTCTCCAGGCAAGAACACTGGAGTGGGTTGTCATTTCCTTCTCCAATGCATGAAAGTTAAAAGTGAAAGTGAAGTTGCTCAGTCATGTCCGACTCTTAGTGACCCCATGGACCACAGCCTACCAGGTTCCTCCATCCATGGGATTATCCAGGCAAGAGAACTGGAGTGGGGTGCTATTGCCTTCTCCAAACTTGGGATAGTTTTGGTTAATTGCTGTTACAAAAATATGGTATGAGCCTCTATTGTTAGTGCACAAGGGAGAATGACTATTTCAATATACCAACAAGATTCATTTTATCAGTAAATAATTAAGAACTTTGGAGAAATTGATACTTAATCCAAAATGATTTTAAAATGCTTATCTTGATATTTATATCACATACTATTTTTTTAATTTATTTTCCCTAAGGAAGAGTAAAATAATGTGTGTGTGATAAATTAAAACCAAAAATTACTAAAGCAAAAAGTTTGATGGATGAAAGATTTCCAGTGAGAGAAAGCTAATTCTGAACAAGTTTTTTTCCCCTTGTGGAAGACATTATATAATTCTATAAAACAAAGACGTGATTTGTTAGCTGCCTCCTGTACAATATTATGGACATCCGTACATAGATCTTCAGGCACTCTGTTTACTATATTTAATCCCTTGAATCTATTCATCATCTGCACTGTATATTCATATGGAATTTGATTTACGTAAAAGGAGCATTTCATCCAAATATGGGCACAATAAAGGACAGAAATGGCAAAGAAAGACCTAATAGAAGCAAAGATGATCAAGAAGAGATGAAAAGAATGCACAGAAAAAAATGTACAAAAAAAGAACTTAATGACCTGGATAACAATGATGGTGTAGTCTCTCACTCAGAGACAGAAATCTGGTGTGTGAAGTCAAGTGGGCCTTTGGAAGCACTGCTGTCAATAAACCTAGTGGAGGTGATGGAATTCCAGCAGAGCTATTTAGAATCCTAAAATATGATGCTATTAAAGTGCTTCACTCAATATGTCAGCAAATTTGGAAGACCTAGCAGTGACCACAGGACTGGAAAAGGTCAATCCTCGTCCCAATTCCCAAGAATGGTAGTACTAAAGAATGTTCAAATCACCAGATAACTGCACTCACCTCCCATGCTACTAAGGTTATGCTCAAATTCCTGCAAGCTATGCATCAGCATTACATGAACCAAGGACTTCCAGTTGTCCAAACTGGGTTTAGAAAAGGCAAAGGAACCAGAGATCAAATTGCCAACGTTTGCTGGATCATATAGAAAGCAAGGGCATTCCAGAAAAAAAAAAAAATCTATCTCTGTTTCATTGACTACACTAAAGACTTTGACTGTGTGGATCATAATAAAATTTGGATAACTTAAAGAGATGGGAATATCAGGCCATCTTACCTGTCTCCTGAGAAACATGTATGCTGGTCAAGGAGCAAAACTTAGAACCCTGTGTGGAACAACTAACTGGCTCAGGACTGGGCAAAGAGTATGACAATGCTGTTTATTGTTACCCTGTTTGTTTAACTTATATGCAGAGCACCTCATGTGAAATGCTGGGCTGGATGACTTACAAGGTAGAATCAAGATTGCCAGGAGAAATATCAACAACCTCAGATATGCAGATGATACCACTCTAATGGCAGAAAGCAGAGAGGAACTAAACAGCCTGCCTCTTGGTGAGGGTGAAGGAAGAGAGTGAAAAAGCTGGCTTAAAGCTCAAAAATAAATAAATAAACTAAGATCATGACATCCAGACCCATCCCATCATGGAAAATAGAATGGAAACAGTGACAAATTTCCTCTTCTTGGGCTCTAAAATCACTTCAGATGGTGACTGCAACCATGAAATTAGAAGATGATTGCTTCTTGGCAGGAAAGCTAGGTCAAACCTAGACAGTGTATTAGAAAGAAAAGACATCACTTTGCCGACAAGGGTCCGTGTAGTCAAGGCTATGGCCTTTCTAATCGTCTTGTACGGATGTGAGAGATGGAACATAAAGAAGGCAGAGCACCAAAGAATTGATGTTTTTGAACTGTGGTGCTGGAAAAGGCCTCTTGAGAGTTCGTTGGAAAGCAACGTGACCAAACCAGTCAATATTAAAAGAAATCAACCTTGGATACTTATTGGAAGGACTGATGCTGAAGCTGAAGCTCCAATAATTTGACCACGTGATACGAACAGCTGACTCATGGAAAAGACCCTGATGTTGGGAAAGATTGAAGGCAGAAGGAAACGAGAGTGACAGAGGATGAGGTGATTGAATGGCATCATGGATTAAATGAGCATGAACTTGGGCAAGCTCTGGGAGATGGCAAGGGACAGGGAAGCCTGGCATGCTGCAGTCCATGGGGTCCCAAAGAGTCAGACACAAGGTGGTGGCTAAACAACAATAGCAAAATAGGTGATTTACAGTTCTTCTTTAGAGTCTCTGTTAATCAAAAACACCAATAAGTATTGATAAATTACAGACTGGAGTATACATCTATGACATATACATATGACAAAGGATCCATATCCAAAGTATATAACTTCTAAAAAATCAATAAGAAAATGAAAGACAAGATAATTTTCAAAAACAAACAATAACCAGGTAAAAAATTATGATACGTCATAGAAGAAAAATTTCCAAATGGCCTCCAAGCACATGCAAGCATGATGAACCTCATCAGGGAAATTAAAATTAAAATCACAGTGAAATTCTATTGAACAATCACCTTAATGGCTTAAGTGAAAAACACAGATAATACCAAGTTTTGACAGGGATATGAAATAACTGAACCGTGCACATACTGCGACTTGAAGTATAAAGTGGAACAAAAACTCTTTGACAGGTCTATTAAAGTTGAGCACACGCATATCTTATGATTCAGCAAATCCACTACTATGTTTAAACTTAAAAGATATGCACTGATGTGTATGTGAACTAAAATTAATGTCTTAGAATATTTATATCAGCACAATTCACAGTTGGCAGGAATCAGGAACAATCTTAATTTTCATGAACAAAAATAGTAGATATGTAAATGATAATATGGCATACAATTGCATAGTATGCAATAATGAAAATAAATTAATGCTGCTACTTGCAACAAATGGATGAGTCTCAGTAACATAATTTTGAATAAAATAAACTAAAAACAAATAATTATATAACTGCATGATTTTGTGTGTTTTTTTTTTTTTTAACTGACTTGTTGAAGGTAGGATAGTACTTAACTTTGTGTGGGGTAAGGGGTGATCACTTGTCTATTTTTCTGAATAATTCTAGCACAATACCTAAATCAAGAACAGCTGCATAATTTGCAAGGCCCAATGTGAAATGAAAATGCAGGGCCTTGACTGAGGTTAGGGAATTCAATCTTCCTTTCTCTTGGGCCCCTGGTTCCAACTCATGACATACAGTCATATCCCAAGAGATTGCAAGCTCCCTATGGTTGCAGTTATAGATGTTCTGGAAACCTGGATTGAGGGTGGGCAAAATTCATAACTACCTGGTTTTCTTTTGAGCTTTCATGCCAGAGTCCAGATATTCATTGCTTCACCTGGCCCTAAGATGCCTTGGGGTGAACATTCGACCTTAACTTTCCCCACTCTCTTACAGAGGCCCTACCTGGAAAGGAGGTCTGTAGTGAAACATGGACCTTTCCCTCATCAACACTCCTCCTACAGTGCCCAGTGCAGAGAGCAGCAGCAGTAGAGAGGCAGGGATAGAGAAAGGGAGCCTGAGAAATCATCCTCAGAAGCCAGGGAAGAGGCAAAAGTCTTGACCACTTGTGAGTCAGCACTCCAAGCCCCGGGGGCATGTTGTATTGTCGCATTAGACTTCATTTATAAAATATAAATTTAAGTATAAAAATTGTAAGATTTTCAAGCCAACAACCTTGGAGGGTTAAATCTCAAGCACAAGGTGTGTTTTTTGTTTGTTTGTTTGTTTGTTGTTTGTTTTGTGTGTGTGTGTGTGTGTGAGTTCATGGCCCTGTGGAACTAATCAGGTCTCACACACATGAAGGGTCACAACTTCCTCTAAATCAAAGGATAAAAACTGTGTGGTAATTGTATTGGAACAGAAAGAAACTGGAGCCTTAATGATTTTATGTAGCTTCCATACCAGCCCTGGACTTCTTATTTCCAAATGTCTTCAACAAAAAGAATAACCTGTAGGTTGGCCTTTGTTACCTACAACATAATGCAGCTCTTAATTAATGCATATTAAAGTTACATATACCTCCCTATTGCTTCCACACTTTGGTTCTTATTATATTAAGTAAGATGACAAATAAACACACAAATAATATACCATGACTTTTAAAATTTGTTTACAGCTTTACAATGACCCTATCACATTTTGTATACATGCTTCTGCTACTATTGATTTTATTATTTCTGCTAATGTAACTTTCCAAATAGGAAAAGGAGTATGTCAAGGCTGTATATTGTCACCCTGCTTATTTAACTTATATGCAAAGTACATCATGAGAAATGCTGGGCTGGAAGAAGCACAAGCTGGAATCAAGATTGCCAGGAGAAATATCAATAACCTCAGATATGCAGACAACACCACTCTTACGACAGACAGTGAAGAGGAATGAAAAAGCCTCTTGATGAAAGTGAAAGAAGAGAGTGAAAAAGTTGGCTTAAAGCCCAACATTCAGAAAACTAAGATCATGGCATCTGGTCCCATTGCTTCATGCAAAGTAGATGAGCAAACTGTGGAAACAGTGTCAGACTTTAATTTTTTGTCTCCAAAATCACTGCAGATGGTGATCGTAGCCATGAAATTAAGACACTTACTCCTTGGAAGGAAAGTTATGACCAACCTGGATAGCATGCTAAAAAGCAGAGATATTACTTTGCCAACAAAGATCCATCCAGTCAAGGCTATGGTTTTTCCAGTGGTCATGTATGGATGAGAGAGTTGGATGGTGAAGAAAGCTGAACGCTGAAGAATTGATGCTTTTGAACTGTGGTGTTGGAGAAGACTCTTGAAAGTCCCTTGGACTGCAAGGAGATCCAACCAGTCCATCCTAATGGAGATCAGCCCTGGGTGTTCATTGGAAGGACTGATGCTGAAGCTAAAACTCCATACTTTGGCCACTTCATGCGAAAAGTTGACTCTTTGGAAAAGACCCTGATGCTGGGAAGGATTGGCGACCAGAGGAGAAGGGGATGACAGAGGATGAGATGGCTGGATGGCATCACCAAATCGATGGACATGGGTTTGTGTAGACTTCAGGAGTTGGTGATGGACAGGGAGGCCTGGCATGCTGCGATTAATGGGGTTACAAAGAGTTAGACACGACTGAGCGACTGAACTGAATTGAAATGTAACTTTTTACCATCCCTCCCATATCATTATCATTTTTTCCATTTCTCTTTACTCAGCTTTAAACTAAATCCCAGGCCATGTCTGAACAAATCAGAATAGTAGTTTCATTAGAGCAAAGGAAAGAAAATTAAGTAACCAAGTTACTGAATGTCAAGTCTAAATTTTTAACTATTCTTATCCTCCTACAACCTCTGATTTTGCAATATATTGGGTTGGCATTATGTATATGCAACCCAAGACTGAACTGTTTCTTACCCTCATCCTTTTTAATAATGCATCTTTGATTCTTCCCTTAGATCTTTAAATGAATATGACAATATCTGAAATATCAAATGGCCAATTTTGACTTTCTTTTTTCCTAATATATATTTTCTATATTTTCAACAATGAGTACTTTAAAATTTGTTATAAACAACTGATTATATGGCCATGGGCCCATAAGTTTTAAGTCTATCAGTTTTTCTATGCTGTTCCCCAAATGCAGAGGTATCATTTTTTATATATCTTTTTTAATGCTTGAAAGTCTGAAAGGACTCATATCCTAAAATCTGCTTCACTATCTAAGTGCACAGATCATGATGTGTGGGGGATTCTTGACAAGGATGGTTAATTAGTAAGAGCTTAGGTAAAGTTAATTCTAAAGTGCACAGCACAAGTATAGCTATTTTGCCACCACCGAATAGGAGATATTACCTAAGATCTCCACACTAAAGCTATGGTAACTATATGACTTATTAGTAATAGGACTCTTCCCATTAAATGCCATCTTACTGTCACCAAATAATAAAAGCAAGTTCAAGATTCAGTTCTAGTATCTTAGTTCCTTATGGAAATAAGTGCAGTAACTTAAAATACAAACTGTAAGAAATGTTCACCAAATGTTTGATCCCTTGATGCTCAAAGCACTGACAACAGTCATCTGATTTTTATGTGCCCCATCTGGAACAGAGCCCTGACAGTATAGTAAATGGAGTTTAATATTATTCAGTGTTTCCAGATGGCAAAATTGAATCAAAGTTTTTATAATTAGTTTACAAATGTTTGTCATTATATTAATACTCACTTATTCAATTCAGACCAAATGTGTGTGTTTTATTTTAGCTTGCTTCTTGACCCCCATGCAGGTTTCTCATGACAGTGGTAAGGGAAGGTGGTTTGATGAGGTTTTATTAATGTATTTTGTTCTCATTCAGTTGCTAAGTTATGTCCAATTCTTTGGGACCTCATGGACTATAGCATGCCAGCCTTCTTTGTCCTCTGTAATCTTCCAGAGTTTTCTCAAACTCATGTCCACTGAGTCAATGACTCTATCTAACCATCTCATCCTCTGCCACTCTCTTCTCCATTTGCCTTTAGTCTTTCCTGCTATCAGGGTCTTTTCCAACTAGTTAGCTCTTCACATCAGGTGGCCAAAGTATTGGAGCATCAGCTTCAGCAACATTCCTTCCAATAAATATTCAGGGTTGATTTCCTTTAGGATTGACTGGTTGGATCTTCTTGCAGTCCAAAAGACTCTAAAGAGCCTTCTGTGGCATCACAATTTGAAAACGTCAATTCACTGGTTCTTAGCCTTCTTTGTGGTCCAAATCTCACATCAATACATGACTCCTGGAAAAACCATAGCTTCGACTATATGGATTTTGTTGGCAAAGTGGTGTCTCTGCTTTTTAATATGCTGTATAGATTTGTCATAGATCTCCTGCCAAAGAGCAAGCATCCTTTAATTTTGTAGCTGCAATCACTGTCTGCAATGATTTTGGAACCCAAGAAAATAAAATATACCACTACTTCAACTTTTTCATTTATTTGCCATTAAGTGTTGGGATTGGATGCCATGATCTTAGTTTTTTTGTTTGTTTGTTGTTTTTTAATATCGAGCTTCAAGTCAGCTTCTTCACTCTCTTCTTTCATCATCATCAGGAGTCTCCTTAGATCCTCTTTGAATTCTGCCATTAGGGTGTTATCATCTGTGTATCTGTGGTTGTTGACACTTCTGGAAATCTTGATTCTAGTCTGTGATTCATCCAGCCTGGCATTTCACATGAATAATTCTGCATATAAGTTAAATAAACAGGGTAACAATATACAGCCTGTTGTACTCCATTCCAAATTTTGAACCAGACAGTTGTTTCATGTCCGATTCTAAATTGCTTCTTGACCCACATGCAGGTTTCTAATGACAGTGGTAAGGGAAGGTGGTCAGAAACTCCCATCTCTTTAAGAATTTTCCACAGTTTGTTGTGATCCACATAGTCAAAGGCTTTAGCATAGTCAATGAAGCAGAAGTAGATATTTTTCCTGAAATTCATTTACTTTTTCTATGATCCAGTGAATGTTGGTAACTTGATCTCTGGTTCCTCTGCCTCTTCAAAACCCAGCTTGTACATCTGGAAGTTCTCAGTTCACATGCTGTCAAAACCTAGTGTGAAGGATTTTAAGCATTACCATGCTAGCATGTGAGATGAGTGCAACTGTGGGGTAGTTTGAACATTCTTTGGCATTGCCCTCCTTTGGGATTGGAATGCAAACTGACCTTTTCCAGTCCTATGGCTACTGTTGAGTTTTCCAAGTTTGCTGACATATTGAGTGCAGCATTTTCACAGCATGATCTTTTAGGATTTTAATTTTGACATCTCCACTAGCTTTGTTTGTAGTAATGCTATTTAAGGCCCACTTGACTTCATGCACCAGGATGTCCAGCTTTAGGTAACTGGCAACAACATTTTGGTTATCTGGGTCATTAAGAACTTTTTTGTAGAATTATTCTGTGTATTCTTAATCTCTTCTGCCTCTGTTAGGTCGTTAGATTTTCTGTCCTTTATCAGGCCCATACTTGCAGGAAATTTTCCCTTGATAATTTCAACTTTCTTGAATAGATACCTAGTCTTTCCCATTTTGCTATTTTCCTATATTTCTTTACATTGTTCTTTGAAGATGGCCTTCTCTCTCTTGTCAGTTCTCTGGAACTAAGCATTCAGTTTCGTATACCTTTCCCATTCTACCTTGCTTTTGCTTCTCTTTCCTTAGCTATTTGTAAAGCCTCTTCAGACAACCTCTTTGCCTTCTTGCAGTTCTTTTTCTTTGGGATGATTTTGGTTATTGCCTCCTATACAATGTTAAGAATTCCTGTCCATAGCTCTTCAGGCACTCTGTCTGCCATATCTAGTCCTTTAAAACTACTCATCACCTCTACTGTATAATTATAAAGGATTTTATTTGGGTCATGCCTGAATGGCCTAGTGGTTTTCCCTACTTTTGCCAATTTAAGCCTGAATTTTGCAATAAGGAGCTCATTATTTGACCACAGCCAGCTCTTGTTTTTACTGACTGTAGAAATTCTCCATCTTTGGCTGCAAAGAGTATCTGCTTTTGGTATTGACCTTCTAGTGATGTCCATGTTTAGAGTTGTCTCTTGGGTTTTGGGTTAACTTGCCTGTTATTCTGGGTATCTCTTGACCTCCTACTTTTGTATTCTCATCCCCTATGATGAAAAGGACATTTGAGTGTGTGTGCATGTGTGTGTTAGTTCTAGAAGGTGTTGTAGGTCTTCATAGAACAGGTCAACCTCAACTTCTTCAGCATCAGTGTTTGGGGCATATACTTTGATTACTGTGACATTAAATGGTTTTCCTTGGAAACACAGCAAGATCATTCTGAGGTTGCACCCAACTAATGCATTTCAAACCCTATTGTTGCTTATGGGGACTACTCTGTTTCTTCTAAGGGATTCTTGCCCACAGTAGTAGATACAATGTGCTGTGCTTAGTCTCTCAGTCATGTCTGAGTTTTTATGACCCCATTTACTATAGCCCACCAGGTTCCTCTGCCCATGGGGATTCTCCAGGCAAGAATACAGGAGTGAGTTGCCATGCCATCCTTCAGGGGAGCATCCCAACCCACGGGTCAAACCCAGGTCTCCTGCATTTCAGGTGGATTCTTTACCATCTGAGCCACCAGAGAAGCCCAGATATAGTGGTCACCTGAATTAAATTCGCCCATTCCTGCCCACTTTACTTCACCAAATCCTAGAATGTTGATGTTCATTCTTGCTACCTCCTGTTTAATCACTTCCAATTTACCTTGATTCATGGACCTAACATTTCAACTTATTTATGGTATCAGAATTTACTTACATCACCAGTCACATCCACAGCTGGGCATCATTTTTGCTTTGGCTCAGCCTCTTCATTCTTTCTGGAACTATTTCTCCACTCTTCTCCAGTAGCATATTGGGCACCTATCAACCTGGAAAGTTCATCCTTCAGTGTCACATCCTTTTATCTTTCCATACTTGTCATGGAGTTCTCAAGGCAAGAATATTGAAAGGGTTTGCCATTCCCTTCTCCAGTGGACCACATTTTGTCTGAACTCTCCACCATGACACATCCATCTTAGGTGGCCTTACATGGCATGGCTCATAGTTTCATTGGGTTAGACAAGACTATGTTCCATGTAATCAGCTTGGTTAATTTTCTGTGATAGTGGTTTTCATTCTGTCTGCCCTCTGGTGGATAAAGATTAGAGGCTTGTGGAAGTTTTCTGATGGGCGGCACTGGCTGTGGGGGAAACTGGGTCTTGCTCTGACAGGCAGGGCCATGCTCAGTAATTCTTTGATCCATTTTTCTGTTGATTGGATGGGGCTGTGTTCCTGCCCTGTAGCTTGGCCTGAGGTCAAACTATGGTAGGGGTAATGGTGAACTCCTTCAAAAGGATTTATGCCAACTCACCCAGGACTGTTGTATTCAGTGTCCTTGACCCTAAAGCAGTCCACTGTTGACCCACACCTCAGCCAGAGACTCCTGGATACTCCAAGGCAAGTCTGGTTCAGTCTCTTGTGGGTCACTGCTCCTTTCTCCTGGTGCCCACAAAATTTTGTTTATGCCCTCCAAGAGTCTGTTTTCTCACTCTTGTGGAAATTCTGTAATCAAATCCCCCTTGCCTTCAAAGTCAAATTCCCTGGGGATTCTCACTCCTTTTGCTAGATTTCCCAACTGTTGTGAGCTCTAGAACCTTTGCAAAAACATGAGAACTACCTTGCTATAATTGTTCACCAGTTTGTGGGTCATTTGTTCAGTGGCTGTATGGTGGGGCTAATGGAGACCTCCTACAAGTGGATTTATGCCACACACAGTGCCTCCCAGTTCTGCTGCAGCCAGAGCATCTGTCCCCAAGGCAAGGCACTGTTGATCAGTGCCTCCACCGGAGACACTCAAACACTCAAAGGCATTCTGGCTCAGTCTCTTAAGATTTTGTTTGAGCCTTCTGAGTGGCAGTTAATCCACTTGTGCAACACCCACATTGTCATATCACAACCTGTATCATCACAATGGACAAGGCCACTGTGCTAACAAACAGCTCCACAAGCCATTTCTTGCCCACACTTTAGAGAAAATTAACCCTATTCAAAAAGACGTTTGGCCTTCACTCTAGACTCCTGGTGTGCAGTCTCTAAGTTTGTGGAATAGCATACCTGATAGAAGTGTTTTTGTTTACTTTAGGGCTATGGTCATTGAAGTCTAGTAACATAATTTGTGAGATGGACTTTAGGCCACACAATATGGATTCTACTTTCATAGGGACTGGAGACTAAAGTCCAGGCAAATATGTGGTATGTTACCTAGCTACAATAAAAACTCTGGGCACAAATGTTTAAGTAAGTTTCTTTAGTTGGCAATACTCTTCATACATCTTCATACAAGAATTTTTAGAGTATACTGCTGCAGAGAGATCAATTTGCCAATCCAGGTCCATATAATTAAAGCTATGGTTTTTCCAGTAGTCATGTACAGATGTGAGAGTTGGACCACAAAGAAGGTTGAGCAATGAATAATTGATGCTTTCAAACTGTGGTCCTAGAGAAGACTCTTGAGAGTCCCTTGGACTGCAAGAAGATCGAACCAGTCAATCCTAAAGGAAATCAACTCTGAATATACTTCAGAAAGACTGATGCTGAAGCTGAAGCTCCAATACTTTGGCCACCTGATGCAATGAGCTGACTCATTGGGAAAGACCCTGATGTTGGGAAATTTGAAGGCAGGAAGAGAAGGGGGCAACAGAGGATGAGATAGCTGGATGGCATCTTTGACTCGATGGACATGTATTTGAGCAAACTCCGGGAGACAGCAAAGGACAGATAAGCCTGTTATGCCACAGTCCATGGGGTCACAAAGAGTTGGACACAGTGGAGTGGCAATAACAGTGCTTCCCATGACTCCAAGGGGAAAGGACAATAAGAATCTTCTTGTTTAGAACTTTTCTGGACTCTGCTCTATGTGCTACTTCCTTTGGCTGATTTTAGTGTGTATTATTTCATTGCGATAAACACTACCTGTAAATATAATAGTTTTCAGTGAGTTCTGCATGTCCATTCAGTGAAGCTGAAGATGGTTTAGGGAATTCCTTTGAATTTTCAATTGGTGTAAGAAGTAAGGGAAGTCTTGTGTAGACTGGGTTCCTTTTAACTTCACTGGTGGCTAACTCATGCACCATCATGTTTTATCCACTTGTGTGCTGATAAACATTTAAATAACTTTTTTCTTTTAATTGGGAAAACTTAGCAGTGGCCACAGGACTGGAAAAGGTCGATTTTAATTCCAATCCCAGAGAATTCCAATTCCAATGCCAAAGACTATTCAAACTACCACACAATTGCATTCACCTCACACGCCAGTAAAGTAATGTTCACAATTCTCCAAGCTACAGAGAACTTCCAGATGTTCAAGCTGGATTTAGAAAAGGCAGAAGAACCAGAGATCAAATTGCCAACATCCACTGGGTCATAGAAAAAGCAAGAGAGTTCGAGAAAAAAACAAAAACAAAAGCGTCTACTTCTGCTTTACTGGCTATGCCAAAACATTTGACTGAGGATCACAACAAATTTTGGAACATTATTAAAGAGATGGGAATATCAGGCAACCTTACCTGCCTCCTAAAAAATCTGTATGCAAGTCAAGAAGCAACAGTTAGGACATGAAAGAGTGGACTTGTTCCAAAATGAGAAAGGAGTACAACAAGGATGTATATTGTCACCATGCTTATTTAACTTATATGCAGAGTACATCATGAGAAATGTTGGGCTGGATAAAGCACAAGCTGGAATCGGGATTGCTGGAAGCAATATCAATAGCCTCAGGTACTCAGAGGACACCATCCTTATGGCAGAAAGCAAATAACTAAAGAGCTTCTTGATGAAGGTGAAAGAGGAGAGAAAAAGCTGGCTTAAATTTCAGCACTCAAAAAATGAAGATCATGGCATCCAGCCCCACCACTTCATGGCAAACAAATGGGGAAACAATGGAAACAGTGACAGACTTTACTTTCTAGGGCTCCAAAATCACTGCAGATGGTGACTGCAGCCATGAAATTAAAAGACTCTTGCTCCATGGAAGAAAATATTTGACCAACTTAGACAGCATATTAAAAAACAAAGACATTAATTTTCCAACAAAGGTCAGCCTAGTCAGAGCTATGGCTTTTACAATAGTCATGTATGGATGTGAGAGTTGGACCATAATGAAAGTTGAGCACAGAAAAATTGATGCTTTTGAACTGTGGTGTTGGAGAAGACTCTTGAGAGTCCCTTAGACTGTGAGAAGATTCAACCAGTCCATCCTAAAGGAAATCATCCCTGAATATACATTGCAAGGAGTGATGCTGAAACTGAAGCTCCAATACTTTGGCCACCTGATGGGAAGAACTGACTCATTTGAAAAGACCCTGGTGCTGGGAAAGATTTAAGGTGGGAGGAGAAGGAAACGACAGAGGATGAGATGGTTGGATGGCATCACCGACTCAGTTGACATGAGTTTGAGCAAGCTCTGCCAGTTGGTGATGGACAGAAAAGCCTGGCATGCTGCAGTCCATGGGGTCACAAAGAGTCACACATGACGGAGTGACTGAACTGAACTTAATTGAAACATTTATATTATTTCTAAAGTGATTATGAATGGAGCTACTATGAATATCCAAGTTGAATATTTGTGTTGATATATATTTCTGTTTTTCCTGAGAAAATTCCTAGAAATTGAATTGCTAGGTCAAAATGCAAGTGTATGTTTAACCTCGGAAAAAGATTTTTTTTAAAATTTATTTTACAACTTTACATTCTCATAAATCACATACGAAGAGTTCCAGTTGTACATATCACCAAAATTTAGTATTATGTATCTTGTTAATCTATTTATTAGGTGTGTAGGATAGCTTGACATTTATAATTTGTATTTTATGAATGATTAATGATATTAAGTGCTGTTTCATATCCTCATTGGCGATTTGTATACATTTTTTTAAAGAAATGTTTGTTAATGTCTACAAAGAGACTCACTGAAGTGTAATTTATATATAATGGCATTAAGTCATTTCATGTATACAATTCAATGAGGTTTTCAAATGTATATAATTTTGTGACCACAACCAAGTATAGAATATTACTCTCACCTTCAAGTGTTCCCTCTTGCCTTTTTGAAATAAACTCCTTCCTAAAACTCTTCCTGATTTTGGTACCTACTGTTCTGTTTTCTGTCACTAGAAAATCATACATAAGTTAAATCATGCACATGGAAATGTTTGTGTCTGGCTTCTTTAAAGTAGCACAATGTTTTTGTAAAACAGCTTTGTTATTGCTCGTGTAAGCAGTATAGTCTTGTTTTTCTATTGCTACTATAAATTATATGTGTATTTTCAATTTCACAAGGGGCCAGATTCCTCAACCCTATGCCGTTCAAGTGTCAACTGCAATTTCCTATGGTCAAGCCTGAAAAAAATTACACCTAAGTTTTTAGCCAAGGGCTGGATTCCTCAGGTAGGACTTTGTTCTCTCTGAAGGCTATAGGGGTGATCCTTTCTTACTCTTTTTAGCTTCCAGTGGTTGCTGGCATTCTTTGACATACCTTAGCTTATAGATTCATCACTTTGATATGTATCTGTGTGTTCATGTTGCATCCTTACCTCTATGTTTCTAAGGTCAAATTCCCCTTATAAGGATGAAAGAAAGTGAAAGTCACTCAATCACTTCTGATTCTTTGTGACCCCTTGGATTGTATCCTGTCAGGTTCCTCTGTTGGTGGAATTCTTCAAGCCAGAATACTGGAGTGGGTAGCTGTTCCTATCTCCAGGGGATCTTCCCAACCCTGGAATCAAACCTAGGTCTCCCATATTGCACGTGGATTCTTTACCAACTGAGCCACCAGGGAAGCCCAGTCATTAAAGTAGAGCATAATCTAATCCAATGCGGTCTCATCTTAACTTGATTATATCTACAAATGCCCTATTTTTTTAATAAGGCAACATTAATAGGTTCTGGTTTAACATGAATTTTGGAAGGACACTATTAATTCAGTATGCTTAGTGGCCTCAGTCAGAATTTATTTTTTATATATCCTCTGGTCTGGGGACTAAGTATGGTTTTGAAGATTTTGATTTACCTTTCCCTACTAATATAGTGTTTTAATCATCTCTAATTAACTTCACTGCCTTAGGGTTATGGAGATTCTCAAACATATAGTCAACACTGGACAGAGGAGAGCAATGACAGTTTATTAGTCACATATGTTCACAGTCTGGGAAAGAGAACATCACATGTCATTCAGGGCCACATGGAGGTTGCACCTGTGAAAAGAGTAAACAACCATGGGCTATTGTGAGAAAGGTGTTGTATTAAGTGGGTGAAGTATCTCCTGATTCCTACCAGAGTATTTAATTAGCTTCTCAAGATAATTCCATGAGATAGTAGGGAACCAAAACTATTCAGGAATAAGTAGAAACTGTATCTTGTCCCCAATGATACAAAGGATATCTTTTTTGAGTGCCAGTTCTAGAAGGTCTTATAGATCTTTCTTCATGGAGCCGTTCAGCTTCTTCAGCATTACTGGTTAGGGCATAGACTTGGATTACTGTGATATTGAGTCATTTGCCTTGAAAATGAACAGAGATCATTCTGTCATTTTTGAGATTGCACCCAAGTATTGCATTTCAGACTCTTTTGTTGACTATGATGGCTACTCCATTTCTTCTAAGGGATTCTTGCCCACAGTAGTAGATACAATAGTCAACTTAATTAAAGTTGCCCACTCCAGTCCATTTTAGTTCACTGATTCCTAAAACGTCAATGTTCACTCTTGCTATCTCCTGTTTGACCACTTCCAATTTAACTTGATTCATGGAACTAACATTCCAGGTTCCTATGTAATATTGCTCTTTACATCACTGTACTTTACTTCCATCACCAGTCACATCCACAACTAGGCTTTGTTTTTGCTTTGGCTCCATCTCTTCATTCTTTCTGGAATTATTTTTCCAATTTTCTCCAGTAGCATATTGGGCCCCTACCAAACTGAGGAGTTAATTTTTCAGTAGGTTAATAGAAATATATGGGGAAAAAACGGAAACAGTGAGAGCCATTAGTTTTGGGGGCTCCAAAATCACTGCAGATGGTGACTGCAGCCATGAAATTAAAAGATGTTTGCTCCTTGGAAGAAAAGCTATGATGAACCTAGACAGCATATTAAAAACCAGAGACATCACTTTGCCAGTGAAAGTTCATCTAGTCAAAGCTATGGTTTTTCCAGTAGTCATGTATGGATGTGAAAATTGGACAATAAAGAAAGCTGAGTGCCGAATAATTGATGCCTTTGAACTGTGGTGTTGGAGAAGACTCTTGAGAGTTCCTTGGACTGCAAGGAGATCAAACCAGTCTATCCTAAAGAAAATCAGTACTGAATATTCATTGGAAGGACTGATGCTGAAGCTGAAACTCCAATATTTTGGCCACCTGATAAGAACTGACTAATTTGAAAAGACCCTGTTGCAAGGAAAGATTGAAGGTGGGAGGAGAAGGAGACAAAAGAAGAAGAGGTGGTTGGATGGCATCACTGGTTCAATGGAAATTAGTTTGAGCGAGCTCCAGGGGGTGGTGATGGACAAGGAAGCCTGGCATGCTGCAGTCCGTGGGGTCACAAATATTTGGACATGACTGAACAACTGAACTGAACTCTATCTAGTCCATTTGATAAGAAGTGCCTGGAGTGTGAAGAAAAGTAGGCCTTTGGAAGCATTTCTACAAACAAAGCTAGTGGAGGTGACAGAATTCCAGGTGAGCTGTTTCAAAACCTGAAAGACGATGCTGTTAAAGTTCTGCACTCAGTATGTTAGAAAGTTTTGAAATCCCATCAATGGCCACAGGACTGGAACATGGCAGTTTTCAAACCAATTCCAAAGAAGGGCAATGCCAATGAATGTTCATATTGCTGTACAATTGTACTTATCTCACATGCTCCCAATATAAATGCTCAAAATACTTCAAGCTAGGTTTCAGCAGTATGTGAACCAAGGATTTCCATATGTACAAGATGGATTTAGAAAAAGCAGAAGAACCAGAGATCAAATTGCCAACATCTGTTGAATTACAGATAAAGCAAAGAAATTTCAGAAAAAAAAAAAAAAAAAAAACATTTACTTCTGCTTCATTGTCTACACTAAAGTCTTTGATTGTGTGTATCAAAACAGACTGTGGAAAATTATTGAACAGAAGGGATTACCAGACCACCTTATCTGCCTCCTGAGAAACCAGTATGCAGGCCAGGAAGCAACAGTTAGAACTGGACATGGAACAACAGACTGGTTCCAAATAGGAAAAGGAGTATGTCAAGACTGCATATTGTCACACAGCTTATTTAACTTATATATAGAGTACATCATGAGAAATGCTGGGCTGGGATGAAGCACAAGCTGGAATCAAGATTGCCAGGAGAAATATCAATAACCTCAGATATGGAGATGACATCACTCTTATGGCAGAGAGTGAAGAGGAAGTAAAAAGCCTCTTGATGAAAGTGGAAGAGGAGAGTGAAAAAGTTGGCTTAAAGCTTAACATTCAGAAAATGAAGATCATGGTATCTGGTCCCATCACTTCATGGGAAATCGATGGGGGAGACAGTGGGAACGGTGTCAGACTTTATTTACTAGGGCTCCAAGATCACTGCAGATGGTGACTGCAACCATGAATTTAAAAGAAGCTTATTTCTTGGAAGGAAAGTTATGAGCAACCTAGATAGCATATTAAAAGGCAGAGACATTATTTTGCCATCAAAGGTCCATCTGGTCAAGGCTATGGTTTTCCCAGTGGTCATGTATGGATGTTAGACTTTGACTGTGAGGAAAGCTGAGCACCAAAAAATTGATGCTTTTGAACTATGGTGTTGGAGAAGACTGTGAGAGTTCCTTGGACTGCAAGGAGATCCAACAAGTCCATCCTAAAGGAGATCAGTCCTGGGTGTTCATTGGAAGGACTGATGCTAAAGCTGAAACTTCAGTTCTTTGGCCACCTCATGCGAAGTGTTGACTCATTGGAAAAGTCCCTGATGCTAGGATGGATTGGGGGCAGGAGGAAAAGGGGATGACAGAGGATGAGATGGCTGGATGGCATCACCGACTCAATGGGCATGGCTTTGGGTAGACTCCAGAAGTTGGTTATGGACAGGAAGGCCTGGCATGCTGCAATTCATGGGGTCACAAAGAGTGGGACACAACTGAGCGACTGGACTGAACTGAGCTGATGGCTTTTCCAGTAGTCATGTACGGATGTGAGAATTGGACTATAAAGAAGCCTGAGTGCTTTAAGTATTGATGCTTTTGAACCACAGTGCTGGAGAAGACTCTTCAGAGTCCCTAGGACAGCAAGGAGATCAAACTAGTCAATTCTAAAAGAAATCAACCCTGACTATTCATTGGAATAACTGATGCTGAAGCTGAAGCTCCAATACTTTGCTCACTTGATGCAAAGAGCCGACTCATTGGAACAGACCCTGATTCTGGGAAAGATTGAAGGCAGGAGGAGAAGGGGATGACAGAGGATGAGAAGGTTAGATGGCATCCCCAGTTCAATGGACATGAGTTTGACCAAACTCTGGGAGACAATGAAGAACAGGGAAGCCTTGTGTACTGCTGACCATGCGGTGGCACAGGGTCATACACGACTGAGCAACTGAATAACAACAACAACAACAACAATTGTTTGGTTAGGGTATCTTAGCTGCCAGAGCAGAGTGAGAGAGAGGAAGTTGTGGCTAGGCATATCCAGGCACTCTTTGGTTTTCTCGAGATGTCAAGGCACACGTAATACTGTGACTTCATTTTCAGTGTTGCACCACAATTATCTCTTACTTCACAAGCCAAGAAATAGTGGGGATGTTATGCCAATTATCAAATATATTAACTCCAATTGCTCATTTGGGGACAAAGAAAATTTCCACTGGGTATGTCCAAGGACAGTAGCTATGACTCAGACTTAGGTCAGGTTTCTATTTAATACCTGGCCTTTATATGTCCTCAATCTAACACAGAACCATGTTGATATTTTAAGTCCTCAATTCAAATTCTAATTCCAATTATTCTTGTTATGTCTGTGAATTACCCTTTCCTCGGTGTTTGTTTATTTGAATAAATGATCATCAAAACCCTTGGAAATGGATTGGGGAATCAATATACATATAACTGCTATGGTGTTTCTGGGTCCTTCCTCCTGGAAATTCAGTCTTTTCTTTAGTCAAGAAGCTCTAGGTTAGAAAACCAGTTCATATATGGAAAATGAGCAAGGGATTATGACTTTTTATCAGGGATATGGGGGCCTTTATCCTCTTGATCAGTCAACTTTGATTACTTTTGGTTGTGTAATTGAATAATACATTTGCCCCCCTATCTTGCCCCTAAGGACATCACTCTGTTAAACATCTCCATAGTTTTCTGTGGAAAGAGGACCTCATGGCTATCATTTTCAACTTGCTGTTGATTGTGATAATTGTACATATCTTGCTTCTGACAGTGAAATGCCACCACCTGACCTCAATTATTTCAGAATCTTGTAATTTCATTCTTATCCAGGAACACAGTTCTGGAACAACAGCCAACTGTGGTCTATAGAGTTAAAACCTCAAACTTTGCAGTAAAGTATAAAATATGGTAAATATTTTAGTCCTTGAGGTTTATACAATCTCTGTGGCAGCTGCTCAACACTGCCTTTATAATGTACATGTAGCTGTAGAAAACATATAAACAAATGAATATGGATACATTGGAATTTTTTTTTTTTTTTACAAAACAAACAAACGGCAACAACAAACAAAACAAAACACACACACAGTGAAACCATGGGTTGAATCTGACTCTGCTAGAGAAAATAATCACTGCTGAGCTTATGGACAATTCTGAAGTTCCACTTGCCAACTCATTTTCTTATTTTTTTTTTGTAAACAAAATGCAATTCAAGGTCTCCTACAGAAAATAGCCCCCAGTCAACTGCCCCAGTTGAGTTCTCAGTCAACAGTCAGTTTCAACATGGCACCAACTTGAATGAGCTACTTTGAAGTGAATATTCTAGTCCTAGTCAAACAACTCCCAATAAAGTCAGCATAAGAAGAGACCAGCTTTGATAGTAGGTTCGCTAGATCAGTTCAGTCCTGCTGCGGGGAGGGCGGGGTGCTGCAGGCAGATGTCGCTGTGTGTGGGGAGCACTCGCCGTGCTCTGGCCAGGCAGCCAGGTTGGATGCATGAGACAAGCGCTCGGACCTGGTGCTCTGGGAGGATCTGGAGGGAGCGGGTGGAGAGGGAGGTGGGTGGGGGGATCGGGATGGGGAAGACATGTAAACTCAAGGCCGTTTCATTTCAATGTATGACAAAATTCACTACAAATGAGAAAAAAAAAGAATTAAAAAAAAAAAAAAAAAAAAAAAAAGAAGAGACCAGCTATTCTCTCCAAGCTTTCTCATAGAATCTTACAAATCAGCAAAATAAATGATTATTGTTGTTTTAAACTAATTTGGTCTGCCTTTTTTCCTCAACTGAAAATGGAAGTATTATAACAAATTCTAGAACAAGTACTGTTAATTTTGAGACCAGATAGTGGGAGGGAACATGAAAGATCTTTAAGACACTCTTAGAAAAAACAGGAAAAGCTTCAAGGAGACTGTTGATAAGAGTCTAAAGAATATTATTATTATTATTATTATTAAATTATTATTCAGTGCCATTTAAAACACAACCACTATTATTTACTCACAGAAAATTTGACAGCAGGGTTCCTTGTGTTTACATAGAAATCTAAGCTATCCTTAATGAATTGTCCAATTTGGTTAAAAAAATTCCAGGCAGAATCTGGGATGTATGAACCAACTTAGTTGGTAATGTGGATAGAAGCATACATATAAAGGTTAAAAAAAGAACAATTCAATTTTAAGTGAAGTTTAGAAATAATACAAGTGGGCAAACTTTAAAAATAAATCATATCTCACTCCAGTTCACTTTAGAAAGCAAAAAGACTCTCAAAGCTAGAAGGATTGACAAGTACCAGAAAACCGAATTTGTCACTTTTCCAGGCAACAATACTGAAGTGGGTTGCCATTTCCTTCTCCAAAATAAATACAGGAGAAAACTTACCCCTAACTGAGTGCAATGTCCTGAAATGAAACTCAACCTGAGGAGGAAATAATTAAAATTTATGGCTGATTTATGTCTGACAGGAAGTAGTGCTGTCAGTTGTGACAGTGAGTGAAATCAAATTCTGGAGCCAAACTCTGGAAATCAAACTCTGGAGCCAAAGATTTTGGGTTCTTTTCAAGGTTGTGTTATAAGAGAGAAATTAACCAGTCAGCAAGGGAAGAAACACTTTATTTGGGATAATATTAATAGATCAGAATATTTAAAATATTTACACACTTCAATATTCTGTGTGCTGCATCTTGGGTTGATTTCCTTTCTCAAATAAAAGTAAATGTCCCAAGCAAACATCGGGTATATTGTTGCTATTGTTATTACAGAAATTTCCATAAGATATCTTTCTTTTTTATTAAAGCATAGTTGACTTACAATATTATATTAGTTTAAGATACACAGTATAGTGATTCAGTTTTTTTACAGACCATACTGCATTAAAAGTTTTTATAAGATAATGGCCATAATTCTTTATGCTATATTTTATCTTTGTTGCTTATCTATTATATACATAGTAATTTGTATCTGTCAAACCCATACTCCTAATTTGTCCCTCTCCTCTTCCCTCACCCCTTTGGTTACCACACATTTATTTCCTATTCCTATAAGCCTGTTTTTGTTTGTATACATTCATTCATATAATTTTTTAGATTCCACATGTAAGTGATATCATACTATGTTTGTCTTTTTCTGTTTGACATACTTCACTAGGCATAATATCCTCTAGGTCTATCCACATTTCTTTAAATGGATGAATTCAGGTTTTTTATGGGTGAGTGATATTTCATTATATATATATATATATATATATATATATATATATG
>SNSB01092048.1:12670398-12681963 GCA_012922965.1 Capreolus pygargus
TTTATCCATGTCTGTTGATGGACATTTGGTTTGCTTCCATGTCTTGGCTACTGTAAATAGTACTGCTATGAACATTGGAGTGTATGTATCTTTTCAAACTAGTGTTTTCAGGTTTTCTTGATATGTACCTAGAAGTGGAATTGCTGGATCATATAGTAGTTCCAGTTTTAGTTTTTTGAGGCATCTTAACACTGTTTTCCAAAGTGGCTATATCAATTTACACTCCTGCCAGCAATGTACAAGGGTTTTCTTTTTTCCATATCCTCTCAAATATTTGTTATTTATAGACATTTTGGTTATACCCATTCTGACAGGTGTGAGATGTTATCTAATTACTATGTTGATTTGCATTTTTCTCACAGTTAGTAATGTTAAGCATATTTTCATGTGACTCTTAAGCCATTCATATGTCTTCTATGGAAAAACGTCTATACAGGTCTTCTCCCAATTTTTTGATTTGGTAGATATTATTGTTGTTTTTCATATTTAGGTGTATTAACTGTTAGTACATTTTCAATATTAATCCATTGGTCACATAATTTGCAAAATATTTTCTCCTATCCCATAGGCTGTATCTTCTGTCAATGGTTTCCTTTCCTGTGCATAGGGTATTCTTCTGATACTCTACACAATAAACTTATTTAATCACAGCAATAGTCCTCTATAAAAAGTGAATGTTGAAAAGATAAAATACTTGATGTCTTAGAATAGCCCAAACAGAAATGTAAGACACTGTGAAGCACACTACCCTAAAATGTGAAAATTAAGAAGCCAAAATAAAACAGAGAAATGTAGTAATTCATAACAATTGTAAGAAAAATATAAAATGCAAAACATGATGTAAATTTTGTACTCTTGAGAGAATTTGTTTTCACAGCAGGTAAAATACTATGTGCTTTGTGATAAGCATGATCAGCAGCAAAAATATAAAATCTAGCAGAGATTTCTTTAAACTTTATATGAGTATATTAGAAAACCTTTTTAAATTTTCTGATCGTCTTTATTGGGCATTTTTAATTAAAAGAGTTATAATTAGATAATTAACATCAGAGAAAACTAAAATGTACACTTTCTCATTTTCTAGTTCAGTTACTTTCCATTTTTCAGAATTCTTTTGTACTATCCAAATATTGGAGACTTTTTAATATTTCTCTAAATTACATACATATAAATTATAACAGATTTTTTTTTTAGCGTTAAAGAAATTTTCTACACCTACAGGAGAATAATATGGAGAAACTCCACAAAGAATGCTCAATACATTAGACAGTTAAAAAAACTGGCCAAAAGGGAAAAGTAAAAGCGATATTGCTTTCACTCTATTATTGATTCATCTTCCTTTTTTTTTAATACAAAATATTTTCTTGTATGAATAGAGTTATCACATATAACATCAACACACCATCACACACACACACATGTATAACACTTCTCTAAAAGGTTTTTGAAGCAATTGGCAGCAATTATTTGAGAGAAATGAAATGAAAGTTGTAAGATTTTGAATATGATGACATATATATTAAAGTGAGATTCACTTAAGTAACACAGTAAAATAATGAGTCTACACAAATATAAAATGTTAAAATTACGTTATACACATGACTACATTGTAGAATTAAGTTTTAAGGTTTAGTATGGAAATCAAACATATTCTTTAATAAAAACTTAGAATTAAGTTTTAAGGTTTAGTATGGAAATCAAACATGTTCTTAATAAGTGTTACATACACTAATTTATAAGAAGCTAAATGTCAATTGAAAAGGTAATTTTGAAAATAGAACAAACGTGAAATCTCAGAAAGCTTAATGAATTATATTTAATGTTTATATTTAATGTAGTGCTAGTAAATGATAAGTCAAAGGCTTGTCAGGAAAAAGATCAGTATTTTCAAAATTACATTAGAATTCAAAAATGTACAGTTGAAAATAAATATTAGAATGCATTTAGATCAGAAATAAAAGTAACATTCAAATGCTTGAGTATTGGAAGTTAATTATCTATTGTTTACTCTCAGAAATAATATGTTCTGAGGCTGAGATTGCCAGAATGGTGAGTAGGAAGTTCCGACAATTCACTGCTCCATAAAGCAGTGAAAACACTGGCTAGAGCTGTCAAAATCAACTTGCACAAAACTCTGTAAATTAGCCAAAATTTTCAATTATCAGAGAACCATTTATTCAAGAAAAATGACTAAATCTTGTGATCAACAACAAGTTTTCTTGCAACGTAGGTGTTCTTATTCTCTTGTCCTTTTCCCCAGTTCTACTGCAGCATGGAAAACCAGTAGTACTGTCACTGAAGCAGCTGTGAAAACAACAGACCAACAGCCAATGGAGGGGGCAGAACAGGTTTGGAGCTCATCAGAAAGCCTCATCCTCAAATAATTGTCACTGTTCAATTTGTCTGTAAGTTCCTTGAAAAAAATTCCATTTACAGAGATCATTGTATTTAACTTAATCCTGAGCTCATTCATTAGAAAAAGGCCTACCCTCAGGGAATTAATTTTAAAATAATCAGTGGCACTTTAATTTTCAGCTACCTAACAAGGTGATGTCATTTGAAGTAAACAAGAGTCCGGCCAAAGTTTTTAAAATGATCTAAAGAATTATATGTTCATAGAGGGCTTTTTAATATGGAAAAAAAATGACAATGCATGTGGGATCTTAGTTCTCCATCAGGCATTGAACCTGTGTCCTCTACCTTGGAAGCATGGAATCTTACTCACTGGACCACCAGAGAAGTTCCCCATAAGGGGCTTTAAATAGTCCTCATGCAACCAAGAAGTGAATGATAAGGTAGAGCTGTAAACTACCTGAATATTGAAGGTATACTCCAACACATAGGACACTCCTTGGCAAAATGTTGGAGATATATCAGTTCATGGAATTTCAGGAAATCTCCGAGTAATCATTAGCTGACCACTAAGCTAACTGAAAAGAGACTTCTGTGGCCATAACTTATATATAATACAAACTTTACAGAACTAGTGCAAGAAAGGGACTCTTGAAAGTGGGGTTAGAGGCACTGACCCTACATTTAGTCAAAAACCTGCATAGAATTTATTGTTGGCTTCCATGTGTATGGTTCTTCCATATTTGCAGTGCCTCAGTTTCTGTGGTTCTCCATCTATGAATTCAACCAACCCTAAACCAGTAATACAGTATTTAAAATTGAAAAAAGAAAATGCTTATAAGTAAACCTGTGTAGTTCAAACCCACATTGCTTAAGAGTCAGTTGTACAAATAGAAACAACAAAACTTAGAGATAAGGAGAATGTGATTTCTAGAGTTGTCACATTTTATTATATAAAATCCCCAGTTTTCAAATACTAGCATTATAAGAGAGACAGGGAAACAGGGACAAGGCTTAAAAAAGTAGTCAATAAGAATTGTCCTTTAGGAAATCTATACATTGCACTTACTAGACAAGGACTATAAATCTTCTGAAATCATAAAGAAAACCATGTCTAAAGGATTAAATCCCCTTCATGGATCACAGCCTTGTCATGGTAAAGGGGCTTATGTAGATCAGTGAAGCAATGAGCCATGCCATGCAAGACCACTCAGGACAGATGGATCATTAGTGAAAAGCCCTGACAATCCACAGTCCACTGGAAAAGGAAATGGCAAGTCACTCCAGTATTCTTGCCATGAGAAACCCATGAGCAGTATGAAAAGACAAAAAGATATGACACCAGAAGACAAGCCCCACTGTCAGAAGGTGTCAAATATGCTACTGGGGAAGAGCTGAGGACAATTACTAATAGCTCTAGAAGAAAATGATGTAATGGGGCCAAAATGGAAATTAAGCGTACTGTGGGTGTGTCCAGAGGTGAGAGTGAAGCCCTGATGCTGTAAAGAACAATATTGCATAGGAACTTGGAATGTCAGGCCCATGAATTGGATGTAAATTGGACAATTTACACAGGGACATCTCCAGATGGTCAATACTGAAGGCGGGTTGATTATATTCTTTGCAAGTGAAGATGGAGAAGCTCTATAAAGTCAGCAAAAACAAGACTGGGAATTGACTGTTGCTCAGATCATGAGATCCCTATTGAAACATTTGATGAATGGCTCAGGAAACTCAAACAGGGGCTCTGTATCAACCTAGAGAGGGAGATGGGAGGGAGTTTCAAAAGGGAGGGGATATATGTATACTTATGGCTGATTCATGTTGAGGTTTGACAGAAAGCAGCAAAATTCTGTAAAGCAAATATCTTTTAATAAAAAATAAATGTTAAAAAATGCAGGCTTAATTGAAGAAAGTAGAGAAAATGACTAGGCTATTCAGATATGACGTAACTCAAATACCTTATGATTATAGAGTGGAAGTGATGAATAGATTCAGGGGATTAGGTCTGGTAGACAGAGTGCCTGAAGAGCTATGGATGAAGGTTCATAACATTGTGCAGGAGGCAGTGACCAAAACCATGTCAAAGAAAAGGAAATGAAAGAGGGCAAAATGGTTGTCTGAAAAGGCTTTACACATAGCTGAGGAAAGAAGAGAAGCAAAAGGCAAGGGAGAACAAGAAAGATATACCAAATTAAATTCAGAGTTTCAAAGAATAGCAAGGAGGAATAAGAAGGTCTTTTAAAATGAACAATGCAAAGAAATAGAGGAAAACAATAAAATGGGTAGCAGTAGAGATCTCTTGAAGGAGATGGGAGACATCAAGGAAACATTTCATGCAATGATAGGCATGATAAAGGACAGAAATGGTAAGATCCTAACAAAAGTAGAAGAGATTAAGAAGAGGTGGCAAGAATACACAGAACTATGATTGAGATTGTTGAGGCCTGCCCAGCAACAAACTGACCTGAAGGAGCGGCGCCACAGAAGAATAAAGAAAAATAAGACTGTGCATTGTATGTTGTTATACAATGCACAGTCCCCAAACCTTCACACCTTTCATGATTATGTTTAGCCCGTCAGCTAGTGATGACCTTTCTCAGCAACTCCCTCAAGGCTCTGGTCATGAGAACAGTCGCTAATCTTTTTCCATCAGTTACACCAGTACTTCAACATCTTGTTTTCAAGATTTTTTGCATGATATAGTTTTTACTGCTCCAAGCCCTTCACCTGGGGGTCATGAGAAAGTCATTCTTATTCTTCAAAGAAGCCTTGTTAACTATAGTACAGGCCTGTCCACAGCATATTCCCTACAGAGATAACCACCATAGTGTGGTCATTCAACTAGAGCCAGACATCCTGGAAGGTGAAGTCAAGTGGGTCTTAGGAAGCATTACTACAAACAAAGCTAATGGAAGTGGTGGAAACCCAGCTGATCTATTTTAAATCCTAAAAGATATTTCTGTTAAAGTCCTACACTCAATATGAAAACATATTTGGAAAAGTCAGCAGTGGCCACAGGATTGGAAATAAGTCAAATTTCATTCCAATCCTAGAGAAGGGAAATGCCAAAGAATGTTCAAACTACTATACATTTGTGCTTGTTTCACATGCTAGTAAGGTTATACTCAAAATCCTTCAAGCTAGCTTCAGGAATATGTGAACTGAACATTTCCGGATGTGCAAGCCAGATTTAAAAAAGGCAGTGGAACCAGAGAACAAATTGCCAATATCTGTTAGGTCATAGAGAAAGCAAGGGAATTCCAGATAAACATCTATTTATGCATCCTTGACTATGCTAAAGCCTTTGTCTGTGTGGATCATAACAAACTGGAAAATACTTAAAGAGATCGGAGTAACAGACCCCCTTATTTGACTCCTGAGAAAACTGTATGTGGGTCAGCAAGCAACATTCAGAATCAGATACAGAAAAAAAAAAAAAAAAAAAAAGAACCAGACAGAGAACAAGAACAATGTACTGGTTCCAAATCGGGAAAGGAGTATGTCAAAGCTATATGCTGTTACCCTGCTTATTTAACTTATATGAAGAGTGCCTCGTGCAAAATGCTGGGCTGGCAGAATCACACACTGGAATCAAGTTCTCCAGGAGAAGCATCAACAACCTCAGATATGCAGATGATACCACTCTAATGGTAAAAAGTGAAGAGGAACTGAAAAGCCTCTTTGAGTTAAAGAAGAAAGTGGCTTGAAACTGAATATTAACTGAACATGAAAGGTGACTTGAAACTGAACATTAAAAAACTACGATCATGACATGTAGTCCAATCACTTATGGCAAATAGAAGGGCAAAATGTGTAAGCATGACAGATTTTGTTTTCTTGCGCTCCAAAACCGCTTTGAACAGTGACTGCAGCCATGAAATTAAAAGATACTTGTTTCTTGGGGGAAAAGCTATGACAAACCTAGACAGTGTATTAAAAGGCAGAGACAGCATTTCCTGACAAAACTCTTTGTAGTGAAAGCTATCATTTTTCCAGAAATCCTGCATAAATGTGAGAGTTAGACCATAAAGAGGGCTCAGAACTGAAGAACTGATGTCTTTGAATGGTGGTGTTGGAGAAGATTCTTGAGACTCCCTTGGACTGTGTGGAAATCAAACCAGTAAATCCTAAAGGAAATTAACCATGAATATTAATTGGAAGGGCTGGTGCTGAAGCTGATGCTACAGTACTTTTGCCACTTGACGTGAAGGGCCGACTCATTGGAAAAGACTCTGATGCTGGAAAATATTGAAGGAAAATAATAAGGGGGTAGCAGATGATGACATGGTTGGATAGAATCACCAAATCAATGGGCATGAGTTTGAGTAAACTCTGATAGTGGAGGACAGAGGAGCCTGGGGTGATTCAGTCGTTGGAGTCTCTAAGATTCAGATACAACCTAACAATTGGTCAACAACCAGAACAATAACAAAAGGATTAAATAAATAAGCACATTAAAGCATGCTCAAGGTTATTTATCATTAGAAAAGTACAGAACAAAACAACAATGAAATATCTCTTCACAACCAGTAGGACCTCTATAATAAAAAGTTAGACAATAAGAATTATTAGTGAGGATGTGGAGGAGTTGGAACATTTATACATTGTTGATGATAATGTAAGATATTGCAGTTATTTAGAAAACATTTTTTTCTGGTTTCTAGAAGTGTTTGATATGGGATTCTCATGTCACCAGGTATTTCTACTTCTCCTCATGTACTAAACAGTAAGTCCACAAAACACTTGTACATTAATGTTCATAGCAGCATAATTTCTAATAGTCAAAAAGTAGAAACATTCAAAATGTCCATCAACTGATAAATGGACAAACAAAATATAGTATATCCATATAGTGGAATATTATTCAGCCATGAAAAGGAAAGTAATGTTAATGCACAATTCAAGATGAATGAATTTTGAAGACATTATGCTAAGTGAAGCAAGACAATTACAAAAGGCCATATAATGTATATTTCCATTTAGAGTAAATGTTCAGAATAGGCAAATATATAGAGACAGAAAGTTGAATAGTATTTTCCAGTTAACAGGTAAGAAGGGAACATGGAGATTACTTGTGTTAGTTGCTCACCTATGTGAGTACACCAAAAACTGAAAGTGACTTGTATACATTAAAATAGTGATTTTTATGATAAATAAATTATATCTCAGAAAATGTTAATAATTATATGACTTGTTTAAGAAATATTCAATGGTAACTTAAAGTTGTTGTGCTTATGATCAGTCATGTCTGGTGCTTTGCAACTTCATGGCCAATAGCCTGCCAAGCTTCTCTGCCCATAGAATTTTCCAGGTAAGAATACCAGAGTAGGTTGCCACTTCCTACTCCAGGGGACCTCCCTGATCCAGGGACCAAGCACACATCTCCTGTGTCTCTGGCATTGGCAGTCAGATTCTTTACACTGCACAACCTGGTAAGCCCCTTTGGATTCATCTATTCAGGATCTACTTTACTTGTATCATCTAGTGTCATTTGTGTGATTGAATGCAAGGGCAATGATAAAGAGAAGAAATGTTGAAAATAGTTGATGGGGGAAAAAAAAACAAGTGAGTGACAACATAAATGTTAGCAAATAATTAAGGATATATGTTAAAATTATTTCATTACTTTAATGCTTATAAGCCATATGAAATGGACTAATGTTTTCATAGATATTTTGTAATCAGAGCACAATTAATTTTATAATGTCAGACCTTTAGAATGAAGTGTATTATTAAAATATTTAACAATTTGTATAGACTACAAAAGTTTTTTTTTTTTTTTTTTCATTAAAATGGAACAAGAGACTGAGGGACTTAAATTCTCTAATGAATATATTACAGTCATCACATGACATTTGTTTATTTCAGAAAAATTTTCATACCTGCTCAATTTTATTGCCAGTTCCAGCTATAAAGACAATCATTATAGAAAAACATATGAGAATATCTCAACATTGAAAACCTTATGTTAAATGTTCTTTATGGTTATCTTTGAACAAGCTGTGAATATGCATATATATGCAGATTATTTGATTGTTTTAGTTGACAAACACAAAGGGATGGTAAAATATGAGATCATTGGGAGGACTTAGATAGCATTGTTTACTTTTTTTTATTCTTATGTGAAGTTCTTACTAAAAACATAAAAAGAGGCCACAGTGGCTTAGTAGTAAACAATCTACCTGTCAATGCAGGAGATATGGATTCAATCCCTGGGTTGGAAAGATTCCCTTGGAGAAGGAAATGGTAACCTACTCTAGGATTCTTGCTTTGGAAATCCCATGAACAGAGGAGCCTGGCAGGCTAAAATCCATGGTGTCACAAGAGAGTCAGACATGACTTAGCGAGTAAACAACAAAACAAAAGAAAACAGTAGCCTTTGGTGTCAGATAGTCCTGGTTTCAAATCTCAATTCAGTTCAGTTCAGTCACTCAGTTGTGTCCAACCTTGTGTGATCCACACACTGCTGCAGCATATCAGGCCTTCCTGTCCATCACCAACTCTGGGAGTTTACTGAAACTCAGGTCCATTGAGTCGGTGATGCCATCCAACCATCTTATCTTCTGTCATACCCTTCTCCTCCTGCCTTCAATCTTTCCCAGCATCAGGATTTTTTCAAATGAGTTAGTTCTTCACATCAGGTGTCCAAAATATTAGAGTTTCAGCTTTAGCATCAGTCCTTCCAATGAATATTCAGGATTGATTTCCTTTAGGATGGAATGATTGGATCTCCTTGCAGTCCAAGGGACTCTCAAGAGGCTTCTCCAACACCACAGATCAAAAGCATCAATTCTTTGGCTCTCAGCTTTCTTTATAGTCCAGCTCTCACATCCATACATGGCTACTGGAAAAAAAAATAGCCTTGACTAGATGGACCTTTGTTGCCAAAGTAATGTTTCACCTTTTTGACATACTGTCTAGGTTGGTCATAGATTTTCTTCCAAGGAAAAAAAGTGTTTTTTTGATATCACGGCTGCAGTCACCATCTGCAGTGACTTTGGAGCCAATAAAAATAAAGCCTGTTACTGTTTCCATTGTTTCCCCACCTATTTTCCATAAAGTGATGTAACCAGAAGCCACAATATAAATTTTCTGAATGTTGTGTTTTAAGCCAAGTTTTTCACTCTCCTCTTTCGCTTTCATCAAGAGGCTCTTAAGTTCATCTTCACTTTCTGCCATGAGGGTGTTGCCATCTGCATATCTGAGGTTATTTATATTTCTCTGGGAAATCTTGATTCTAGCTTGGGCTTCATCCAGCACAGCATTCTTCATGATACATTCTGCATATAAGTTACATAAGCAGGGTGACAATATATAGCCTTGATGTACTCCTTCCCCAATTTCGAAGCAGTCTGTTGTTCCATGGCCAGTTCTAACTGTTGCTTCTTGACTTGCATGCAGATTTCTCAGGAGGCAGGTCAGGTAATCTGGTATTCCCATCTCTTGAATAATTTTCAACAGTTTGTTGTGATCCACACAGTCAAAGTCTTTGGTGTAGTCAATAAAGCAGAAGGAGATGCTTTTCTGGAACTCTCTTGTATTTTCTATGATCCAACAGATGGTGGCAATTTGATCTCTGGTTCCTTTGCCTTTTCTAAATCCAGCATGAATATCTGGATGTTCACAGTTCACATATTGTTGAAGCCTGGCTTGGAGAATTTTGAGCTTTACTTTGCCAGTATGTGAGATGAGTGCTATTGTGTGGTAATTTGAACATTCTTTGGCATTGCCTTTCTTTGGGACTGGAATGATAACTGACCTTTTCCAGTCCTGTGGCCACTGCTGAGTTTTCCAGATTTGCTGGCATATTGAGGGCAGCACTTTCATAGCATCATCTTTTAGGATTTGAAATAGCTCAACTGGAATTCTATCAATTCCACTAGCTTTATTTATAGTAATGATACCTAAAGCCCACTTGACTTTGAATTCCAGGATGTCTGGCTCTAGGTGAGTGATCACACCATCGTGATTATCTCGGTCATGAAGATCTTTTTTGTATAGTTCTTCTGTGCATTTTTGCCATCTCTTCTTAATATATTCTGCTTCTGTTAGGTCCATATGGTTTCTGTCCTTTATTGTGCCCATCTTTGCATGAAATGTTCCCTTGATATCTCTAATTTTCTTGAAGAGATCTCTAGTCTTTCCCAATCTATTGTTTTCCTCTATTTCTTTGCAATGATCACTGAGGAAGGCTTTCTTATATATCCTTTCTATTGCATTCAAATGGGTATAATTTTCCTTTTCTTCTTTGTCTTTCACTTCTTTTATCAGCTATTTGTAAGGCCTCCTCAGACAATTTTGCCTTTGTGCATATCTTTTTCTTGAGTATGGTCTTGATCTCTGCCTTCTGTACAATGTCACGAACCTCTGTCCCTATTTCATTAGGCACTCTGTCTATCAGATCCAATCCCTTGAATGTATTTCTCACTTCCACTGTATAATCGTAAGGGATTTGATTCAGGTCATAGCTGAATGGCTTAGTGGTTTTCCATACTTTCTTCTATTTAAGTCTGAATTTTGCAATGAGGAGTTCATGACCTGAGGCACAGTCAGCTCCTGGTCTTGTGTTTTTGCTGACTATATAGAACTTCTCCATCTTTGGCTGCAAAGAGTATAATCAATCTGATTTCAGTATTGCCTATCTGGTTAAGTCCATGTGTAGAATCTTCTCTTGTGTTGTTCGAAGACGGTGTTTGCTATGACCAGTGTGTTCTCTTGGCAAAACTCTGTTCGCCTTTGCCCTGCTTCATTTTGTACTCCAAGGCCAAACTTGCCTGTTACTCCAGATATTTACTGACTTCCTACTTTTGCATTCCAGTCCCCTATAATGAAAATGACATCCATTTTGGGTTCTAGAAGGTCTTGTATATCTTTATAGTGTTGTTCAGCTTCTTCAGCAATACTTGTCAGGATATAGACTTGTATTATTGTGATATTGAATGGTTTGCTTTGGAAACAAACAAAGATCATTCTATCATTTTTGAGATTTCATCCTTGTACTGCATTTTGGACTTTTTATTTGATTATGATGGCTACTCCATTTCTTCTAAGGCATTCCTGCCTATAGTAGTAGATATAACGGTCATCTGAATTAAATTCACCCATTCCAGTCCATTTTAGTTTGCTGATTCCTAAAATGTTGATGTTCACTCTTGTCATCTCCTGTTTGACCACTTCCAATTTGCCTTGATTCATGGACCTAAAATTCCA
>SNSB01092048.1:12682363-12728677 GCA_012922965.1 Capreolus pygargus
AAATTTTTCTATATATGAAAACTAAAGTTCAGAGATATAATTTGTCACTCAGTCAGTAAATGTTAAATCCAGGATTAGAATCTTTGTCCTTAGGTAAAGATTTGGCTTTCAAAATAGTACAGGTTGTTAACATTCAGTTTACTCTTTAAGCTGCAATTTTATGATTTTCTAATTATACTTTCCAAGTGAGATATTTAAGGCAACATATTGAAGTGAATTATCACAGATTCTATATTCAAACAAATTGGATTAGAATCTTGATTCACTACTACCATCTGTATAATTTTGGAATAGTTATTTACTATTTTTATTCTCTATTTTACTACCAGTTAAATATAGGTAATTAACACACTTACCTCACATAATTGCTAGATGTAAATAAGATATATACAAACCAGTTAGCATAGTGCTTGAAATTTAATTACAGGTCAATAACTGTGACTAACATTGTTATTTTAGATACTCAATGCATTTCTGTACTGGTAATATTATTTTTACTGCATAGTCAAATAGACCTTTAAAACATTTCAGTTCTAAAATTGACCTCATTATAATGACTGATGATTGAATGAGACTGCATAGTCTCTAACTTTCCCATACTCCATATGGTTAAGCACAATATTTAGTTTATTTATGAATTTTAAAACACAGTATAAGGCATAGTGCTTCAAATAATAAACCTGAATAATGAGTGAGTGAATAAAAAAATAATGAAATAAACCCAGTTGTTTGAGAATGCCGCTTGCCAGCAGATAGCTCCAAAGACCTGTGAAAGTTCTTTAAAAAGTGGAAAGTAAAATTTTAAGATTCTGTTAGTAGCTCTCAAGCTTTGTTAAGAATCACCTAAAACAATCAGAACATACACGAATAGAAAGAATTAGTCACAGGTTCTTAAAAGCAATTATCTTCCTTGCTGTTATCATTGTAGCTTACTGACTGCTTACACTCATTTAAGAATAAAATTTATATTTGAAACTAAAATTCAGGCAGTTGTAATGTTTCCAAATCAAAGCAAATATATATTTAAAAATAGATTGCTTCTATTTGCTGTATACTTACTTATAAATACTCATGGTCTGGAGAGAGAACACTTGATGAGGCAGTATCATGTGTCTTCTCTAAGGAAAAATAAAATACTGACTATAGGGAATTTTTTTAAAAAAAGCTTATATTCTCCTCTGGTAGAAACTATTTTACATTTATAATTGCAGAAGTCTGGTTGTGGGAATAATAAGTGAATAAATAAATATGTATGTGTATATATTCACACACATTCACACACACACACACACACACACACACACACACACACACACACACATACAATGGCTTCCCTTATGGATCAGATGGTAAAGAATCTGCTGCAATGTGAGAGACCCAGGTTTGATCACTGGGTCAGGAAGATCCCCTGGAGAAGGAATGGTAACCCACTCCAATATTCTTGCCCAGAAAACCCCATAGACAGAGGAGCCTGGAGGGCTATTGTCCATGGGGTCACATAGGGTTGGATGCAAAAGAGTGACTAACACTAACATATATATAAATGCATATATATGTGGCCTTTGTCATTCTTAATACAATGATAAATAACTCTAAAACTATTAAAAATAATTGATAATGGTCATTTAATATTTTAAGTATATTTTATTTTTATGAATCTGGATTTATTATTTTCTTTTTCTATGATGTCATCAACATGCTTTAAAAAATTACCCTCCTATGAATGGAGAACCTGAAGTTTGACAGAAGTCATTACTCTTGCTTGTTTTCTGAATTTGAAATTAAATTTTTAAATTACTTAAGGGCTTCCCTAGTAGCTCAGCTGGTAAAGAATCCTTCTACCATGCAGGAGACCTTAGTTTGATTCCTGGGTCAGGAAGATACCCTGGCGAAGGGATAGGCCACCCACTCCAATATTCATGGGTTTCCCTCGTGACTCAGATGGTAAAGAACCCACCTGCAATGTGGGAGATGTGGGTTTGATCCCTGGGTTGGGAAAAATCCCCTGGAGGAGGGCATGGCAACCCACTCCGGTATTCTTGCTTAGAGAATCCTCATGGACAAAGGAGCCTGGTGGGCTAGAGTCCATGCAGTTGCAAGGAGTTGGACACTACTGAGTGACTAAGGACACAAACAACTTGTATTTGATTTTCATGGCTTCTTTGGTGACCCTTTGTCTACTTGGTCTGAAGATGAAATCAGTAATCCTGGTTTGTTTATCTTTATTAACAGTAACATAGGCTAGTTTTACATGCTATTTTCTGAACTGCAAAATGAATTCTAGATAATTCAATATTTTGGCTCTATCAAAATGATAAAAGAAAAACTAAAATATAGCTCTTTATACTTACCATCTTGGGTGTTCATTGGAAGGACAGATGTTGAAGCTGAAACTCCAATACTTTGGCCACCTGATGCGAAGAGCTGACTCATTTGAAAAGACCCTGATGCTGGGGAAGATTGAGGGCAGGAGGAGAAGGGGAAGACAGATGATGAGATGGTTGGATGACATCATTGACTCAATGCACATGGGTTTGGGTGAACTCCGGAAGTTGGTGATGGACAGGGAGGTCTGGCGTGCTGCAGTTCATGAGGTCGCAAAGAGTGGGGCATGACTGAGTGACTGAACTGAACTGAACTGATACTTATAAAAGGTGTTTTAGGTCTTTATAGAACCAGTCAACTTCAGTTTCTTCAGTATCAGTGGTTGGGGCATAAACTTGGATTACTGTGATGTTGAATGATTTGCCCAGAAATGAACTAAGGTCATTCTGACGTTTTTGTGGTTGCATCTAAATACTGTATTTTGGACTATTTTGTTAACTATGAGGGTTATTCCCTTTCTTCTAAGGGATTTTTGCTCATGATAGTAGATATAATGGTCATCTTAATTAAATTATCCCATTTTATTTCACTGAAGTCTAAGATATTGATGTTCACTCTTGCCATCTCCTGCTTGAGCACATCTGATTTACATACAGTTCATGGACCTAATACTCCAGGTTCCTATGCAATATAGTTTTTTACAGCATCAAGTTTTACTTTCACCACTAGACATCCACAACTGAGCATTGTTTCTGCTTTGACCCAGCCACTTCATTCTTTCTGGAGGTATTAGTAAGTGCCCTCTGCTCTTCCCCAGTAGCATGTTGAATACTTTCCAACCTGGGGGCTCATCTTCTGTTGTCATTTCTTTTTGCCTTTTCATCCTGTTCATTAGATTCTTGTCACAAAAAATACTGGGGTGGATCACCATTTCCTCCTCCAGTAGACCACGTTTTGTCAGAAATCTTCATTATGACCCACCCATCTTGGGTTTCCCTGCATGGCATGGCTCATAGCTTCATTAAGTTACACAGTCCCCTATGCCACTACAAGTCTGTGATCCATGAAGTGGGCATGCAAATAAATTCTTATATATTTAGTATTTAGAAACAGGAAAAATAAAAACTCTACTGTATAGAAGTAGAAATATAGTTGGAAAAACTCTAAAGAAAAATGAAGAAAAACAACACCATAAAAACCAGGACTCTGGGAAAAAGCCAGGTTACCATTAGGAAATAAATTTTTATAGGTGTGTGTACAAATAAATATGTATTTATTTGGTAAAATATTATGCAATTTTTCTCTATGTGCTGTTCCAGAATTTATTTTTTCTCCATTTTCATGAAGAAGAAAGCAATGGCATAGGTCAAATGCTATTGAAAGCGTAGTATAAGGACTGAGCATTGACAACTGTATTGGTGATGTGAATGTAATGTGAATTTCTCCAAGTAGATAAGATATAATTTGAGAAATAAAGCTGTCCTTTTTACTCCTTTTATAACATTTTTAGTAATCACAGTGAGGAAATAATAACCTGGTCCAAATTTCAATCTCTGTTTCTTACTCTCTGAATAATAAACAATAAAATATTTAACCTTTCTCCATTTCAGTTTTTTTTTTGTAAAATGGAAGCATAATATTTGTCTGTCTTGTGAGAATTAAAAAAAAAAAAAAAAACTGAGGTAGTCAAAATGATTAATAACTTCTGACATACAGAAGGCATTCCATGAATGATTAACACTCTACAAGCAGTTCAGTAAATAGGTGATTAATAAATATGTGTTGATTTTTCACTTTTATTTGCTGGAAACTAAAAATTAAACATAAATCTAATCTTGAAGTTAAACTTCCACATGCATTCTTCAAACTGAGGTTAAATGCAGCCTCAGAGCCAGTTGTTTTAATTAGATAGTTAAAATCTTACTACTAATGTTAACAATAAAATACAGGCACTTTTCAGCTATTAAACTCAAGCTGTAAATGCAGAAAATAGACACCATAAGAACTACAGAACTCTCCACACATAACAACTCAGTCTATACATTTGCACTGAGGGAATAAATTAGCATGGTTTCTAACAGTATAAACGTGTGTCCGTATTATGACTTCAGCCTCCCATTAACATGTCTGCATGAAGAATTTATTTTTGCTCTAGCTAACAGCTGATGATGAGTTCTTTTAAAAACAAAATGTATTTATTTGGCTGCACCAATTCTTATTTGTGACACATAGGATACTCCATCTTTGTTGACACTTGTGGATTCATTAGTTGTTGCATACAAACTCCTACTTGTGGCATGTGGAATTGAGTTCCGTGACAAGGGATCAAACTAAGGCTCCCTGCAATGAGAGTGCAGAGTCTTATCCACGGGAACACAAGGGAAGTCTCTGATGACAGGCTGTTGACCTCCCGTTTCATAGATCATTTATAGGCATATCTCAAAGATCTTGTGGATTTGGTTTCAGGGAACTTGAGTAAAGCAAATATTTCAATAAAGCAAGGCATAAGAATATTTTAGTTTCACAGTATATATAAACATCGTGTTTATACTGTAATCTATTAAGTATGCAATAACATTATTGTCTAAAAATTGCACATACCTTAATTAATACAACTGAAGAAGGCAATGGCACCCCACTCCAGTACTCTTGCCTGGAAAATCCCACGGACGGATGAGCCTGGTAGGCTAGGGTCCATGGGGTTGCTAAGAGTCGGACACGACTGAGCGACTTCACTTTCACTTTTCACTTTCATGCATTGGAGAAGGAAATGGCAATGCACTCCCGTGTTCTTGTCTAGAGAATCCCAGGTATGGGGGAGCCTGATGGGCTGCCATCTATGGGGTCGCACAGAGTCAGAAACAACTGAAGTGACTTAGCATAGCACAATTAATACAACAAAGAATTTGTGCATTAACTCACTCTTCCTTTAAGAAGAGTAAGTAGTTTGCAGTGATTTTTTTTTCCATTTATTTTTATTAGTTGGAGTCTAATTACTTTACAATATTGTAGTGGTATTTGCCATACATTGACATGAATCAGCCATGGATTTACATGTGTTCCCCATCCTGAACCCCCCTCCCACCTCCCTCCCCATCCCATCCCTCTGGGTCATCCCAGTGTACCAGCCCTGAGCACTTGTCTCATGCATCCAACCTGGACTGGCGATCTGTTTCACACTTGATAGTGTACATGTTTCAATGCTATTCTCACAGATCACCCCACCCTCGCCTTCTCCCATAGAGTCCAAAAGTCTGTTCTATACATCTGTGTCTCTTTTTCTGTCTTGAATATAGGGTTATCATTACCATCTTTCTAAATTCCATATATATGTATTAGTATACTGTACTGGTGTTTATCTTTCTGGCTTACTTCACTCTGTATAATGGGCTCCAGTTTCATCCATCTCATTAGAACTGGTTCAAATGTATTTTTTTAATGGCTGAGTAATAGTCCATTATGTATATGTACGACAGCTTTCTTATCCATTCGTATGCTGATGGGCATCTATGTTGCTTGCATGTCCTGGCTATTATAAACAGTGCTGCGATGAACATTGGGGTACATGTGCCTCTTTCAGATCTGGTTTCCTTGGTGTGTATGCTCAGGAGTGGGATTGCTGGGTCATATGGAAGTTCTATTTCCAGTTTTTTAAGGAATCTCCACACTGTTCTCCATAGTGTCTGTACTAGTTTGCATTCCCACCAACAGTGTAAGAGGGTTCCCTTTTCTCCACATCCTCTCCAGCATTTATTGCTTGTAGACTTTTGGATAGCAGCCATTCTAACTGGCATGTAGTGGTACCTCATTGTGGTTTTGATGTGCATTTCTCTGATAATGAGTGATGTTGAGCATCTTTTCATGTGTTTGTTAGCCATCTGTATGTCTTCTTTGGAGAATTGTCTGTTTAGATCTTTTGCCCATTTTTTGATTGGGTCATTTATTTTTCTGGAAATGAGCTGCAGCAGTTGCTTGTATATTTTTGAGATTAATCCTTTGTCTGTTTCTTCATTTGCTATTATTTTCTCCCATTCTGAAGGCTGTCTCTTCACATTGCTTATAGTTCCTTTGTTGTGTCAACCCTTTTAATTTTAACTGGGTCCCATTTGTTTACTTTTATTTTTATTTCCAATGTTCTGGGAGGTGGGTCATAGAGGATCTTGATGTAATTTATGTCAGAGAGTGTTTTGCCTATGTTCTCCTCTAGGAGTTTTATAGTTTCTGGTCTTACATTTAGATCTCTAATCCATTTCGAGTTTATTTTTGTGTATGGTGTTAGAAAGTGTTCTAGTTTCATTCTTTTACAAGTGGTTGACCACTTTTCCCAGCCCACTTGTTAAAGAGGTTTTCTTTTTCCATTGTATAGTCTTGCCTCCTTTGTCAAAGATAAGGTGTCCATAAGGTACATGGATTTGTCTCTGGGATTTCTATTCTGTTGTATTCATCTATATTTCTGTCTTTGTGCCAATACCATACTGTCTTGATAACTGTGGCTTTGTAGTAGAGACTGAAGTCAGGCAGGTGGATTCCTCCAGTTTCATTCTTCTTTCTTAAGATTGCTTTGGCTATTTGAGGTTTTTTGTATTTCCATACAAAGTGTGAAATTATTTGTTCTGGTTCTGTGAAAAGTACTGTTGGTAGCTTGATATGGATTACATTGAATCTATAGATTTCTTTGGGTAGCATAGTCATTTTCATAATACTGATTCTACCAATCCATGGACAATGTATATTTCTCCATCTATTTGTGGCCTTGTTTGTTTGTTTGTTTGTTTCATCAGTGTTTTATAGTTTTCTATATATAGGTCTTTTGTTTCTTTAGGTAGATATACTCCTAAGTATTTTTGTTGTTGTTTTTGTTGTTGCAATGGTGAATGGTATTGTTTCCTTAATTTCTCTTTCTGTTTTCTCATTGTTAGTGTATAGGCATGCAAGGGATTTCTGTGTGTTAATTTTATATCCTGCACTTTTACCATATTAATTGATTAGCTCTAGTAATTTTCTGGTAGTCTTTAGGGTTTTCTATGTAGAGGATCAAGTCGTCTGCAAACAGTGAGAGTTTTACTTCTTCTTTTCCTATCTGGATTCTTTTTATTTATTTTTCTGCTCTGATTGCTGTGGCCAAAACTTCCAAAACTATGTTGAATAGTAGTGGTGAGAGTGGGCACCCTTGTCTTGTTCCTGACTTTAGGGGAAATGCTTTCAATGTTTCACCATTGAAGATAATGTTTGCTATGGGTTTGTCATATATAGCATTTATTATGTTGAGGTGTGTTCCTTCTATTCCTGCCTTTTATCATAAATGGATATTGAATTTTGTCAAAGGCTTTTTCTGCATCTATTGAGATAATCATATGGTTTTTATATTTCAATTTGATAATGTGGTTTGTTACATTGATTGATTTGTGGATATTAAAGAATCCTTTCATCCCTGGGATAAAACCCAGTTGGTCATGATGTATGATCTTTTTAATATGTTTTTGGATTCTGTTTGCTAGACTTTTGTTAAGAATTCTTGCATCCATGCTCATCAGTGATATTGGCCTGTAGTTTTCTTTTTTTGTGGCATCTTTGTCTGGTTTTGGTATTAGGGTGATGGTGGTCTCATAAAATGAATTTGGAAGTTTACCTTCTTCTGCAATTTTCTGGAAGAGTTTGAGTAAGATGAGTGTTAGCTTTACTCTAATATTCCAGTAAACAAAAGCCCAGGATCAGATGGCATCACAGTTGAATTCTACCAAAAATTTAGAGAAGAGCTAACAGCCATCTTACTCAAACTGTTCCAGTGCTATTCAATAACACTTTACTCATAGTTAAACTTTTTCAAAATTGGAGACAATTGTCCCAAATTCTACCAATGTTTCATCAGGTTATGTAATATTTTAAATCCTTTGTTCCATTTCAATAATCTTCACAGTATCTTCATAATGACCAGATTCCATCTAAAGAAACAACTTCCTTCCTCCATAAGAAGCAATTCCTTATGTGTTAAAGTTTTATCATAAAATTTTAGTAATTCAGTCATATCTTTAAACTCCTCTTTTACTTGGCCTGCTATTTCCACCACATGTGTATTCACTTCCTCCACTGAACTTGAAGTCTTGAACTTCTCCAAGTCATCCATGTTAGTTGGAATTAACTCTTCCAAACTCCTGTTAATTTTGATATTTTGACCTCTTCCAGTACATCAGAGATGCTCTTAAGAACATTTGAATGGTGAATACTTTCCAAAAGGTTTTCAATAATTTGTCCAGACCCATCAGAGGCATCAGTATCTACAGAAATGTTAGGTAGTTAGAATAGGAAAAAGGAGTCCAGAGTGGTAGTGGCTAAAAAACAAGGGAAAAATCCATGAAAACAGAACAAAGGAAAGTCCAAGAACCAGAGTGAGAACGTCAGGTAGAACAAACAGCACTCCTGGCTAGCCCAATTTACATAAGGCAGGCCTAGGGGGAGTGAAAAACATATAAAAGAAGAACCAAAGGGTCAGAGGTCCCTTTCTCTCTCTCTTCCATGTGTGTGTGTTGTCTCTCTCTCTCTCTTCTCTTCTCTCTGTGCCTTTTAGGTCAGCACGCCCTCACACCTCGAGGATGTATTTTCTTTTATTTTCTAAATAAAACTGATCTGTCCAAGAACTATAACATGGACTGTCTGAGAGCTGTGACGTGCTGAGGGCTTTAACATCCATCACTTCAAATCTTTTTTGTGATGAGACAGAACCGAGGAGATTACACTCCCCTGACATCTGTGGTGCCGTGACTCCAATTTAACTTGACTGAAAGAACCTCAGTATGGCCCCCACAATGAGGAGGACAAACACAGCAGGAGCCCAGCTTCGTGAAAGCTCCCACCAGCACGGGGGAAGCAACAAGAAGCCCATCGTGCTGGAAACTGGAACAGCTAAAAACGAACTCAGCAGAAATCTCACATGGCTCAGTCTCAGATTCAAGAAGAGCTCCAATTAAGGTAAGAGGTCCTCACTCCTATGGCCGGAGGGACACATGTCTAAGGAAATCTTAATTCCTTTACAATGTCTCACTTCTTGTTTCCTCTAACCCCCCCCCCCCCATGAACAGGCGGGCAGCAGTGGGTGCAATTGAGGGACTCTGGAGAGGCTACTCCTCAATATGTCCCAAAGGCACTATCTACTGAGCCCCAGTAGCTGTTACCCAAGTGGGTGGGGGTTCTCCTGTCCTTAATCTTCTTTATGCCAAGGCTCAGGCTGTGAGCACAGGTCAGGTATTTAGCCGATTTTCCAGCAGGCTATGGAGGGGATTCTTGGCATGTTTTTCCCACTGCTTTTTCCTCCCATCCTTTAGCTCTCTCTCCCGGAACTCAAGTCTGGCCAAAATCCATGAAGCTCAGGCTCTGATGTCTCATTACAAAAATTCCGTGAGAGAGGGATAGGTAAGAGGTGAATTTGTTAGGATTCAGAGAGTAGTATACTCAGCAGGGTGTGGGCCATTGCAGAGGGCAAGGGCTCTGGCCATGAAATGCGGCCTGGATAGGTTTTGCAAGGAGGGTGAATTCATAGGCTCATGAGTGGGAGGATCATGCCAACCATTGTGGAACCACCCACTCCTCTGTCTTTTGACAGTGGCTTGGAGCTGTCCTGCCACCTTTGGGTGTGTCTTTTAGCTCACAGATTGGGGATTGAGGTTTATTTGAATTTTTGACTTGTCATCTTGGACCCAGTTGATTTTAATTGGTTTACTGTATGCCCTTGTGCTATGTCATTCTTTCAAAGGTTGTGTCCTGCCCCTCTCCCTTCTGGTTCATGCTCTTTTTTCTGAGCTCTGTCCAGCCCCACAATGTTGCCTCTAAAATCTTGTTAAGGGACTCCAGAAAATAGCTGGTCCTTGGGAGGGAAATACTGTATAATATCCAGTCCCTTTAGATATTCAGGCCTTCATCTTCTGTGTTTCCTACAACATGTGCAACATCAGCATCTCTCAGTGAACCTGCTAGGGTGGGCAACAGGCACACAATGCCTGCTAGAAGTCCATCTGTTGGCATCCCTTCAAAGGCAATTGGGCTTCCAGGGATAACATTTGCCACTTTGGGATTTAGCCCTGCAGGCCATTTGGGCCCAAGCTTTTACCACCCTTCTCCTAAAATTACAAACATATCCCTGGACCAAATCTCCACTCCACTTTTATGGAATATCTGGTTTGCTGCCTCTTAATGATTTTTTTCTTAAGCCAATTACTCCTATAATCAGGATCCTGCCCCTTGTAGGCAACTTTGCTCCACCCAGCCTATTATTAATACCCTTAATAACCCTAACAGGGCCAGATAAACCACTCCTTTTTCATTACTTCTGTTATTACCTAAATGGGTCTATAACAAGGAAATGTTTACCAGTGGAGACACCTTAACCTGCTCTTATGGAGGATTATGGGAGGAAATCAGTGACCTACAATCCCATAGAACAGTAAGAGGATAAGGCTTATGACTGTTTCACCAGGTTCACAGTCTCAGGGCACAGGCTTGGATTGCTATACATCATGATATCCATTCCCATCTGCAGTGAACAAACTGGCAATGAGTTATAATTATAACCCCTTAATCCTACCCAGCACTTGTCATGCTGGAGACCTTGAGGAACTCCAACTCCAGTCCAGGGGGTCCCAGGAGGTCAACCTGCCTTGACCTGCCTAGGGATCTTGTCCTCAAAAGGTTGCCCCACCTCAACCTGCTCAGCAATCCTTCAGTCCGTGGGTCCCAGGAGGTCACCACACCTCGATCTGCTGAGGGACCCAATTCTTGGGAGGCCGACCTGCCTCAGCCTGCCTGGAAATTTGATCTCCAGGAAACTGTCACACCTCAGCCTGCCTGGGGATCTGCAACCTGACCCAGGGATGCCTGGCTCTCAGGTTGCAACAGTACTGGGTAGCATAAGCTTCAGAAAGACTCACCCCTAAGGAAGTCCACCCATGGAAATAGAAGGAAGCCTATTACTTGTGAGACTGTTCCCAGTCTCAGCAATAACTTAGGAGCCTAACGAGAACACCATTGCCTTTCTAGAAAGGCTAAAAGAGATCCTCCAAAAGTTTACCAATCTGGACTTAGACTTTTACGAGGGACAGATGATTTTAAGGACAAATTCTTGTCCCAATATGCATCAGATATCAGAGTAAAGTTACAACAGCTATAGCAGCAGGACATTGCTTCCTCTTTAGATGAGATTGTCCAGACAGCCACCAGTACCTTTTATAACAGAGAACAGGAGAAGGAGGCCAAGGACCAGGAGAGGGAGAAAAGGAAAGAGGTAAGGTATGCCCAGATGGTGGTCACCCTTCAGGGAAGCCCTATGGCAAACCCTGAGTCCTTGAAGGACAAGGCATGAAGCAAATGCCTAATCTGTAGACAGGCGGGGCATTGGGCCAAAGAGTATCCAAACCATGACAAGTTTGCTAAAATGGCTTACTACAAATGCTATCAACTGGGACATTGTGTGGCACTCTGCCCTTGGGACCCAAGAGCCTCAAGGTCAAGTGTCAATCCTTTCGTCACAATGGTTCAACAGGACTGAAGCAGACCACTCCAGCCAGCCTACCTGTCACAGAGAACCATCATAGGGCTGGAGCCAGGGGTGCAACTGGATGTGGTAAGTAGGTCCAAGAATTTCTTGGTTAACACAGGTGCTACCTACTCTGTCTTGATCTCCTACTCTGGAGCCTTCTTTTCCCAAACCTGTACCATTTTGGGTGCTACAGAAAAAAACAAAACAAAACAACAAACTACTAAAAGATTCACAGGAGCACTTGGTTGCTGAGATGGATAGATATTTTCCCACCAGTTTCTAGTGGTCCCTGACTGTCCTCCTCCCTTATTGGGAAGAAATTTATCCCTGCCTTCAAAACCTCACAGCTGATAAAATATGGTTTAAAACACTCTTTTGGGGGCAGACTAACTATTTTCACCAGCCACCAAGTGAAACAACTCCTAAATGGGAGAGGCCATTTATGGATGTCTGATCAAAGAATCTTCAGATATCAAGCAGTGCTGATGGAAAATCCAGGCCTGACTATATCCCCTTGTGAGGTTCTTAACCGAGCCACCCTCCTGCCCACCCCTGAGGGCTCTCTACCTTTCACTCTTGCCTAGATACCTTGGACCACTGGACAAAACCCTGAAAGGGATTGTCGGAAGATAATCTGGTACACTGATGGAAGCAGCTTGGTCTTGGATGGAAAAAGAAGAGCCGGATATACAGTAGTCTCCAATTTTGAAACAATAGAGGCTAAGCCTTTGCCACCAGGTACTTCAGCCCAATTAGCAGAGCTCATAGCCCTGACTCGAGATTTAGAACTGGGAAAAGGAAAAAGAAGAGCCACTTACACTGACTCCAAGTATGCCTTTCTGGTGCTACATGTACATGCTGCTATTTGGAAAGAAAGGGGCTACTGGATGACCCATGGGTCCCTAATCAAACATTATGATCAAATTATTAGACTCTTGGAGGCAGTCCATCCTCCCAATAATTTTCCAGTCTCCCACTGTAAAGGACACCAAAAAGGGAGCGCAGAAATGGCACAAGGGAACCAAGCAGCTTATCAGGCAGCTAAGAGAGCAGCATTACAGAACAATGACCTAATAGTGGTTGCCACCTTAGTTCCATGGACTGATTTGACAGAGACTCCTTCATATACTGAAGGTGAGACTCTTAAGGCTTAGAGTGAGAGTTTTCAAGAAGATCATATGGGGTGGTAACAAAAGGAGGGACTCCTTTTTCTGCCTGGGAACCTCCAATGGAAGTCGGCTAACTCCTTACATGCCATCACTCATTTACGGGAGAAAAAAAAAAGAAAAAAAAAAACCTCCAAAGATTGCCAGGAATGTCCTTCAGAAAAACAGGCCTCCAAACGACTATAAGGCAAGTGGTCTCCTCTTGTCCCACTTGCCAATTAAACAACCCCCAGGGAGCTTGAAGACCCCAGCAGGTCCAGCTTCTCCAATGATGTGGGACCTACCCAGGAGTGAACTGGCAGATGAACTTCATCTAGATGCCAGTTTCTCAAGGGTATAAATACCTATTAGTCATGATAGATACATTCACAAGATGGATTGAAGGCTTTCCCACCTGGACTGAGAAGGATGAGGAGGCAGTTAAAAAAAAAAAAAAAAAAAAAAACTTCTCCATGAAATAATTCTGAGATTTGGTCTGCCAGGTCATTACAAAGTGACAATGGGACATCATTTTCTTCTAAGGTCACCCAAGGGGTCTCTAAAGCATTGGGCAACACTTATTATCTTCACTGTGCATGGAGGCCTCAGTCTTCAGAAAAAGTAGAAAGAGCAAACCAATTCTTAAAATCAGTGATAATATATATATATTATATAATATATAATTATATATAATTATAATTATAATTATATATTTATATAATTTATAATTTATAAATTATAATATTTATTATAATTATAATTATATATTTAATTATATTATTTAATTATAATGTTTATAATTTATATAATTTATATAATATATATATATTTATATATATATAATATTTATATATATATATATATATATATATATATATAATATTTATATATATATATATATAACCCAGGAGACCTCCCTGGGATGGGAGGAGGCTTTACTATTAGCTCTCCTCTGCACCCATATTGCCCATAAGGAACAGGTTGGTCTTATATCTTATGAGATGCTATATAGGTGACCTTTCATTTATGTCAATGACCTCTTCCTAGATCCAGAGGCTCAGACCCTCCAGTGTTACACCATGGCCGTTGGGCAATTCCAGCAGTATACACGCTTGTGGGATGTGAACCAGGACCCAAAAGATTCTAAAGAGTCACCACTATATGCTCCAGGGACTCAAGCCCTAACTAAAGTCTGGAAGGATGGGTCCCCAAATGCTCAAATCTAGCCCACATGGAAGGGCTCCTACCCTGTAATACTTTCTACCCTCACAGCAGTCAAGGTACCAGGGCATGACTCCTAGATTCACTACTCATGTGTTAAGCCATGGAAAAAAACAACGAAAACAACAACAACAACAAAAAAAAAAAACAAGAGGACATTCAATACACCCGTGAGGCTCTGGGAGCTCTCACATACCTATTCAGAACTACAAATGAGTTCCATTCTAATGAACATCCCCAAAATCTTGTTTCTGGGGATAATATTTCCCAGGACAGCTCTAAAGAGTCAACACAGCTTGCCAGAGGATGTACTCCAAAACAGACAGGAGATAGATCTTCTGATCCCTGAACAAGGAGGGAATTGAGCCATCCTGGCAGTGGGAATTTGGAGTTGGCTGATGCCCCTACTAGTCCTTGTTATGCCATATTGATGTTGCTTATGATTGCTCCATGTCTAAGGCATTTTGTCTCTGCCCAGGTCAACAAGCTACAACATGCAGTGACAGTTCAACAAGGATATATAAAGCTACAGCTGACCATGGAAAATATCACTCACCCTTAGATGGACACTGCTATAAGGACTCTGAGGCCTGAGATTAGCAAGAGTGGGAGGCCCAATGCACCCCATCATCCCAGTTCAGAAGCAAGTAGCCAGAAAGACCTCAACGCCCCTATTCCCAAAGGAGCGATCCTCCCATCCTTTGGGGGGGGGGGGGGGGTTAGGTAGTTAGAACAGGAAAAAAGAGTCCAGAATGGCAGTGGTTAAAAGACAGTGGAAAAGCCCACAAAAATAGAACAAAGGAAGGTCTGAGGGCTGAGTGAGGACCTCAGGTAGAACAAATAGCACTCTTGGATAGCCCAATTTATATAGAAAAGGTCAGGGGGAGGAGAAAACATGCATAAAAAGAGGAGGCAAAGGGCCAGGGGTTCCTCTCTCTCTCTCCCATGCATGCACATGCTCAATCTCTCCTTCTCTCTTGTTTCTTCGTGCCTTTTCGGTTGGCATGTCCTCACACCTTGAGGATGTATTTTCATTTATTTTCTAAATAAAACTGATCTGTCCAAGAACTATAACAGGGACTGTCTGAGAGCTGCAATTCACCAAGGGCTTTAACGTCCATCGCTTCAAATCTTTGTGGGAATGAGACAGAACCGAGGAGATTACATTCCTCTGACATCTACTATAACCTTTATAAATGGATTCTTTTAAATAACTGGCTTGAAAATCAAAATGATTTCTTGAAACCATGGGCTGCAGAATGGATGTTGTATTAGAAGGCATGAAAATAACATTAATCTACATTTTCATCAGAGCTCTTGGGTGACTAAGTACCTTGTTAATGAGCAGTAATATTTTAAAAGAAATCTTTTATCTGAGCAAATCTCAATAAGTGGACTTAAGACATTCAGTAAAACATGTTGTAACAGATGTGTTATCTTCTAGTTTTTGTTGATTCATTTATATAGCACAAGCAGAATGCATCTATCATACTACTTAAGGATTCTAGGATTTTTAGAATGGCAAGTGAACATTGACTTCAACATTAACTTACCAGCTGCATTCAGCTCAGTTCAGTTTAGTTCAGTCACTCAGTCATGTCCAACTATTTGAGACTCCATGGACTGCAGTACACCAGCCTTCCCTGTCCATCAACAACTCCCAGACCTTGCTCAAACTCAAATCCATCGAGTTGGTGATGTCATCCAACCATCTTATCCTCTGTTATCCTCTTCTCCTCCTGCCTTCAGTCTTTCCCAGCATCAGGGTCTTTTCCAATGAGTTGGTTCTTCGCATCAGGTGGCCCAAGTATTGGGGTTTCAGCTTCAGCATCAGTCCTTCCAAAGAATATTCAGGACTGATTTCTTTAGGATTGACTGATTTGATCTCCTTGGAGTCCAAGGAACTCTCAAGAGTCTTCTCCAACACTGCAGTTCAAAAGCATCAGTTACTTGGCACTGAGCCTTTTTATAGTCCAACTCTCACATTCATCTATGACTACTGGAAAAACCATAGCTTTGACTAGATGCACCTTTGCTGGCAAAGTAATGCCTCTGCTTTTTAGTATGCTGTCTAGGTTGGTCATAACTTTCCTTCCAAGAAGTAAGCATCTTATAATTTCTGTTAAGCCCATACCATTTCTGTCCTTTATTGAGCTCATTTTTGCATGAAATGTTCCCTTGGTATCTCTAATTTTCTTGAAGAGATCTCTAGTATTTCCCATTCTGTTGTTTTCCTCTATTTCTTTGCATTGATCGCTGAGGAAGGCTTTCTTATCTCTCTTGGCTATTCTTTGGAACACTTCATTCAAATGGGAATATCTTTCCTTTTCTCCTTTGCTTTTCACTGTCTTCATTTCACAGCTATTTATAAGTCCTTCTCAGACAACCGTTTTGCCTTTTTGCATTTCTTTTCCATGGGGATGGTCTTGATCCCTGTCTCCTGTACAATGCCATGAATCTCCGTCCATAGTTCATCAGGCTCTCTGTCTATCAGATCTAGTCTCTTAAATCTATTTCTCACTTCCACTGTATAGTCATAAGGGATTTGATTTAGGTCATAGCTGAATGGTCTAGTGGTTATCCCTACTGTCTTCAGTTTAAATCTTAATTTGGCAATAAGGGGTTCATGATCTGAGTCCCAGTCAGCTCCCAGTCTTGTTTTTGCTGACTATATAGAGCTTCTCCATCTTTGGCTGCAAAGAATATAATCAATATGATTTCGGTGTTGACCATCTGGTGATGTCCATGTGTAGAGTCTTCTCTTGTGTTGTTGGAAGAGGGTGTTTGCTATGACTAGTGTGTTCTCTTGGCAAAACTCTATTAATCTTTGCCCTGCTTCATTCCGTACTCCAAGACCAAATTTGCCTGTTACTCCAGGTGTTTCTTGACTTCCTACTTTTGCATTCCAGTCCCCTATAATGAAAAGGACATCTTTTTTGGCTGTTAGTTCTAAAAGGTCTTGTAGGTCTTTATAGAACCTTTCAACTTTGGCTTCTTCAGTGTTACTGGTTGGGGCATAGGCTTGGATTACCATGATATTGAATGGTTTGCCTTGTAAATGAACAGAGATCATTCTGTCGTTTTTTGAGATTGCAACCAAGTACTGCATTTTGCACTCTCTTGTTGACCATAATGGCTACTCCATTTCTTCTAAGGGATTCCTGCCCATGGTAGTAGATATAATGGTCATCTGATTTAAATTCACCCATTCCAGTCCATTTTAGTTTGCTGATTCCTAGAATGTCGACTTTCACTCTTGCCATCTCCTGTTTGACCACTTCCAATTTGCCTTGATTCATGGACCTAACATTCCAGATTCCTATGCAATATTGCTCTTTACAGCATTGGACCTTGCTTCTATCACCAGTCCCATCCACAACTGGGTACTGTTTTTGCTTTGGCTCCATCCCTTCATTCTTTCTGGAGTTATTTCTCCACTGATCTCCAGTAGCATATTGGGCACCTACCAACCTGGGGAGTTCCTCTTTCAGTATCCTATCACTTTGCCTTCTCATACTGTTCATGGCGTTCTCAAGGCAAGAATACTGAAGTGGTTTGCCATTCCCTGCTCCAGTGGACCACATTCTGTCAGACCTCTCCACCGTGACCCAACGGTCTTGGGTGGCCCCACACGGCATGGTTTAGTTTCATTGAGTTAGACAAGACTGTGGTCTTGTGATCAGATTGGCTACTTTTCTGTGGTTATGGTTTTAGTGTGCCTGCCCTCTTATGCCCTCTCACAACACTTACTGTCTTACTTGGGTTTCTCTTACCTTGGATGTGGGGTATCACTTCATGGCTGCTCCAGCAAAGCACAGCCACTGCTCCTTACCTTAAATGAAGAGTATCTTCTCAGAGCCACCCCTACTGACCTTGAACATGGAGTAGCTCCTCTCTGGCCCTCCTGTGCCTGTGTAGAAGCCACTCCTTGGCAGTGTGGTAGCTCCTCTTGGGCGGGGCCCCTGACCTCCGGGGTGGGGTAACTCCTCTAGGCTGCCGTTCCTGCGCTGTCACAGCATGGCACTCTCGGTCACTACCCCTGACCTTGGGCGAGGGGTAGCTCCTCACGGCCAGGCTTCTGCATGGTCAGTCACAACCAACGTGCTACTGTGAAGTGATGCATTAGCCCTTAACAATAGAGTCAGCCTGAAACTTTGAAGCCAAACATATCCTCTTTAACTATGAAATTCCTATGGCATTGCATGGCTTGTTCTTCCAATATAAAGCTGTTCCATCTACAGTGAATATATGTCGCTTTATATAGACACTTGTATTAATTATCTTCATTAGATCTTCTGGATACCTTCCTGGAGCTTCTATATCAGCACTTAATGCTTCACTTTGCACTTTCATGTTATATAGATTGTTTCTTTCCTTAAACCTCAGGAGCCAACCTCTGCTAGCTTCAATTTTTTTTCTTCTGCAGTGTCTTCACTTCTCTTAACCTTCACACCATGGAAAATAATTAAAGCCTTATTTTGGATTAGTCTTTGACCTTAGGGAATGCTGAAGTTGGCTTGGTCTTCTATCCATACCACTAAAACTTTCTCCATATCAACAATAAGGCTGTTTTGCTTTCTTTGTGTGTGTTCGCTGGAGTAGCATTTTCAATTTTTTTCAAGAACTATTCCTTTGCATTCACAAAGTGACTAACTTCAAAATGTGGCTAACTATTTGGTACAAGAAGCTTTGCTTTCAGCCTGTCTTGACTTTTAACATGTCTTCCTCACTAGGCTTAATCAATGAGATGTGTGATTCTTCCTTTAACTTGAACACTTGGTGACTTTGCTGGGTTACTTGTTCAATCGCTAAGTTGTGTCCAACTGTTTGTGACCCCATGTTGGGTTACTAATGAGCCTAATTTTTAATATTTGTGTGGGTCAGTTTATATGGAGGCCTGAGGATAAGGAGAGAGATGGGAGAAAGGCCAGTCAGAACACATACAACATTTATTGATTAAATTCACCATCTTGTATGGGCATGATTTATGGCATTACAAAACAATTGCAAAAGTAACATTAAAGACCAATGATCACATATCACCATAACAAATATAATAATAATGAAAACATTTGAAATACTATGAGAATTACTAAAATTTGAAACAGAAACAAATTCTGATGGAAAAAAAATGGAGCCCATAGATTTGCTCAATGCAGGGTTGCCATAAACCTTCAATTTGTAAGAAATGAAATATCTGTGAAGCACAATAAAGTCAAATGCAAATACAAAAAAAGGCCACCTGTACTATAAATGGTTTACAATTATTAATTCTTCCTGTCTCTTCAGATGTAAATATATCTCCTACAACACAGAAGTGCCTTTCTAAAGCACCTGAAAGCCATTCCTTTGAAATGTAATAATCAGGAATAATAGGGCCTTTGTCTCCCAGTTTTCTGTAGAAAGATAGAATCCTAGCTTCCATAATTGCCAGCTAAAATACAGCTTTTATTGGAATTAACCCATTGTAGTTTTTTTTTTTTTTTTTTTTTGTAGTGAATTTTGTCATACATTGAAATAATATGTACATACACAAACATTATTTCAAGCCTGAAAAGAAAACTGGCTTCTGAAAGTTTTTAGCAAATCCTTCCAATTCAGTTTAACCATTAATTGCAGCATGTATTCCATTCTCTGAACAGGTTGAATTGATAAATCTATAGTATAATCAAGAAACCTGCCTTTAAAAAGCCAAGTTATATCAGCAAAAATTGGAAGAGATCAGCTCTTTTCAGGCTGTCAGTGTTACTGAATAAACTTGTTTGGACTGTTTTAATTAATGTCCAGTTTTGTTTATCTTTGAAGAACAGTCACCATGGAAATTTTCCAAATATCTATTATTGAAGAGAAAGTATTTTAACACTGCAGTGGCCAAAGAACAAATGTTCTATTTAGTAATGATACCTGGTAAAGAAAATGAAATATTTATTAGATTCCTGTTACTTACATGATATGGGTGTGGAGAAGATGCAGAAAGTAGAAAAGAGTGATACCATTAACAGAAGGGAAGTGAGAAAAGTCAAGATGAAAATAAAAATCCCACTATTTTACACATGGTAACACAGCAAAAAGAATAAGCCCATGCCTTTGCTCCTGGCATAAATGAGATACAAATGAAGTTCCAAACAGAAATGATCCTCCTAAAGTAAAGAGTCACAAAAACCAACTTCAGTTGATAAGGAAAATTCAATGAGAATAATAACATATATGGACAGACTTCAACGTTGTATGTATTAAACACTGATAATACTTGTTAAAAAGAGAAAATTTGGAGGTAGAAATGACCAAAATCTATACTGATATAGACGTAGGACAGGGGAAACCTCCATGTTTTCCTCAATATAGCAGTGTTTAGTTGCTCAGTCCTATCCAACTCTTTGCAACCCCATGGACTGTAGGCTTGCAGGTTTCACTGTCAGTGGGGATTCTCCAGGCAAGAATACTGGAGTGGATTGCCATGTCCTCCTCCAGAAGATCTTCCCAACCCAGGGATCAAGCCCAGGTCTCCTGCAATGCAAGTGGATGCTTTACTGACTGAGCCACCAGGGAAGCCCTGAGCAACGGAATATCTTTTGAAATGTAATATACTCATGGAACATGAAAATGAAATTTAATAAAATCCTGCAATTCAGTACCACAAAAAGAGAACAGGGAGAACTATATTTAGGTTCAAGGAAGATTTAAATGAGTTAAGAGATAACAGAATCAAGATGATTTTCTTTAAAAAATGATCATGTTTTTAACTTTATTGCAGAATATAGCTGTATATATTTAAAGTTTGCAGTGTGATGATTTGGTATACATATATATTATGGAATAATTACCAAGCTCAAGATAATCAACACACCCACCACCTCACATAGTTAACATGTTTTTATGTATGCATGATGAAAATGTTTAAAGGTGTACTCTCAGCATCTTTTGAGTATAAAATATAACAATATTAGCTGTAGTCACTATGCTGTATTTTTTGACTGAAGTACAGTTGATTTACAATGCTGTATTAGTTTCAGGTGTACAACACACACACACACGCACACACACACACACACACACACACACACATGAAGAAAGCTGAGTGCCGAAAAATTGATGCTTTTGAACTGTGGTGTTGGAGAACACTCTTGAGAGTCCCTTGGACTGCAAAGAGATCCAATCAGTCTATCCTGAAGGAGCTCAGTCCTGGGTGTTCACTGGAAGGACTGATGCTGAAACTGAAACTCCAATACTTTGGCCACCTTATGTGAAGAGTTGACTCATCGGAAAAGACCCTGCTGCTGGGAGGGATTGGAGACAGGAGGCGAAGGGAACAACAGAGGATGAGATGGCTGGATGGCATCACCAACTCGATGGACATGAGTTTGAGTAAACTCCAGGAGTTGGTGATGGATAGGGATGCCCGACGTGCTGTGATTCATAGGGTTGCAAAGAGTCGGACATAACTGAGCGTTTGAACTGAACTGAACTGATTATATATATATATATATATATATATATATATATATATATTCATGTGTACTAAGTTGCTTCAGTCATGTCCAACTCAATGTGACCCTATGTACTGCAGCCCACCAGGCTCCCCTGTCCATGGTATTCCCCAAGCAAGAATACTACAGTTGGTTGTCATTTTTTCCTCTAGGGGGTCTTCCCAACCCAGGAATTGAACTCTTATGTCTCCTTCATTGGCAGGCAGGTTCTTTACCATTAGTGCCACCTGGAAAGCCCATATATATGTATATATTAATATATCATATCTATATCTATATATATTTTTTGACATCATGTTCCCTTATAGGTTCTTACAAAATACTGAATACATTTCTCTGTGCTATATAATAGGAATTTGTTGATTATCTATTTTACATATTATAATGTGTATGGTAGATCTTTGGAAAATATTATTTTTATAAACAAAATTTTGTACCCTTTGACCTATATCATCCTGTTCTTATTGAGACAGTACTCACACACACACAAACACACACACTCACTCACACAGACATGTACACTGCAATTGTCTTTATCTGTTGTATTAGTCAGTTTGTGGGGATGCTGTAACAAAGAGCCACAGATTAGGTGGCTTAAGCATCAGAAAAGTTTTGACTCACATTTCTGGAGGCTAGAGAACCACAATCAAGGCATTTGCAGTCAGGGTTGGTTGTTTCTGAGAACTGTGAGAGAAAAATCTATTTCAGGCGTCTTTCCTTGTCTTATAGATGACCATCCTCTCTTCATGTTTTTTCATATTGCTTTCCCTCTAATGCAGGTCTTATATTCCAAGCTTTTCATTTTTTTTTTTTTAGGACACAAGGCTTATTGGAATAAGTCCTACATTAATAATCTCATTTAAACTTGATTATCATTGAAAAGACCCCATCTTAAAGTACAATCACATCCTAAAGTACAAGGAGCTAGGATGTCAACCTAAAAAAAAATTGAGTGTGACAAAATTCAATCAATGGCATTCACTAGTGTAGTTATTAGCATACATTTAATAAATTTTTGAATATTTATTTGTTAAAATAGAAAAGCTGTGTTTTTATTACCTTTAAAAATTATAAGAAATGATATGACAATACTCATTTCTTATTATTCAAAACAGAATTTTGGGGATCTCTGTGTATCTGTGTTTGTTTGTAAGAGGTGAAGAAAATAAAATTACTTACTGCACTGCACCAAAGAGTGCCTTTCATATGATTTTTTTTATTGCCGCTAATAACAAGGCCACTCCTGAATGCTGCTATGATTTCTTGAATAAGAAAACTCTGCTTTCGGTATAAATAATATTGCTTTGAATTTTTATATACTCCTCTGCTGAAACTAATCCTTGACACAAGACATTTTATCTTGATATTTTCATTTAGCCCCTTGAATACGTTTGCCTTCCATTGTTGTATTTCTATGTTGTATTGATTTGCAATTACAAAACAAATGGTATTCCAATAAGCTCTCTGTATAACAAGTGATGAAATACAGAGACTGTTTCAATAGTACTTTGTTTTTTTCTGAATAACATCTGCCATGTATTTTGCAGGAATGAATTTTATTTCTAAAAGCCCTATTGTCCAGAAGAAATATTAGTAGAGCAAACAGTTCATATTCACAGTTTTATTTAATACAGTAGGGGGCATTGTTACTGAAAATAAAACAAGTGAAAAAATAGTACACAGTATCACAGAGAGATTTATATCTTATTATTGATTTGAAGAAATAGATTAAAATTAAATTTAAATGATTATACTATATCAGTTACTTCAACCTTCTGTTCAGAGAGTAGAATACATGCTGCTATTATTGGTTAATATTAATTGAAAGGAATTTGCTAAAAACTTACTTTCCAAAATTTGTGGAGTAACATATATACACACACAAAGATTATTTCAAGTATGAAAAAAAAAGTGACATTTTAGCAGTAGTAGTGCAATTTCTATAGAATTCTATCTACATTCAGTTCAGGTTTGATACTAGATATTTGATTCCATGCTAAGCTAAAAAGGCTTACTACTCCACAGAGGATGAAGGCCATTCGTTTCCATTTATTATTCCATATATCCCATATATAAAGAGTTCTGACATTGATATATTCTGCAAAGCCCTTCAGAACAAAAAGTTATTGTCCTAAATATGTTAATATGCAGATTTTGTTGTGGCTTCCCAGGTGGTGCTAGTGGGAAAGAATCTGACTGCCAATTCAGGATACCCAAGAGACTGTAGGTTCAATGCCTGGTTTAGGAAGATCCCTTGGAGGAGGGTACAGGAACTCACTCCAGTATTCTTGTCTGTAGAATCATATGGATAGAGGAGCTTGGCAGGCTACAGTCCATAGAGTCACAAAGAGTCAGACACAACTGAAGAGACTTAGCATGTACACATGAAGAGTTTATTGCTGATTAATTTGCATAATTGACTTATAAGTCATTTCAACATCATTTGAAATTAAATGTGATGGCTTGCCTTATGTATTTTAATATCTGTATATGAATTTGTGTGTGAATATATATGTGTGTTTTTGTGTGTGCATGTGAGAGAGATAGAGAGACAGTTGATCTGTGGGTCTTAGGAAGGACCAGACTAATGTTGGCTGTCAGACCAACAAACTAACTATTCCAGAAGGTTGTCAGACCCACAATAATAGCACAGAAAATAAAAGGTAGTTTCATTTGTAGGCAAAACTGTGAGGTCCAGGACAGTGGAAAAAAGAAGCAGGAGTAGAAATACATAATTCAGTTCAGTTTGGTTCAGTTCAGTTGCTCAGTTGTGTCCGACTTTCTAACACCATGGACTGCAGAACGCCAGGCTTCTCTGTCCATCAACAACTCCCGAAGCTTGCTCAAATTCATATTCATGGAGTCGGTGATGCCATCCAACCACCTCATTGTCTGTTGTCCCCTTCTCTTCCTGCCTTCAATCTTTCCCAGTTTCAGGGTCTTTTCCAATGAGTTAGCTCTTCACATCAGGTGGCCAAAGTATTGGAGTTTCAGCTTCAGCATCAGTCCTTCCAATGAATATTCAGGACTGAGTTCCTTTAGGATTGACTGGTTGGATCTCCTTGCAATCCTACAGATTCTCAAGAGTATTCTCCAAAACTACAGTTCAAAAGCATCAATTCTTCGGTGCTCAGTCCAACTCTCACATCCATACATGACTACTGGAAAAGCCATAGCTTTGACTAGATGGACCATTGTTGGCAAAGTAATGTCTCTGCTTTTTAATATGCTGTCTAGGTTGGTCATAGCTTTTCTTCCTAGAGCAAGCAAGCATCTTTTAATTTCATGGCTGCAGTCACCATCTTCAGTAATTTTGGAGCCCCCCAAAATTAAAGTCTCTCACTGCTTCTAAGTGATAGGGCTGAATGCCATGATCTTAGTTTTCTGAATGTTGAGTTTTAAGCCAATATTTTCACTCTCCTCTTTCACTTTCATCAAGAGGCTCTTTAGTTCTTCTTTGCTTTCTGTATTAAGGGTGGTGTCATCTGCATATCTGAAGTTTTTCTTATTTGTCCCAGCAATCTTGGATGCAATCTCAAAAATGACAGAAAGAACTCTGTTTGTTTCCAAGGCAAACCATTCAATATCACAGTAATCCAAGTTTATGCCCAGACCAGTAATGCTAAAAAAGCTGAAGTTGAATGATTCTGTGAAGACCTACAAGACCTTCTAGAACTAACACCCTCCCAAAAAAAAATGCTCTTTTCATTATAGTGGACTGGAATGCAAAAGTTGGAAGTCAAGAGATACCTTGAGTAACGGGCAAGCTTGGCCTTGGAGTACAAAATGAAGCAGGGCAAAGGCTAGCAGAGTTTTGCAAGAGAACACACTGGTCATAGCAAGCACCCTCTTCTGACAAAATAAGAAAAGACTCTACACGTGAACTTCATCAGATGGTGAACACTGAAATCAGATTGATTATATTCTTTGCAGCCAAAGATGGAGAAACTCTATACAGTCAGGAAAAACAAGACAGGGAGCTGACTGTGGCTCAGATCATGAACTCCTTAGTGCTAAATTCAGACGAAAATTGAAGAAAGTAGGGAAAACCACTAGGCCATTCAGGTATGACTTAAATTCTATCCCTTATGATTATGTGAAAGGGAGAAATAGATTCAAGGGATTAAACCTTATAGACAGAGTGCCTGAAGAACTATGGATGGAGGTGTGCGACATTGTATGGAAGGCAGTGACCAACAGCATCCCCAAGAAACACATAATTAAAATAGTTATAAATAGGACTCTGGGCCTTTTTGAAAATTCAGTGTAGATTTGGGTATAAATAATCTAAACTTGGATTATTTATTCACTTGTGAATAACTTGCAAAACTGAATACTGAATCTGCCTTTTAAGCCAAGTGTTTAGTCATAGGTAAACAAATAAAAGACAAATAAATAGTTCTTCATTCCTGTGCCATGTCATTGTGTTAAGTTCTTTATATACATTGTCTCTTTATCAACTTTTTAATTTATTTATTTATTTTTTATTTGTAGTGAATTCTGTCATACATTGAAATGAAAAGGCCTTGGGTTCACATGTCTTCCCCATCCCGATCCCCCCTCCCACCTCCCTCCCCACCCTCTCCCTCCAGGTCCTCCCAGAGCAGCAGGTCCGAGTGCTTGTCTCATGCATCCAACCTGGGCTGGTAATCTGTTTCACCCTTGACAGTATACATGTTTCGATGCTGTTCTCTTGAAACATCCCGCCCTCGCCTTCTCCCACAGAGTCTAAAAGACTGTTCTATAAGTCTGTGTCTCTTTTTCTGTTCTGCATGTAGAGTTATCATTAACATCTTTCTAAATTCCATATAAATGTGTTAGTATATTATAATGGTCTTTATCTTTGTGGCTTACTTCACTCTGTATAATGGGCTCCAGTTTCATCCATCTCATTAGAACTGATTCAAATGAATTCTTTTTAATGGCTGAGTAATATTCCATGGTGTATATGTACCACAGCTTCCTTGTCCATTCGTCTGCTGATGGGCATCTAGGTTGCTTCCATGTCCTGGCTATGACAAACAGTGCTGTGATGAACATTGGGGTGCATGTGTCTCTTTCAGATCTGGTATCCTTGGTGTATATGCCCAGAAGTGGGATTGCTGGGTCATATGGAAGTTCTATTTCCAGTATTTTAAGAGATCTCCACACTGTTTTCCATAGTGGCTGTACTAGTTTGCATTCTCACCAACAGTGTAAGAGGGTTCCCTTTTCTCCACACCCTCTCCAGCATTTATTGCTTGTAGACTTTTGGATAGCAGCCATCCTGACTGGCGTGTAATGGTACCTCATTGTGGTTTTGATTTGCATTTCTCTGATAATGAGTGATGTTGAGCATCTTTTCATGTGTTTCTTAGCCATCTGTATGTCTTCCTTGGAGAAGTGCCTGTTTAGTTCTTTGGCCCATTTTTTGATTGGGCCATTTATTTTTCTGGAGTTGAGCTGGAGGGGTTGCTTGTATATTTTTGAGATTAATCCTTTGTCTGTTGCTTTGTTTGCTATTATTTTCTCCCAATCTGAGGGCTGTCTTTTCACCTTGCTTATAGTTTCCTTTGCTGTGCAAAAGCTTTTAAGTTTCATTAGGTCCCATTTGTTTATTTTTGCTTTTGTTTCTAATATTCTGGGATGTGGGTCATAGAGGATCCTGCTGTGATTTATGTCGGAGAGTGTTTTGCCTATGTTCTCCTCTAGGAGTTTTATAGTTTCTGGTTTTACATTTAGATCTTTTATCCATTTTGAGTTTATTTTTGTGTATGGTGTTAGAAAGTGTTCTAGTTTCATTCTTTTACAAGTGGTTGACCAATTTTCCCAACACCATTTGTTAAAGAGGTTATCTTTTTTTCCATTGTATATCCTTGCCTCCTTTGTTGAAGATAAGGTGACCATAGGTTCGTGGATTTATCTCTGGGCTTTCTATTCTGATCCATTGATCTATATATCTCTCTTTGTGCCAATACCATACTGTCTTGATGACTGTGGCTTTGTAGTATAATCTGAAGCCAGGCAGGTTGATTCCTCCAGTTCCATTCTTCTTTCTCAAGATTACTTTGGCTATTCGAGGTTGTTTGTATTTCCATACAAATTGTGAAATTACTTGTTCTAGTTCTGTGAAAAATACCATTGGTAACACACAGAAATCTCTTGCATTCTTATACACTAACAATGAGAAAACAGAAAGAGAAATTAAGGAAATAATACCATTCACCATTGCAACAAAAAGAAGAAAATACTTAGGAATATATCTACCTAAAGAAACAAAAGACTTATACATAGAAAACTATAAATCACTGATGAAAGAAATCAAAGAGGACACAAACAGATGGAGAAATATACCGTGTTCATGGATTGGAAGAATCAACATTGTCAAAATGGCCATACTACCCAAAGCAATCTACAGATTCAATGCAATCCCTATACATTGTCTCTTTAATCCTCTAAATATTTCTGTGAAACATGTATTATACTCCCATTTTACAGGAATAACTCCAAGTTTCAAGGACATTAAATAATAGATGGAAGGCTTCATAATTAATAATTGCTGGTAAAAAATTAAATTTTATATGACTATATAATTCCAAATCAAAAGACATGCAAGAAGGCACAATGGTTGTCTGAGGAGACTTTATGTAGCTGAGAAAAGAAAATAAATGAAAGGCAAAGGAGAAAAGGAAATATATACCCAAGTGAATGCAAAGTTCCAAATGTGCAGAGAGATAAGAAAGCTTTCTTAAGGGAACAACGCAAAGAAATAGAGGGAAACAATAGAATGAGAAAAAAACTAGAGATCTCTTCAAGAAAATTTGTGATACCAAGGGAACATTCCATGAAAAGATGGACTCAAGAAGAGCAAGGGCCTAACAGAAGCAGAAGTGATTAGGAAAAGGAGGCAAGAATACACAGAAGAACTGTACAAAAAAAAGGTCTTAATGACCCAGATAACCACGATGTTGTGGTCATTCACCTAGAACCAGATATTCTGGAATTTGAAGTCAAGTCGGCTTTAGGAACCATCACTATGACCAAAGCTAGTGGAGGTGATGGAATTCCAGCTGAGCGATTTCAAATCCTAAAAGATGATGCTAAGTCCTACAATCAATGTGTCAACAAATCGGGAAAACACAGAAATGGGCACAGGACTGAAAAAGGTCAGATTTCAGTCCAATCCCAAATAAAGATAATGCTAAAGAATATTCAAAATACTGTACAATTATGTTCATTTTTTTGTGCTAGCAAGATAATGCTGAAAACCCTTCAAGCTAGGCTGTTGAACAGTATGTGAACTGAATACTTTTGGATGTACAAGCTATATTTAGAAAAGGCAGAGGAACAAGAGATCAAATTGCAAACACCATTTGGATCATAGGAAAAGCAAGAAAATTCCAGAGAAACATCTAATTCTGTTTCATTGACTATACTCAAGCCTTTGACTGTGTGGATCACAACAAACTGGAAAATTCTTCAAGAGATGTGACCTTACCTTACCTCATCTTATCTTACCTTACCTTATCACCTTACCTGCCTCCTGAGAAACCTATATACAAACCAAGAAGCAACAGTTAGAATGGGACATGCAACAACAGACTGGATCAAAACTGTGAAAGGAGTACATCAAGACTGTATATTGTCATCCTGTTTATTTAATTTCCGTGCAGAGCACATAAAGTGTAATGTTGGGCAGGTTAAGTTACAAGCTGGAATCAAGATTTCTTGGAGAGGTGTATGCTGAGCCTTTTTGGACTGACAGTGTGACCAAACCCAGTTAAGGTGTCTACATAAACTCAGAAGACACTGCCCCCAACCTCCGGGACCCACCTGGTTGGTGTGACGCGTGCCCCGTTTCCCGGATACTGTGGGTATCCACCCAACATGCCCAGCACCACACCTGCTGGTTCTCTAATGTTCCAGGTCCTCCACCAGCAAAAGATGAGGACTCCCTGAAGGCTCAGCAGACGATTGTTGCAATGGCAGGATTTGGCAGGAAAATTTGCTTTTGAGACAAAAGGGGAATGACCACCCACACCACAGCCCTTTTCTCGTGCATAACCATAGAGCCTGCAGAGAAAGGATGAAATGATTAAAAACGAGAGGAGCGTGTGTCAACAAACTTGGGCCCTTCTGCACAAGAAATTTCTTAGAAAATGGAGAATGAAAAAAAAGAGCTTGTTGGAGTTGATGATGGTTCTGCTTCTGCGGCTCTCTCTGTGCCTCTCTCCAGAACTCTTCAGAGCTACTCATTTCCTTCAACAGCCTCCTCAAGTCCTAGGACGTGTCGATTAATTTGATTACTCTGACCTGGTTGTGGTGGCCGGTCACTAATGTGACCTTGAGCATCATGGATAAGATGGCTTCAGCTTCCTTTACGAAACAAAAAATAATCCTTGGGATCCCTAATGAAGAACCCATGGACAGAGTACACCATCCAAGAAACAACTCTGAGATGGTGGGGATTGTGTTCAATGACACTTTCTCCTATCGGCTGAAGTTCAGTTGTGGACACAGACTCCCGATCTTAAGAGAGCACTTCGAGTACTCAGACCACTGTTGGGCTCTACGTGATGAAACTTTCTGTTTCTTGTCAATATACTGGCAAAGCGGGTTTGTGGCTTTTCAAACTGCAATTAGTGCTGCAAATATAGAAGTCACAACAAATTATTTTGTGATAGAAAAGTTGACATCAGTTATTGGAATAAATATGAGGACACTCCTTTTCATTTCTAAGGGAGAAATTGTAAATGAATCGTTCATTTTTATTTGTATTGTTTATTTCTCCCCTACTGTGTATTTTGCATCATTAAACATTACAGAGGACTAAAAAAAAATATTAAAATAAATTAGAAGCTGATGACAGTGATGGGGTTCCAATAGTCAGCATTTTGGCTCTCCTAGGCGTTGATGTATGCTGGCTTCATCTTTATTGCATCAATTTTTATGACTCTGGTCATAAAATTATTCCAAATGGTTATCTTTACTGGCTTCATGGTGGTAATCATGCCCTTTACCCTGAATGGTCTGTCTTTGATAACACTGGCTTTGCTCCTCTGTGTTCTGACAAAGAGACCCAACCTAACCGGTTTGGTTGGGTCTCTCTTCACTGTTTCTTGGGGCTGTCTGGGGTTCACGGCATTGTACAGACAACTCCAGTTATCAGTGGGATGGGCTTTATGTCTATTTAACCCTTTTGCTTCCACTGATGGAATGGCTCAGATTTCACATCAGGAGTATAATATGAGTGGTATTGTTTTCCCTGATCCCTCTGGGGAGTCATAAACAATGATAGTGATTTTCTTCTTTCTGGCATTTGATACTCTGCTCTATTTGACATTAGCATTATATTTTGAGAACATTTTGCCTGATGAAAATGGCCAGCAGCATTCACCACTGTTTTTCCTGAAGTCTTCATTTTGGCCCCAACATAAAAACACTCACCATGAAGTCCTTGGGAATGAAGTGAATTCTGAAATCTTATGCGATGATTCTTTTGAGTCAGTGTCTCCAGAGTTCCACAGGAAAGAAACCGTAAATAAGATTCAGAAATCTTAAAAAAGAAAATAAAAGAAAGCCCAAAAAAGTACAAGCATTGCAAGGCATATGTGTTGATATCTATGAAGGCCAGTTCACAGCAATTCTTGGACACAGTGGAGATGGTAAATCATCATTGCTGAGCATGGTCTGTTTGCACGAAAGGATCTGCCACTATTTACAACACCCAACTCTCTGAAATAATGAACATGAAAGAAATAAGAAATTACACTGGATTTTGTCCACAATTTAATATCTACTTTGACTTTCTTACTGTGAGAGAAAGCCTTGGGCTATTTTCTAAAATAAAAAGGGATTCCACCAAAAGAAGTGGAACAAGAGGTAAAAGGAGTTATGATGGAATCAGACATGCACAATATTCAAGATGTCATTGCTAAAGAATTAAGTGGTGGACAGAAGAGAAAACTCACATTTGAGATTGCCATTTTAGGAGAGCCTCAGATTTTGCTCCTGGACAAGTCAACTGCTGGACTGGCTCCTTTCTCAAGGCACCTCATGTGGAACTTCCTAAAGGAGTGGAAAACTACCAACATGATCCCTTTTAGTACCCAGTTCATGAATGAGGCTGACATCCTGTCTGATAGGAAACTGTCTCTGTCTAATGGGAAGCTCGGAGGTACAGGGTTGTCATTGTTTCTGAAGCAGAAATGGGGTATTGGATATCATTTAAGTTTTCACAGGAATGAAAGGTGCGATATAGAGAGAATCACATCCCTCATCACAAAGCACATCTCAGACGTAAGGTTAACAGCAGAAAGTGAAGAAAAACTTGTGTATACTTCACCCCTGGAGAGAACAGACAAGTTTGCAGTTCTTTGCAGAGACCTTTAAAATTCTTCTGACCAGAGCATAATGAATTTTGGTGTTTCCATGACAACTCTGAGTGAGGTATTCTTGAATCTAAAAGGCAGATCAGCAATGGATGAGCCGGATTCTGGTGTTGGGGGACTGGTGGAAATCAACGTGACCACAGATACTGGAGTTGAGCCTGAAGTTGAACAGGCTCTTTGTTCTCTTCCTGAAGTGAAAAAAGCCATCAATTCTATAGCTCTGTGGAGATGACAAATCTGTGCAATGGTGAGACTCTGCTTCTTAAAGCTGAGGAATGAGAGGAAAACTTTTCTACCCTTGTTAGTGGTGTTTGGAATTGCTTTAATCTCCACTGTCTGTGAGAAGATAGTGTATTCGATGTTTTTTTTTTTTTTTTTTTTTTTTTTTGTTGTTGTTGTTGTTGTTGTTGTTGTTTTTTGTGATTATCGCTGGGAGTTTTCACCTGGAATGCACTTCCTTCCTCTGGAACAGCTCCTTCAAACTCCTCTGACCAATCTATTGATCATCAACAATACAGGATCCAATATTGAAGATGCTGTGCAGTCCCTGGAGCATCAGGATCTAGTTTTGGAAGTAGATGATGCTAGAAATAGAAATGGCTCAGAGGACCCTTCCTACAATGGAGCAGTCATAGTGTCTGGTGGCCACAAGGATTACAGATTTTCAGTTGCATGCAATACCAAGAGGATGAACTGTTTTCCTGTTCTTATTGGGATTGTTAGCAAGGCCCTTCTTGGAATCTTTTACTTCACAGAGCTTATTAAAACAGAGAGAACCATGTTTCCTCCCAATGATCCAAGATGGGCAACTGGCCTTTCAGATTTTCTTTTGTTGCTTATTGTAAACTGCCTTTCCCGTTACATTGGGATGAGCAGTGTCAGTGATTAGAAACAAAAAGCTCAGTCTCAGTTATGAATCTCAGGCCTCTGTCCTTCAATGTACTGGTGTGGACAGGCACAGGTGGACATTCCATTTTATTTTGGAATTCTTTCAACGCATTTCATGTACTACATATTTTTGGAATTCACAATTACATTAGAATTCATATTGGCTCTGGTGGTTTGCATTGCTGGCTGTGGGTGTGTCTCATACTCCTCACATATGTGATTCCATTCCTCTTTCCCATGGGAAGAAAATATAATGGCTTTTTGTCTCTCAGCTTTTTTCTTATCTCATTATATTTATACTCATCCTTCTGGGACTAACTTGTTCTGGAAATATCATTATGATTATATATAAGATTTTGATACTTTTGTGCACTTCAGGTTTTTTTTTTCTTTTTTTCCTGTTACATATGATAGAGTTGTCCTCTAGGTATCACAGAAGGTCCAAAATTGAGGACTATGAGAAAAGTGCAACTGATGAAATAATTCTCCTAACAGTCTTCATACCGTACCTTCAGATCATCATTTTTATTTTTATTATATGGTGCCTGGAAATTAAGTATGGAAAAGAAACAATGAGGAAAGATCCATTTTTCAGAATTTCCCCAAGAAGAAGAGAAAATTGTCCAAACTCAGAAGAACCGGAAGAAGAGGATGAAGACATTCAAAAGAAAAGAGTGAAAACGGCAAATGTACTCACTGCTTCCAACTTGGATGAGAAGCCAGTAATAATGGCAAGTTGTTTACATAAGGAATATAAACAGAAAAAGAAAAGGTTCTTTTCAGCAAGAAAGGCAAAAACAGCCGTTCAGAATGTTTCTTTCTGTATTAACAAAGGTGAAGTATTGGGATTGCTGGGGCACAATGGAGCTGGGACAAGCACTTCTATTAAAATGATAACTGGAGACACAAAGCCATTTGAGGGAGTGGTGGTTTTAAGTGGCAGGGGAACAACCCAGATGCAACAGGAAGGCAATGGCATCAGATGTCTCAGGTACTGTCCCCAGGAGAATGCACTGTGGTCCAATGTCATGCTCAGAGAACCCCTGGACTTGTATGCAGCCGTGAAAGGACTGGCCAAAGAGAAGGCTGCTCTCAGTGTTTCAAGGTTGGCAGACACATTGAAATTGCAGGGCCAGATGACATTCCCTGCCAAGCCCTTATCTGAGGGGGCAAAGAGAAAGCTATGCTTCGTGATGAGCATCCTGGGGAGCCTGGCAGTGGTGCTTCTGGAGGAGCCAACCACAGGGATGGACCCTGAGAGGCAGCTGCAGATGTGGCAGGCAATCCAGGCCATTGTTAAAAACACAGAGAGGGGCACCCTGCTGATCACCCACTACATGGCTGAGGCTGAGGCAGTGTGTGACCATATGGCCATCATGGTGTTTGGAAGGCTGAGATGTGTCAGTTCTGTTCAGCATTTGAAAAGCAAGTTCGGTAAAGACTATTTACTAGAGGTGAAAGTAAAGGCGCTCACCCGGGTGGAGGCTGTGCACACAGAGATTCTCAAGCTTTTCCCCCAGGATGCTTGGCAAGAAAGCTATTCATTCATGATGGCATATAAATTACCCATGGAGGGTGTTCACCCTCTGTCTCAGGCCTTTTCCAAATTAGATGCAGTGAAACAGACCTTAGACCTGGGAGAATACAGCCTTTCTCAGGTCACCTTGGAACAGGTATTCTTAGAACTCTCCAAAGAGCAGGAACAGGGGAATTTTGATGATGACGTTGATACAACAGTCAGATGGAAACTTCTGTAGCCGGAAGTGTCTAAGACAGTGAACCTCCTCGTGTCAGATGTTAGCTCTCACTGCATCCTCAATTTCCTTAATTCTATAAGAATCTTTCACATTACTGAAGTTAACAGAACATTCAGTAGTTTAAACATTCAATAGTGGTTAAGTTTTTAAGTTTTTTTTTTTTTTTTTTTTTTTTTAATGTGGACCATTTTTAAAGATTTTATTGAATTCGTTACAGTATTGCTTCTGTTTTATGTTTGGGTTATTTGGCCATGTGTCACATAGAATATCTACTCCCCGACCAGGGAATGAACCCACACCGCCTCTACTGGAAGGCAAAGTGTTAACCACTGGATCACCAAGGAAATCCCATGATTAAGGTTTTAATTTTTTTTTTTTAATTTTAGAATGGAGAGAAGATGCAAAAATAGGGAAATGTAGCAGACAAAATTAATGTAATCAGATGTTATATTAATCACTGATTAGGTCTATTTTGTATTTAACGTTAATTCAGAAATCACACGATGTTAGACAAGTGCTATGTTATTCAATAAGGCTGACTGCTCAGTACATGTTACAAATAAAACCTTGTAGACTTTTTAACCCTAGACTTTAAGTGTATAATCTTTTTAAAGCATTATTTACTTAAGTACCAACTTAATGTGACAGGGACTGTTGGAAGATCTAAAAAGTTGATAGATGAAAGGACAGCATAACTTTTAGATTTGTTCATAAAATCTGATTATAAAATAAATAAATGCTCATTTCAGGGTGTATAAAAATTGTGTAAGTGAAGATAACAGGAATCTGTAGTAAAACCACAGTAAATATTTTGGCTGACCTATTTTCAATGTGCTTTTCAAGAGTACTTTTTTGAAGTTGACATCAGTGAGCCTATTAATTCTTTATATTTCTCACTTACCATTTCGTGGATGTTTCTCATGTCATTATAACCCGTCTGTGTTCTGTAACAGCTTCACGGCATTCCTCTGATGTTCTGCCATGTTAGCCTTTTTTACTATTACCTGCCATTCTGGTTCCATGCACATTTATAAATAAAGCTGTAATGAGCTGCTCTGAAGGAAAAAAAAAAAAAAAAAGATTGCTTGGAGAAATATCAACAACCTCAGATATGCAGATGATACCACTCTAAGAGGAACTAAAGCAAAAAGGAACTAAAGCACCTCTTCATAAGGTGAAAGAGGAGAGTTTAAAAACTGGCTTGAAATTCAACATTCAAAAAACTAAGATCATAGTATCTGGTCCTATCACTTCATGGCAAATAAATGGGAAAAAAATAGAAATAGTGACAGATTTTATTTTCTTTCACTCCAAAATCACCATGGAAGATGACTGCAGCCCTAAAATTAAAACAAAACAAAACAAACAAACAAACAAACCTTGCTCTTTGGAAGAAAAGCTATGACAAAACAAGACATCACATTAAAAACCATAGATATCACTTTTCCATCAAAAGTCCATATAGTCAAAGCTATGGTCTTTTAAGTAGTCATGTATGAATACAAGAGTTGGGGTATAAAGAAAGATGAGCACCAAAGAATTGACTTATTTTGACCTGTGGTGCTGGAGAAGACTCATGAAAATCCCTGGACAGGAGGGAGATCAAACCAGGAAATATTCAGGAAATCAGTCCTGATGCTGGGAAAGAATGAAGGTGGGAGGAGAAGGGGATGACAGAGGATGAGATGGTTGGATGGCATCACCAGCTCGATGGATATGAGTTTGAGTAAGCTCCAGGAGTTGGTGATGGACAGGGAGGCCTGGTGTGCTGCAGTCTGTGGGGTCACAAAGAGTCAGACACAACTGAGAGACTGAACTGAACTGAACTAATGCTGAAGCTGAAGCTGCAATATTTTGGACACCTGATGTGAAGACAGAACTCATTTGAAATGATCCCAATGCTGAAAAAGATTGAGGGCAGGAGGGGAAAGAGTAACATCACTGATTCATTGGACATTTGTTTGAGCAGACTTCAGGGAATAGTGAAGTTCAGGGAAGCCTGGCATGCTACAGTCCATGGGGTCACACAGTTGGACATGACTTCATGGCTGAACAACAGCAACAACAATATAATAATTAAGATTCAAGTTCAGACACTGTAACAAATGAAATTTTAATGCCACAGGTTTATTTTATATCTCTTTAAGTACTGTAGCTCTTTCAGTTCAGTACAGTTCAGTCACTCAGTAGTGTCTGACTCTGTGTGACCCCATGAACCACAGCATGCCAGGCCTCCCTGTCCATCACCAACTCCTGGAGCCTACCCAAACCCATGTCCATTGAGTCGGTGATGCCATCCAACCATCTCATTCTCTGTCATCCCCTTCTCCTCCTGCCCTCAATCTTTCCCAGTGTCAGGGTCTTTTCCAATGAGTCAGCTCTTTGCATCAGGTGGCAAAAGTATTGAAGTTTCAGCTTCAACATCAGCCCTTCCAATGAACACCCAGGACTGATCTCTTTAGGATGGACTGGTTGGATCTCTTTGCAGTCCAAGGGACTCTTAAGAGTCTTCTCCAACACCACAGTTCAAAAGCATCAATTCTTTGGTGCTCAGGTTTCTTTATAGTCCAACTCTCACATCCATCCATGACCACTGGAAAAACCATATCCCTGACTAGATGGACCTTTGTTGACAAAGTAATGTTTCTGCTTTTTAATATGCTGTCTAGGTTGGTCATAACTTTCCTTCCAAGGAGTAAGCATCTTTTAATTTCATGGCTGCAATCACCATCTGCAGTGATTTTGGAGCCCAGAAAAAAAAAATTCAACCACTGTTTCCACTGTTTTCCCATCTATTTGCCATGAAGTGATGGGATTGGATGCCATGATCTTAGTTTTCTGAATGCTGGGCCTTAAGAAGCATCACTACACAAATGGTAGTGGAGGTGATGGAATTCCAGTTGAGCTGTTTCAAATCCTGAAAGGTGATGCTGTGAAAGTGTTGCACTCAACATGCTGGCAAATTTGGAAAACTCAGTATTGGCCACAGGACTGGAAAAGGTCAGTTTTCATCCCAATCCCAAGGAAAGGCAATGCCAAATAATGCTCAAAGTACCACAAAATTGCACTCATCTCACATGCTAGTAAAGAGATGCTTAAAATTCTCCATGCCAGCCTTCCGAAATACGTGAACTGTGAACTTCCAGATGTTCAAACTGGTTTTAGAAAAGGCAGAGAAACCAGAGATCAAATTGTTAACATCTGCTGGATCATCAAAAAAGCAAGAGAGTTCCAGAAAAAACATCTATTTCTGTAGCTCTTTGGAGGACCACAAATCACTGTTACACATGCACACACATGCACACACACACACACACACACACACACACACATAGAGAGAGAGTTCGAGTTCAATTCACTCACTCAGTTGTATCTGACTTTATGACCCCATGAACTGCAGCATGCCAGACTTCCCTGTCCATCACCAACTCCCAGAGCTCACTCAAACTCATGTTGATTGAGCCAGTGATGTCATCGAACCATCTCATCCTCTGTCATCCCTTTCTCCTCCTGCGTTCAACCTTTCCCAGCATCAGGATCTTTTCTAATGAGTCAGTTATTCACATCAGGTGACCAAAGTATGAGAGCTTCAGCATCAGTCCTTACAATGAATAATCAGGACTGATTTCCTTTAGGAGTGACTGGTTGAATATTCTTGCAGTCCAAGGGACTCTCAAGAGTCTTCTCCAACACCACAGTTAAAAACTATCTATCTATCTATAGATAGATAAATATAGATATAGACATGTTTATCTTTCAAGCACTAATGTTCACCTTTTGGGAGTTAAAATTGTTTACTTTGGAAATACATAAGAGAAAGCAAACCAAAAACCTTACTCAATCCAATTTTAAACACTGGGCAACTCTCTATTTTTTTTTTTTTTTTAAGAATTACCTATTACTTCATTGGTTATGTTGGTGCAATCTTGATAAACTAAGCATGCTAACTAGTTTTGTAACATTAATAATAACTTATACTCTAGTTTTGTGACTTTTTTTTTCTTTCATGTTCTCTAGCTTTGGTAGCCGTTATATAAAGGTACACATCAAAAGGAAATTAAAGCAAGTAAATTGAAATACTTAGGAGACTTAGACACCAACAATGTATTTTTCAGAAAAAGAAAAGTCCTATCAGTGGTTAGAGTAAAATTATAGAGTTACAAAACAAATTTGCTCCTCACTGATTAAAACAAATTCGCTAGGCATTATTGTTCAAAGGTAATGAGCTGGTTAATTATTCTCCAAGTCACAGGAGAAATTATGTCTTATACTCCAAGAAAGTACATTGTATAGCTTCCTCAGTGTTACTGGAATCAGGAAGCTGACCTTGAGATCTTTTATTGAATGTCTATTTTTTTCCCCCTATTTTTCTCAATGTAAGGTAGGGTTATCAGGTTGCATAATTCCAGGCAGTTCTATTCACACTGTAGTCTACAAAAATGGTCCACAAGAGTTGTTCAGTGTATATCCTATGTAGTGATACAAAATAGCTCTGGAAATCAGAGTCTGTTGTGTTGTTCAGTTGCCCAGTCATGTCTGATTATTTGCAACCTCATAGATTACAGCAGTATTCCTAAAGATAGATTAGTAATAACTCCCGGAGCCTGGGGAACTGTTGGGGCTTCCGCAGTCACCTTTGTGAGGTCAAAAAAGGTAGAGGCATATTTGAGTAGGTTGAAAAACATAGTGAATTTTGAAGCCTTGACAAGATCAATGTTCCTCAAGCTACTGCTGTATGACCAAAAATGGTTTTGTAAAACTACGCTTCTCCCTGACACCTAAAATTTTGACTCATCGGTTTAAATAGTTGCAAAAATTGTAATAACTAGCATATTGTACATATTACACATTAAATTAAAATATTAATTACTCTTTTCAACGTATCAAATGTAATATGGAGATTATATTTATATGATACACACCATTATCCATTTGAAAAATGTGCAGACAGTTTCATCTTTAACAGATTGATATTTTACATTTTTCATTTTTCTCCTTGAACTTGTATTTCCATTTCATTTCCCCTACTAAATTTTATCCTAATACAATATATTTTATTCCTGGGAGTATTTTATAGATGACCCTATCATACAGTCTGGAACTAAAATATGTGTATAAGTCATATTTTTAAAAAATCTTGTAGCAACAAGTCTCTAAGATTAAAATAGTTTACTCTGGAGTAAGTCATTACTACAATTATTAATAGTAAATAGTTTGCTATACCAACATAATGCTGTTTCATATTTTGACAAGAAATACTAAATAACTAAGTAAACTGTTATTGAAAGCACATTTCTTAATAAAATAGATGTACATATTTCTCAGTGGTTTATTTTATCTGTAATGAATATTATTGCTAGAATGAGTTAAAAATCATATTAAGTTCTAATTTTCATTTTTATAGATATAGCATCACTGAGAAAACACACTTCATAGAAAGTTTTGTTATAGCAATGTCACTCTTCTATTTGACCACTTTTTAATCTTATGTCAAAATATAGAGATGTGTCATCAAAATTAAGATATATGTGTGTGTGCATATATATATATATGCTGGCAACTTTTTTGAAAGTAAAGGACATCAAATAATCTGACCTACAAGGAATCCATTGGTTCATTATTAGAGTCATTTATGTATAGATCCTCAAAACAAAGAGTATTATTTTAATATATTTCTTATCTACCTAGAAGTTTTTCTACTGAGGGAGCAATAAACCATACTAAGATATGAAAATGATAAGATGTGGGGGTTTTGTTTGTCTTTTGTAAAACAGGGGAAGGACAATTATGAAATACAAAATGGGGAAGGAGAAATTTCCCCTTCACTACAGGTTTATTCTCTGGGAGATAAACATTAGAAAAAATATACTTTGAAGCTATGTTTCTGGATTCTAATCCATTTAAAGCTATCTGTGAATATATACCTCTTGGAAAATCTATATGCATTTCTGGGGTTCTATATGAATACATGAAAATCTATAGACCGTAAGACAATGTCATGAAATTGCGTAGATTAAGATTTGGTATTCCCACAGGAGTCTCCTCTTGATGTTGTGCATGAATTCATGCTCAGTTTCTTAGTCATGTTTGATTCTTTGTGACCACATGGGCTCTAGACTACCAGGATCCTCTGTCCATAGGATTTTCCAGTAAGGCAATAATACTGGAGTGGGTTGCTATTTCCTCCTCCAAGGGATCTTCCTAACCCAGGGATCGAACATGTGTTTCTATGTGTCCTGCATTGGCAGGCAGATTCTTTACCACTGAGCTACATGAGAAGCCCCCTCTTGATGTCAGTGGTTCTCAAAGGCTTGAGTCATACAGAAAAACTTTCCAGGGAGAAGGAAGGGCATGAGCAGAATATTCTCTTTTTCAGCACACTTAGAAATGGTCTTGTCCTAATTCCACTGTGGACTGCCAAGGAGAACTAAAATTAAGTAACATGTGTGGATCTTGTCAAAGCCCTTTGTTTAAGGGATAAATTGAATACTTGTTCCACAAAAGAAAATAGTCAATATTCTTAGTAGAGAATTGTATATTCTAGGGTTATGTTGAGGTTTGACTAAATGGCAGAGTCTGTATTGCAAGAATTAAACCTAGTTTACAGTAAGATGAACCAAAGGGATAAATGATCATCATTCAAGCACTGGAGCAGTACATCACATATATCAATTGAAAGAAAACAGTAATTTAGCGGATAAAACAAAGTAGAACTAAAGTACAAATGAAATAATACCAATGTATAAAACTGGGATACACAGTCATGGAAGAAGCAAGAGACTAGCTTGACGTGGTACTGAAGTATTGGCTTAGAGATCATCAACATTTCCTGGCTTAGGGACACTATTAAAACCTAAATTTATGTTTATAGATTAAATAACCTAAACTGTTAATGTTAAAGGAAACGTGGTAACACATCATTTGTTTATTTTAACCATCTTACAAACACTCATAAACATGTTGTTAAATAAAGTACTAGATTTTAAATTGAAACTCTTGCACATTGTGAGAATGGAAAACAGTGAAGCTGCCATGGAAAGGAGTGTGGTGGTTCATAAAAAAATAAAATAAAATAAAATTTCTACATGATCTGGAAAGTCCACCTCTGAGTATATATCACAAACACTCAAAAGAATATTTATACACTTATGTTCATAGTAGCATTATTCAAAATAGCCAAAATGTGAAAGAAAGTCAAGTGTCTATTGATGGATGAGAAGATAAAATGTGAGATACACATACAATGGAATATTACTCAGTCTTAAAAGAAAAGAAATTATAACACACAGTACAACTTGGATGGAAATTTAAAAATATTGTTGACTTTAAAAAACAGAAAAAGCCAAATGGGAAATTGGGAAATGGCAGAGAATTTATATTTGGGACATGCAGACTAGCAAACCATAGACCAAAGAGACAAAGGAAGGGCCAGCTTTTATTAAATTTTAGTAGGAAATTAGAGGCCTGTAGTGGTTTACATTGGCTTAAAGTGATTAGCAGCTTGCTGATAGGTCAAAAGGAAATATTTACTCCTACTGAAGCTTCTAAGCTGCAGTGTATGAGAGCTCCTTCAGGACTGCCCAACTCCATGTTAAATGAGGTTTCATTTATCTATTTTTATGCATTACGCTAAGTGAATAAACCAGACACAAAAGGACAAATACTGTATAATCCTACTTAATATGAGTTGCATAGAGTAGTCAAATTCGTAGACACAGAAATTAGACTTATGGTTGCCAGGGCCTGGGTAAAGGGGACATGGTGAATTACTATTTAATATATAGAATTTCAGTCTGGGATGATGAAAAATGTTCTGGAAATGGATTATGGTGATGGTTGCACAACATTTTAAATGCATGTAATACCACTTACTTGTATACTTAAAATGGTAAAAGGATACATTTTATATTATGAACAATTCGCTATAATAAAAAATAAAATGGCCATGTTATAGAAATATTCAATAGGAAAGCTGCTTTAACAAGGGGTGAAATCTTTCATTATAATTACATGAATTATTTTGAATCTAAATATTGATCCTTAAAAATGACATTGTCTTCTTAATACAAAAAAAAAAAAAATGTTCACTTTCTTTAAAGAGAAAAGTGGATGAGCTAAATCTCATGTAATGCCAGTTCTAGGTGGGAAAAGTATGACAGACAACAGAATCCTTATCTGCTATATCAACCTGTGAATCCTACCACACATATCAACAGCTCTTTATAAGGACTAAGAAGTCTAGTGATTGAGTGAACCTACAATATATTCTGTTGGTCCATTTTCTTACACAAAGTTAGAGATTTGGCAGAACAAGTTGACACTGAAAGCAAAAGGTCAAGCACATAATATGCATGAAGCAAAGTCACACTGTCACATTCCTAATTTGTACACTTTAAGAACTAAAACAAAATTCCTTCTGTGTGTAGCTTAACACAAAGAATAAAAATGAAGCTTGATAAATTAACAAATTAATGTTATTAAAAGAGGTTTGGGCAATTTTTTTCTAGTAAAATGTAAGGGCATATAAAAATGCAATTAATGTGAAATCGATCTATACCTTCAAGATTTTGACTGGTTCCTGATAATAAGAATCTAAGTAATACTTGAAAAACTGCTCCAGATATATTTATATAATCATCAACATTGAAGTAATAAAACTTTTAATACTTTTTAATAGTATTGTTATAGTTGTCAAGTATGCAAGACTTTCTATATTATAAAAATGAAAGACTTTACTAGGATAGGATAATCATTACTTGAGTAATAACATTGATTAGAAACACTGAATTCCAGCCTATTTGCCAGGACTGTCTTGTGTCTTCTCTTGAGTATTCCTATATTCCTTGCTTCTCTGGTCTCTTCATTCTCTGATTTTCATATTTTCTATGCATCTTTGACTTTCTTATTTTCATATTTTCATTTTTTTTGTTGTTGTTGTTGTTGCTTTCTTTTCTTGGTGTTGGTTTGTAAGAAGTACTAAGGTTATCTTCTATAGATTAAGTGGATCTCAAACTCCTGACATTGACAAGTTCATGACATACTTAGAATGCTCAGACTTCATAATTTCTTCACCTGGACAATCATTCCTAGAAACCATCAATCCCTAAAAAAACGTACAGCTTCTTCCAATTAACTATACTGTTTCAACATAAAATATCATAAAAATTGACATCAGCGAAATTTACATTTGTGCTTTCAGTTATAAGTACATAATGACCATTAGTCATTATATAATGGCAACTAATTTCTTGTCTTTGATTTCTCTTGGAAAAATAGACACAGATATAATAACAGTAAATCATTATCATAAAAAACAGGCCACACATTTTGTATGCTCAGACTTTTAATTCCCCACACTGAAATAAAATAGATGCCGTTATGGGTGTAGGAAGACTAGAAAAATTGTCAAGTGTAGGGAAATAATCCTTATACTTCTAAGGATAGCACTTCTGGTATTTAATATTGTATAGACTATATCTTTAACATCAATGCTTACTAAATAATGATTCTTTAAAAAGATAATCAACTTTAATTATTGGTACATTTAATGATAATGTGAAAATAAATAAGGTATTAGATGTTAAAATAGAGAAAATTCACCTGAATAAAGTTTCATATGTGCCTAGGATATTTTAAGTTTATCTTTTGATTGTTTGTATTTTTATTTTAGATTTTATAAGGTTATAACATATGCAAGCTACTTATTGTGGAAATGAGAATAGATTGAATATAATCATTAAGCCAAAGTGTACTATACAATGTTAAGCTTGATAAATTTTTATATCTCAGATGATAATAGGTCTTGAATTTGCATAGTGCCTTTCTTGCAAAAATCACAAAGCATTTTCATATCAGCCACAACTAGGAGAGGCAGAGAAGTACAGCAGTTAAATTCATTTTGTAGATGGAAACTTACAAAATTTAGAAAGATTAAAAGACTTGTTTGAGGTTACAAAGCAAAGCTAAGTTTGAACCTAGGATGTACATTTTAGTGGGATTGATTTTCTTTTATCCTTTTCCTGGTAAAATATTCATTACATAAAATTTACCATCTTAAACATTTTAAAGTATACAGTTAAAGGCTAATGGGATTGAATTTGCACATATATGGCTGAAATAACTAGAATGTAAATGCATTCTCACATTAGCCTGCTATGAAATCTGGATACTGCTCACATCGTTCATATTGTAGTTCTGATATTTGGTTTTGGTCTGTGTTTTTTTACAGTGATACCTTGTAGGATAGTGGATTACATATGGTTTAGAGCTATACAAGATCATCACTTACCCATCGTTTCTTGATTATGATTTTCTAGCAATAGCTAGCACCTAACCACCCTCCCCCCACCTTCATGGATCACGGCCTTGCCATGGTGAAAGGCTTTCATAACTCAATGAAGCTATGTGCAGCATCATGCAGTTCCACCCAAGAAAGATAGGTAATAGTGAAGAGATCTGACAAAATGTGGTCCACTAGAGGAGGAAATGGCAATCCACTCCAGTATTCTTGCAGGAGAACCTCATGAACAGTATGAAAGGCAAAAAGCTATGGCACTGGAAAATTAGTTCTCCAGGTCAGAAGATGTTCAGTATGCTAAAGGGGAAGAGCAAGGGGCAATTTCTAACAGCTCCAAAAAGAATGAAGTGGCTGGGCCAAAGCAGAAATGACACTCAGTTGGGGATGTATCCGTGGTGAAAGTAAAGTCCAATGCTGTAAATATCTATATAGCATAGGAATCTGGAAAGTTAGATCCATGAATTGGAACTAAAGTGGACCTGGTCAAGCAGGAGATGGCCAAACATTAGTTGGATCATGGAGAAAGCAAGAAAAACATTAGAAAAACATCTACTGCTTCATTGACTACACAAAAGCCTTTGACTCTTGTCCAGGGAAGCCCAAGAATACTGGAGTGGGTTGCCATTTCCATCTCCAGGGCATCTTCCACACCCAGGAATCAAACCCAGGCCTCCAAACCCACACTGATTCTTTACCAACTGAACTATGAGGGAAGCCAAAAATGTTGGAGACAACTTAGCAACTGAAGGACAAGAACACGATCATTTAGTTGTTTTTCCTATTATGCTGGGTTAACATGTAAGTCTTCATCCTCTTCCTGTTAAGGTTTTGAGCTGTCCCAGTTTATTTCCATTATTTACTTCTCACTTCTAATACTCACTTTATATGTTGCTTCTTCCATGAAGCTTCTTTTCACAATCTTCCCTCATGGTTCAATCTGAATATCATGTATGACACTCCATGTGCTTCCGTAGTAATAGGCACAATGCACAGTGTTGTAATAGTGCTTCTACTTGCCTAAATCACTGGTAGAATGGAATATAAACTCTTTAACAGAAAGAACTGTATTTTATTGATATTTGTAGCCCAAGCACCAGGGCATCACGGTGGCTCAGTGGTTAAAAACAAAACGAAACAAAACTATCATTGCAGGAGAGGCAGTTCTATTTCTGAGTTTGCAATACCCCTGGAGAAGGAAATGGCAACCCATTCCTTTATTCTTGCCTTGGAAATCCCATGGACAGAGGAGCCGCTTCAGACACGACTTAATGACTAAAACTACATCAACAACATTAAAA
>SNSB01092048.1:12729077-12768655 GCA_012922965.1 Capreolus pygargus
TGATGTGTAAGTGAACGTGTGCTGAGTTCTCTCACAGTATTGATCACATCTCTACTTGTTTAATATCTTTCTTTGATAAATTGTAACCTCCATAAAGCAGGACTATATTTTATTCATCTTTTTTTTTTAACCTCGGCATCTAGGTGCATCATAAACTCTTAATAAATGTGGAATAGATGATTGAATGTTGATCCCCTCTCACGTGTGCAATTCAGCAAAATGAATTACAATGATAGCAGTTATAAGAGGTTGTTTTAACAAATATCTTTATGGGTAAGTGTATTTCCCAAAGGAAAGTAAATACAGCATGTCACTGATTTATTGGCACAAGAGTCATTATTTAGGCACCATCATTACTTTGCCAACAAAGGTCCATCTAGTCAAGGCTATGGTTTTTCCAGTGGTCATGTATGGATGTGAGAGTTGGACTATAAAGAAAGCTGAGCACTGAAGAATTGATGCTTTTGAACTGTGGTGTTGGAGAAGACTCCTGAGAGTCCCTTGGACTGCAAGGAGATCCAACCAGTCCATCCTAAAAGATATCAGTCCTGGTGTTCATTGGAAAGACTGATGTTGAAGCTCAAACTCCAATACTTTGGCCACCTGATGTCAAAAGCTGACTCATTTGAAAATACCCTGATGCTGGGAAAGATTGAGGGCAGGAGGAAAAGGGGATGACAGAGGATGAGATAGTTGGATGGCATCACCGACTTGATGGACATAGGTTTGAGTGAACTCTGGGAGTTGGTGATGGACAGGGAGGCCTGGCGTGCTGCAGTTCATGAGATCGCAAACAGTCAGATACGCCTGAGTGACTGAACTGAACTGAACTGAACTGAACAATAAAGTGGCACTAGTGGTAAAGAACCTGCCTGTGGAAGAAAGAGATGCAAGAGACATGGATTTGATCCCTGGATCATGAAGCTCCCCTATAGAAAGAAATGACAACCCTTTCAAGTATTCTTCCCTGGAAAATTCTATGGACCAGGGAGCCTGTAGGATTATGGAGTCATGGAGTCCATGGGGTCACAGAGTCATACATGATTGAACTACTGAGCACACACAAGCCTCAGACCATTTCTGTAGATGCACTTCTTATCTGATTTTTACTTTTTCTTTCTTTTTTTTTCTTTCATTTATTTTTATTAGTTGGAAGCTAATTATTTTACAATATTGTAGTGGATTTTTGCCATACACTGACATGAATCAGCCATGGATTTACATGTGTTCCCCATCCCAATCTCCTCTCCCGCCTCCCTCCGCATTCTATTCCTCTGGGTGTTTCCAGTGCACCAGCCCTGAGCTGTTGTCTCATGCATTCAACCTGGGCTGGTGATCTGTTTCACTCTTGATAGTGTACTTGTTTCAATGCTATTCTCTGAGAACATCCCACCCTCGCCTTCTCTCACAGAGTCCAAATGTCTGTTCTGTATATCTGTGTCTCTTTTCCTGTTTTGCATATAGGTTTATTGTTACCATCTTTTAAAATTCCATATATATGCATTAGTATACTGTATTGGTCTTTATCTTTCTGGCCTACTTCACTCTGTATAATGGGTTAAAAATATTGCCCATCAGGTTAGGTACAGAAATAAAAGAAATTTTAAAATATTATACAGAAATGAGATCATGAAAATAGAACTATCCAGATAACTTCTATCTCATTTTTACGTGTTAATTCTCTTTTATTTCTAAAAAGTTTTGCTTTCTAATAGTTTGGTAATTCATGCTACTGTGCATGGCAATAAAGAATCAAAATACTTCTACTATAAGAAACATTTTATTTTAATTAAAAAAAAAACAGTTAAAATATGAAGAATCTACTATCCAAATTCATTAATTTTCCAAATATGTATCATCAGGTGATCTGATAGGTGGTGATTACTTGTGATTGATTTTATTTATGAGTTTATAACAATCTATATATTGTTTGTAGAATTAGTGGTAGATTGTAATGTCCATAAATATATTTTATTTTAAGGCTTGCTTGTTTGTTTGCTAACATTCTATTTGTCACTGCCTTGGAATGCTATTTGGCTTCCTGAGGCCCCCAACTGAAATGCAAATGTGAAAAATAAAGCACCTCAGAAAAGCAAAGGAATGCAAAACAACAGGGGTTCCTAGAGAGGAGAAATAACAAGGTCAGACAGTAGTGAAACCACAATTGTAATGAAAAAGGAGCTTAGAAAAGTAATAGTATATAAGTCAACATTTCTGAGGCTTAGTCAACAGGCTAGTTGCATTAGATTTGACATATAGTTCCTCTATGCAGTCAGTAAGAACAAAGGGGTGATCTACACTTGGAAACCTCCTTTATAGCTAGAAATATGATTGACAACATTTTTAATCAAAGAGTAATCTGGTTCTTTAATAACCCATATCTGAGACCAAAACACCCCAAAGGATATTTTAATGCATACAGGTAGCTGATGGTCACTGTTTTCTGATGCCATATCACAAACATTCTCAGTGGAATACAGAATAACTTGTTTTTCTCAAATTTAAACTTTGTAGGGAGCAGACACTCTCCTAGAAAGTATTATTACCTGATAATAAAGGCTATCCTAGAATACAGTTTGTCAAATTGTAAAACTTTGAATAGTAAAGTTTGGAAAAATCTGGACACCTATCAGCTTCATGCCATGGCATTACCATCAAACAGATTATACATCAGAGAAAATATATAAACTTTGGATGACACATAGGCACCATGTCTTAGTCAAAACTCTAGTTTCCTGAATCCCTTTTCAGTATCATCTTTACTATGTTGACAAACATCTTACTATGTAACATCTTTCTATGTAAATAAGAAATATCTTACTATGTTTCTCCAGAGGCTTTTCCCAACCCAGGGATCAAACCCAGGTCTCCCACATTGCAGACAGATTCTTTGCCAACTGAGCCAATAGGGAAGCCCTTTACTATCTTATATACAGCAAATATGGATAAGGGGATAATAGACCAAGCTCAGGAAACCTCTTAAGGCTACATGATAGTGTCATTAGAGGAAAGTGAAAGTCACTCAGTACTGTCTGACTCTTTGTGACCCTATGGACTGTAGCCTGCCAGGCTCCTCTGTTCATAGAATTCTCCAGGCAAGAATACTGGAGTCAGTTGATGTTCCCTTCTCCAGGGGATCTTCCCAACCCATGGATTGAATCTGGGTGCCCTACATTGCAGGCAGATTCTTTAGCACTAGCACCACTTGGGAAGCCTCATCATTAGAGAAAACCATGGAAATTTGGCTTTTCTTTCTTTCTTTCTTTCTTTATTTATTTTTTTGTTTTATTTGTAGTCAATTCTGTCATACATTGAAATGAAAAGGCCTTGGGTTCACATGTCTTCCCCATCCCGATCCCCCCTCCCACCTCCCTCCCCACCCGCTCCCTCCAGGTCCTCCCAGAGCACCATTATAGTATACTAACACATATATATGGAATTTAGAAAAATGTTAATGATAACTCTATACGCAGAACAGGAAATTTGGCTTTTCTAAACAGTCTCTGTGTTAGATTATGTACAAGGGACTCTAGCATGATATACGCAGCTGAAACTGCTATCACTTCCTTCATAAGAAGTTAGATTTTTAAGGGAATACATGTGAAAAGTCAAAGTGTTAGTCGCTCAGTCATATCTGACTCTTTGTGACCCCATGGATCGTATCCCTCCAAGCTCCTCTGCCCATGGTATTCTCCAGGCAAGAATACTGGAGTGGGTTGCCATTCCCTTCTCCAGGGGGATCTTCCTGACTTAAGGATTGAACCCGGGTCTCCCATATTGTAGGTAGATTCTTTACTATCTGAGCCAACAGGGAAGCCCAAGGGAAGGCATACTTTTCTATTAAAATGTTCTTGAAAAAATAATTTCTTATTAAATGTAAACATATAATAATTTTATTTTGCATATTGATTTACAAAGGTGCATAGCACAGTGATCACTTTCCATCCTAAACTAAAATTCTTTTAACTCAAAAAGAGCTCATGTTTGCCACAGAACAATATAAATATTCTAAAGAATACCTCTCACTCATATGACTTCTTAAAAGGGAGTGACTCCCCTTTAAAGTAGAATTATTACAGTTATTTCTGCTTTTGTATACAGGTACCTCAACCTTTCATCTATAATTTATCATCATGGTGGTGGAATTGCTTTAGTCACTAAGTCTTATCTGATTCTTTGTGACCCCATGGACTATAGCCAGCAAGGCTCCTCTGTTCATGGGATTTCCCAGGTAAGAACACTGTAGTGGGTCACCATTTCCTTCCCCAGGGAATCTTCCTGTCCTAGGGATATAACCTGCATGTCCTATACTGCTGATAATCTTCTGCATTGCAGGCAGATTCTTTAACACTGAGCCACCAGGGATTCCTTTATCATCATGCTTTCTATATAAAATTATTACCAACTTTGGTTATTTGTTGATACATACACCCAGAAAATATTTACAAAATTTACTGGAAAATCTAAAGCCAACATAATAACAAAGTGGCATTACTTCATTAGAGGAAGGTGAAAAGAAAGTTTAATAGAAACAATCAGTAAATATATATGTCATCTGTCTTTAGGATAAAATGTATTAAAAATTCAGGAACCATGACTTTATCTAGCTATCTAGTTCTAAAGTTATCTAATTTGATAAAATCATTTTATTTTCCAAATAGAGATACATTCCATGAGAAAAAGAAATACAAATACAAACAAGGTGGCAGGAAGAATGGGATTTCTTCTCTCCACTGTGTCCTGGATAGTATATTGGACATGCAGTTTATAATGCCCCTGTTCTATCTTAGGTCAACCTGTCAATGACATTGAATAGATCAGGGTTCCTTTGAGGGGAGCTCAGTATTTGAAAAACAATGCTAATGCCATGTGCTTTTCTCACTAGATTATTGTGAGACCTACATAAGAACATATGTGCTTAAGCAGATTGGGAGAAAATGGTGTTCTAGAAACAAGTGATGTTTGTGGGATAACTAAAATATTTAGGCTTTACATATTCACTTAAATTTCAGCAGCAACCTTTAATAGAATGTGCCAATTGAGTTCTGTGATGGCTTTCTTCAAAGTATATGGTAGCTGAAGTAAACAGATCTTTCCCTATGAGACCTTGCTATGGAGTCTACTGTAAGCTATACATTTCTCCCAGGTGCCCACTGCCCTCATATTGCTATCCAACTTCCTTCACTATGTTATCTCTTTTGCACAGTAGCACTATCAGTCTCTAAAATATGACATATTTTTTGAAATCTGTCTTCCACTCGTGTAGCATTTATCATTTACCATAGAACTGACCAATCTTTCAATGGCTTAGATAGCTGTCTAAATGATCTTACAAATGCAAACACAAGTGATCCTGATAAATATTTTTTTTCTGTTTATATGTTCTGAAATCATATGATGCTTATGTGTTCTAAACTGTGTAGACTGTAATAGAATGGTTGCTTGTGATCCTTAAAGAAACAATTAAAAATATAGATATTCAGGCTCAATTCTCAACGTTCTGATTTAATGAACCTGAGGTAGAAGCTTCAAAACTTAATTTTAAAATAATTTATGCAGGTAATTCTGCTGTGTAATCAATTTTGACAACTCTTGTTCCAAAATACATTGTCTAAAATACGGTTGTTTTCTCAAGAACTTTCAATGACTTTGCCAAAGAAACACTAAGAAATATGTAGATTTCCATAAGACAATGCCATTGCTACTTTGTGACATGAAGAGTATATAGTGTACCAAGGGAAAGTTTATGATAAAATCTTGGGAGCTTGAGGAAGCAGTGATGGAGAAAAGAGGCACCTAAGTGGAATGTGACATTCTCAGTTTAAAATTATGATATAATTAGTGTATTTGAGGAACAAAAATAATTGCAACATGATGAAATTAGCCTTTGATGTCTTCCACTAATGTCACTCAACTTCTCTTTATTAATCCCTGTCTACTTTTTTTTTTCTAATCCCTGCCTACTTTTTATCCCCTCTCTCAATCTAATGTTACTGGCACTATGCTCCTTAGAACACTATCTTAAATAAATCCACCTTGGAATATTTCCCTTGATTTCACAGTATTATACTAACCAAGGCATTTTTGCCACAGAAAGGCAGTGCCAAACAATGTTCAAACTACCACACAATTGCACTCACCTCATGTGCTAGTAAAGTAATGCTCAAAATTCTCCAAGCCAGGCTTCAACAGTACATGAACAAAGAATATCCAAATGTCCAAACTGCATTTAGAAGCGGCAGAGGAACCAGAGATGAAATAGCCAACATCAGTTGGATCATAGGAAAAGCAAGAGAGTTCCAGAAAAACACCAACTTCTGCTTTATTGACTACACCAAAGCCTTTGACTGTGTGGATCACAACAAACTGTGGAAAATTCTTTAAGAGATGAGAATACCAGACCACCTTACCTGTCTCCTGAGAAGTCTGTATGCAAGTCATGAACAGTTTAAACCAGACATGTAACAATAGACTGGTTCCAAATTGGGAAAGGAGTACCTCAAGGTTGTATAATGTCACCCTGCTTATTTAACTTATATGCAGAGTACATCATGAGAAACACTGGGCTGGATGAAGCACAAGCCATAATCAAGATTGCCAGGAGAAATATCAATAGCATGAAATATGCAGATGACATCACCCTTATGGCAGAAAGCAAAGAGTAACTAAAGAGCTTCTTGATGAAAGTGAAAGAGGAGAGTGAAAAATCTGGTTTAAAACTCAACATTAAAAAAAATGAAGATCATGGCATCTGATCCCATCACTTCATGTCAAATATATGGGGAAACAATGGAAACAATTCAGTTCAGTTCAGTCACTCAGTCGTGTCTAACTCTGGGACCCCATGGCCTGCAGCACACCAGGCTTCCCTGTCCTTCACCAACTCCCAGAGCTTGCTCAAACTTATGTCCATCAAGTCAGTGATGCTATGCAACCATCTCATCCTCTGCCATCCCCTTCTCCTGCCTTCAGTCTTTCCCAGCATCAGGGTCTTTGACAAAGTTTATTTCCTTGGGCTCCAAAATCACTGTAGATGGTGACTGCAGCCATGAAATTAAAACACACTTGCTCCTTGGAAGAAAAACTATGACAAAGCTAGACAGCATATTAAAAAGCAGAGACATGACTTTGCCAGCAAAGGTCCGTCTAGTCAAAGCTATGGTTTTTCCAGTAGTCAGGTATGGATGTGAGAGTTGGACTATAAAGAAAGCTGAGGAATGAAGAATTGATGCTTCTGAACTGTGGTGATGGAGAAGACTCTTGAGAGTCCCTTGGATTGCAAGGAGACCAAACCAGTTAATCCTAAAGGGTATCAGCCCTGAATACCCACTGGAAGGACTGATGCTGGGAAAGATTGAAGGCAGGAGGAGAAGGGGATGACAGAGGATGAGATAGCTGGATGGCATCACCGACTCGATGGACATGAGTTTGAGTAAACTCCGAGAGTTGGAGATGGACAGGGAGGCCTGACATGCTGCGATTCATGGGGTTGCAAAGAGTTGGACACGACTGAGAAACTGAACTGAATTTAACTGAACTGAACACCTGTTAAGAAGAATATGGAAGTCCTCCGGTGAAATGGTCTTTCTAAGTACAAATGAATTTGACTGCTACTTATCTTCCCAAGGCACTGACACTGTTGTCCTTTCAGGAATCTAGAGCTTATAGATGTGTAATAAAAGAGGCCTAATCTTCAGCCTCACAATCTGCATTCATTGCTATTTTTTTTCCAATTTATTCATGGTATGCACACTAGAAATACTGTTTTAACACTATGTTTTAAAAAACAAATCCCAGGTCTGTAAAATTATGAGTAATATATTTTCACTTGGGTTCATTCTGCATTCATAAATTAAATAATTTGATTCTATAATGTTAATCTTTACTGTTAAGAAATTTTCTAAAACTACATCAGACAACTTTCCTTGGCTTCATAGGCTGTGCAGGAGAGTCGTTGGTGTGTACTAGAGAATGAACTGTCTCTAATTCTTCCAAATTTCCAATTGAAATTGTTGGCAAGACATTATAGCTAAAATTTTACAAAGGTTTTTACTTGTCTTCTGAATACTTAGATTCAATTTTCTGGTTTTTTCTCATAACTTTCAACTACTTTAAAAAGAATGATTTTTGGTGTCTTTTCCTTTACTTTTGCAGTTACTGAGCATCACTGATGCTGATTTTAACAATTGAAATTACAAGCAAACTATAGGAGCATAATATAAATCTGGGTCATCATTAGTCTTTCCTAAGAATTTTAGGATTGCAGTTCTCCCAGTCAATAACCCAGTTCTTTCTTTGTATCTGCTGGAGTCAAAAAATGCTGGAATCTTCCCATGAAAAATATGTTATAAACATTAGTAATCTATTTTGGTGCAGCAAAGCAGCCCACAACTTAGTGGCTTAAAGCACCAACTCATTTGTGATTTTGAATGATGCTAAGAGTTGAAATGGTAATTCTGTTTCATGAGGTAGTATTAATACCTGAGATGGTGATAGGGTTGGGCATTTCAAAATGGCCACTGTTACACAATTGCCAAGTAGGTCTGTCAGCCTGGGGTCTTTGTTCACCTCTCTGTGAGTCTTTTCCATGTAGTTATTAGGGCTTTCTCATAGGATGGCACAAGATCTTCAAGGAGTGTTTCAAGAAATAACGGTAGAAGCTGCAGAACTTTTAAGGTATATCTTCGAAGTTAAATAGAGTCAATGCAGAGCCATTTCTGTTGCTCAAAACAGGCTGAAGGATCTGATAGATTCAAGAACTGGGGACATAGACTCAAATTCTTGGTGGAGAAGTGGCAAGGTTACATTGCAAAAGAACATATATGTGGTATATATGTATATACATATGTAGGATATATCGCTGTAGGCATCTTTGGAAAAAAAATCTAAAACAAATCCACTTAGGGTTAACAGAATTCAATTGCAAAATAATTAAGTGATGAGTTTTGAGTATTTATTGACTTTGATTTCAATACATTTATAAAAATGAATTTAATTAATGGCTCTGCTTTACAACTGGCTTGTAATATTCATGAAAATTTAACAATCAACTTTTAGGAACTCACATGAGCTGAATCTACCACACCACTGTTTCTAATGCATTGGCCACTTCTTGTTCATCTTGTCTTATTATTATACTGTCAGTATATTGTACCTATGCGATACTCAGCGATACTCGGCAGAATTCCCATATCATTAGGGTCCCTTTGGACTATGTTATTACAAAGATGCCCAGATGATCCAGATCTCTTTAGATTATGTTTTGACAAGGGCAAAAGAGTTGATATAGCTCCAATGCAAAATTTCAAATATATATTCTAATCTCTTTCAAGTGAATGCAAAGTATTTTTGATCTTCTTTTCTGACAGGAATGGAAAGGAACATATTCATTAAATTAATAGCTATATATGATTTACCAAAGTGCAAGCTTATCTACTCTAACAAAAATATCACATGTGGCATCACAGCTACAAATGGGAATACTATTTGGCAAAGTGTGTATTTGTCTACCATCACCCTTTAAAACTTGTCTACTTTTGTAGGGCAAAAGTGGTGAATTAAATTGACATATGACAGGGGCCACCACCCTTGCCCTTACATATTGTAGGTTTCTAAGAGCGGTGTATTTGGAGTGACTTTTTTTTTTTTTTTTTTGTACATGATATAAGATAAAGGTACAAATTCATTTTTTATCTGGATATCCATTAGTCCCAGATCACATTGCTATAAATATTTTCATCATTCCATCAATTCATTTTGTTGGAGGTCATTTGATCATTTTGTAAAAATTTATTTCTGGCTTTCTATTCTATTTTATGTCTCAGATGAAAGTGAAAGTTGTTCAGTTGTGTGACTCTACAGACTATATATAGTCAATGGAATTCTCCACGTCAGAATACTGGAATGGGAGACCTTTTGTCTCTGTAGGTTATCTTCCCAACCCAGGGGTGAAACCCAGAACTCCTGCATTGCAGGTGGATTCTTTATCAACTGAGCCAACAGGAAAACCTAATCTCTTCAAGAAAATTATAGATAACAAGGAATATTTCATCCAAAGCTGGGCACAATAAAGAAACATAAAAGGAACCTAAGAGAAGCAGAAGATATTAAGAAAATGTGGCAAGAATATATGGAAGAACTACACAAAAAAGATCCTAATGACCCAGATAACTATGATGGTGTGATCACTCATCTGAAGCCAGATATTCTGGAGTCTGAAATAAGGTAGTCCCTTGGAAGCATCACTACAAACAAAGCTAGTGGAGGTGATGGAATTCAAGGTGTGCTATCTCAAATCCTAAAAGATGATGCTGTGAAAGTGTTATACTCAATATGCCAGCAAATTTGGAAAACTCAACAGTGACCACAGGACTGAAAAAGATCAGTTTTCATTCCAATCCCAAAGAAAGGTGATGCCAAAGAACGTTCAAACTACCACACAATGGCACTCATCTCACATGCTAGCAAAGTAATGTTCAAAATTCTCCAAGCCAGACTTCAACAGTACATGAACCAAGAACTCCCAGATGTTCAAGCTGGTTTTAAAAAAGGCAGAGGAACCAGAGATGAAATTGTCAGCATCTGTTGGATCATAGAGAAAGCAAGAGAGTTCCAGAAAAACATCTACTTCTGCTTTATTGACTATTCCAAAGCTATTGACTGTGTGGATCACAACAATCTGTGTAAAATTTTTCAAAAGATAGGTATACCAAGCCATCTTACTTGCCTTCTGAGAAATCCATATGCAGGACACGAAGCAGCAGTTAAGACCAGACATGGAAAAACAGACTGGTTCCAAACTGGGAAAGGCATATGCCAAGGCTGTATTTTATCATTTTTATTATTTCACTTATATGCAGAGTACATCATGTGAAGTGCTGGGCTAGATGAAGCACAAGCTGGAATCAAGATTGCCACAAGAAATATCAACAACCTTAGATGTGCAGGTGACACCACCCTTGTGGCAGAACTAAAGTGAACTAAAGTGAAGAAGAACTAAAGAACCTCTTGATGCAAGTGAAAGAGGAGAGTGACAAAGCTGGCTTAAAACTCAGCATTAAATAAACTAAAATCATGATATCTAGTCCCATCACTTCATGACAATTAGATGGGGAAACAATGGAAATGAAAGGTTGTTGCTGAATCACGAAAGACGTTGGGATTCTTGGCCTCTGGAGGAGAGAAATTTAATTTGGGGCCAGTGATGAGGCTTGATCACTCAGAGCTTTTGTGTAATAAAATTTTATTAAAGTATAAAAGAGATAGAGAAAGCTTCTGACATAGATGTCAGAAGGGGACAGAAAGAGTGACCCCCTGCTAGTCTTTAGCCAGATGTTAAATAGCTACTAGCAGTCTCCTAATTAGAGAAAGGAAATGTTTCAAAATTCAGAGAATGGCAACAGGCCCATCACCCACAACACGCATTTTTGAGATAACAGTAGCACAAGGTGAGTGAGTTGTCCTGGGTCATAAAATGATTGATATGAATTCTGAAGAAAGGCATATTTCCAAGCAAATACAAGTCTCATTAACATGTCTTAAAATAATATTTCATGAGTGAAACATACTTGTTTGTCAAGTCGGTTTTGAGTCTTAGGCAGAACCAACTTGAAGACAGAGTCTGGGGTAAATACATAGTTTGTTAATAAAACTTAAGACAAATATTTCCATAAGAAAAATGCATTGGTTAGCTCAAGATTTGAGAATAGTTAAGTCCAGGTGGAGCCAGGTGTCGTCATGGCAGCACAGAATTTTAAGACAAACTGTTAAAAAAAAAAAAAATTCTATAGAGAGGGGGAAAAAAAAAATCTTAACTTTCAGTTTGTTTTCTCCTGCCACTTAAGAGAGAGATAAAAAAGTCTGACACTTGCAGCCTAATTCCTCCCTTCTGAGAACCCTGACCTTCCTGCCTGTTACCCTCTCATCCCCACCCTTTTCTTTTAGGAGAATTATGTTGCCTAGGGAAAAGGGCATTGTTTTCATTCCATACCTGCTTCCAAGCTGATAAGGGGTGTCATCTCTAAATTGGCGAGGCAACATATTCTTCAAACCCTCATATTGAGGGTCTCTCATCCAGGAGCCCCAAGTAGTAGTGGGATGAAGCTGCTGTAGTCGCAGAAGTTTGAGCAAACATTTGTAACTTAAAAGCCTTCATATGACTAGAAACAAATTCAGCTACACAGTTACTGATGCAAGGAGCAAACACAAAAACAGAACAATAGGCAAAGTTAAAAGTCACAAGAATTCATTTGAATCAATCCTAATGAGATGGATGAAACTGGAGCCCATTATACAGAGTGAAGTAAGCCAGAAAGATAAAGACCATTACAGTATACTAATACATATATATGGAATTTAGAAAGATGGTAATGATAACCCTATATACAAAACAGAAAAAGAGGCATAGATGTAAAGAACAGACTTTTGGACTCTGTGGGAGAAGGCGAGGGTGGGATGTTTCGAGAGAACAGCATCAAAACATGTATATTATCTAGGGTGAAACAGATCACCAGCCCAGGTTGGATGCATGAGACAAGCGCTCGGACCTGGTGCACTGGGAAGACCTAGAGGGAGCGGGTGGAGAGGGAGGTGGGAGGGGGGATCGGGATGGGGAACACATGTAAACCCATGGCTGTTTCATTTCAATGTATGACAAAATCCCCTACAAATAAAAATTAAAAAAAAAAATAAAAAAAAATAAAAAAAATAAAAATCTCTTAACCTGAAAAAAAAAAAAAAGTCACATTATGTCCATAGTTAAGGTACAAATTATTACACCAGTCCATCTTATAAATTTTTATATGTAAAACTTTTCCATTGAGTATTTTTAGGAATTATTAATCATCCATCCTTGGACTGTAACCATCCTTTATCAATAATCTTTGCTCCTCTTCTCTCGTACCTTTCTAATTCTTCCTCAGTATATTGTGTTTTTCCTGTCCTACAGGACTTGTCCAGATCAAAGGTGTCTGCAGTGAAGGGGTTTTGTAAAGTGCCACTTTTCTGGCTTGACAGTCAGGCAAAGACTGTCTTTATTCCACTACTGATTATCTTCCACTACTTTACGCTCATCCCTGTTGTGCCCTTTGCAAAGCATAACAGCTATTTCTTTAGGACAATATATAGTAGTTAAAAGTCTCTCAATCTCTCTAAAATACTTAGTAGGTTCTCCTGTTACCATTTTTAACTATCTTTCTTTCAATATTGCAGCATGAGCATGTAAAGTCAAATAAGCATACTTAGAATCAGTGTAGATATTTCCTCGCTGACCTTTGCTTAACTATAGAGCTTGGGTCAGAGCCACAAGCTCCGCTAGCTGAGCACTCATTCCCTGTGGGAGAGATTTTGCTTCTAAAACCTGTTCAGCTGTCACCATGGCATAATCTGCTTTACACATTCCATCCCAATCAAAAGAACTGCCATCTGTAAATATTTCCATGTCAGGATTGTCTAATGGGGTATCCATCATATCTTTCAGAGCTGCATTGTTTAAAGTTAGAAATTGGGAACAATCATGATCAGGTGTTTCATTTTCCTTCTCAGGAAGGAAGGTGGCAGGATTTAAATTTCCACAAACTTTAAGTTTAGTTACTGGTCCTTCTAACAACAATGACTGATATTTAAGAAGGTTATTGTTCTATACATCTATGGAGAGACTTTTTTTTTCCGATTGAACAATATTTTACTTCATGATCCCTGTATTACCATGATGAGTCAAGCCAGATAAAATCAGAGGATAATATTTAATGGAATGTTCCAGAAAATTATCATAGGCGAGGGTGGGACGATCTGAGAGAACAGCATCAAAACATGTATATTATCAAGTGTGAAACAGATCGCCAGTCCAGGTTGGATGCATGAGACAAATGCTCGGGGCTGATGCACTGGGATGACCCAGAGGGATGGGATGGGGAGGGAGGTGGGAGGGGGGTTCAGGATGGGGAACACATGTAAATCCATGGCTTATTCATGTTAATGTATGGCAAAAACCACTACAATATTGTAAAGTAATTAGCCTCCAACTAATAAAAATTAGAAAAAAAAAGAAATAACCCCAAAAGAAAAAAGAAAAAAAAAAAAAAAGAAGCTTATGGTCTGTCATCCAGACGTCCCTGGTGACTCAGATGGTAAAACATTTGCCTACAATGTGGGAGATTGGGGTTCAATCCCTGGGTCGGGAAGATCTCCTGGAGAAGGAAATGGCAACCCACTCCAGTATTCTTGCCTGGAAAATCCCATGGATGAAGGAGCCTGGTAGGCAGTCCATGGGTTCGTAAAGAGTCGGACACGACTTCACTTTTACTTTCATTGCCTGTCATTCAAATATTTTCCTTAGAGTTTAATATCCCACTCCTATAGGCTGCTGGTGAGGTCCTCAGGCTTGTGGCAAAGCTCCCAAGGCCATACCATTTTTTTCAGTGACAAATTAAATTTTGACCCTATGGGCAAGCGCAAAGTGGGAGCTTACAGGAGAAGAGTCTGAAGAGCCTTAAAAACCTTTTGAGTATCTGGAGACCAAACCAGCTTGTTGGTGTAGGCCTGCTGAGTTTCAGTTATAAGTTTATATAAAGACTGGGCAAGTTCCCCAAAATCCAGAATCCAAATGCAGCAGTAACCTGTGATTCCTAAAAAATCCTCTCGATTGTCTTAAAGTCATAGGTAAGGGATAATTTCAGTTCAATTCAGTTCAGTCACTCAGTCATGTCCGACTCTTTGTGACCCCATGAACCACAGCATACCAGGCCTCCCTGTCCATCACCAACTCCCAGGGCATGATTTAGTATAGGTTTAATTTTAGAAAGCATATTGAAAAATATTCAGTTCGTTTAGGAATTTCAGACAATAATGTATAAGTATTAGGCACCAGGTGGTGTAAAGGAGCTACAGACTCATTTATTAACTGTAAATCTTGAACTAGTTTCCATTTACCATTTGATTTCTTTATACCCAAAATAGGAGAGTTTCATAGACTGTTACAGGGAGTTAATAGGCCTTGCTCCTTTAAATTCTCAATGATTGGTTTTAACCCTTCCTTAACCTCAGGTTTCAGTGGATACTGCTTTTTATATGGAAATAAATGCAGGTCTTTGAGCTTGACAACTACAGGAATAGCATTTTGTGTTCAACCCACAGATTTTCCATCAGCCCACACTCTAGGATTTACATTCTGTTCAATTAAATGGAGAGAAAAGGAAGGCTTCACATTCATGAAAACAGAGGTATGGGATTTTCTCAGGATATCCCCCACCCCCCACCCACACCAAAAGGGGTGAGGGTGACTCTGGCATGATCAGAAACTTGTGTGAAAATAGCAGAGTCCAAATTGCAGCTTAAAGAACAACTGAAGTAATACCATTTGACTCATCCAGACAGTCCCATTATGGAAGTGGATCAGGAAGAAGTGGGCTAGGGACTTCAGTAAGCACAGAGTAAGTTAAGTTGCTCCAGCTTCTAAAAATAAACTGTACTCTTCCCTCCTGGTTCTACCACCGAGGTGGGGTGGAGATGCACCAGGGGTAGACGGGATGGTATCCCGTCTGGGATGGTATCCCAGATGACTGTCCGGTTCCTCACCATGAAAACCTTGCTTGCCTCTGATGCCATGGGATGCAATCAGAGTAACCTTCCGTAATGCCTCCCAAGCTAAGACCGCTGGGGGAAATAGTCATCTCCTGAGAGCCTGTGCATGATCCTGAGTATATTCCTGACCACAATAAGACTGGTACAAACATAAAACTGATATGTTCTTTCTGAGTATCACCACACCAGTTTAAGTGATAACAAAAGAGTTGGTGAGCGGCTGGCCAGTGAGGAAAAAGTGATTTTCTGTCCTTGAGTTATTAGGGCCAGTCCTTCCAGTTCATTCCCACAGAAATAATATCTAAGAAGTTTGGACAAAAGCCACTGGATAACCTCCTCTGGTCCACTAAGAGCTAGAGTTACCAAAGAAAGAAGCCCATTGCACTTCCAATCTGAGTAACCTTTAACCTGAGAGATGATCTTGGAGTTAGAGCTCCATCTAGCTTCCAAACTTTCGACTCCTAGTGAGTCTAGGCACTTTCTGACTACCAATCCAAGTTTGGGACCTAAGTAACAGTACACAGTAACAGCATAGATCATAAGTTCCTTGAAAGTCTATGATCCGACAGATTAGGTTAATAGTTCTAATTCCCAAGAAGTTATGAAGTTGTCAAAGAGACTGGAAAGTTTGACCAAGAAAGGAGAGTTCAGTCCACACACTTTGCTCATTTCTGGCTGCTCCCCTCTCAGGGAGGTTGGGTGTCTTTTGGCATTGGCAGTTCGGTATAATCCCCTGACAGGTTTCTGCCATAAGCCATATGAGGTCACTGTGGAACCACAGAGCAGGGATCCCCACTTGCTTTGCACAGGGCATGTCATTCATTCACAAAAGCACACAGTAAAGTCAGTAAAGTACAGCAGAAAATGTGTTTGCCAGAAGAACAAAGAACTAGAGCTTCAAAGATCCTTATCTTGTCCTGAAGAATCCCAGACAAGCACTCAAGATGAAAGGCTGATGCTGAACCACGAAACACACTGGGATTCGTGGCCTCTGGAGGAGAATAATTCAATCTTTGGATTGTTCATTGCTAGTGTATACAAACACAAACGACTTTTGCATGTTGATTATGCATTGTGCAAATTTGATTAATTTGTTTTATAGTTCTAGCAGGTTTTTGTTGAGCACCTCAGGTTTTTTTTAAATATAAGATTATGTCTTACCTAAATAGAGATAATTTTATTTTTTCCTTTCTACTTTAGATGCCTTTAATTTCATTTTCTTACATACTTTCTCTGAATAAAGCTTCCAATACTATGTTGAATTGCCTCTTTAAATATATTCTATTTGGAGAACAAGGTGGCAGAGGAGTAGGTGGATGTGGAGCACATCTCTCTTCACGGATACATAAGGTATTCACCTTCAGACCCGGAAGTGCATGCAGAACACAACCTGAGAGCAGACAGGAGTACAAGACCAGTGGAAAAGAACTTATAGAACCATGCAAAATTCAGTAGGATAAAGGAATTAGGGAAAACAACAACAACAGCAACAACAAACAGAAGTGTTAAGACTGGACCTGCCCTTGGCAGGTGGGGGAACTGAAGCAGGGGTCTAATCCTCACAGCAGGGCAATTGTCTGAGCCAGAGGAGAAATATTTATGACTAAGAATGAAACAGCTGATCTGTGGTATCCTAAATGGAATGAGAATCAGGCAGTCCTTGCCACAGCCATACATAACCTGGGCCGGAATGCTGGTCTCCTGGAAGGGCCAGCAGCTGGTAGCTGGAGTTAAGGGATTGTAGAGCAATCCCAGGATGATGGCTGCTGTTGCCTGCAGAGAGACAGATTAAGGGGACGTGAAAAAAGAGAACATGGAGGGAAATGACAGTGGTGGAAAGCCAGGCAGTTATCAAAGCAAGGTGATACTGCTGAGTCACATGTAGGGAATGGAGCCATCACCATAGCCTATCTCTCCCGACACGCCAGCATTGGCAACTGAACAAGAGAGAGGTTGGCCCATCAAATGCCTGATGCACTGAACTACAGAGTAGGACCCCAGCCCCTCCATGTGCCCAATGCACCTAACAACAGAGAAGGACCCCAGGCAAGGAGCCCCTTAAGTGCCTGAATGGGCAGAGCTATGGATAAAGACTGGCCAAAGAGGCTTTCTGATCGCCAGCTACAAGAGGCTCGAAAAAAGAGTCTGATAGGGTGATAACTCCTGTGGAAGAGGCAGTACGTGTCCCTGCACACTTGTGCCGCCAGGGTACCTGCAAGCCAAGCAACTGAACCATCTTCACTTGCAACTCTCACTGGGGAAGAACTGCCACAGGTAAAAATAAATAAATAAATGTCTTGCATTTATGCATGCAGGATCACATCGGTCATGTCCAACTCTTTCTGACCCTGTAGACTGTGTTCTGCCAGGTCTCTCTGTCAGAGAGGGGGGTTCTCCAGGCAAGAATACTGGAGCATATTGGCCAAGACTGATTACCATACCCTCCTAGAGCACTATGTTTCCTACTACCCTAGCCGCCAACTCCCCTGAGTACCTGGTGCTTCCAGAACCCTGTGACCCAAGTAGCTGCACCACCTCCACACCTGGACCTCACAAGGGCAAACCCAAGACCTCCAGGACAGACTCAGGAGCTAAACCCCTGTGGATGACCCACATGTAGAGGTGGAAAAAAACCACATTTGAAACCCTGGGGCAGTGTAGCTAAGGAAGAAGATTCAAAACCTTCCTACCAGCTATACAAACTTCAGATTAAACCCACATGATCAACTAAGCAGACTCTGTGTCTGAAATATATAAAAGACCATTGAGACCACCCACAAAAGGAAATGCAAGAGCTCTGATAGCTGTGGACATTGGAGGCAAGAACATACAGGTGTAGGACTGGATTAAAATCTGAGTAACCCCCACAGCAGATCCAGAGATAAGCACAGTGTTAGAGGGCATTCTAGGAAGAGATCAAGCCCTGAGCATTTGGAGTGGGGGCACTGACTCCAAAACCCTAGACTACCAGAGAACTAGCCCTAGGGAGTATCAAATAGTGAGAACTCACACAAAGGAAACAACTTAAATTCAAGACCTGGATTCACACAACCATGAGCATGACCCTGCGCAGGATGCCTCTTCTAAAAAATACACAAAACAAAAATACAAACCCAACCATCAACAGACAGGAGTACCACCTCACTCAGCCTTGCCCATCAGAGGAAAAACAAATGAACAAACAAACCAAAACTCAGAACAAATCTCATCCTATATGAAGCTTTTACAAACCACTGGACCAAGCTTAGGAGGGCAGAAACTAAAATGAAGAAAGAATTTAACCTTCTTCAAGAAAAAAATTAAACTTTTCTTTAAGTCTGGGAAAAGGAGACCTCAAACAAAATAACTTAAAAAGAAAGAAAGAAAGGAAGAAAGAAATGGCAGAGAAATACTGCAAAAATGAAGGAACAAACTAGAAATACAGAAGTTCAAATAAATAAAGATGAAATATGAAAATTACCTGAAAAAGAATTCAGAATAATCATAGTAAATATAATCAAAAACCTTGAAAACAAAATGGAGAAAATGCAAGAATCAATTAACAAAGATATAGAAGAATTAAATAATAAACATACAGAGACAAAAAACACAATTACTGAAATTAAAAATACTCTGAAAGTGAAAGTGAAGTTGCTCAGTCATGTCTGACTCTGCGACCTCATGGACTGTAGCCTACCAGGTTCCTCTGTCCATGGGATTTTCCAGGCAGAATACTGGAGTGGGTTGCCATTTCCTTCTCCAGGAGATCCTCCTAACCCAGGGATTGAACCCGGGTCTCCTACATTATAGGCAGCTGCTTTAACATCTGAACCACCAGGGAAATTAAAAAAAAAAAAAAAAAAAAATTCTGAAGAACAGAATAAAGCAAAAAGAATGAAAAGAGCTGAGGACAATCTCAGAGACCTTTAGAACCATTCGAATTACAAGGGTCCCAGAAAAAGAGAAAAAGAAAGGGTATGATAAAATTTTTTGAAGAGATTATAGTAGAAAATTTCCCCAACATGGAAAAGAAAATCGCCAATCAAGTCCAAGAGGCACAAAGAGTCCCATACAGGATAAGCCCAAGGAAAAACATGCCAAGACACATGCTAATCAAACTAACAAAGATGAACACAAAGGAAAAAAAAATATTAAAAGCAGCAAGGGAGAAGCGACAAGTAACATACAAGGGAAACCCCATACACTTAACAGCTGATCCTTCAGCAGAAATTCTGCAGACCAGAAGGGAATGGCAGGATATATTTAAAGTATTGAAAGGGAAAAACCTACAACCAAGGTTACTTTACCTACTAAGGATCTCATTCAAAATTAATGGAGAAATAAAAAGCTTTTCAGACAAGCAGAAGTTAAGAGAATTCAGTACAATCAAACCAACTTTACAACAAATGTTAAACAGACTTATATAATCAAGAAATACAACAGAAGAAAAAAAAATTACAAAATCAACGCCAAACAATTAGAAAATGGCAATAGGAATATATACCAATAATCACTTTAAATGCAAATGGATTAAATGCTCTAAGCAAAAGACATGGACTGGCTGAATGGATACAAAAGCAAGATCCATATATATATACTGTCGACAAGAAACCCACTTCAGACTTTAAGACACATATAGACTGGAAGTGAGAGGATGGGAAAATATATTCCATGCAAATGGGAAGCAAAAGAAAGCTGGAGTAGCAATCCTCATATCAGACAAAATAGACCTTAAAATAAAGATTACAAGAGATAAAGAAGGGCACTACATAATTATTAAGGGATCAATTCAAGAGGAAGACATAACAATTGTAAAATCTATGCACCCGACATAGGAGCACCTCAATACTTAAGACATACACTACCGGATTGACAATAACACAATAATAGTAGGAGACTTTAACAGCCCACTTACACCAATGGACAGATCATCAAAACAGAAAATTATTAAGGAAATACAAGCCTTAAATGACACATTAGATAAGATGGATCTCATTGATATCTTCAGGACATTCCATCCAAATGCAGAATACACCTTCTCAAGTGCACATGGAACATTCTCAAGCATAGACCACATCTTGGGTCACAAATCAAACCTCAGTAAATTTAATAAAATTGATACTATATCAAGCATCTTCTCGGATCACAACAATATGAAACTAGATATTGATTATAAGAAAGAAAATACTGTAAGAAACACAAACACATGGAGATTAAGCAACATGTTTCTAGATAACCAACAAATTATTGAAGAAATCAAAAGGGAAATAAAAAAATTCTATAAATAAATGACAATGAAAACATGACAACTCAAAAACTAGGGGATGCAGCAAAAGCAGACCTAAGAGGTAAGTTGATAGCAATACAATCCTACCTCAAAAAACAAGGTAAATATCAAATAATGTTAAACCTAAAACAACTGGAAAAAAGAAAAATAACAACAACAACAACAACAAAACACAACATTCATAAAAGGAAAAAAAATCATTAATATCCAAGCAGAAGTAAATGAAAAATAAATGATAGAAATGATGGCAAAGATTAATAAAACTAAAACCTGATTCTTTGAGTAGATAATGACAAATCCTTAGCCAGACTCATCAAGAAAAAAAAAGAGAATAATCAAATCAATAAAATTAGAAATGAAAAAGTGGAGGTTACAACAGACAATGCAGAAATAACAAAGGATTATAAGAGACAATGATGAACAACTATATGGCAATAAAATAGATAACCTGGAAGAAATGGACAGATTCTTAGGAAAGTTCAATCTTCCAAGACTGAACCAAGGAGAAATACAAATTATGAATAACCCAATTACAAGCATTGAAATTGAAGCTGTGATAAAAAAAATCTCCCAAAATAACAAAAGCCCAGGACCAGGTTGCTTAACAGGAGAATTCTATCAAACATTTAGAGAAGAGTTGATGCTTATCCTTGTAAAACTCTTTCAAAAAGTGTAGAGGAAAGAAAACTTCCAAATTCATTCTACAAGGCCACCATCACCTTGATACCAAAACCAGACAGAAACAAAACAAAAATAAATAAATAAAGCCACAGGCCAATATCACTGATGAACATAGATGCAAAAACCCTCAACAAAATTTTAGCAAACAGAATTCAAGAACACATGGAAAAGCTCATACACCATGATCAAGTTGGGTTTATTCCAGGGATGCAAGGATCCTTTAATGTACACAAATCAATCAATGTGATACACCATGTTAACACATTGAAAGATAAAAACCATATGATCATCTCAATAGATGCAGAAAAAAAAACTTTGACAAAATTCAGCACCCATTTATGATTAAACCTCTTCAAAAAATGGGCATAGAAGGAACATTACTCGACATAGTAAAGGCCATATATGATAAACCTACAACAGACATTATTCTCAATGGTGAAAACATGAAAGCATCCCCCTAATATTAGGAACAACACAAAGGTTTCCCCTTTCACCACTATTATTAAACATAGTTCTGGAAGTTCTAGCTTCAGAAATCAGAGAAGAAAAATAAATAAAAGGAATCCAGAATGGAAAAGAAGTTAATCTCTCACTTTTTGCAGGTGACATGATACTGTACATAGAAAATCCTAAAGATAGTATCAGAAAATTACTAGAGATAATCAGTGAATTTAGCAAAATTGCAGGATACAAAATCAATGCACAGAAATCACTTGCATTTCTATATACATACAATGAAAAATCAGAAAGAGAAATTAAGGGATCAATCCCATTCACCATTGCAACCTAAACATATAGGAATAAACTTACCTATGCAGGCAAAAGAACTGTACACAGAAAATTATAAGACACTAATGAAATAAATCAAGGATGATATAAACAGATGGAGAGATATTCCATGTTCCTGGGTAGGAAGAATGAATATTGTGAAAATGACTATACTACCAAATGCAATCTACAGATTTAATGAAAAAAAAAAATCACAATTCATATGGAAACACAAAAAAACCCCAAATAGCCAAAGCAGTCTTGAGGAAGAATGGAACTGGAGGAATCAAGCTTCCTGACTTCAGATTGTACTACAAAGCTACAGTCATCAAGACAGTATGGTATTAGCACTAAAACAGAATTATAGACCAATATAACAAGATAGAAAGCCCATAAATAAACCCATGCACCTATGAGCACCTTATTTTTGACAAAGGAGGCAAGAATATACGTTGGGGCAAAGACAGCCTCTTAAATAAATTGTGCTGGGAAAGCTGAACATCTACACGTAAAAGAATGAAATTAGAACACTTTCTAACACCATACACAAAGATAAATTCAAAATGGATTAAAGATCTAAATATAAGACAAGAAACTATAAAACTTTTGGAGGAAAACAGACAAAACACTTGATGACATAAATCAAAGCAAGATCTTCTATGACCCACCTCCTAGAGTAACAAATAAAAACAAAAGTAAACAAGTGGGACCTGATTAAACTTAAAAGCTTTTGCATAGCAAAAGAAACTATAAGCAAGGTGAAAAGACAACCCTCAGAATGGGAGAAAATAATAGCAAATGAAACAACTGACAAAGGATTAACCTCCAAAATATGCAAGCAGCTCACACAACTCAATACCAGAAAAACAAATTTGGAAATAAAATACAGATTTCTATATTACTCATAAATCAATAAAGTTATAATAAAAATTAAAACATAGCTGAAAAAGAATGACAAGGATATAAATAAAAATAGGTGCAACATAGCAAAATTAATATATAAAGTAAAACTATTGGCCTTAAATATTTTTATAATAGGATGCTTGCCTGCGTGCTAACTTGCTTCAGTTGTGTCTGACTCTTTGTGACCCCATGAACATAGCATGCCAATCTCCTCTGTCCACATGGATTCTCCAGTACTGAAGTGGGTTGCCATGCCCTCCTCCAGGGGATCTTCCCCACCCCAGGATTGAACTCATGTCCACAGCAGCTCATGCATTGCAGGAGGACTCTTTACTGCTGAGCTACCAGGAAAGCCATATGATAGAATAGGAATCAACAAATTATTTCTATAAAGGGAGATTATATATATATATATATATATATATATATATATATATAGGTTTTGTGGAACAGTAGATATCCAATACAACTACTCAATTTTGCCGTGACTCAAGGAGCCATATACAATATGTAAACACACCACCACGGCTATTAAAATGAAATTTGTGGATATTAAAATTTGAATTTCATTTAATTTTCATAGGTTAGAAAATATTCTCATTTTATTCAGGTATTTTAAAAAATGAAAATTATTCTTAGATCACAAGCCATAATAAAACATGTGGTTGACTGTATTTGCTGAAGCATGTATTAGAAGAGGGAAAATTAAAAAAATATATATAGGCTAATCATTTAGAAGAATAGTCTCAGCTAAAATTATTTTAATTTATTTTTATTAGTTGAAGGCTAATTACTTTACAATATTGTAGTGGTTTTTGTCATACATTGACATGAATCAGCCATGGATTTACATGTATTCCCCATCCCGATCCCCCCTCCCACCTCCCTCTATACCTGATCCTTCTGGGTTTTCCCAGTGCACCAGGCCCAAGCACTTGTCTCATGCATCCAACCTGGACTGATGATCTGTTTCACCCTAGATATTATACATGTTTCAATGTTGATCTCTCAAAACATTCCACCCTCAGACGAATGGATAAGGAAGTTGTGGTACATATACATCATGGAATATTACTCAGCAATTAAAAATAATTCATTTGAATCAATTCTAATGAGATGGATGAAACTGGAGCCTATTATACAGAGTGAAATAAGCCAGAAAGATGAAGACCCTTTCAGCTAAAATGATTTTAATGATTATTTCTCAGTCAAAATATAGTCACTTTTTTCTATTTATTTAAATCTTATGTGAGACATAGTTGAAGTCTCTCAATCTATTCTCCACATCCCTTAATTCCTGTTTTATGGTTTAAGTGTCTTTAGTTATCTACTGTATTCAGGTGAACTTCTCAGTACAGTATCATACCTCAGTTTATTAAATTGTTTAGTGTCTTCAGTACAGAAAATATTCTATTGAATATTTTATTTCTGTCACTATATTTTAACAGTTGTATATATTTAACTGAAAAACCTAGAAAAAGTATTGAAAAGCAGAGACATTACTCTGCCGACAAAGGTCCTTATAGTCAAAGCTATAGTTTTCTCAGTGGCCACATATGGTTGTGAGAGCAGGACCATAAAAAAGGCAGAATATCAAAGGATTGATGTCTTTGACCTGTGGTGCTGAAGAAGATTCCTGAAATTCCCTTGGACAGCAAGGAGATCAAACCAGTCAATCTCAAGGGATATCAACCCTGAGTATTCACGGGAAGGACTGATGCTGCAGCAGAAACTCCAGTATTTTGGTCATCTGATGCAAAAAGATGACTCACTGGAAAAGTCCCTGATGCTGGGAAAGATCAAGGGCAGGAGAAGAGGGCATCAGAGGATTAGATAACTGGGTGGCATCACTGATGCAATGAACATGAACTTAGGCAAAATTGAGGAGGTGGTGAGGGACAGGGAGTCCTGGCAGTGTGGCAGTCCATGGGGTTGCAAAGAGTCAGACATGACTAGGTGACTGAACAACAACAATTTTAACTGTAGTCAATCTGTGTATCTCTTCCATTTCTAGTCCAAAGTCATTCTTATTTGAAACTTGCTTATGATTGGTATTTTTGGCTTTTTTATTTGTTTGTTTTAATTAGGAGTGGAATTAAGGAGGAGAAAGATTTGAATCTTGACTAAAATTGCACAAGCTTTTGATAATTATCTAAATTTAGACTAAAACAACCTAGCCATTAACTCTTTGAAGACTAATCTCCTGACAGTATTACTTTGCATGAAATTAATCTGTAGGGCAAAATATTATAGAATAATTTCAGTTATCATTGGAGCAGTTATCACACCAGCAGTTATCATGCTGCTGGTCTGAAGGTTCCTTTCTGCAGACAGGGGTTCTGTCCTCTTCATATCTCTCCCCATAACAACTAGCATAATTTCTAACAAAGAATCATGAAAAATAAATGCATGATGATAAATGAAAAAAATGCCTTCTCTGATCGACTTATCATTAATATCTCATGTAAACTCAGTGTTGTTGATCTGACTCTTACTGAAAATAGAGTGTAGGACTCCTTTATTCATAAGTATAATAATATGTGATACATTGAAAAGTCATGAACAAAGAAATCTAAATAATGCTGCCTTTAAAAATATTACACATGTCTTTTGACTACAGTAATTCATTAAATCTTTTAATAAGTGATGATAATAAAAGACTATGTTATGAATCTTCAAAAAAGTAAAATAAATATCTACATTAAAAAGAATCCTTTGTCTTCCCCCTAAATGACATCTAATAGTAGAAATATTTTTAGCACAAATTTTGAGAAACAGTGATTCAATAGATCACTGAAACTTGGATTACATAGTAGACAGAACACATGCTTTGGAATCATTCAGACCTTATTAATTATACAACTTTGAGCAAGTAATTTAAACTATCTGTATCTCAGTTTCATCATCTACTTTAGTGGATAATAATAACTACCTAATAAAACTATTGGGCTTCCCTTGTGGCTCAGCTGGTAAAGAATCCACCTGTAACATGGGAGACCTGGGTTCAGTCCCTGGGTTGAGAAGATCCCCTGGAGAAGGGAAAGGTTACCCACTCAAGTATTCTAGATGAGAATACCATGGACTGTATGGGGTCACAAAGAGTCAGATAGCTGAGCAACTTTCAGTTTCAGTAAAACTACTGGGAGAAATTAAATGAGACGTTTTATCTGTAGCACTTTGCAATGAATCATGGTTAAGCATTACACATACATTGAAAAATAATGTTTTTTCCTAGACTATGTTAGGGTTTTAGATACATCAGATTACCAGAATGTAACAGTATTCTAAGGTTTGCCCATTGTCCCATTCAGATTTTAAGATTAAATAGCATGGCCCAAGCAAATTTTGCCTTTTCTATTTATTGAAAATATTGGGCACAGACCATCTAATAATAAAGCTATATCTTGATTATGATTTTGTTACATTCTCTTGGTTTTAGAACTCTATGTGGACAAACCTCATGGTAAGGAAGAATGATTGGAAGGCAAGGTTTGAGCTATTATTTTATTCCAGCCAAACAATAAAATGTTTTTGAAACCTCATCTTATATTCTAATACCTGATATTTAATCCCATAATATAAGATAGTTATTAAAGGTTTGATTGGGCATATTTGTATTTCTAAAATTAATGTTACCCTTGTCTTTTAACTCATGGCTACAATACCACATATAATTAATTTTCTGAGTTGAGAATTTGTTTATAAATGTTTGTATTATGAATATGCAAGAAGGTCAGAAGAACAAAGCTTTTGGTGAGCATCATCTTCCCAATTTTTGAAATCTATGGGCATTATTTTATTTTTATATTTATTTAAAAATTTTAAATGAGTAATACATTACTTCCAACATATTTTGTATGTTGGAATGTTGTATACATATGCTGTGCATACATATGTTGTATGTATGCACAACAGTACACTTCTGTGCACTGATTTAACTTGGGCAGGTACAATTATATAAATTCTGCCACATGTACAGATACAACCACTAAGATATTTAACAAAGTTGCTATAAGGACCATTCATGAGTGGGTATATCAGATATTGTTTTTCTCTCCAGCTCATACCCTCACAGTGCACATTTTACTCCACCTAATACTTAGACAGTAAGCTTCATGTGAGTACAAACTGACAGCATTACTTTTGGATGAACCTTATGTCTCTAATATTCAGTCCCAGGGCTTCATTGAATCTATGATAAGAAATGCCTTACAGAAGCCTGGTTAGCACTTTCACATGTTCAAACCTAGAAAAAGGTAGTAACACCCTATAGAGGATGAGATCCAGAGGATTTATACCCCTCCCTTTCATCTCTCAAGTGGATGATTCTCAGGTTCAATCTTCTTGGCTACTCAAGTCAGGGCCCCAGCCTGCCCTATCCTTGGTGGCGCTCAGCAGTCATCTGCTCAGTAATACATCCTGCCACTGGTTATCATTTTATCCTGTCTATTCTTATCTTTCACTACAATTCCCCGGGATGAGTTCCTAAAATAATCAACCTGAACACAGATTCTTAGTGTCTGCTTTCCGTGGGAACTCAAGGTAAGATAGTGATGAAAGTCGTTCAGTCATGTCCAACTATTTGCTACCCCATGGACTATAGAGTCCATGGAATTTTCCAGGCCAGATTACTGGAGTGGGTAGCCTACCCCTTCTCCAGGGGATCTCCCCAACCCAGGGATAAAACCCAGGTCTCCCACACTGCAGGCAGATTCCTTACCAACTGAGACACAAGAGAAGCCCAAGAATACTGGAGTGAGTAGCCTATCCATTCTCCAGTGGATCTTCCCAAGCCAGAAATCGAACCAGGGTCTCCTGCATTGCAGGTGGATTCTTTACCAATTGAACCATCAGGGAAGCCCAAGACAGTGATACTGACATTAAAACATATTAAGACAATCCAGATATCTGAAATGCTTTAAATTTTACCAATGAAAATTGATTGTAACATTCAGTACATTGATTAACAAAACCTCTTGCACTGATTAGAGATAATAATGGAAGCACTTGCTTCTATAGTGTGGTCTTTATGGAAATGTTAGCTAACCACTCCTGGAGAATGCATTCCTGAATAATACAACTAGGTCATCAAAGTTGTTTATAATTAAAGCATGGAAATATTAATATAATATTCTGAAATAAATGAAAGTAAAGTGTATATCATATAGCATATATTTATTTGTTTTACTTTTCCATAGTCCCTCTTCATATTATTTGGAGAAATAATTTACAGATATATTTAACTTGCTTTCCAAAAGGAGGTGAAGTTTCTGGAACTCTATTGTTATATCTGCCTATATATATTTAAAAATGTTGATCAAAAATAGTTAATCAAACTTTGAGGGCTTCCCTTAGGACTAAATGGAATCAAAAGTTAAGATAATTGTAAGAGGTTAACATTTGACAAAATGAGAAAAATGACAGCAAACATACAAGAGAGAGCAGTATACATGTATACAGCAGAGTTTGTATGAGAACACTCCTCAGATGACCTATGTCAAAATCAGCTAGGGCATCATTAAGAATGCAGATTTCAGGTCTATATGTCAGACACAACGAATAAGAATATTAGAGGCTGGAGATCATAAATTATTCAGCAAGTTTCCCAAATGGTGAATGCAAACATGTTTAGGAACCATAGTAATAGAAAGTAGTCAAGTATTGAAAATTAGACTTTGGTTTTAACAATTCTCTTTTTCTTTTCTTTTTCTTTCTTTCTTTCTTTCTTTTTTTTTTTTTTTTTTTTTTTTTTTGTTATTGTAAGGTGAGTACAGAGAAAAAGAGAGTGAGCCGGGAAGTCAGGCAAGAAAAGGAAATTTATTAGAGGGAAAATAAGAGGGTGACTGACCCTTGAGAAGAACCAATGTCCTTTCTTTCTGATGGGGTCTTTCTTATGCCCTGTCAATGAAAAATTTTCTGAAAGGATGGCTAAATTTTAGCTTGGAACTGAGCCCTGCGGTCACTTAGCCAGAGGTCTGGAATCTGATGGCCTTGAGAAGGTAGGCACCAGCAGGAAAACAGAATGTCATTTAGGCCATTTTGTCGGGCTCAAGGGTCACTGTCATTTTATTCTTTGTTTTTGAGGTCAACATAATTAGCCATTTAAAAAATGAGCCTCCTTGTAGGCCCTATCATTCCAGCCTTTTTGATTTAAGATAAGGGCCAAAGGTCAATCTTCTGTAACTGCTTCCTGCAGGATGGGGACATCACGGGAGTGAGATAAGAAAAAGCTGGAATGTGGGTCAAGGGGATTTGTGTGGAGTCAACGTTTTTCATAATTTGACTGAGTTAGAAGTAGCTCATGGATAGTTCAGTCAGTGAAGGCTTGTAAGAAGTCCTGAAGAAATTTTGAAAAAATACATATTAAACAAGGGCCAAAAGTTAGAATAAAGGTAAGTAGAAGAGGGCCTAGAAATGGTAGGATCCATGTCATCGAATTCTAATTGCTTAGCCAGTTTTTGCATGAATTACTGAAGTGTTGATGTATTCTTGAGGCCATGTTTGTCAGATTTCTTGATGTTTCTTTTACAATGCCTAGTGTGTTGGCATAGAAACAGCAAGCTTCCTCCAAAAATAGACATAAGTGGCCTTTTTCTCCTATGAGGAGGTCTTATCCTCTACTGTTTTGGAGGACCACAACTTCTACCCAAACTGGTTTTGGATAGTGATAATGCTGGTGTTTATCTCTTCTAGGCTCTCAATGAGGTCTTTAGAAAGGCTTTGGTAGTAATTTAAAGAGGTTGTGAGTCCTGCTGTTCCTGTTCCAATCTTAGCCACTATTCCTAACCTGATTAATAGAGGGATGAATTGAATTGCCCGATTTGGTTGTTTATGAATTAGTGGGATAAGGAGGGTCTGACTGTTAGGATCAATAGAAATATCTGGGGCTAGATATACAAGGGTGCATGTTCCTGTCCAATTAGTGGGAATACATAAATAGGTGGTGGTTCCACATAAGAAAAACATTCCAGGAGTAAGGAAACAGCAGCTGAAATCGATAGCAAATAAGAGTCTTTCTGGGAACTTGTTAGTAGTTTCTGAAACTGACAGTGAAATAGCCAGTGTAGCCCTTAGAAGAGGAGTATTTATGTCATATGTAGAAGGGAGTCTCCCTGAGAAAGTAAGAGAATGTCCTACAGTTCCAGAGACACAGTAGATGGATCAGCCTGAAGAGAAGGAGAGATGCGAAGTGTGATTACAGAGGTGTGGCAGTATAGGTCCTAGTTGGTGGTAAGAATTGTTTATAGAGTTTTGTCTGGAAAAAGAGAAAGGAGCCTGTTGTTGCAGATGAATGTCAGATATGGTCCTCATATAGCTGGTCCTTTGGGAGTAGAAGTGAGATCTGTAAGGAAGGAGGTCAGTATCTTGTCAGGATTATGAATTTGATCAACTGAATACAACTAATGTATGCATGATAAAAAGAGAGATTCTCCTCTATATGTGTGATAAAGAGAAGCGTTTATGTGAGTTCATTGATCTGTGGAAATGGAGAGCACAGATCCTCCAGGTGAGGAGATGGATAAACAGATTCAACAATCACTGACCAGGGTCAGGTTTGAGGTATTAAGTAAATGATGGGTCAGATTTAGAGTTCTGAATAGGTAGGCAAGGTTTGGGGCAGGGTGAGATATAAGCAGAGAATTAATGAGAAGTTTGGACTGTGAAAGAGGAGGAGTAAGAATAAAATTATGATGTGACATCTCATGTCTAAGGACAGAAAATGATAAAAATAAGAATCCAGGTGTAGAAATAAATTTGGTCTGATGTGAACTCTATGAAATCTCCCCGAAGCCAAAGATCAGTTATAAAGTCAAAGAGTAAAAGGAAATCAGTAACAGCGATGTTTCCAGGAAAGGTAAGGGATTGTGTTACTATGTGAAGGAAAATGGATAATGAATTCATCTAGGCTGATCACAGTAAGAGAAGCAACCCCCCCCCCCCATAAAACAAAAACAGCAGGATCCTCTATAAATCACAGCAGGATCCTCTATGACCCACATCCCAGAATATTAGAAACAAAAGCAAAAATAAACAAATGGGACCTAATGAAACTTAAAAGCTTTTGCACAGCAAAGGAAACTATAAGCAAGGTGAAAAGACAGCCCTCAGATTGGCAGAAAATAATAGCAAATGAAGCAACAGACAAAGGATTAATCTCAAAAATATACAAGCAACTCCTCCAGCTCAACTCCAGAAAAATAAATGACCCAATCATAAAATGGGCCAAAGAACTAAACAGACACTTCTCCAAGGAAGACATACAGATGGTTAACAAACACATGAAAAGATGCTCAACATCACTCATTATCAGAGAAATGCAAATCAAAACCACAATGAGGTACCATTACACGCCAGTCAGAATGGCTGCTATCCAAAAGTCTACAAGCAATAAATGCTGGAGAGGGTGTGGAGAAAAGGGAACCCTCTTACACTGTTGGTGGGAATGCAGACTGGTACAGCCACTATGGAAAACAGTGTGGAGATTTCTTAAAAAACTGGAAATAGAACTTCCATATGACCCAGCAATCCCACTTCTGGGCGTACACACCAAGGAAACCAGATCTGAAAGAGACACATGCACCCCAATGTTCATCGCAGCACTGTTTGTCATAGCCAGGACATGGAAGCAACCTAGATGCCCATCAGCAGACGAATGGACAAGGAAGCTGTGGTACATATACACCATGGAATATTACTCAGCCATTAAAAAGAATTCATTTGAATCAGTTCTAATGAGATGGATGAAACTGGAGCCCATTATACAGAGTGAAGTAAGCCAGAAAGATAAAGACCATTACAATATACTAACACATATATATGGAATTTAGAAAGATGTTAAAGACTCTATATGCAGAACAGAAAAAGAGACACAGATTTATAGAACAGTCATTTAGACTCTGTGGGAGAAGGCGAGGGTGGGATGTTTCAAGAGAACAGCATCGAAACATGTATACTATCAAGGGTGAAACAGATCACCAGCCCAGGTTGGATGCATGAGACAAGCGCTCGGACCTGGTGCTCTGGGAGGACCTGGAGGGAGCGGGTGGAGAGGGAGGTGGGAGGGGGGATCGGGATGGGGAAGACATGTAAACTCAAGGACGTTTCATTTCAATGTATGACAAAATTCACTACAAATTAAAAAAAAAAAAAAAAAAAAAAAAACAAAAAAAACAAAAACAAAAACAGCAAAAATAACTATGGAGAAGTAAGTAAAACAAAGGAAAAACTTTTGAATGACAGTCCACTCAGGGGGAGACACAGAGTAAAGTCCTATTGTGAATAGGGTAAGTAGGGGAAATCCCAGTCCAATTTGTAACCAGTACATCTGTTTGTGGCTGTTCTGTTCACATTCTTCAGGAATATGATCCGGTCAAAGCCTGGTAGGCCCAGGACAGTGCTGGTGTAGCGAGGAGCATCCAAGCGGGGAATATTTATTGGCGGAGATGGAGAGTCTCCTGAGGCCCATTTTAATCTAGCAATATGAAACCAAGAGGAATGACCTGTCAGTTTAGCAGCTGTTGGTGTGCTTACAAGGCCCTCAAGTGGACCATTCTATCGAGGCAGGGAATCTTTATGGTGTAAGGTCTTAAGTAGGACTTGATCTCCGGGTATGAGTGTTAAGTCAGCTGGATTCATTTGATGAGGCTTTGGGAGAGAGCAATCTGCATGTTCTCTCATGAGGTGTGTAATAAGGTTAAGGGCGGGAAGATAATCTCCTAGCAAGGGGATCGCAGTAGGGAATTTACCTAAGAGAAAAGGGCATCGATAAAGGAGCTCAAAATGGCTGAGGAAAGATGGGGCTCATGGAGTAGCCCTAATGCGAGACAAAACCATGGAAAGGAATTTGTTCCATGGCCTTTGTAGTTGTAGAGAGAGTTTGGTTAGATGCATTTTGAGAACAGAATTTGCCTTTTCTATTTTTCCCAAGGATTAGGGTCTGTAAGGAATATGTAGTTTTCAGGTTATGCCAAGGGATTGGATTACTTGTTGAGTGATTTGGGAGATAAAAGCTAGTGCATTATTGAATTGGAGGGAGAGTGGGAGGCCGAAGTGAGGGATGAGTTCTCCTATGAGAAACTGTGTTACCTATGAGGCAGCTTCTGATATTATAGAAAAAGCCTCAATCCACCCTGAAAAAAATGTCTACTAGAGTGATCATGAGTTTTATTATTCATGTTGGAGGTATGTGAGTGAAGTCAATTTCCCAGTCCTCTCCTGGGATATGCCCTTGAGCTTGATGTGTTGGGAATGAGGGATAGGCTTTAGGGCTCCCTGATGTGAGACTAAGGAGAAGATAATCCGACAGTGAGTGATTTGTTGTAGGAATGAAAGGAGGTTAGGAGAGGTGAAAAGAGGTATTAAGAAATGATAAAAAGGTTTAGTACCTACTGTAAGGCCTGATAAATGTCAGTAGGAAATCTGTGTGGCCTGAGATTGGGGAAGGACATAACATCCCTGATTTTGTAACCAATCTCCTCATGTTGTGCTGTCTCTTGTAATAATCATATTTTTTTCTTCGTGGAGGTAAAGGGGCTTTATATTGGGGATTACTATAAATTGTTGAGCAGGTGATTGAAGCGAGGCTTGTTTTGCTTCCCTCTCTGTGGAGTTGTTGCCCTGTGAAATGGGACCTGAGGCTGCCTAGTGACCTTGGCAATGTATGATGCCTACTTCAGTTGGCATGTTAGCTTCTTTTAAAGGCTGGAGTATAAGTAGGGCATTAGTTATGGGAGAGCCTTTAGTAGATAGGATCCCTCGTTCCTTCCTGATGGCAGCATGTGTGTGCATGATGTAGACAGTATAATTAGAATTAGTATATACACTTACTCTCTTGTTAACTGCAAGGGTAAGTATTCTAGTTAGTGCAATAAGTTCTACCTTTTGGGAAGAGGTTCCCGAGGGGAAAGATTGGGATTCAATAATTTCAGTGTCAGAGACAATTACATATCCAGCTACCTTTTTCCCTTCTGACGTTGTGGAGGAGCTGCCATCAATATACCAAGTCAGGGTTATTTAAAGGGGTTGAGGAAATGTGGGAGAAATGGGGCATCAGGTCTTCTAATCCCTCTTTGCAAGTATGGATGGGGGCTCAGAAGAATTAGGGATAAGGGTGGCAGGGTTGAAAGTAGGACAACATTCAAAAGAGAACTCAGGAATTTTGAGAAGGGTGACATAAATTGGTTGGATGTGTGAAGAAAATAGAAGGGTCATGGATTTGTGAGAAAGTGCGTCCTTAAAGTCATGTTTTGAACCAATGACAGTGGGTGCTCCAAAAGTAAGTTTTTTACTTTCCTAAGAGAGGAGTGCAACTGCTGCCAAAGCATATAGGCAGGCTGGTCATCCTCAAATTGTGGTATCTAATTTCTTTGATAGATAAGCAACAGGGGTGAAGGAGGGACCCTCATTTTGTCCCAAAACTCCTAGGGCAATTTTGTGTTTCTCATCAGTGAGTATAAAGGGGCAAGAAATGTCAGGCAGTATTAGAGCTGGGGCTGAGAGAATTGCTTGCTTAAGAGTCTTAAAGGTTGAACAGATGTTTGATTTTAGCTCTAGGGGTTAAGAAAGATCTCCTTGGGTGGTTTGATATAAGAGTTGTGCCAAGAGGGTAAAATTAGGAATCCAGAGGCATAGGTATCCAGCTAATCCCAAGGACAGGATCTCTGTTTTTGATGTAGGGAGTGGTAGGGTGGATATAAGGACTTTATAATGGTAGTAATATATCTTTTCGTTGGTGATAGAAAGACTCCAAGATAGGTGACTCTAGGAAGAGAGAATTGAACCTTGGTGGAAGATATTCAATAGCCTCAATCAGCTAGAAAATCGAGGAGTTGTATAGTATGTCGTTGAGAGTGTTTAAGCAAAGTACTACAAAAGAGGAGATCATCCACATATTGGAGGACAGTACTCAGAGTAAGGTCAAGAGAGGTTAAGTCTGATGCCAGAGCTTGGCCAAAGAAATGAGAGCTATCATGAAAGCCTTGTGGGAGGACTGTCTATGTCAGCTCTTGAGAGCAATGATTGTCTAGATTGGTCCAGGTAAAGGCAAAGAGGTCTTGAGAGTCTGGGTGTAAAGGGATGGTAAAGAAGGCATCCTTGAAGTTCAGAACAGTGAAGTGCATAGTGGAAGAGGGATTGAGAGAGAGAAGAGTATAGAGATTTGGAACTACTCTGTGTAGGAGGATAACAGTGGCATTGATAAGTCTCAGGTCCTGGACCAGGCATTAAGAACCATTTTGCTTTCTGATGGATAAGATAGGGGTGTTATAGGGAGAGTGGGTTGGGCACAAGAGGCCCTGACATAGGAGTTTAGTAATGACAGGCTTTAACCCTTATTTATGTTTTTGAGAGATGGGGTATTGTGGTTGATTGGGGAATTTAGAGGGGTCTTTGAGACGGATATGAATTGGAGCATGGTGAGAGGTGACAGATGGGTTGTCTGTATCCCAAACTATGGGGTTTATGAATGAGGCAAGCAATGAAGTGGGGGAATAGGAGGTGAACTTGAGGAGCAGTAGCCAGGCTAGATCCAAAGTTGGGCTTGGGATGATAATAAAAACTTTGAATTTTGAGAGAAGGTCTCTCCCAAGAATAGGAGTGGGGCTCTTTGGGAGTAAGAGAAAAGAATGGGAAATTAGGGTATCTTGAAGTGTGCAAGGTAGAGGGTCAGTTATTCATGGAGTAGATATTAAACTGTCAACCCCCATAACATAGACTTGAGAGACCTTGGTTTTTTCAAAGTAGGCAGGCATAGCAGAGTAAGCAGCACCCATGTCGATAAAAAAAGAGATTGGCTTACCTGCGACTGTAAGAGTTACCCTGGGCTTGGTAAAGGTGATGAGAGTCAGGGCCTGGGGCCCTGGGCACCTTTAGTCTTCAGCAGAAAGTCTAAGGAAGCTGAGCAGAGCTGGGTCAGAGGACTCCTGCTCGGAACCAAGAGGGGACGTCTGGATCCCTAGAGGTGGATTTGAGCAGTCAATCTGCCAATGTCCCTTTATGCCACAACTGGGACACAGACCTGGAGGGGGCCTTGGCTTTAGGTATGAGTAGACCCAGTGGCCTTCTTTGCCAAATTTGAAGCACGGCCCATGTCTTTGTTGCTTGATGTCTTGTCTTTGTTGTTTGATGGAAGTTTGGAGCCATAATAGGGCAGTGGCTAAAAGGTAGTATTTGGCCTGATCTCATTGGGTCTTCTCTAGCTGTGCCTGTTCTTCCCGGTTATTGAAAATCTTAAAGGCTACATTTAAAAGGTCTCTTTGAGGGGTTTGAGGGTTTTTTCTTTTGGATGTCTGGGGATAATTGGGAGATAAAATGGGTGTTAAGGACAACGGCGCCTTCTGTTGAAGTGGGGTCTAATCTTGTATATTTTTTGCAGGGCTTCTGTTAACCTGGCTAGAAATTGTGTCCAGTTTTCTTCTAGTCCTTGAGTTATTAGCTGGAGCTTATCAAAGTTGATGGCTTTATGTCCTGCCTTTTGAAGTCCCACAATGAGACAAACAGCCATATGATCATGGGCTGCCCACCCAGATCTCCCTGCCTGATAATCCCAGTTGTGATCACCTCGGTGGATAGTCCTTGCCCCTATGGGCTTAGTGCCACCAGTCCTGTGTATCTCATCAGCAGGGGCTTGCCATAATTATTCCTTCTCTTGTGGGAGAAAAGTGGAGGAAAGTATGATGTAAATATCAAGCCAGATTAAGTGACAAGACTGTGTAATATATTTGAATATTTTTAGATAATTATCAAGGTCTGAAGAGAAGGAGCCAAGACTCTTTTGATTTGAGATAGATCAGTGGGGGAGAATGGAACATGAACTGAACAATGCCTTCTGCTCCATCTACTTTCTGTAAAGGGAGGAGTGGAGCAGGGAAAGGAGTGGAGTCCTGCTCTGAAGTTTCCTGCTTTAAAGTTGTTCAGTACCAGGTATGGGGAGAGGATCTAGGGAGGTCAGCATAAAGTCTTGGCACTCTTGGGGTAGAAGGTGGGGCTGAGGTCTCAGAACTTGCCTCCAGAACAGGCAGGGGAGAGGGGTTGGTGAGGCAGCAGCTGTCTGCACTTGAGAAGGAGGGAGGGAGGAGGGGCCATAAGGTGGAGGTTGTGGCACTGGATCTGCCGCAGCTGAAATGGAATTGGGAGTGATAGGAGGTACACTGTGGTCAGAAGGGTTAAAGGAAGAAGAAGGAAAGTCTGAACAGGGATCAGGAGACATTACTTTAGGAGGGTGTTGTCCAGAGTGGGCGAAATGTATTTGAGAAGTAGAACAGAATTCACAGAGAGAGGGTCTATAGCAAAGAGTGAAGATAGCCTGAATACAAGGGATTTCTGACCACTTGCCGTTACAGCAGCAGAAGTTATCGAGGTCCCATAGAGTATTATAATCAAGAGTTCCATTTTCTGGCTATCAGGACCTATTATCAAGTCTGTATTGTGGCCAGATAGTGTTAGAATAGTAAATAAGTCTTTTTTTTTTTTTTTTTTTTTTGTCTAAACTCCCCTTGGAAGGCCAAGGCTTTTAGGTTTCAGAGAAGGCATCCTAGAGGAGTAGATTTTGAGGGCTGGGATTGAGAATTTCCCATTGAGACCAAATAGGAAGGGTAGACAAGGGCAAGGGAAAGCAATGAGAAAGGTCTGAGAGAAAAGGTGTCCCTGTTATCAGGACCTTCACAGAGAGCAATAATAGTCTGCTTTGAAATGGGTGTTCCCTATTTCCTCCCACCTAGTGCTAGGACCTGGGAATGAGGCAAGAGTGACAGACAGACAGAGAGAGACAGACACAGAGAGAGTGGTTCCAAGATAATGAGATTTTACTCACCCTCTCACCCTTGTAACCAATGGATGAAATGTGGGCCAGTGTGTGAATGTCAGTCCATCAAGGCAAGGGGAGAGTCCCATCCTTGGACTTGTCTCAGTTTCTTGGCAAGGTCCAGGGAGAGGGAAAGCGAGGGGATGACTGGCCTTTGAGAAAAACTAGCATCCTCCCTTTCTGACAGGGTCTTTCTTATACCACACCAATGAAAAATTTTCTGAAGGGATGGTTAATTTTTAGCCTGTAGCTGCGTCCTGCAGTCATGTAGCCAGAGGTCTAGAACCCAGTGGTCTGGTAGCCTTGAGAAGGTAGGCACTGGTGGGAAAACAAAATGTCATTTAGGCAATTTGGTCAGTTTCAAGGGTCACTGTGATTTTATTCTTTTAGAAGTCAACATAATGAGCCATTTTAACAATGAGTCTCCATGTAGGCCCTATCAATTATGGCTTCTTTTTTTTGTCTCATATTTAATGGGTCCTTAACTTAGGAGGTCTGTCATTCAATGGTTATTAAAGGAAGCTTTGTGGCAACCTCTTCATATCCACCCTAAGTCTGAGGAATGTCAAATATTTTCTCTATTGAAAATACAATCAATACTCTCCCATCAATGAACGTCTTTGCTGGGGGGTGTAGATTTAACCATTGGATCAACCCTTTAAGGACCTCCTTGTGTTTGCATTTTGATTGGGTTAAAACATGGCATTGCATGAATTCATTTATTTGGATAATGTCTTATTGGTAATTTTAAGAGACAAGGACCATGAGAGTGTGAGTCACAGGTAATTTTGATAGGAGATGAACAGAAGGAAGGAAAGTGGCAAAAACACTGTAATTACTTCATGTAAAAAACCAGAGGAATTGAGAGATGACACAATATCCACATATGGTTATATTTATGATAATGCAGATAGTACCAAAAATTCAAGGAAATATGAGAGTTTAAATCATCAAATGAAAGGATAACAATGAAACAAAATTTGTCTAATACAAGGGCATTACTAAGGAACCACCATACTTAATCAAAATGCTGACTCAACCTCGTGTAATCCTACATTTTGCTTTCATTTGGAAACTACAGTTTTCTAGCTATTTAAAGTGTTTTAGATGGGTCTCTGCATTTATAATTTAAACCTGACAGCTTCAAATGTGATGTTGGTAAAGGGAAATAAGATAATGTGCAGAAATAATCTGTCATGTTCAGAGCCATATGAAATCACTCAAAGTGACCTTTGTAAATGCTAACTATTACTGTTTTAGATCAGATTAGATTATGTTTATAGGACAGTACAATTGAACTGGCAGGTAAAATTAGGCATTAAGGTTTGTATATCTTCACAATCTGTTCTTTTCAAGATGTTCAGAGAAGGCCTGTATTTCTCTCTTTATGAGGAAAAATATTAAACCTATTTAAAGAGACTTTAAGAACTCTCAATTGCACATTTCCAGTCAGAGATGCAATGTAGTTCTTGTTGATAAAACTTTAGAAATAACTTGTAAAATCACTATAAACTCTTGGAAAACTCAGTTTATGTGTGTGTGTGTGTGTGTGTGTGTGTGTGTGTGTGTGTGTGTGTGTGT
>SNSB01092048.1:12776968-12793928 GCA_012922965.1 Capreolus pygargus
CTCTCTCTCTCTCTCTCTCTCTCTCTCTCTCTCCCTTGCAGACTTGGCCCCATCAAGGCCAGTCTTATGTGTCTTCTCTCGCCAATGCCATTCATCCTGAGGGTTCCCCTGGATCCTGCTGGGGCTGGACCCCAGCAAGATCACACTTCTGAGAGAAGTGGAAGTGGACTTTCTGCTGGTGATGACCAGGAAATTTCAGGTTGTCCGGAAAAAGATCATGCTTCTGAGAATGGATGAAACTGTAATTTGGTTAGGTATTAAGTCTTGGCTTGCTGACATGGGGTCTAATAGAAATGAGTCTGTTTTGGGGGGTTTTGTATCTTTTTCAACAACTGCTTTGGGGCCCAAGAACTGAAGAAATGACATAGAAGCAGAGCTTCTTATGTTTTTCCCACACACAATCAACAGAGGAAACCACCTTGGACTGGAATTTTGGGGCCCAAACCAAATAAGAGATGACAGACCAGATAGGCATATTACTCTCTTAGACTAAACAACAGTCTTGCCAACAATATAAAGCCAAATTTTAGCACATGCAAAGAGGATCAATAGGGACATCACTAACAACAGTAGTCAGAGAAACACCTTACTTTCTGGTCATTAGCATCATACCTAAGACCCTCTCTGACTTTGCCATGAGATAATGAGGCAGAGGCTAGCTACTGGAACTAGCAAAGAGAAACCTGCTTTAACAAGCATCCTCTGCCCGTATGTAATTTCAGTCCCTCAGAAGCAGAGGGAATCTCTAAGCAACCAGCATTCAGGCTGGGAAGAACTATTACATAAGGTGAACTGGAGGCTCTCTTTCCCCACCTAGAATTAGCAGACTCCTCATCCTCATCACCCCACTCCTGGAACACACCAGAAGAAAATTCATCAGCACCAGACACTAACAAACATAACAAAGTAACACCAAAAAGTTTCAAAAAATTAAACTACCAGTAGAACCACAACCCCAAAAAAGTAAGCCAAACAATCTAATTAGAACAACGGCAAAGGACATAAACAAATATTTCACTGAGGAGGATACACAGAAGACAGTATGTGTACAAATGTTAAACGTAGTCATCAGGGATAAGAAAATTAAAAACCTAATAAGATATCACTACATATATATCAGAATGCCTAAAATACAAATGTAACACCCAATGTAGGTGAGGATAGGGGGAAAGTGGTTAGCAAACATTTATTGGTGGCACTGTAAAAGTTATAGACACTATAAAAGGGTGATTTGAAGTTTCTTATAAATTAAACACATAGAGGGTAGTCCGAAGATGGCAGAGGAATAGGATGCGGAGACCAGTTTCTCCCCAACAAATTCATCAAAAGGTCATTTGAATGCTGAGCAAATTCTGCAAAACAACTTCTGAACACTGGTGAAGGCCTCCTTTTCAAAAGGAGGTAGGACAAAATTAAAAAGATAAAAAGAGAGACAAAAGAGTTAGGGATGGAGACTCATATGGAGGAGGAAGTCACGAAGGAGAAGTTTCCAAACACCAGGAAACCCTCTCACTGGCAGGTCTGTGGGGAGTTTTGGAATCTCAGAGGGCAACATAACTGGGAGAAAAAAAAAATAAGTAAAACCCACAGATTGCACAGCTAACTGTAACTACCAGCAGAGAAGTATCCCAGACACTTGTGTCTGTTCAGTGGGGGCTGAACAGGGAGGCACAGGCTACATTGCTTAGGATAAGGACCAGGCCTGGATGCCCTAAGGACAATCTGAGGGAGCTTATGTGAGATAGCAACCCAAACTGTGGGATAGCCAGAGAGAGAGAGAATTTTCCCACAAAAACCTCTAACGTAAGGCACTGCTGGGCCTGCTCACAGAACAAAGGACTGAGCGAATACCAGAGGAGAGCTAGCCAGCTGCGGACTGGCCCATCCCCCACTGGAGGCAGAGAGGCAGGCGAGCGATAGCCAGAGCTGGAAGGCCAGGGACAATCTTGGCCCCAGAGATGGCATCCTCTACCAAACTGTGAGCAGGCTCCCAGTTGCTAACCAAGTCTTCCTGGGACCCTGGATGGTTGACATCCAACAGGAGGGCTGCTGTCAGAGAATAGCTCCCCAGAGGAGACACACAGCACACCTGAAACATCACTCCTGCTGTGCACCAAGGAAACTGAGCGGCTGGATCTAGGGAGGTGATAAGATGCATCATCCCCCTGGGGAGAGTGTGCTTGTCAAGCACAGGGTCACCTGAGCTGCTTGGGCCTGGGAAGGGTACAAAATGCAGGGCCAACTGAGTCTGTGCCTTTGTGCAGTACCCAAGAACCTGAACCTGAGTGGGTTAGACCTGGAAAGTGCACAGAACCCAGGGCCTGCTTTACATAGTTCCCCTTCAGAGTAAGCTGGAGCCTGAGCAGTGTAGACTGGGAAAGCACATTTACCATGAGTGGGGGCAAACCCAGTGTAGCCCACACACCACAAGCACTCCCCACACACACCAGCGATATTTGTTTGCAGTGTTCCTCAATCCCCACAACACAACTGAACAAGTAAGCCTAAATAAGTGACCAACTTTGCCCCCTTGTGTCAGAGTGTACAATAGACACTGAAGAGACTTGAAAACAGAGAAAGCCAAAATAAACAAATAAGAGGGAACCTCTTTGGAAGTGACAGGTGCAACAAATTAAAACCCTGTAGTTTTCACCAACTACATTGGAAGTGGCCTACAGACCTTGAGAAGAAGTATAAGCTGGAACAAGGAACTATCTGAAACTGAACTGATCCCTCACTGCCCTGAAGAGCTCCAGAAAAATCCCTAGATATATCTTATTATTATCATTTTTATTTTTTTATTTTTAAGTTCTTTATTACTCATATAATTTTCATTTTTATAACCTAATATTACCTTGCAAAAAAAAGACCCTATTTTTAAAGCAAATTTCATACATTTTAAAAATAATTTTTGTGATTATGATTAGGTTCTTTAATATTGTATTCCTGAGAATCTAGCCTCTAGTCTAGATTTTTAATCTTTACTTTTTGGTATTTGTTATCAACTTTGTACCTTTAACAATCCAATCTTCACTTCTCATTTTTACTTAGGAGTATGTTTACTGGCTTGATTGCCCTCTCCCCCCTTTTGACTCTCCTTTTTCTCCCCCAGGTCAACTCTATCTCCTCTGTCCCTCTTCTCTTCTCTACCCAAATCTGTGAATCTCTTTGGGTGTTCCAGTCTGTCGAGAACACTAAAGGAACTGATTACTGGAGAGATCTGTCTCTCTTCTTTTGACTCCCCCTCTTCTCCTCTTTGTCACCTCTGTCTCTTTCCTCCCTCCTCCTTCTCTATGTAACTCTGTGAACGAATCTGGGAGTTCTAGACTGTGGAAAACACATAGGGAATTGATTACTGGCTAGATTCCTCTCTCCCATTTTGATTCCCCCTCTCCTCCTCCTTGTCACCTCTCTCCCTCCTCCCTCTTCTCTTCTCCATATAACTCTGAGATCCTGTCTGGGTTTCCCTCACCATGGAGAATCTTTTCTCCATTAACCTAGATGTTTTATCATCAGTGTGGTATGGATGGAAAAGTTGTGAGGCTATGGATGGAAAAGAATAAGAATGAAGACCAGAGGCAGGAGGCTTAAATGCAAAACTAGTGAACACACACACACACACACACACACACACACACACACACACACACAAACCTCCTGACTTCAGGGAATATTAATTGACAAGAGCTCATCCAGAAACCTCCATACCTACACTGAAACCAAGCTCCACCAAAGAGCCAACAAGTTTCAGAGCAAGACATACCAAGCTAATTCACCTACAACACAGGAATGTAACCCTGAGCATTAAAATACAGGCTGTCAAAAGTCACACCAAACCCATAGAAACTCAAAATTCACTACTGGACACTGCACTGCATTCCAGAGAGAAAAGACCCAGCTCCACCCACCAGAACACTGATGCAAGCTTCCCTAACCAGGAAAACTTGACTAGCCAATTGTCCAACCCCACCCACAGGGAGGAACCTCCACAATAAAGAGGAACCACAAAATTCCAGCATACAGAAAGGCCACCCCAAACACAGAAATCTAAACAAAATGAAAAGGCAGAGAAATATTCAGCAGGTAAAGAACATGATAGATGCCCACCACACCAAACAAAGGAGGAGAGGATAGGGAGTCTATCTGAAAAAGAATTCCGAATAAGTATAGTAAACATGATCCAAAATCTTGAAAACAAAATGGAGTTGCAGATAAATAGTCTGGAGACAAGGATTGAGAAGATGCAAGAAATGTTTATCAAGGATCTAGAAGAAATAAAAAAGAATCAAACAATAATGAATAATGCAATAACTGAGATCAAAAGCACTCTGGAGAGAACCAACAGTAGAATAACTGAGGGAGAAGATAGGATACATGAGTTAGAAGATAGAATGGTGGAAATAAATGAAGCAGAGAGGAAAAAAAGAAGAAATAGTTAAAAGAAATGAGGACAACCTCAGAGGCCTCTGGGAAAATGTCAAATGCCCCAACATTCGAATCAAAAGAGTACCAGAAGACAAAGACAAAAAGAAAGACCATGAGAAAATGCTTGAGGATATAATAGTTGAAAATTTCCCTAAAATAGGGAAGAAATAGCCACCCAAGTCCAAGAAATCCAGAGACTCTCAAACAGGATAAACCCAAGGCGAAACACCCCAAAACACATACTAATTAAATTAACAAAGATCAAATACAAAGAATAAATATTAAAAACAGCAAGGGAAAAACAACAAATAACTTGCAAGGGAATTCCCATAAAGATAACAGCTGATCTTTCAATAGAAACTTGTCAGACCAGAAGGGAATGGCAGGACATATTGAAAGTGATGATAGAGAAAAACCTGCAAACCAGATTACTGTACCCAGCAAGGATCTCATTCAGATATGAAGGAGAAATAAAAGGCTTTACAGACAAGCAAAAGCTGAGAGAATTCAGCACCACCAAACCATCTCTTCAACTAATGCTAAAGGAATTTCTCTAGACAGGAAACACAGAAAAGGTGTATAAACTCAAACCCAAAACAACCAAGTAAATGGCAATGGGATCATACTTATCCATAATTACCTTAAATGTAATATATTGAAAAATCAATATAGTGAAAATGAATACACTACTCAAAGCAATCTATAGATTCAATGCAATCCATATCAAGCTACCAACGGTATTTTTCAGAGAACAAGAACAAATAATTTCACAAATTGTATGGAAGTACAAAAAACCTCGACTGGCTAAAGCAATCTTAAGAAAGAAGAATGGAACTGGAGGAATTAACCTGCCTGACTTCAGACTATACTGCAAAGCTACAGTCATCAAGAGAGTATAGTAGTGGCACAAAGACAGAAATATAGATCAATGGAAAAAAAAATAGAAAGCCCAGAGATAAATTCACACACCTATGGACACCTTATCTTTGACAAAGGAGGCAAGAATATACAGTAGAGAAAAGACGATCTCTTTAACAAGTGGTGCTGGGAAAACCAGTCAACCACTTGCAAATTAATGACAGTAGAACACCATACACAAAAATAAACTCAAAATGAATTGAATATCTAAACATAAGACCAGAAACTATAAAACTCCTAGAGGAAAACATAGGCAAAACTCTCTGACACAAATCACAGTAGGGTCCTCTATGACCCACCTCCCAGATTAATGGAAATAAAAGCAAAAATAAACCAATAAGATCTAATTAAACTTAAAAGCTTTTGCACAATGAAGGAAACTATCATCAAGGTGAAAAGACAGCCTTCAGAAAGGGAGAAAATAATAGCAAATGAAGCAACTGACAAAGAATTAATCTCAAACATATACAGGCAACTCCTGCAGCTCAATTCCGGAAAAATAAATGACCCAATCAAAAAATGGGCCAACTAATTAAACAGACATTTCTCCAAAGAAGACATGTCAAAGAAATACATGGAAAGATGCTCAACATCACTCATTATCAGAGAAATGCAAAACAAAACCACAGTGAGGTACCATCTCACACCAGTCAGAATGGCGGCTGTCCAAAAGTCTACAAGCAATAAATGCTGGAGAGGATGTGGAGAAAAGGCAACCCTCTTACACTGTTGGTGGGAATGCAAACTAGCACAGCCACCATGGAGACCAGTAAGGATATTCCTTAAAAAACTGGAAATAGAACTGCCATATAACCCAGCAATCCTACTGCTGGGCATCCACACTGAGGAAACCAGAATTGAAAGGACACATGTACCCCAAAGTTCATCATAGCACTGTTTGCAATAGCTAGGACATAGATGGCAACCTAGATGTCCATTGACAGATGAATGGATAACTGTGGTGCATATGTACGGTGGAATATTACTCAACTATTAAAAAGAATACATTTGAATCAGTTCTAATCAGGTGAATGAAACTGGAGCCTATTATACAGACTGAAGTAAGTCAGAAAAAAAAAAAAAACATGTCAATACAGTATATTAACACACACAAGAACACAGATAAATTATATATATATAATTTATAAAGGTGGTAATGATGACCCTATATACGAGACAACAGAAGAGACACAGATGAGATGTAAAGAACAGTCTTTTGGACTCCACAGGAGAAGGCGAGGGTGGGATGATTTGAGAGAATAGCATTGAAGCATGTATATTATCATATGTGAAACAGATCGCCAGTCCATGTTTGATGCATGAGAAAGGGTGTTCAGGGTTGGTGCACTGGGACGTCCCTGGGGATGGGATGGGGAAGGATGTGGGAGGGGGTTTCAGAATGGTGAATACATGTACACCCATGGCTAATTCATGTCAATGTATGGCAAAACCCACTACAGTATTGTAAAGTAATTAGCTTCCAATTAAAATAAATTAATTAATTTGAAAAATAAATGAATTAATTAAACACATAATTACTATGTGTACATGCATGCTAAGTTCCTTCAGTCTTGTCTGCCTCTTTGCAACCCTATGGATTGTAGCCCGCCAAGCTCCTCTGCCCATGGGATTTCCAAGCAAGAACATTGGAATGAGTTGTCTTGCTCTCCTCCAGGGGATCTTCCTAATCCAGGGATAGAATCCAGGCCTCATATCTCCTGCATTGGCAGGCAGGTTCTTTACCACTGTCACCACCTGGGAAGCCCTATGATTGCTATACAACCCAATAATTCCACTCCTGGTCATTTATCACAGAGAAATAAAAAAAAAAAAAAAAAAAAAAAAAACTTCAGCTTAGTTCATGTCAGTTGCTCAGTTGCGTCTGACTCTTTGTGACCCTATGGACTACAGCACGCCAGACTTCCATGTTCATCGCCAGCTCCCAGAGGTTGTTCAAACTCATGTCCATCGAGTTGGTGATGCCATCCAACCATCTCATCCTCTGTTGTCCCCTCTCCTCCTGCCTTCAATCTTCCCCAGCATCAGGGGCTTTTCCAATGAGTCGGTTCTTAGCATCTGGTGGCCAAAGTATTGGAGTTTCAGCTTTAGCATCACTCCTTCCAGTGAACATTCAGGACTGATTTCCTTTAGGATTGACTGGTTTGATCTCCTTGAATACCAAGGGGCTCTCAATTGTCTTATCAAACACCACAGTTCAAAAGCATGAATTCTTTGACACTCACCTTTCTTTATGGTCCAATTCTCACATCCATACATGACTACTGGGAAAACAAAAACATAGCTTTGACTAGACAGACCTTTATCAGCAAAGTAATGTTTCTGCTTTTTAACATGCTGTCTAGGTTTTTCACAGCTTTTCTTCCAAGGAGCAAGCATCTTTTAATTTCATGGCTTCAGCCAGTCACCATCTGCAATGATTTTGGAGCCTAAGAAAATAAAGTCTGTCACTGTTTCCATTGTTTCCCCATCTGTTTGCCATGAAGTGATGGGACCATATGTCATGATCTTAGTTTTTTTTTAATGTTGTATTCCACACAAAAATCTGTACATGCATATTCAAAATGGTCATAATTGGTTAACAGTTGACTCAAAAAGATTAACCAAATTGTGGTACTTCCATACTATGGAATAATACTCAACAATAAAATCTAACACCAAATCTGTGCAACAGCCTGGATGACTCTTCAGGAAATTAAGCTAAATATAAATAAATAAATAAATTTTATATACTGGATGTGTGTGTATGTGTGCACTTATTTGCTCAGTCATGTCTGACTGTTTGTGACCCCATTGACCATAGCCCACCAGGCTCTTCTGTCCATGGGATTCTTCAGGCAAGAACACTGCAGTGGCTATTCCCCTTCTCTAGGGGATCTTCCCTACCCAGGGATCAAAACCCAGTCTCTTGCATTGCAGGCAGATTCTCTACCATCTGAGCCATCAGGGAAGTCCATATATTGGATAATGCTATTATATAACATTTTTGAAAGGACAATTTTAGGAGTGGAAAATGAATTGTGGTTGACAGGAGTTAGAGACAGATGAGAAGGGAGATGACTAGTGATGAAGAGTGACAGGAGAGGGGCTTATCTGGAGGTCCAGTGGTTAAGAACCCACCTGCCAATACAGGGGACATGCGTTTGATCCCTGGTCTAGGAATATCCTGCATTTTGCAAAGCAACTAAGCCATTGTGCCACAAGCACTGAAGCCCACACTCCTAGAGCTTGTGCTCCACAGCGAGAGAAGCTACTGCAATGAGAAGCTCAAGCACCACAATGAAGAGTAGCCTCCACTTGCTGCAACTAGACAAATTCCTCAAACAGCAATGAAGACCCAGCACAGCCAAAAATAACTAAAGAAAACATTTTTCTAAAGTTAATAGGAGGAATTCTTGTGGTGATGCAAATGTCTGTATCTTAAGTATATGATATTAGTTCCTTGATTGCAATTGTATTATAGTATTGCACAATGTTATTATTGGGGATAATGGGTAGAGGGTACATGAGATCTTGGTACTATTTATTACAAGTGCATGTGTATCATGGTATTTTATTTTATTTATTTTATCTCAAGATAAAATATTTAGTTAAATATTATATACTTTTTTGAATTGAGTAAAATGTCAAAACTAATTTGACCAAGAAATATTTTAAAGTTCTAAAGAATTAGACATTTAGAGCATTTAATTTTTCTTTCAGTATTCATTAGAATGACAATATTCTTGAGACCAGAACTTCATTCCAAATTTATAATAGGTTTTCCTTGGACATCTTAAAAAGTATAGCTTTGATAACTTTTTATTGGCATTTATTTATATATTAATTACTCTTGTCATAATCCTTTTCTTTTGTCCCTTTCCATTGCCCACCTGTTTATTAACCTGTATTTGTTGTATTTTGATCAATTTTGAATCTTGTTTATTTTGGGTAGTTGTCCATGATTGACCTATTAATAGTTTCATGGATTTCCATCTCCTTTCAATAGCCAAAAATTTATAGTCTACATCATCATATGTGTTAATCTAATCTCTCTTATCTTTAAGAATATTTTTCCACCCTCAGTCACAGTATATTTTTGACAATGACTTGATGTATTTTTGGTTCTTAAAAACGTGGGACTCAATACTATTTGCATCTAGAGTAGGTAAAGACCAGAAATCCTGCTGTATGTCCTACAATGCTCAGAATAGTCCCCAGAGCAAAGAATTATCTGACCCAAAATTCCAGTAGTGCTGAGGTTAAAAAAAAAAAAATTCTAATTGCTAACACAATAATTCTCCATTACTGATAATTGTTGATAAGGGCTTCCTTGAGATCTCAGTTGGTAAAGAATGCACCTGCAATGCAGGAGACCCTGGTTCAATTGCTGGGTCAGGAAGATCCGCTGGAGAAAGGATAAGCTACCCACTCCAGTATTCTGGCCTAGAGAGTTCCATGGACAGCAAAGAGTCAGACATGACTGAGCAACTTTCATTTCCACTTTTCATTTACCAGAAACAAAAGCAAACAACTTGATTTCTTCGATGAAAACTATTTACAATGCCTTTCTGGATGGCTCCATTTCGCTGTTTCTAAATTTTCCAAACTAATTATGTGAAAAACAAAAATCATTATTTTCCCCCAACACTTTATGCATAATTAATACAATTAATTTTTATCATTCTTTTAGTTTTGTAAATTAGAAAATAACAGATCAAATTCGGGTTTATCTCATCCTTAAAGTGCAACATTTAATTAGCTAATAAAACTGGACACCTTCTGGTGCAACCATAATGAAATTTTCATAACCATTTGAGCTTATTGCCTTTAAATATCTAGGGCCTTTGTACATACACTTTATTCCTAAGTTTTACTCTCCTTGCTTTTGTTAACCCATTATTTTTATCATAAAAATTCCTTACTTATCCTTCAAGAACTAGTTCAAGCACCATTTGTGTGGAAACTTTCTTCATGCCCCTTCTTCTGAGTTTTCATGGAATTTCTATAGCACTTATAATTTGTGTTTTATGTATTCCCACATCTCCCATGCCATTCAGTAAGATTATGAAAAGATAATTATTCATCTTTGTATTCTTGTGCTCAGCACATTACCTGACACTGTAGATACCTAGAAGGATTAACTGTATTAAATAACAAGTAGTTAATTGGATAAATGTATGAATATAAAACAATGCAACACAATTCAAATTGGAGTTATACAGATATTATTGTCTATATCAAGGAGAAAAAAGTGCCTTCTGAATTCCATTAGATATCACCAACTATACATAAATATTATTTAGAAAGATATTTCTGAAAGTTAACACTTCCAAATTGTTAAAATTTATATAAAGTAAAAACTCTATGAATTATAATCTACTGTATGTGTTCTAAAATCTTTTTCTAATTGGGTATAAACAAACACTCTCCCATATAGAACACTCACAATAACATTTATAGTTTAATGAGTAATAAATACTTTAAAAACTTAAATTCTTGTACACCAAATTCAACTCTAACAGAGGTATTCATTGTTAATCCATTTGGAATAGACTAACATCAATAATTTCTACTTGCCACCAAAAATTTGTCAATTGTATTGATCATGTATAGACATTGAAAATGACTTCTGCTTCTGTACAAAAATTACTTAAAATCATTTACAAAATCAGTTGAAGCACACTGTCCCTGGTGGCTCAGACGGTAAAGCATCTGCCTACAATGCAGGAGACCCAGGTTCAATCCCTGGGTCCGGAAGATCTTCTGGAGAAGAAAATGCCAACCCACTGCAATATTCTTTCCTGGAAATCCTATGGACAGAGGAGCCTGGTGGGCTACAGTCCATGGGGTTGCCAGAGTCGGACACAACTGAGCGACTTCACTCACTCACTTACATATATACAACTTCTGTATTTTCTCCAAAATTTTATTAAGATAAAGCAGCGTAGTAATTTGCTAATTTACTGATGCTTACACTTTAAATAATAATATGAATGTTAATCTTTCCATATCTAAATGTTTGATATTTGGATTCAGGAAAAGCAGACAATATCCATAAACTACTCATCAGACTATGCACCTACTTTTCATACTATAAGAGTTGTTATAAGAGTTGTTTAAGGCTGGCCTACAGTTGGAAGCTTTAAGGATGTTTCTTTATTCATTTGACCCCCATTGGATGGGAGTTCAGATACGTAAAGTACTTGAAATTTAGATTAGTCATTTATCTTTGTTAATAACCTACTAAAAGGGTTTCTGGATGAAGACATCAAATTATTTGACTAAGATGAATTTTTAATTACCTATCAAGGACAGTTATTCTTACATCCTAAACCATACTTCATAGAAGAGAGTAAAATGATAACTTAAAAGTGCATTTTCAGAGTAAAATTTCTGATTCAAATTTTTAAGAAAATTATTTTATTAGAAACATATGTCATTCAATGAAAACATTTCTAATTTAAATTAATTGGATAAGCACTAATTGCCTTAAGTGAGTAGCTAATCACTGTGATTGGTACATCTCTGCTTTATTTATAGACACTCCTATATAACTCCTTATAGATGTGAATGTATTAATTTATTCCTTTATTATTTCTTTATGCTATATGCTGAAAGTTTTGTTTGACACTGGAATTACAAAGATGATTGATAACTAGTCTTACACTCAAGAAGTTCATAAAATAGTAGAATAGACACATTTATAAAATAAAAATTGTGTAAGGGAAAATGAGGTTTCTATATTTTTATAACCTAGTTAGTATTAAACCAGATATATTAACAAGTCTTTCTTATAAACTAGCTTTCTGAAGCTATGAGAAAATGCAATAAAAATTACAGGATGTATGGGAAAAGGAGTTTTAACCATGAAAACAAAGAGAAAAAGACCATGGCAATTTTAAGAATCTTTAATTTCTAAACATGGCTATCCAGAGTAATTCTGCTTAAGTTTTTCTTTTTTTTTTTAACAAGTTAACAATTTTAATGATTTTTTAATAATTTTTAATCTGGTGAGTGATTAATATTTGATTTGGAATCAAATAAATTTTAATTTTTGAGATTTTTAATTCCCCTAATAAGAGTCAATTTGAGCATTTATGGCTTAGTAGACAATGTCTTTTTATATTTATATAGTAAAAAAATAAAGAAAATTTCATATATATATATATATATATATATATATATAGAGAGAGAGAGAGAGAGAGAGAGAGAGAGATGTTCAAATGTACATATCACAATAGAGTGCAAAAATTGCTTCCATTTCCCCCAAAATTCTGCCCTTGAGCCAAAAGATATGACAGAGTAACAGTCAATGTTAAAGTTATTTATTTTTTTTTCTTACAAAGGCTTTAGAAACATTCCATCAAGCCTTTATAATTTGTTATGCAAATTTTTACATTTATAAATGTATTTAGCATATTATATCATTCATGTGTTCTAAACAGTAACTACAAATAGCTCTGAAACATTCAATTCTCAAAGATCCAATGTTTTCAATAAAACTTGTCCATTGTGATTTTTTGCTTATAAAAATCTAACTTACACATTGCTACATTACAGATTGAGTTACAAAAAAGCAATATATAAGAATACTTCCCCTTTGTATATATGCACTATAGTAGAAAGCATATAATTTTTTATTTTGCCAAATAATTATACATGCCACTCATGAAAAACTGTCATTGAATTTTACTTCTGATTGTGGCCAAAATAAATTTTCAAAATTTTCAGACCTTTAATATAAAATATTTATAATTTTATGGCTAGAAGTAATCTTAGAACTAGTAAAATCTCCCTATTTCAGAAATAAACTTGAAGTCACAAAGGGTTTAAACACTTCCTTAATATTATGTACATAAATAACAGCAGGATAAGGAGTAGAAACCACATTTATTTACTATTCATTTATCATTTTTGCTCTTTTCCATCACTGGCTTCATGAAAAATAAATGTGAAAAAAAAAAAACCTAAACAAGAAAATTTAATATAGTTGTTGTGTATATATTTTATATATTCCTTCTAGGTGGTCAAATTACAACTTTATACACCCCCCCCCCCACACACACACATATGTGTACTTGGAGAATCCAAATAGCAGGCATCTTTGGGACAGCTTTTACTAACTTGAGGCCCAAGTGGGTTTACTTAGGCTTTTTTAAACAACAAATATGACAGGAGAAACTGCCCTTGAACATATTTTTTTCATCACCACAAGTTGATTAATGGATTCATGAACATAACAATAAATAAATCAAATGCATATGAAGAGTCGTCTTAATATTTCCTAGGCTTATGTAGTAACCTACTAGTAAAAGAAAATTAGAGAAGATGGCAGAGGAATAGGACGGGGAGACCACTTTCTCTCCTACAAATTCATCGAAAGAACAATAGAACGGTGAACAAAGTTTACAAAACAACTTTGGATTGCTAGCAGCGGACATCAGGTGCCCAGAAAAGCAGCCCATTGTCTTCGAAGGGAGGTAGGAAAAAATATTAAAGATTAAAAAGGGAGACAAAAGAACTAGGGATGGAGACCCGTCCCAGGAAGGGAGTCTTAATAGAGGAAGTTTCCAATCACCAGGAAACCCTCGCGCTGGCGGGTCCAGGGGAAGTTTTCAAATCTCGGAGGGCAACCTAACTGGGAGGAGAAATTAAATAAGGCCCACAGATTACGTGCCTAAAAGCAACTCCCAGCAGAAAAGTATCCCAGACACTCGCACTCGCCACCAGCAAGTGGGGGCGAAACGGAGAGGAGCGGGCGGCATTGCTTAGGGTAAGGACCAGCCTGAAGGCCCTGAGAGCAGTTGGAGGGAGCTTTTTTTAAACTGTGGGAGAGCAAGGAAAAATTAACTGGCTGGAACACACCGCCAGCGGTTCACAAAACAAAGGGACTGAGAAACTGCAGAGAAGAGCCGCCCCATCCCCGCTGGAGGTAGGAGGCAGGGAGGATGGGAAAGGGGCAAACTCAGCCCCAGAGAAGCCACCCCCTCCCACACTGTGAACAGGCCCCCGGTTCCTATCTAAAGACTTCCTGAGACCCCACCAGAGGCGCGCGCTGGGGTCGCGGAGGGAAAAGGCACGCCGCACTGGGGGAGAGTGCGCCAAGCCTCTGGCTGCCTGAGCTGCTCGCAGCGGAGGGAAAACGTGCACTGCACCAGGGGAGAGGCCGCACAAACCTCGGGCTACCTGGGCCGCTCGCCGCAGAGGGAAAAGGCGTGCTGCACCCGGGGAGAGCATGCACAAACCTTTGGTTGCCTGAGCCGCTTGCCGTGGAGGGAAAAGGTGCACCACACCTGGGGAGAGGCCGCCCGAGACTATGGCCGCCTGGGCCGCTCGCCTTGGAGGGAAAAGGCGTGCCACACCCGGGGAGAGGCCGCCAAAACTTCTGGCTGCCTGGCCGGAACAGGGGGAGTGCTCCACACACACAGCAACATTTGCCTGCAGAGCCCTGCCCTCCCTGCAGCAGGACTGAACTGAACTAGCGAAACTAAATAAGAGATCACCCCTGCCTGCCTGTGTCAGGGCGGAAATTAGACACCAAAGAGACGGCAAACAGAAGCCAAATAAACAAAGGGAACTGCTTCACAAAGGACCTGTGCAACAGATTAAAATCCCTGAAGGTAACACCGACTACACTGGAAGGGGCCTATAGATATTGAGAAGTGTGAGCGGGAAAAAGGAGCTATCTGAAATTGAAATGAACCTACACTGACTGCAACAGCTCCAGAGAAATTCCTAGATATATATGTATTTTTTTTGTTAAATTAGAAAAAAAGTTTTTTTCTCTTTTTTTTCTTTTTTCTTTTTTTTAAATTTTTTCTCTTTTATTTTCTTTTAAACTTCCCTACTACTCCCCCATTACTCCTCAACTTTCATTTTCATATATTCTTATCATTTTTTTCAATTAGGGAAAAAAAAATTGTTTTTCTTTCTTTTTTTTTTTCTTTTTCTTTTTCCTCTTTCTTTTTTTTTCTTTTCTTTTTCTTGTTTTTCTCTCCTATTTGCTTTTAAAGTGCTCTAATACTCCTCCATTATTCCTTAATTTTCATTTTCATCTCACTATAACCTTGCAAAAAAAAAAAAAAGAAGAGGAGAGAGAGAAGCCCTATTTTTAAAATGAACTTCATATATATTACTAAATTGTGGGTTTTTGTTTTTGTTTTTAAATATTTTATTTTCAAGAGTCTAACCTCTACGCTACTTTTTTTAATCTTTGTTTTTCAGTATGTGATATAAATTTTGGACATTTAAGAATCCAATATTCAATTCCGATTTCTATTCAGGAGTGTGTTGATTATGCTCTTCCACTTTTGACTCTCTGTTTTCTACCTCAGAACAACTCTATTTCCTCCTTTACCCTTCACTTCCCAATCCAATTCTGTGAATCTTTGTGGGCGTCTGGGCTACGGAGAACACTTTGAGAACAGATAACTGTGTAGATCTGTCTCTTTCCTCTTGAGCCCCCCTTTCTCTCCTCCCACTCACCTCCATCTCCTTCCTCCCTCTCCTATTCTTCATGTAACTCTGTGAACCTCTTTGGTTGTCCCTCATGGTGGAAAATCTTTTCACCATTAACCCAGAAGTTTTATTATCAGTGCTGCATAGTTGGAGAAGTCTTGAGACTATTGGTAGAATAAAACTGAAATCCAGAGGCAGGGGACTTAAGCCCAAAACCTGAGAAAACCAGAAAACTCCTGACTACACAGAACATTAAGGAATAAGAGTCCATCCAAAAGCCTCCATACCTACACCAAAACCCAAGAGCCAAGAAGCTCCAGAACAAGACATACCACATAAATTCTATAGTAACACAGGAACATAGACCTAAGTGTCAACATACAGGCTGCCCAAAGTCACACCTAACACATAGACCCATTGCAAAACTCATTAATGGGCACTCCATTGCACTCCAGAGAGAAGAAATCCATTTCCATGCACCAGAACACTGACACAAGCTTCCCTAACCAGGAAACCTTGACAAGACAATCATCCAACCCCACCACTGGGTAAAATCTCCACAATAAAAAGGAACCACAGACCAGCAGAATACAGAAAGCCCACTTCAGACACAGCAATCTAAACAAGATGAAAAGGCAGAGAAATACCCAACAAGTAAAGGAACATGAAAAATGCCCACCAAATCAAAAAAAAAAAAAGAGGAGGATATAGGGAATCTATCTGAAAAAGAATTTAGAATAACGATAATAAAAATGATCCAAAATCTTGAAAACAAAATGGAGTTACAAATAAATAGCCTGGAGACAAAGATTGAGAAGATGCAAGAAATGTTTAACAAGGACCTAGAAGAAATAAAAAAAGAGTAAATTAAAAATGAATAATGCAATAAAGGAGATCAAAATCACTCTGGAGGGAAGAGTGAGTAGAATAAGAGAGACAGAAGATAGGATAAGTAAGGTAGAAGATAAAATGGTGGAAAGAAATGAAGCAGAGAGGAAAAAAGAAAAAAAGAATCAAAAGAAATGAGGACAACCTCAGGGACCTCTGGGACAATGTGAAATGCCCCAACATTTGAATCATAGGAGTCCCAGAAGAAGAAGACAAAAAGAAAGGCCATGAGAAGTTACTCGAGGAGATAATAGCTGAAAACTTTCCTAAA
>SNSB01092048.1:12798928-12827256 GCA_012922965.1 Capreolus pygargus
TTTAGAAAGATGTTAATGATAACCCTATATGCAGAACAGAAAAAGAGACACAGATGTATATAACAGTCTTTTAACCTCTGTGGGAGAAGGCGAGGGTGGGATGTTTCAAGAGAACAGCATCAAAACATGTATATTATCTATGGTGAAACAGATCACTAGCCAAGGTTGGATGCATGAGACAAGTGCTCGGACCTGGTGCACTGGGAAGACCTAGAGGGAGCGGGTGGAGAGGGAGGTGGGAGGGGAGATCGGGATGGGGAACACATGTAAACCCATGGCTGTTTCATTTCAATGTATGACAAAATCCACTACAAATAAAAAACAATAATAAAAAAAAAGAAAAGAAAATTAGAGAAACAAATGGAACATAGTGAACCCCATGTTTCTGTTCAGCTTGCCAGATGACTAAAAGTGCTATTTGCTTGGCAGAGTATTTTTTCTTCCTGACATAAAACTGATCATTAGAGCTATTGAACAACACTCAACTGAAGAGTTGCACACTGCATAGCTATAGGCTAATATTTATTTTTTGCATATCAGTTAGCCAAAAACCAATGATCATATTTGGGTGATTCAAATTGAAAGAAGTACATGGAATGAAAAATTGAGATGAAAGATATGTAGTGTCATGTTTTAAAGTGAAAGTGCAAGCTGCTCAGTCATTACTGACTCTCTGAAACCCCATGGACTATAGCCTCCCATGCTCCTCTATTCATGGAATTCTCCATGCCAGAATATTGGAGTGGGTAGCTGTTCCCTTTTCCAGGGAAATCTTTCCAACTCAGAGATCAAACCCAGGTCTCCTACAATGCAGGCATATTCTTCACCGTCTGAGCCACCAGGTAAGCCCAGTGTTGTGTTTAATACTTGATGATAAAAATATGGCCTATTAGAAGCAAACCACTCACATAGCACCCCCTACTGAGGTCTCCAGATTCTTGTTATCAGATTGTGCAATTAACTTTATTTAGATTACTTTGTACTTTATTATAGTTTTAAATTAATGCAGCAACTAACAGTATTTAATACAGAGCCGTGTATGTCACCATTTGCAGATGCAGTTTTTTCAACAGAGGCAAGGCAGATATTTTTCCAGTTAGTAATAGGTCATGTCACTCTTGGGGACTCTTATTTTTATCAGCCTTTCTGTTTCTTCACTGTTGCACAGGTTCCACAGAACATTTTTGTACTTATAACTATTACATGTGGATATTAAGGGGGTGTGATTTTAAAAGTTTCTGATGAGGTGTTATTTGACTAAGATACAAATATTCATCACAATTAATTTCCTAATTATAAGCTAAATTTTAGGTGAGAAATGGTTGGACTCTCTCATAAGAGCTTTAACAGTTTTAGAAAATATACTATTTATGTATAAAATACAAAAATGTACTTCTAACATGACTGAATGAGGTGATGCAGATTCCTTTCCTGCTAAAAACAAACAAACAAAAAAATAGACTATGATCTTAAAAGAAAAATAAATTCCCAAGTTCTAGAAATAAAACAGAAACTCAAAGCCAGAGGAGACAATTAAGGCAAATGTTACAGTTGTTCTTGTGACTGTTAGACCTAGCATTAAAGGCTTTAGTTTTAATATCCAGAAATATAGAAGATATATGGCCTGTGATCTGCCTAAAGTGGAATGCTAGTCATAAGAACCTGAATAAAACCAGTACCATTATTTTTAATTCACAAGAAAGACTAGAAAATTTCTTCCTATACACATCCTTTGGTATTCTAGATAGGAAAAAAAAATAGAATAAAGAGAAACAAAAGAAAAGAAACATCTTAAGAAATTGAAACCACAACAATGTCTTAAAAATAGATACAAGCTTTAAAGTGGTAATATGTATTTAGTGTAAGAATTCTGAGATAAAAATTAACAATAGGAAGAAGAAAAAAATGGTCTCATATTTATGAAACCACTGGATACATAACAAAAATTAAAAAAAGAAAATAAATCAATAAAAAACCTTGATTAAATACAGTCAGGAGACCAGAAGGGAAAGGAATACTCTTATGCTCTCTGCCAATAGCAGAGTCCAATAAGAATAAGAAAGACTTGCTTTTCTTTTCTAGAAAGAGCTCAGCCAATTAGAGACTGTCCTAATTGAGCCAATGAAAAGTCATAGACTCTTTGCCCTCCCAACTTCCCTTTTAATTTTATTCTGGCTCAACATGGTTGCAGACAACAAACTACACTCTTTTGTTAATCCCAAATAAACCTATTTTTTTTTCTGGATAAACAATGAGCAGACTAATTGCTTTAGGTCAACAAAACCATTTCTAGGAAAAGTACTGTGGTATATAGATTTTTTTTTTCTTTATTTAATAGGTGGAGGGGGCAGAGAAGGGTTTGCTTTCATTGAAGAAGAGCTTACAAATAATGTTCAAATCCCTTAGGGAATAAATTACAAAAAAGGAAATTCAGCAAAGCAAAAACCAGGAGAATTTTTATTTAAATTATTAGATATAATAAGATAGTATGAAAAATACCAAAAATTAGCATGTTTATAATGAATTATGAGTAAGAGAATCCAAGAAGGGAAAAAATGTAAAGAAAGAAGAGGACTTTATGGCAATAAAAGATGGCATTTATAATTAAATAAATAAATATTACCTGTTGGAAAACAAAACAAAGATTCTTATATTGAATTTAATTGAAAAACACTCTTGACATATATTTTGTTTTTATGAGAGAATAATGTGTATCAGAATTATCCTACTTTGGAAACAAGTAGAAATTCCAAAAAAAGGACTCATATAAAACAACTGCTTAAAGTTAAAGAGGAATGATAATACAGCCAGGATCCAAAGCATTGTCTTCATTAAGAAAAAGCAATCTCACAATACAGTCTCTATATTCACACTGGATTTTTCACTGAGCATTTATCTAATATGTGACACGGGAAATTTCACGTCAAAACTGGTGGTATTACTAGATTGAGAAGAGTCTCAAGTTCAGATGTGTAGATGTGGTTGGAACTTGAGGTGCAAAATCCCATGGAGGAGGGAATAAATAAATAAAATAAAATAAATAAATAAATAAATTGCACATAAATAAGACCAAAATTATGTCTACAAACTCCCTTCATAAATGACAGTCTCTTAGGCTGTTCATGTGCAGAAAGGACCCCAAGGGACTCAGAAGAGAGACTAGAGAGATTAATAGAGATTTCATCAAGCACTCAACATCTGAGGACTGAAGGTCAAAATCAAGCCCTTTCAAGGTAACATTAAAGCCCTGCCATAGCTCCAAGTTCCTTTTATTTGGGAGGGCATAAAGGGCTATCCTGGTCTTCCCAGTTGGCACTAGTGGTAAAGAACCTGCCTGCCAATACAGGACACTTAAGAGACATGGGTCCAATCCCTAAGTTGAAGAGATCCCCTGGAGGAGAGCAAGGCAACCAACTCCAGTATTCTTTCCAGGAGAATTCTATGGACAGAGGAAACTGGCAGGCTATGGTCCATGGGGTTACATAGGATTGGATATTACTGAAACAACTTAGCATGCATGCAAAGGGCTGCCCTAAGAGAAATATTCATATTTTAGGAGTTAAGGCCATAGGAGCAGGGAAAATGCAGTAACAGTACGACAGAAATAGGCCAACCATAAATAAATCCTAAAATAGATCCTTTGCTAGATTATCAGCTAGTTTACTATATGCCTATCAAGGAAAAAATTAACTCTCTTTGAAAAAAGATAGAATTATCCAGACCCTCAACATTTTTCTTTTACAATGCCTGACATTTAATAAAAAAAAAAAAAAAGAAAGAAAGAAAGAAAGAAAAGAAAAACAGATCAGGTGAGTGAAAACTCAGAGGAGGGAAAAATCAATAGACCAAGAATAGCAGATGATTAAGTTACTTGGATTATTGGAGAAAAGCTTTAAAATAACTATGAGTAATATATTAAAAAAAAAAAAAAAAGGAAAATGGGGACTTTCAAGATGACTGAGGAATAGATCAGGAGTCCACCTTCTCCCCCACAAATGTATCAAAAAATCATCTGCATGTGAAACAATTCCCACAGAATATCTGGACACTGTAGGCAAATCAATCCACTCAGAATGAGGTGAGGAAAAATATTTTTTTAAAAATGAGGCAAAGGATTTTGGGATAGAGGCCCTTGTCCTGGGTAGGGAGTCATGGAGGAGAAATTTTCACACACTAGGGAACCCCCTCAGAGGGGGGGTCAGGCGGGAGCTTTTGAACTAGAGGGAAGTACAGTGAAACAGGTGCTCTGAAGCCAAAACGGAGGAAAGTCACCATCGAGTTTGTGCAGAATGGGAATTCCCAGCAAAGAAGTAGCCCACATGCTAGCCTCTGCCTTCAGTGAGTGGGGGCTGAGTGCAGAGACTTAGGCTTTGAGGATTAATTCTCAGGAAGAGGATTGGGGTTGACTGCTGTGAAGATACCCTGAGGGCAGAACTGGGAAAACCCTGGGACTGCTAGAGAAACAAAAGATCATTCCCAAGGAAAGCTCTAACACTGTGCCTTAACTCCACATGCACACTCACAGAACAAAGGACTCTACCCCAGTGAATACCAAAGGGGGAGAAGCACACTGTGGTCTATGGCTTCAGAGGTGGAGAAGCAGGCAAGAATGCCAGAGGCAGAAGGCAAGGGGCTAGCACAGTCTTGACCCCAGAGATTGCACCTACTGCCAAGATGCGAGTGGCTGCCAGTCGCTACACATGCCTTTCTGGGATCCTGAGCAGCTTGACCCTGCCGAGGATAACACAACCCAGAACAAATTCCCCTGGGTAAACACAAGCTCCACCTAAGACTGTGGTGACCCTCACATGGCCCAGTCATTGTGAGCACTCCCCACAAACCACAGTGATGTCTCCTGAACTAAACCCCCGACTCTGTAGCACAACTGAGCAAGTGAGTCTGAAAATGGCTACTTTTGCCCCCTCATGTCAGGGTAGACATCAGACACTGGAGACAGACTTGCAAGCAGAGGCAGGCCCAATACCAAAGCAGAATGAACGAAGGAAAGAAGGGGAAACACTGGAACATGATTAAAGCTTTATCATATGTGTAATTTGATTCTAAAGGGAGAAAAGTTAATTGAACAGAAGTAATATCTGAAGAAATATTAATAAGAATTTTATCAAAACTGATAAAGGTCTGTTCTATACATCTGTGTCTCTTTTTCTGTTTTGCATATAGGGTTATCATTACCATCTTTCTAAATTCCGTATATATGTGTTAGTATACTGTAATGGTCTTTATCTTTCTGGCTTACTTCACTCTGTATAATGGGCTCCAGTTTCATACATCTCATTAGAGCTGATTCAAATGAATTCATTTTAATGGCTGAGTAATTCCATGGTGTATATGTACCACGACCTGGTGCACTGGTAAGACCCAGAAGGATCGGGTGGAGAGGGAGCTGGGAGGGGGATTGGGATGGGGAATACATGTAAATCCATGGCTGATTCATGTCAGTGTATGACAAAAACCACTACAATATTGTAAAGTAATTAGCCTCCAACTAATAAAAAAAAAAAAAGCTGATAAAGGACATGGAATTACAGATTTAAGAGTATCTAATTTAAGAAGGGAACTTCCCTGTTGGCTCATAGGCAAACAATCTGCTTTCAACACAGGAGACACAGATTCAATTCCTGGGTTGGGAAAATCACCCAGAGGAGGGCATGGCAATGCTCCATTCCAGCATTCTTGTTTGGAGAATCTCATGGACAGAGGAGCCTGGCAGCTACAGTCCATAGGGTCACAAAGAGTCAGACACAACTAAAACAACTGAATATGCACACATGCACTCTAAGAAGGATACTTTCAGAGAAGATCACAAATAAGCATATCATAATAAAATTTCTTAGAAATTTAGAAAAAGAGAAAATCTTAATTAAAAAAATCTGGCAGCTAATACGATTTTCTCTTTTTCTATATGTATCTAAGCAATTTTATAATGATTTATCTGGCAACTGTTAAGATTCTCTCTTTTATTATCAGTTTTTTTTTTTTTTAATCTCAGTATTTCCTCCAATATTGCTTCTGTCCCATTAGCTTTTCTCTCCTTGATATTCAAATTACATGTATGACAGTTTTAGTCATGTTCCACTGTTTGCTTTTAATTGAAGTATAGTTGATTCACAATGTTTTGTTAGTTTCTGGCATAAAACATTGCAATTCAGAAATAATATATTGCTGTTTACTAATAAATTTATCATTTGGCTTAGTGGTAAGAATTGCTTACTAATGCAGAAGACTCATGTTTGATCCCTGAGTTGGGAGATTTCCCTTGGAGCTGTCACACAGGTTCATGGTATGTGCTAAGTCTTTTCAGTCATGTCTGACTCTTTGCGACCTCCATGTACTGCAGTTCTCTAGGCTCTTCTGTCCATGGGATTATCCCAGCAAGAATAATGGAGTGGATTGCCATCTCCTCCTCGAGGGACTCTTCCCAACCCAGGGACTGAACCTGTCTCTTATGTCTCCTGCATTGGCACGTAGGTTCTTTACCAGTAGCTGTGACTCAAATGGTAATGAATTATCTTACAAATGCCTACCAATGCAGGAGACATGGGTTCAATCTCTGGGTCAGGAAGATCCCCTGGAGAAGGAAATGCAACCCACTCCAGTATTCTTGCCTGGAAAATTCCATGGAGGAAGGGGGTTGGAGGGCTATAATCCATGAGATCACACAGAGTTGTACAGGACTTAGTGATTGAGCACACACACATTTATTAATAAGCAACAATTATGTGGCTGAAAATTCAATAGAAACAATATAAGTTAAAATACAATGGAGTAACATGTTTAAAGTGCTGAAGGGAAACAAACTGTCAGTCTAGATATCTCTTCCCAATGACTGCATTTTTCAAATGCAGAAGCAGATTAAAAGTAGTTTAAAATGAAGCAGATATAATGCATCATGAGTTTATCCACATTAAAACAAAAATGAGTTAATGACTTATTTCTTTATGCTGAAAGAAAAAGATTCCACATGGAAACACAGAATAGAAGGAAGATCAAAGAAAGCAGAAATAGTGAACGTGTGTAAGTATAAATAAATCCTAACTAAAACTACAATGGAAACATGTGAAATGTAAAACATATCTAGAAATACATGACAGCAAGGGCACAAAAATCGGAAGGCTATAAATGAAGTTAACATGTAATAATATTAGGGGAAGCACACTGACTAAAACTGCCCACCCTGGCCAGGCACTATAGTAAGGATTTGCATGAGTTATTTTACAACAGGAGGTCCTGATAAGGAGCACAGAACTAACAAGCCACCACCAACCAGAAGGATTCAGAAAAGGTCAAAAGGAGACACCATGTGTCCAATCAGCTCCCAGAAACCTTCTCACTGGTATCCATCTTGGCTGAACAATGTATGAACCATTAGGAAGAATCTTGGGTTAAAATGATTGGCCAAGTACAACCTGGAAATCAATCCCATTCATATAAAACTCGAGACTTCAAGTCATGTGGCAGAGCAGTTCTCCTGGATTACCTTACCCTACTGCTCTCCATCTGGGCACTCTTTCCCCAAAGAGCCTCTTGCTTTGTCCGCTTATATGTCTCCTTGGACAATTCACTTCTGAGTGTTAGACAAGAGCCAAATCTCAGGCCCTGGAAGGCATCCTTCTTCCTGCGACAGTAAGAGTTTAACATTTGGAAGACATGGCAAAATTTTAAATTTAAAATAGACTGCAATAACCTGAAAAAAACATGCTTTTATATCTACAGTCACCACTAAAAGAATAATAAAATAATATGGGATCAAAAGCCAATGTAGGAGAATAGTGGAAAAAAATAAATGTTTGACAAACAAAAGAAAGCAAGATTGAATGGAGAATCAAAAACACATAGGGATAATAGAATGGTAGATTTACATTAAAAATCAGTAATTACATTAATTATGTATAAAAATAGGACTAATCACTGTAATCAAAAATAAAAAAGCTTATTGGGTAAAAAAGAAAAAAAAAAAATCCCACTATATGCTGCTTATGAATTTCCCCATTGGGTCAGCAGAAATGAATCCACCAGCAATGCAGGAGCCTCAGGAGACACAGGTTCGATCCTTAGGTCAGGAAGATTTTTTTGAGGAGGGCGTGACAACTCACTCCAGTATTCTTGCCTGGAGAATCCCATGGACGGTGGAGCCTGGCAGGCTACAGTCCATAGGGTCACACAGAGTTGGACACGACTGAAGTGACTTAGCACAGCACAGCACATATACTGCTTATAATTGTGTTTTTAATATAATGACACAATAAAGGTTAAAGTAAAGAATGGAAATAGTATGTCATGTGATATTAAACAAAGTTTTGTATAGATATAAAAATATTGGACCACATAGACTTTGAGGCAGAAATATTACTGCAGACAAGGATATATTATAATGATGAACCTATTGAAAAACATAATACACATATCCTAAATGTGTATGTATCTCATAACACAACCTCTAAAAGTGTAAAACAAAATTTGACAGAACAAAGAAGCAAGAAAGGCAAGTCTTCAGTTATAGTAGACTTTAACACATGGTAACTGAAAGAATAGATAGACAAAAAATTATGATCAATAAAGTTTTTAGCTTAATTCTATATAAAGAGCTTCACATCAAACAACTACCAAATAGAGAATTTTGGAAGTACACATGGACCATTTACCATGATATTCCATAATGTGAGCTTAAAGCAATTCTTAAAGTTTCAAAAATTATTTAAACCATAGAGATCAGATTACCTAACCACAGTGGAATAAATCTAGAAGTCAATAATATAATGATAACAAAAAAATCACATTTGACAATTAAACAACACTTGTTCAAATAATCCATGGGCCAAAGAATTAATTGCAATAGAAATTGCAATATAATTTGAACTGAAAGGAAATTAAAATAAGATATCAAAAGATGTAAAGTGCAGTTACAGAGTGCTTAGAGGAGTTTATACCTTTAAGTGAATATATGAAAATTAAAGATTTAAAATAAATGATTTTCTCATCACAATAATTTTCTGTATATTTAATTTTTATCTATATAAAATAAGCACTAACCTTACTGTGATAATCATTTTATGAGGTATGTAAGTCATATCATTATACTGTGTATCTTAAATATACACAGTGCTGTCAATTATATCTCAATAAAACTGGAAGAAGATAAAATTAAAAAAATAAAATTCACTACTTGTTAATGACATTAAGGGCAATTTGTCAGAAGCAGCATAAAATGGGTTTTCAAAAACGTCAAATTATGAATTAAGACAAATTGAATTTTTATTTCAGGAAACAGTGTATTTGAAATGGGGAGCAGGTTTGGGAGGATACAGTTAATATTTATAAGGATTTTACCCTCTTTTAAATAAAGATGAAGACCATAATTATTCTGCATCACTTCACAGGGTGTATACATATATATACATGTCTCTCTATATATGCATATATATATAGACATGGGCTTTGCAGATTTTGAACTAACCAGAACTAACCAGATTATGGAGTCTGGTTAGTTCAAAATCTGCAAAGCCAATGTCTATGTCCAAGTGCAAAGACTGAAAGTTGTCCTTGAACCAGGAAGAACTGAAGTTTCAATTTGAAGGATATAAGCAGAAGATCACCTTCTTACCCAAAGAAGATACAGACTTTTGTTCTTTGCAGACCTTCAAATTATGGGATGAAGTCCATCAGGGTGATGGAGAGCAATCTGCTTTACTCAGTCTATCTATTTAAAAGCTAATCTCATGCAAAATCACTCTCACAGAAAAACCCAGAATATAAGATCGATAAAATGTCTTGGCACCCCTGTCATCAGTTGTAATCAGGAAGGGTTAATTTTGACTCCATGGTATGATTTTAAGCCTTACTAGGGCCATTTTTGTTATTATAATCATAGATAATAACCTGCCTCAGAGAACTCTGCCCTTTCTGTTTGACCCTTAATCTAAAGTGCCTTTGTTTAGCTCACAGGAAGACAATCTGACTCTTCTCACGTGAATGACTGTAAGGAAAAGAAAGAAACTAACACATCCCCTTGCCTGAGGCTTGCCATTCTAGGAGACATTTGCAAGAATTAAATGGCCCTCTTACTTTGTTTCCTCACATCCTTCCATCTCAGATCCATAAGAGAACCTGACATCCAGGCATTGATAAGATTGTTATTGTTGTTCAGTCACTCAGTCATATCCTATTCTTTGTGACCCCATGGATTGCAGCACACAAGACTTCCCTGTCCACCATCTACCAGAGCCAGCTCAAACTCATGTCCATTGAGTAGGTGATGTCATCCAACCATCTCGTCCTCTGCCATCCCCTTCTCCTCCTGCCTTCAACATTTCCCAGCATCAGGGTCTATTGTAACAAATTGACTCTTCACATCAGGTGGCCAAAATATTGGGGCTTCCGCTTCAGCATTAGTCCTTCCAATGAATATTCAGGACTGATTTTCTTTAGGATTGACTGGTTTGATCTCCCTGCCATCTTCTCCATCAGCTGGCTTTCTGAATAAAGTCACATTCTTTGCCTCAACACCTTGTCTCTCAGATTTATTGGCCTGTTTTATGGCAAGCAGAGCAAGCTTAGACTCAGTAGCACAATCAAGTTAATGTAATTTTAGCCATCTCATGAGGCAAGTTACTTATCTTCTCTATGCCTTGGTTTTTTCACTTATAAAATGGAGCTGATAACAGTACCTACTGAGGTGGGAACTCCTAACTAGAATACCAACACCCATATAGAATAACAACTTTCTGCCTTCTGCCTCTGTTATCTTGCTTAAACAGCTTTTGCTCACTACTCACCACCTCTGCTTCTGTAATCTTCCTTGCTCATTGCATCAGTGGGAACCTAAACTACCTGAGGAGGGGGGATCTGAGCTGCTTGAGCAGGATATTCTGAAGACCTGAAAGTCTGTGCTGTATAAAAGATGCCCATAACAAAGTCTGGGTGCTCAGCATCTGGAGGCAAATCCACTGAGCCTGCACCAGTGTTGAATAAACCTTGTTCTTCTGCATCTCCAATTGCCACTTGTCTCTTTCTGCCACCACGGTTTCTATAACATATTCTGGTGAGTTGGCTGGGAAGCTGAATTGGAAAAAGCTGTAGCCACTGGCTCAGTGACCAACAGGGGCCACCCAGTCATCTGTTGGATCCTGACTCACTTGAGCAGTGCTGACCTCAGCCCATGCCAGTTCCCAAATGGACTCAGTAGGAGAGCAGAAGTGGGTTCCAGGATAGAATGTCAGATGGTTGAGTGCCCTGGGGACATCTGCCCAACTCGGGACCTGCCATACAGTGGAAGGGGACCCTGATCACCTCCTGGTGACCAGAGAGTCACTCAGAAAAGGGCTTGCTCCCTCGAGTAGTCTGTCAATTCTGGTGTGTGTGAGAGTGACCAAGTTGAATGAGAGTCTGTGCTCCACCATCTTCAGACTACAGAGCCTGAGTGAGTCCCAATCTGTGGTCTATGGCAACATCATATGGCTTAGGGCTGCACAAGTCTCTGGGGGATCTAATCCCTCCCTGTGAGGCTGGTCTTGATCATGGGTTTATATTGACCCACCAATGCTAAGAGGTGCCTAAATCTCCACAAGGGAAGTGGCCAGGCTGACAAAATTGAGTGTTTCCCTTTGTTTGTTGTATGACGTTGCTTCAGGGTGTGAACTCTCACATAATGGGCAACTCGACTTCAAAACCCATTGTCTTGGAATGTATGGTTAATGCTGTTCTCTCGAAACATCCCACCCTCACCTTAAAATTTTTAAGAAAGGATTCTCTGGGGATTATGGAATAAAATTGAGTCTTGGAAAGTTGCACACTCTTTGCACTCTAGAGTAGCCCTCCTTTGGGGTCAGATGGTCCTCAGATGGGACCTTAGATGTGTCCACTGCCTGAGAAGTATATAGAGTCATAACATGAGAACCAGGCCACACAGACCAATTTCCATATATATTGACCAATGGTTAGAAATCGCCCAGCTGAGGCCTCCCTAGGGTTGGATCTGCATGACAGGTCAAGGACAATGTAAGGTTCTTGTGGCTCAATCAGAAAAAAATAGTTTATGCCAGAAAAAGGAACCACTTATCCTCCAGGGAGAGGTTGAAGATGTACCTCTGATGCCCCCACATTATATACCCACAGCTCCCCCACCAGGAGCAGCAGATCTGCATTTACCAGACAGTCTACTGCCTTTCATTTCACCTCCTCCTCCTGATGTTCCTGAAGCTTTTGTGCCCCCATGGCCAGCCACCCCAGAGCCAATGAGCAGGTATCTCTGGTAGGCTCAAGGGGCAGCTGCCCCAGCACTTCAAATGCCTCCAAGAGAGATCAGGGACTGCAATGGAACTGATGGAACTCTACAAGAGAGGGGAATTGTCTCCTACTACCAACCATTTTCCATGACTAATCATCTCAACTGGAAACATCACACCCCTCATATTCTGAAAAACCTCAGGCACTGATTGATCTCCTAGAATCCATTATCCAGACTCATTGCCCCACTTAGGTGGACTGTTGGCAGCTTCTCCTCACACTGTTCAACACCAAGGAGCACCAACGAATCATGACAGAGGCTCAGAAATAGCTCCAGGCCAGGCCCCAGGGGGTCAATTAGAGGTGGCAAACTGGGCATGGGAGGCCCTCCCAGAAGAAGAGCCCCATTGGGACCCCAACACTGAGATAGGGAGAAACCAGCTGGAGAGGTATCAACAGGCCCTCCTACAGGAAGTAAAAGCTGGAGCTAAGAATCCTACCACCATGGCCAAGATCACTGAGGTACTGCATGAAAGCCCAGACTTCTACAAGAGGCTATGTGAGGCCTTCCAGGTCTTCACCCCTTTTGATCATGAAGCCCCTGAGAACCAATGAATGCTACATGCTGCCTTTGTGGGACAGGCCCAATTGGACATCTGGAAGAAATTGCAGAAGTTATAAGGGTTTGCAGAAAACAAAATGTCACAGAACTGTTAGAAATATCTAACAAAATCTTTGTCAATCATGACCAAACAGCATGTCAAGAAGCAGAAGAGGATAAAGCAAAAAACTGCACTCTTGGCAAGGGGCCCAGACCCAAGAAAGAGGAGCTTCCTCAGCTGTGATCAGTGTGCCTATTGCAAGGAGAAGAGACACTGGAAGAATGAGTGCCCCAGTCACCCCAAGAAGAGAAAACTGAGCATGGGAGGCCCATCAAGCCAATATCAACCCAAGCCACCCAGAGCTAATCTGAAAGGCCTAGCTGGAGCAGAATCCGACTAGAGGGGACCAGACTCTCTCCAATTGGGCCCCTGAGAGCCTATGGTCAGAACTGAAGTAGGAGGCCATCCAATGGACTTTATGGTGGTTACAAGTGCTGAGGATTCAATGGTCACTCAACAAGTAGCCCCTCCTTGGGAAAGGAAACCACTGTCATTGGAACCACAGGTTCTCAGACCTGCAGGCACTTCTGTGATCCTCAGTGATGCTGATTAGGAGGCCATAAGGTAGTACCTTAATTCCTTTACCTACCTGACTGTCCTGCCCCCTTGATGGGAAGAGATCTGTATGCCAAGATGGGGGTCCAAATTTCCTTCTCTGCCAATGAGTCAATCCAGCTAAAATTAACAGGACTACTCTCTTCTTTGATTATGACTCTTGCTATAAGGAGAGAAGAAGAATGGTGCCTGTATTTCTCCCTTCCAGAAGAAAGGAACATTCTTCCTGGATTAGAGATTGAATACCCACTAATTTTTCCAAGGAAAATCCTCTAGGACTAGCAAAACAACACACCTCCAATCCTGATTGATCTGAAACCTGGAGCTCAGCCTGCAAAACTATGACAGTACTCAATTCCTTGAGAGGCTTGACTGGGAATTAAAGCTCATTTGGACAGACTACTCCAACATGGACTCTCGATAAAATGCCAGTCATCATGGAACATCCTATTGCTACCTGTGAATAAGCCAGGAACACATGACAACTATTGGTTCAGGACCTGAGAGCTGTAAATGAGGCAATGAATATGTTGCACCTGGCAGTACATAATCCATACACCCTACTAGGTCTCATCCCTTCCCACAGCTTAATGGTTTACCTGCTTGGACTTAAAAGATTACTTCCTCTGCCTCCAGGTCACACCTGTCAGCCAACCACTATTTGTTTTTGAATGAGAAAACCCACACATGGGAAACATGGAACAGCTCACTTGGACAAGGCTTCCTCAGGGGTTCAAGAACTCACCTACTCTCCTCATTAGGGCCTTGGCCACCAACTTAGCTAAATTTCCTGGGCAAGAGTTAAACTGTGTCCTGCTGAAATATGTCAATTACCTCCTGCTGGCCAGCATGACACAGGTTCAATACCTAGAAAGAACAAAGGTCCTCCTCTCCCTGTTCATGGAAGCTGGGTAGCAAGTATCAAAGAAAAAGGCACAGATCTTCAAAAGAAAAGTCAAATGTCTAGGCTTTAATATCTTGTGGGACTAACAAAAGCTAGGTATTGAAAGGAAGCAAGCAGTTTGCACCATCCCCACCCCTACCACTTGCTGGAAGGTCCACAAGTTCCTGGGAGAGGCAGGTGTCTGTAGAATATGGATTCCCACATTTTCAGACCTGGCCAGACCCTTATATGAGACTCTAAAAAGAGACACAAAAGCTCCCCTTAAATGGGGACCAAGCCGGGAGATGTCATTCCAAACACTTAAAATCATACTCTCTGGGGAAACTGCATACTGCCTACCCAGCTCTAGGGCTCCCTGATGTAACCAGGTAGTTTAACTCCTTTGTTTATGAAAAGAATGGAATGGCCTTGGGAGTCTTAACCCAAGAATTTGGACTTTGGCAAAGGCCAGTAGCCTACTTGTCTAAACAAATTGTCTCAGTCATGACTGGATGGCCACCCTGTCTCCAGGCTCTAGCAGCCATTACCTTATTGGTGAGGGAAGCTGACAAGTTAACGCTAGGGCAAAACCTCAGTGTTAAGGTCATACATGCAGTTGTAACCCTGATAGATAGCAGAGACCACCACTGGTTCACGCATGCACAGATGACTCACTATCAAAGGTTACTATGTGAAAATCTGCAGGTAAAACTAGAAGTTGTATGAACTCTGAACACAGCTACCTTCCTACCAGACAAAGCAGGGCCCCTGGACCATGACTGATTAGAAGTACTAGATGAAGTATTTTCTAGCAGACCAGACTTGACTGATAAACCACTCCAAAACCCAGACCTGGTCCTATATACTGATGGTAGAAGCTTCATGGAGAATGGGAAAAGGATGGCTGGGTATGCTGTGGTGTCTGACTCTGAAATGGTGGAGGCAGAGGCACTTCCTCAAGGATGGTAAGCTCAGAGAGGGCACTGGGCATTAATCAGGGCACTGGAACTCAGCCAGGACCAGTGAGTCAACATCTATACTGACTCACAGTATGCTTTCACTACTCTACATGTCAATGGAGTCTTATACAAAGAGAGAGGACTCCTTACTACAGAAGGTAAAGGGATCAAGAACTAAACCAAAATCCTGAAGATTCTGTAAATAGTATGGGAACCAAAGAAAGTGGCAGTTGTCCACTACAAAGCCACCAGGAGGGAGATGACCCGGTGGCCAAAGAGAACCACCACACTGATGCAGCTGCCAAACAGGCCACCCGGGGGCAGCCACCAGAAAAACCGAAAGTCCTGCTAGCCCCAGAAATGTCAGCTGCCCCCAGGTACTCTCCTGAAAAGGAGGAATGAATAAGGAAAGAATGGGGGACTAAGGCCAAGACAGGATGATGGATCACACAGGACCATGAGTCAGGTTCCAGAACAGATAGCCTACAAACTGGTCCACCAATAACATAAACTGACCCATATGGGCAAAACTGCCTTAGAGACCTTGCTAAGCCAGTACTATCTTATTGCTCACCTCCCCCCCCCCCCACCCGACTCTACTCTTCTGTCTCCAGCAGTGTATAACCTGCTTACAAAATAGTGCTTTCCAGGGACCTAGTAGGCCAGCAGGGGCATAGTGCTGTGGACTATCACCATTTGAGGATATGGAAGTAGACTTCACTGAAACCACTCTAAGCCAAGGATTCAGATACCTTTTGGTTTTTGACTGTACTTTTTTGGGGTGGGTAGAGGCCTTTCCAACCTGAATCAGAAAAAGCAAGAGAAGTGACTAAGGCACTCCTGAGAGACGTTGTCCCCAGATATGGAATGCCTCTGACCATAGAGTCGGACAAGGGACTGGCATCTGTAGCCAAGATAGTACAACAGGTGGCAAGGGCTTTGAAGGTCTGGTGGAAATTGCCTACTGCTAACTGACCCAGAGCTCAGGGAAAGTAGAACGTATGAACCAAACCCTCAAACAACCCTAACCAAGCTATGCCAGGAGACCAAAATACCATGGTTAGGCATATTACCTGTGGCCCTCTTGATGGTGAGATGTTCACCCTGGGCAGTGATAGGGTTCTCTCCATTTGAAATTCTGTATGTACGGCCATCCCCACTGGTCATCTTAAGAGGGAACACCAGAGAACTGGGAGACTTGTACTTACATAAACAATTGCAAGGATTAGGACACGCCATCTCCCAAACACACAAATGGATCATGGATAGGATATCTATATCCTTAGGCATAACAGTACCCCCACCAACTCAGGCACTAAATATAGGTAAAAGATGAAGAAAGAACCCTTGAAACCAATGTGGAGAGGGCCTTATTCTGTAAATTAAACCACCCCCACTGCTCTCAAGATGACATGAATAGATGCTTGGATCCATCACTACAGAGTCAAGCTCAACTGATAGCTGAGGGAAGTGGGAAGCAGCCTTCAATCCAGAGGAAACCTTGCACCTGACCTTGTGAAGAAGGAAATAACAATATCAAAGCCCTGCTCTGGCCACACCAGAAGCTGGTCAGTCAATGTATGGCTGAAGCTTGAGGAACCAACAGGACCAATGTATTGGTTATTAATTGGACTGGGACTCCTTCTATTTATCTTAATGGAAATAGAATTCTACTCTGTGACTCCCCCAGAGTTGACTATCATCCAAAAGCTTTCTCTCTGCTTTGCCTATTTCCTCATACTCCTTATTTTGGGGGCCTCCTCTAACATCTTAGATATGAAAGCAACTTATTTTTTCCTTGTAGCTCCTTAAATTGTAAAACCTCCCCTCCATCTAGAAACTGGGGTTACTCTTCTGATTGTATAAAACCCTTTTACCTTACAGGAAAAGCATGCCCCACTTTCACCTATTATACACACCAGCCACCTGCATACTATAACTCTGTGTCTAAATGTTCTGGGGTAGGGACTCTGGGGGACTTTATTTGACTTTCTTGGAAGGGCCAGATTACAATGGGCAGATGAAATGTGGTATTCTGGCACCCTGGGAGAAGTAGTATGCTGGGACTGGGGCTCAACAAATGCTTGAGGCTGGCCTAAAGAGACCTACTACTGGTTAACTCCCTTGATGACCACACCTGACCCTGTGACCCCTACAACTAGACCAAAGGGTTGAGCCCCAAGCCAGGACCCAAGGGACTATATGACCAACTCCAAGCTTCCCTAAAAGACAAACTAGAAATGTCTGCCCTTGAAAATAATCTCTTTATTCATCTAGCTGAGAAAATAGCCTAAGAACTGGGTATCACTAATTGCTAGGTCTGTGAAGGAGCTCTGATGAGTGAGACATGGCCATTGAGAGGCACTGGACTAGATGCCCTCCAGATACTTCAATGGAACCAGACCATCAACAGACGAGCAGGGGGGCCTATCTGGAGTTGGACTCTGTCCACAGTGATAATGGGTGAGGAATATTTAAACCAAATGGGAACGGATTGCACTTGGGTTGAGGAAATAAAATGTAAGAGTCCTTCTTTATAATGCTGTCAACAATAGTCTTTAATACATGGTGGCCAGAACTCCTGATCTGGTACTGAGCCCCCTCAAAAAGGAAAAGGAAAAATCACCACTGCCCTTCCTCTCAGTATCTGTCATTACATAATTGTACTGGAGACCAGTCCAATGTTAATCTTTTCTTGGAAGTCTTAGGTGTCAGTCCAAACTGGAAATATCTTAATTCTTCCAACCCAGACCTATGGCAGGCCCCAGAAGGGTTCCTCTGGATTTGTGGGAAAAGGGCCTACTCCTGACTCCCAACCAACTGGAAAGGGACTTGCACTATAGGGGTAATTCAGCCATGTTTTTTCTCTTACCTAGCTTACAAGGGGACACAGTAGATATCTCAATACCTTAAAATGTCGAGAAAGGCAGTCTCCAGAAATAGGAGGCCATCAAAAAGAGGGCAAAAATGACTGGCCTCCCAACCAGATTATTCAGTATTTTAGTCTGGCCACATGGGCACAAGATGGGGCTTGGGAATACAGGACACCCGTTTATATGCTAAATCAAATAATCTGACTATAAGCAGTGCTAGAGACTGTAACCAATGAAACTGCTACTGCCTTGGAACTGCTGGCATGGCAACAATCCCAGATAAGAACTGCAATCATTCAAAATCATTTGGCACTAGACTATCTCTAGCGGAGGAAGGAGGAGTTTGTGGGAAATTCAACCAAACTGACTGTTGCTTCCAAATAGATGGCAATGAAAAGGCTGTGACAGACATAGCTAAAAATATCAGGAAGATTACCCATGTTCCAGTTTAGACCTGGAAGGGATAGGATATGGATGGCCTCTTTGGAGGATGTTTCTCCTGGCTAGGAGGGTTTAAGACAGTGATTGGGATAGTTATAGTCATGCTCCCTGGGTACCTGCTTATTCCCTGCTTCATGCCCCTTCTAGTCAAGAATGTAACAGGTTTGATAGAGGCAGTTTTCAAACAGAAAATGGCCACCCAGTTGCTTATTTTGAAAGAGTATCAGCAATTGATGGAAGTTGATGTCCTCTGATGGCTGCAGATGTACCCTAAGCATTAAGAGGGGGGAATGAGGTGGGAACCCCCAACTAGAATACCAACCCCCATCTAGAATAATGACTTTCTGCCTTCTGCCTCTGTTATCTTGCTTAAACAGCTTTTGCTCACTGCTCACCACCTCCACTTCTGTAATCTTGCTTGTTCATTGCATCAGCAGGAACCTAAGCTGCCTACGGAGGGGATATCTGAACTGCTTGAGAGTGAAAGTCCTGAAGACCTGGATGGAAGTCTGTGCTGTATAGCACCCAGAGCAGAGGCCGGGTGCTCAGACTCTGGAGGCAACTCCATTGAGCCTGTGCCATTGCTGAATAAACCCTGTTGTTTTGCAACTCCAATTGCCCCTTGTCTCTTTCTGCTGCCACAGTTTCTATAACAATACTTTCCTAGGTCGTTGGGTGAACTGAATGATAAAATTATCTAAAATAGTACTTCTAGTAGTCCCTGGAACAGAGTAATTCTCAAATAAATAATATTGTGCTGTGCTCAGTCACTCAGTCATGTCTGACTCTTTGCAACCTGCCAGACTCCTCTGTCCATGGGGATTCTCCAGGCAAGAATACTGGAGTTGGTTGCCATGCCCTCCTCCAGGGGATATTCCTAACCCAGAGATTGAACCCAGGTCTCTGGCATTGCAGGCAGATTGCTTACCATCTGAGTCACCAGGGAAACCCAATTAATATTAGATGGTATTCTTAATACTCAAAATATAAAACTCTCAAATAGTTATAATAATCTGATATAATATGATAAAAGACTGAGCCAAAGAGAAGCTGCACTTAAACTTATCTCCAAAGTCTAAGAGCAGAAAACCAAAACTTACCCTGATCTTTTGTAATATCTAGCAACCTAAGCATTTTTATAATGATATATGATTGGTACAACTGTGTCTTAATAGTATTTTCTGTATTTTACTAAATTATGTTTGATAAAGTTTTGGGAAGATGAGTTTTTTTTTAATTTTATTTTATTATATAGCAAATGAAATTAGATTACTACAGTGAAAATTACAGAAAATTCTGTCTAAATGAAGATAAATCTACTCAAAAAGTGAGAATTTGAATTTTAGAATAATTTAAAATCAATGTATTTTTATCACATTGAAGTATAGGGAATAATGCTAAATAACTGAAACATAATCAAATAGGGATCCTGTCAGTTTTTCTTAAATTAACAGTGAAAGTCATTTTTAATTACCAGTAGACTTTTTGCTATAAATAATCACTATTCTAAATTTTTAAAGAACAGCTAATTCTATTCACTTAGTTAAATATTTTTCCTTGATATTGTCTCAAATTTGCTTAGTAAAATGCTTCTTCATTACAAGTACAAATATAAAATTCATCCTGGCCAAGAAAGGGTTTAGTATTTTTTTTTAGGGTGTAGTATTTTTAATCACTAAAATACATCGATGCTAGCTTAATGTATGAAAGAACAAAGCAGAATTAAACATGGTGTTTTAAAGAAACAAATTGATTTTATAATCAAAGAATGACCTTCCAAGTATATCACCCAGAGTGAGGATTTGTAACAAGTTGAACTTTTTTCAGTTATTTTCTCCTTTCATTTAAAATATTTTTATGTTTTACTTACTTTTATGTTAATTGTTTACTGCACTGATTGTGACATTTTAACATAACAATGTATGAATGTCATCTCAGGAAATACAAATACAGGACAAGTTAGATGAAGAGGCAGACCTCATTCTATCTAATTTGAGGCATGCTATAAGTTGACAAGTCTAATTTACTACTAGATTTATGTTAGAATTCTACCTGCTACCTGATATCAAACATTTTATTTAGATATTCAAGGAAACACCACCACATTCCACTTTGAGAATGTTTCCTGACTTGCACCAATATATATGTAAATCTAAGATTTCCCTCATTAGCAAAGTAAATAGAGAAAACTATGAACCCTTAACTTGCTTTTAATTGCCTCCTCTCAAGAGAAAGCAGGATAAAACTGCTAGATTTTGCCTTGTTTTTTTTTTTTTTTTTTACTGCTATAATATTATGTATTATAATAAAAGGAAACAGTCAAAGTTATCCCTGAAATTTCAGACTGCTGATATATGAGTCATAGTAGTTCCTATGCTGCAATAAAGTCATGTTAATATGAACACTATCATGATAAACTTGTAAAATATTTTATTTGCATCTAATCACCTTCTTGGAAACCTCAACTACTGTTTTCAAACTAGAATACTAAGGTTTTTTTGAACTATCTTAACAGCTTCTATGGAGGAAAGGGGTGGAGGTTTCCTCCCTTCTTTTTACTCTCAGCATAGCTTTAATCACATTTATTCAGCTTTCTCTGTTTTTATATTATGTCTCTGGATGATTTTATTTGAAGGAATAATAAAGTAAAGAGAGATGAGAAATCAAACTGGTCATGAACAGAAAGCTGTTTATTGAGGCTGGAGTGCAGGGTTCAGGGGAGATGGGTAGTTTTATGAAAGAAATCCATTAGGCTATCAAAATGAACACCAGCACCACTCAATATCATTCACTTCTTTTTACTTGTGCTATTGAAATAGGAATCCAAGTTTCAACCACAAAGCTGACAAATAAACTCCATGAACAGCAGAGTTTTGTTTCAGAGAATAGAAGTACAAGACTTCCAGCATAGACACTGAGAAGGATAAAATTGTCCTGAAACTGTCGGAATCACAAAGGTATATATTTTTACCAGTATTGACCTGTATGATGTTGATTGTCTCAGGGGTCCCAATGTGCATAATTCCTGGCCAATTAGCTTAAAAATCAACACATTCAGCTTGTCAACTTTATGGCTTTCTTTGATTTTCCAGTCCTTGGATTTTCCTAAGACTTTGAGTCTCCATCCTCTGATCTTTTCTTGTGACCTCAGGCTATTGTTCAAGAACCAGATGCATATTTTTTAAATTAATGATTCACCTCATGCTTTTCACCTTGATGAGTTGGATACCAGTTACTGACTGTCCTGTCATGTGTTCAAGTGTTTTATGGCCTCTAGGTCAGGGAGGCATTCTTCTGAATGCCCAAGAACTGTAACAGCAAGTATGGCTGTAGATTACTGGAGTGATGGAGCAAGAGACTTGCATGAGAAAACAGGTGGAGAGTGGAACTGGATTTTTAGGAGAAGAAACTGAAGTCTTAACCCTATATTGAATGCCTAATATTTTTCTTTCTCTCTATAAGAGACTCAGGTGCAAAGAGTAGCAACATTTGAGGTCTAGGATAAAGTGGCCAGATAGATAAAACAATCTCACTTTCCTTATTGAGCAATTCTACACTTCCCAGATATAGAATTTTATAGTGTTCAAATGCCTTAAAATAATACTGATATACTATTAAAAATCCAATAAAAATCATTTTTCTATTTATTACATCTTGTATACTTATTTTAAATAAAGTTTTATTGAAATATAGTTTATTTCCAAGAATCTTAAAGACATTTTAATTAATTTAATTTAATTTGATTTAATTTAATTTAGTTTAATTTGACTGCAGAGGCTTCCAAGCTGGTGCCAGTGTTAAAAATCCTACCTGCCAATACAAGAGATATAAGAGACAGGAGTTCAATCCCTGGGTAAGAAAGATCACCTAAAGGAGCACATGGCAACCAACTCCAGTAGTCTTGCCTGGAGAATCCCAAGGATAGAGAAGCATGGTGGGCAATAATCCATAGGGTAACAAAGACTTGGACACAACTGAATGACTTAGCACAGAGCACGCATTATTGACAGCACAGAAAAAGCAAAAACAAAACAAAAAACTGCAAAATTGTAGATAATATATCTACAAAGATGCTTTGAGACTCTGATAATGTAGTTCAATTGTCTTATTTTAAGATGAAAACCCAAGTCATAAGAAAGACTCGTCCAGGGCTTACAAGGTTTTCTGGCTCCAAGTTTAGTATTATTTCCATTAGGTCAACCAGTTGCCAAATTCTGAACTCTTAGGTATTTTTAAATATATACTTTCTGGGTTTCTCAATTCAGCAAAAAAAAAAAAAAAAAAAAAAAAAAAACTGACAAATTTTTCAAAAGATCTCCAACATTTGAAATTTCTATGTCCTTTTGTGTATAAGGTGCAAATCAGCTTTGTGTGTATCTGTGTATGCAGGCACACATGTGTATGTGTGTTTCATTTTTGTTTAGATCTATTTTGCTTAAAATGTGTCATTTTGTTCTTCCAGGAGATAAAATAGATGGAGTAATGATGATAAACCATCATTTTGAGTTTAATTTCTGAGATTAATTGCATCACTTCAAATACTTTAGATGGTCAAAATAACTGGAATCTACCTTTAGAAATGATTTCAGAAAAGTCCTGATTAAGACAGAAAGCAAGGCATGGGATTATTTTTATATTCTTCCTCATAAAGGGCAGCACTTTTAATTTATACCATTTTTCTTAGAGACTGTCATCCAGCATTGAAATTACTTGTCTTATAGCAATAACTCCAGTTTGAAAATAATCATTGATTATCAGATATTCTTCATCTAATCAAAGGTAGCTTGTCATTTCCTGGGTTAAGAAGAAATCAATAATTGGAAACTTGCCTACATATGTAGACATGAGTAAAGTCAGATATATAGTGCCAACTGAAAATTACCACTTGTCATCTGATTCTACAAGAATGAAGTCATATCAAACACCACTGCAATCTCTGACCTTCAACACACCCTGAAATGAGTTCAGGGTGGAGAATGAGGTATTCTGCCTTGGGAAAACCTGGCAGAACAGGTCTTCAGATAGTTAGATATTTTCAGGAAAAGATAGTATGAATCAATTTCTTGCATCTTCTCATGTATAGAAAAGCACTGCAGTCATTAATGGAGACATCTGCTCCTTAAGACTAGCAGTAAGCTCATGCTAAAATGTGTACTTGAATGTAGTATCCCCCTTCTCTAAAACCATATACAGTAATGATCTACCCCCTGGCCTCCTCAGAGCAGTTCCTCAAAGCTATCTGAGAGGCTAACTCCCAGGCTATAGTCCTCATTTTGCCACAAATAAAACTAAACTCACAACTCTCATATTTTATTTTTGTTTCCAGTCAATAAAAGTAAGAAAGAAAATAAGAAAATAGCAATTATCTTCTCTAATGAGAAATTATTATTTGTGAATAACAGATCCCATATTTTCTAACTGGCCTCAACCATTGTAACTCTATATTTATGCATGTTCAGTCATTCAGTCATGTCCAACTCCTTGTGACCCCCATGGACTGTAGCCTGTCAGGCTCGTCTGTCCAAGGGATTTTCCCAGCAAAAATACTAGGGTGGGTTGCCATTTCTTTCTCCAAACTCCATCTTTCCTCACATGCTAGTTTTGTTCAAGTACAACTAGAACACCTAAGAATGTAATTGTTTATAACACTACTGAAGTATGAGATGAGACAGAATATTTGCATTGTTTGGTTACTTTAATGACAAAACTATCAAAAAAATATGACAGTGTTCCAAAAAAGGCCCTTTTAGGGAACATGAAAGTTTGCTTCATTTTAGAAATGTGTTATTGATCAATCCTGAAACTATTTAGGAATTCAGATCTTTAGTGTCAACATTATTTTCAGCATAATTGTGCAATCACTAAGTACATGTCAATTACAGCGTTGTCTGTGTTGGTTTGAAATTTGAACAGTTGCTAGCTTTGATCTATTACTTTTGTCATTGTAAACTTTGGTGCTGCAGAGTTTACCTTTTGTGTTTGGAAGTTTTATGCACAAATTGGATTATAGTATATTAAAGAAGGTGGCTTTGGAAATATAACAGCAGGTTGCTGGATAAAGCTTAAACACCAGAAAATCTATTTTTGGAAAGGAAAGAGAAGAACATTATATTATGCATGACATACAAATTAATAATTGTACTTGTACATCTGGGGCAAGTTATATAATTATATTGCTTTTATTGTTTAAAGTTTATAGAGACCAACATTTAATTTGATGGTATTCTCTTAATGTTGAGAAAAAGCCTTAACAGTTTTAAAAGGCAGAAAATAAAATGAATGGTGAATTGTTTAAAAGCTCCCTTGTATGCAAATATGGAAGTTTAAAATTATTCCCTAAAATAAAAATGAAAGTTGCTATTTCTAAAATTGAAATATTTAAATATATAATCGATATATAAAGTTAGACCTGTTTTACTTTGGTATTGAGATATTTTTGGGCATTTTAACATTTTTCAGAATTAGAATTTAAAAATGTATTAAGCTTAGGATCATCTATCTTATGTACTCTGTATCTCAATTACAATGCTGCTGCTGCTGCTAAGTCACTTCAGTCATGTCCAACTCTGTGCGACCCCATAGATGGCAGCCCACCAGGCTCCCCTGTCCCTGGGGTTCTCCAGGCAAGAACACTGGAGCAGGTTGCCATTTCCTTCTCCAATGCTTGAAAGTGAAAAGTGAAAGTGAAGTCCCTCAGTTGTGTCCGACTCAGCGACCCCATGGACTGCAGCCTACCAGGCTCCTTCATCCATGGGATTTTCCAGGCAAGAGTACTAGAGTGGGTTGCCATTGCCTTCTCCCAATTACAATGATAGAATGCTATTTTAAAATAAAAAATATATATAGATTAGGCAATGAAAAGAAATGGGTTTCTGTGGTGGCTCAGTGGTAAAGAAACTACCTGCCAATGCAGGAGATGCTAGTTTGATCCCTGGATTGGGAGGAGCCCCTGGAGAAGGAAATGGCAACCCACCCCAATATTCTTGTCTGGGAAATCCCATGGACAGGGGAGCATGGTGGGTTACAGTCCATGGGGTAGCAAAAGAGTCTGGCATGTCAGTGACTAAACAACAACAACAATGCAAAGAAAACATTTCTTGTGAAACAGATCCTAGCATTGCTGGAAGGCTGAACTTATAATGTTACTAAGGGTTCCTAAAAACCCCAGGACTATTTCCTACAACAGTCTGCCACAACACCCAACATTCTCACTCTTGAAACATTTTTCATTTTAGGGAATCAAATTTAAATTCATATGTTAATATTTTTATGTTATATTAAGGTATATTTATTTATATGATTGGCTGGCCAAAAACAGGCCAAGTGAGTGCCTTTGCTGAGTACCTATGATTGGGACTTGGAAGCTGCCAAAAATAAGTAAGAGGGTAGTAGGCATGTATTTGTGGTGTCAGTCACTATGGAAGATCAGTAAGAAGTTAAGAACTTATGCCTATTCACTTATACTGACAGAGGTTGGACATTTTGCCTATCAGGGTGAAGCAGTACAGTGCTGATTTTTTGCCACTGCTGAGGCATTTGGCCTTTTGGTGTCTTGGAGTCCTTTGTTTGATATTTTGTCCTCTCCCACTTTAATACTACAATTGTCACCATTTTTATCTTTAGGTGTACTCAGGTCAATGAGAAAGGTTGAGAGCAAGGGGTTTGTGTTTCAAGACTATTATTAAAGGGGATGACAAAAGCTTTTTTTTTGTTTTAATGATTACACTGAATTTAATAACACCTTAAAATGATATTGCCAGTTACATCATTTCTATGATTTAGAGCAGAAGAATATGTGTGTTTTTATGTGTATTTACGGTACTTAATTGATAGAAAATGGCGTTCTCATTTGCAAATCTGTGACTCTTTTGTGGGATGTATATAGGATTTGCCTCTCTGTGGATTCACTGCTTTAGAATATACTTGAACAATTTCAGAGGTTAGGTTTACATATTCAGGCAGGATATGTCTACATGACATAGGAATGATAATAATAACAAAAAATAAAGACATTTCTAATGAAAAAAAGCATACATTGATGATCAATATAAGGTATCTTAATTGACTAAATGATTTTTAAAATGATCATCATGATGATATGACAAAGTTTTTATATCGGTTCTTGAGGAAGGAGGAATACAAACACACATGCACATACATACATAAGTCCAATATTATTTTTATATCAATGTGGAAGTACTGACAATCCTAATTCCCACAGAAGATATAGATACATCTGAAAAGAGATAAATAACATGTGTATAAACACAAATACATATATACTGATTAGCCATTTCTTGAGGTTAATCTCAGTAAAATTGGGGACCAAATTTATTTCCCTGTATGGCTAGGCCTTTAATCATCTACTGTTTTTTCAAAAGACAGGAAACATATTTATAGTTATTGGAAGAAAATGCAATCTGATTAATACATTTCAGTGAGAGTTCTCATTTGTCTAAAAACAACAGCAGAAACACAAAAGAAAATCATGACTTCTCCATTTATATCACTAGATGATGTGAATGATTCTGCAAGTGTTTGCTCTCAAGATACACCAATATTCTTTGAAATTGATGTGATGATAATTTATCATCATATAGATAGCAAATTTAAGATAAGTGTGCAATGATTTAGGTTCACCACCTTCTGAAATACATGAATCCACCTGTTTTCTGATTAATTTTTATTTATTTATTTATTTATTTATTTACTAAAAATCTTGAGGAAAGGGACTTCCCTGGTGGTACAGTAGTTAAGAATTCACCTGCAAATGCAGGGGACATGGGTTAGATCTTTCTTTTTTAATTAATTTATTTATTTTACTTTACAACATTACATTCATTTTGCCATACATTGGCTTGAATCCACCAAGGCTGTACATTTGTTTCCATCCTGAACTCCCCTCCCTCCTCCCTCCCCATCCCATCCCTCTGGGTTACCCCAGTGCACCAGCCCTGAGCATCCTGTATCATGCATCAAACCTGAACTGGCCATTCGTTTCACATATGATAATTTATATGTTTCAGTGTCATTCTCCCATATCATCCCGCCCTCACCCTCTCCCACAGAGTTCAAAAGCCTTTTCAATACATCTGTATCTCTCTTGCTGTCTCACATACAGGGTTATCATTACCATCTTTCTAAATTCCATATATATGTGTTAGTATATTGTATTGGTGTTTTTCTTTCTGGCTTACTTCACTCTGTATAATAGGCTCCAGTTTCATCCACCTCATTAGAACTGATTCAAATGTATTATTTTTAATGGTTTAGTAATATTTCATTGCGTATATGTACCACAGCTTTCTTATCCATTCATCTGCTGATGGACATCTAGGTTTCTTCCATGTCCTGGCTATTATAAATATTGCTGCGTTGTACATTGAGGTACACATGTCTCTTTCAATTCTGGTTTCCTCAGTATGTATATCCAGCAGTGGGATTATCTGAGAAGATCCCACATGCTGTGGAGCAACTAGCCCTGTGGATCACAGCTACTGAGCCAATGCCCTAGAGCCCATAAGCCACAACTACTGAGCTTGTGTGCCACAACTACAAAACAAGTGTTCCCAAGAGACCATGTTTTGCAATGAGAGAGACCATTGCAATAAGAATCCCATGCACCACTATGAAGAGGAGCTCCTGTTCGCTGAAACGAGAGAAAACCCTTGTGCAGCAATGAAGGCCCAGGGCAACCAAAATCAATCAATCA
>SNSB01092048.1:12832955-12893773 GCA_012922965.1 Capreolus pygargus
TGTTTTTCAGTTTTTGATATCAATTTTGGACATTTAAGAATCCAATAGTCAGTACCCATTTTTACTCAGGAGTATGTTGATTACTCCCTCGCACTTTTGACTCTCTGTTTTCTCCCTCAGATCACCTCTATTTCCTCCCTCCCCATTCTATTCCCAATCCAATTCTGTGAATCTCTGTGGGTTTCTGGGCTATGGAGAACACTCTGGGAACAGAGAACTGCATAGATCTGTCTCTCTCCTCTTGAGTCCCCCTTTTTCTCCTCCTGCTCATCTCTATCTCCCTCTCCTCTTCTTCATGTAAATCTGTGAACCTCTCTGGGTGTCCATAACAGTGGAAAATCTTTTCACCATTAACCTAGAAGTTTTATTATCAGTGCTGTATAGCTGGAGAAGTCTCGAGACTACTGGAGGAATAAGAGTGAATTCCAGAGGCAGGAGACTTAAGCCCAAAACTTGAGAACACCAGAAAACTCCTGACTACAGGGAACATTAAGTAATAAGAGACCATCCAAAAGCCACCAGACCTACACTGAAGCCAACCACCACCCAAGAGCCAATAAGTTCCAGAGCAAGACACACCATGCAAATTCCCCAGCAATGCAGGAACATAGCCCTGAGCATCAACATACAGGCTGCCCAAAGTCACAACTAACACATAGACCCATCTCAAAACTCACTACTGGACACTCCACTGCACTCCAGACAGAAGAAATACAGTTCCATGCATCAGAACACCGACAGAAGCTTCGCCAACAAGAAAACCTTGACAAGCCAATCGCCCAACCCCACCCGCTGGGTGAAACCTCCACAATAAAAATAAACCACAGACCACCAGAATACAGAAAGACCACTCCAGACACAGCAATCTAAACAAGATGAAAAAGCAGAGAAATACCCAACAGGTAAAGGAAAATGAAAAATGCCCACCAAGTCAAACAAAAGAGGAGGAGATAGGGAATCTACCTGAAAAAGAATTTAGAATAATGATAATAAAAATGATCCAAAATCTTGAAAACAAAATGGAGTTACAGATAAATAGCCTGGAGACAAAGATTGAGAAGATACAAGAAATGTTTAATAAGAACCTAGAAGAAATATAAAAGAGTCAATTAAAAATGCATAATGCAATAATTGAGATCAAAAACATTCTTGAGGAACCAATGGTGTAATAATGGAGACAGAAGATAGGATAAGTGAGGTAGAAGATACAATGGTGGAAAAAAATGAAGCAGAGAGGAAAAAAGAAAAAAAAATAAAAAGAAATGAGGACAACATCAGGGACCTCTGGGACAATGTGAAATCCCCCAACATTCGAATCATAGGAGTCCCAGAAGAAGAAGACAGAAAGAAAGGCCATGAGAAGATACTTGAGGAGATAATAGCTGAAAACTTCCCCAAAATGGGAAAGGAAATAGTTAAACTGGTCCAGGAAACCCAGAAAGTACCAAACAGGATAAACTCAAGGCAAAACACCCCAAGACTCATATTAATCAAATTAACAAAGGTCAAACACAAAGAACAAATATTAAAAGAGGCAAGGGAGAAACAACAAATAACACACAAAGGGATTCCCATAAGGATAACAGCTGATCTATCAATAGAAACCCTTCAGGCCAGAAGGGAATGGCAGGACATACTTAAAGTAATGGAAGAGAATAAACTACAACCTAGATTACTGTACCCAGCAAGGATCTCATTGAGATATGAAGGAGAATTCAAAAACTTTAGAGACAAGCAAAAGCTGAGAGAATTCAGCACCACCAAACCAGCTCTTCAACAAATGCTAAAGGATCTTCTCTAGACAGGAAACACAGAAAGGTTGGATAAACCTTTGTGAACCCCAAACAACAAAGTAAATGGGACCATACCTATCAATAATTACCTTAAATGTAAACAGGTTGAATGCCCCAAGCAAAAGACAAAGACTGGCTGAATGGATACATAAACAAGACCCCTATACATGCTGTCTACAAGAGATCCACCTCAGAACAAGGGACACACACAAACTAAAAGTGAAGGACTAGAAAAAAAAATATTTCACGCAAAGGGAGTCCAACAGAAAACAGGAGTCACAATACTCATATCAGATAAAATAGACTTTAAAATGAAGGCTGTGAAAAGAAACAAAGAAGGACACTACATAATGATCAAAGGATCAATCCAAGAAGAAGATATAACAATTTAAGTATATATGCACCCAACATAGGAGCACCACAATATGTAAGGCAAATGCTAACGAGTGTGAAAGAGGAAATTAATGATAACACAATAATAGTGGGAGACTTTAATATCCCACTCACAACTATGGATAGATCAACTAAACAGAAAATTAGCAAGGAAACACAAACTTTAAATGACACAGTGGACCAGCTAGACATAATTGATATCTATAGGACATTTCACCCCAAAACAATCAACTTCACCTTTTTCTCAAGTGCACACGGAACCTTCTCCAGAATAGATCACATCCTTGGAGATAAATCTAGCCTTGGGAAATTCAAAAAATTGAAATCATTCCAGTCATCTTTTCTGACCACAGCACAGTAAGATTAGATCTCAATTACAGGAAAAAAATTATTAAAAATTCAAACTTATGGAGGCTAAATAACACGCTTCTGAATAACCAACAAATCATTGAAGAAATCAAAAAGAAACCAAAATATGCATAGAAACGAATGAAAATGAAAACACAACAACCAAAAACCTATGGGACACTGAAAAAGCAGTGCTAAGGGGAAGGTTCATAGCATTGCAGGCTTACCTCAAGAAACAAGAAAAAAGTCAAATAAATAACTTAACTGTACACTGAAAGCAACTAGAGATGTAAGAAATGAAGAACCCGGGGTAAGTAGAAGGAAATAAATCTTAAAAATTGGGGCATAAATAAATGCAAAAGAAAATAAAGATATCATAGCAAAAACCAATAAAGCTAAAAGTTGATTAAAAAAAATAAACAAAATTGACAAACCATTAGCAAGACTCATTAAGAAACAAAGGGAGAAGAACCAAATTAACAAAATTAGAAATGAAAATGGAGAGACCACAACAGACAACTTTGAAATAAAAAGGATCATAACAGACAACTACCAGCAGCTCTATGCCAATAAAATGGACAATTTGGAAGAAATGGAGAAATTCTTAGAAAAGTATAACTTTCCAAAACTGAACCAGAAAAAAATAGAAGATCATAACAGACCCATCACAAGCAAGGAAATTGCAACTGTAATCAGAAATCTTCCAGGAAACAAAAGCCCAGGACCAGATGGCTTCACAGCTGAATTTGATCAAAAATTTAGAGAAGAGCTAACACCTTTCTTATTCAAAATTTCCATAAAATTGCAGAAGAAGGTAAACTTCCAAACTCATTTTATGAGGCCACCATCACCCTAATTTCAAAAGGAGAAAAAGATGCCACAGAAAAAGAAATCTACAGGCCAGTATCACTGATGAACATAGATGCAAAAATCCCTAACAAAATTCTAGGAAACAGAATCCAAGAACATATTAAAAAAATTATATATCATGACCAAGTGAGCTTTATCCCAGGAATGCAAGGATTCTTTAATATCCGCAAATCAATCAAGGTAATACACCACGTTAACAAATTAAAAGATAAAAATCATATGATTATCTCAATACATGTAGAAAAAGCCTTTGACAAAATTCAACATCCATTTATGATTAAAACTCTCCAGAAAGCAGGAATAGAAGGAACATACCTCAACATAATAAAAGCTATATATGACAAACCCACAGCAAGCATTACTAAAAAATGGTGAAAAGTTTAAATCATTTCCCCTAAAATCAGGAACAAGACAAGGGTGCCCACTCTCACCACTACTATTCAATGTAGTTTTGGAAGTTTTGGCCACAGCAATCAAAGAAGGAAAAAACGTAAAATGAATCCAAATAGGAAAAGAAGAAGTGAAACTCTCACTGTTTGCACATGACATGATCCTCTACAAAGAAAACCCTAAAGAATCTACCAGAAAACTACTAGAGTTAATAAACGAATATAGTAAAGTTGCAGGATATAAAATTAACACACAGAAATCACCTGCATTCCTATACACTAACAATGAGAAAACAGAAAGAGAAATTAAGGAAACAATAACATTCACCATTGCAACAAAAAGAATAAAATATTTAGCGGTATATCTACCTAAAGAAACAAAAGACTTATACATAAAAAAAAAAAAAAACTATGAAACACTGATGAAGGAAATCAAAGAGAACACAAACAGATGGAGAGATATACCATGTTCATGGATTGGAAGAATCAATATTGTCAAAATGTCTATACTACCCAAAGCAATCTATAGATTCAATGTAACCCCTATCAAGCTACCAATGGTATTTTTCACAGAACAAGAAAAAAACATTTCAAAATTTGTATGGAAATGCAAAAAAAAAAAAAAAAAAAAAAAAATCCTCGAATAGCCAAAGCAATCTTGAGAAAGAACAATGGAACTGGAGGAATCAACCTGCCTGACTTCAAGCTCTACTACAAAGCCACAGTCATCAAGATAGTGTGGTACTGGCACAAAGACAGAAACATAGATCAATGGAATAGAATAGAAAGCCCAGAGATAAATCCACGAACCTATGGACACCTTATCTTCAACAAAGGAGGCAAGGATATACAATGGAAAAAAGACAACCTCTTTAACAAGTGGTGTTGGGAAAACTGGTCAACCACTTATAAAAGAATGCAATTAGAACACCTTCTAAAACCATACACAAAAATAAACTCAAAATGAATTCTGAGCTCAAAATTCTCTCACCCCAGAGACCGCATCTTTCACCAAGCTGTGAGCGGGTTGCCAGTCATTAATCATGTCTTCCTGGGATCCTAGATAGTTCATATCTGCCAGAAGTGTCACAGTCTGAGACCAGTTCCCCTGAGGAAATGCACGATGAACCTGGGATTGTGCCTTTGTTGCACACCTGGGAGCCTGAGTGGCTTGGACCTGGGAAGTGCATACCACCTTGAGCTGTGGCAACTCTTATGTGGTCAATCCACTGCAAGTGCTCCCCACACATTTCAGTAGTGTTTGTTTTTAGTGTCCCTACTTCCCCACAGCAAAACTGAGCAAGTGAGCCCAAATAAGTGGCCACCTGCACCTTCTTATGTCTGGGCAGATATTAGACACTGAACAGACTTGCAAACAGAGGAGGCCAGCTTAAGAAAATAAATGAAGGGGGAACCATCCTAGAAGTGGCAATTGCACAGACTGAATTCCTGCAGTTAAGCTAAGACTGTGCATTTGAGGGGCAACTGTAGACTTTGAGAACAAGTACTCGCTGGAACAAGGGATTAGCTGACACTCAAAGGACCCCACCTGGCCCACAACAGCTTGGAAGGAATTTCTATATATATTTTTCAATATTGATATTACATTTTATTTTTTTAATTTTATTATTTCTTTAATAAAATTTTACTTTTTTTATCCTTTTTGCTTTTCTCTTTCTTCTTTATTTTCTTCCCCATCCTCTTTATTTTTTCCCCTCATACTCTCCTAATTGGTTCTTATGTATAATTTAGTTTTTCTTAATTGTACTTTTGAGAGTGTAATCTTTATTTTAGTTTTTCTTTTAATTTTTGCTTTTTGATCTTTTGTTATTAATTTTGTACATTTAAGAGTTTAATTTTTAACATCCCTTTACTTTTTTTCTTCTTTTTTTTTTTTACCTTTTTTTTATTGTAGTGGATTTCATCATACATTGAAATGAAACAGCCATGGGTTTACATGTGTTCCCCATCCCAACCCCCCCTCCCACCTCCCTCTCCACCCGATCCCTCTAGGTCTTCCCAGTGAACCAGGTCCGAGGGCTTGTCTCATGCATCCAACCTGGGCTGGTGATCTGTTTCACCCTAGATAATGTACATGTTTCGATTCTGTTCTCTTGAAACATCCCACCCTCGCCTTCTCCCACAAAGCCTAACAGACTGTTCTATACATCTGTGTCTCTTTTTCTGTTCTGCATATAGGGTTATCATCTTTGTAAATTCCACATATATGTGTTAGTATATTGTAATGGTCTTTATCTTTCTGGCTTACTTCACTCTGTATAATGGGTTCTAGTTTCAACCATCTCATTAGAACTGATTCAAATGAATTCTTTTTAATGGCTGAGTAATATTCCACGGTGTATATGTACCACAACTTCCTGATCCATTCATCTGCTGATGGGCATCTAGGTTTCTTCCATGTTCTGGCTATTATAAACAGTGCTGTGATGAACATTGGGGTGCCCGTGTCTCTTTCAGCTCTGGTTGACTCGGTGTGTATGCCCAGAAGTGGGATTGCAGGGTCATATGGCAGTTCTATTTCCAGTTTTTTAAGAAATCTCCACACTGTTCTCCATAGCGGCTGTACTAGTTTGCATTCCCACCAACAGTGGAAGAGGGTTCCCTTTTCTCCACACCCTCTCCAGCATTTATTTCTTGTAGACTTTTGGATAGCAGCCATCCTGACTGGCTTGTAATGGTACCTCATTGAGGTTTTGATTTGCATTTCTCTGATAATGAGTGATGTTGAGCATCTTTTCATGTGTTTTTTAGCCATCTGTATGTCTTCTTTGGAGAAATGTCTGTTTAGTTCTTTGGCCCATTTTTTGATTGGGTCATTTATTTTTTTCTGGAATTGAGCTGGAGGAGTTGCTTATGTATTTTTGAGATGAATCCTTTGTCTGTTGCTTCATTTGCTATTATTTTCTCCCAATCTGAGGGCTGTCTTTTCATCTTGTTTATAGGTTCCCTTGTTGTGCAACAGCTTTTAAGTTTAGTTAGGTCCCATTTGTTTATTTTTGCTTTTATTTCCAATATTCTGGGAGGTGGGTCATAGAGGATCCTGCTGTGATTTATGTTGGAGAGTGTTTTGCCTATGTTCTACTCTAGGAGTTTTATGGTTTCTGGTCTTACATTTAGATCTTTAATCCACATCCCCTTTCATTTAAGGATTTAATTACTGACTTAGTTACTCTCTTCCTTTTTGACTCGAACTTTTCTCCTCCTTGTCACTTCTATCTCATTCCTTCCTCTTCTCTTCTCTATATAACCCTGTGAGTCTCTGTGTGTTTGTCTGGCTGTGGAGAGTTGCTCTACCATTAACCTAGGGCTTTTGTCTTCTGTTCTGTGTGGATGAAGAAGCCTTAAGGCTACTGTAAGAGGGGAATTGAAACCCAGAGGCAGGAGGCTCAACTCCAGAACTTTAGAACATCATAGACTCATAACCTCAGGGAACATTAATAGATGAGAGCCCAACAAAAAGACCTTATACCTACATTGAGACCAAGCACCACCCCATAGCCAGCAAGTTCCAATGCAAGACATCCCATGCTAATCCTACATCAAAACAGGAACACAAGCTTGAATATTAAAATAGAACCTGCCGAAAGCCAAACCAAACTTATAAACACCCCCAAATTCACTAATGGACACAGCACTTCCCTCCAGAGATTAGATACAATTCCATCCACCAGAACACAGACACAAGTTCCCCCAATCAGGAAAACTTCACAAGGCACTGGTCCAGCCCCAGCCACAGGGATTGAACTCCACAATTAAGAGGAATTACAACCCTCCAGTCTGAGAAAAGAAGACCACAAACACAGCAAACTAAACATAATTAAAAGGCAGAGAAATATTCAGCAGGTGAAGGAACATGATAAAAAAAAAAAAAAACACCAAACCAAACAAAACCATAGGAGATATGGAATCTACCTCAAAAGGAATTCAAAATAATGATAACAAGTATAATACAAAATCCTGAAAACAAAATAGAGTAACAGATAAAGACTAGAGACATAGATTGAGAAGATGAGAGAAATATTTAACAAGAACATACAAGAAATATAGAATATAGTCAGTCAGTAATGAACAATGTAATAACTGAGATTAAAAACAGTCTGGAGGGAACCAAGAGTAAGTAGAATAATTGAGGCAGAAGAAAGGATAGGAAAGCTGGAAGATGGAATGTTAGAAATAAATGAAGCAGAGTGGAAAAGAGAAAAAAGAACAAAAAGAAATAAGGATAGCCTCAGCGACCTCTGGAACAATGTTAAGTGCCCCAACATTTGATTCATAGGCCTCAGAGAAGAAGACAAAAGAAAAGGGCATGAGAAAATATTTGAGGATGTAATAGTTGAAAATAACCCTAAAATGGGGAAGGAAATGGCCACCCCAGTCCAAAAAGTCCAGATAGCTCGATACAGGATAAACCCAAGGGGAAACATGCCAAGAAACAGATTAATCAAGCTAAAAATAAATAAATAGATATACACAAAGAGCAAATATTAAAATAGCAAGGGAAAAGCAATAAATAATATACAAGGGGACCATGATAAGGGTAGCAACTGTTGTTTCACAGAAATTTTGCAGACCAGAAGTGAGTGGCAGGATACTTAAAGTGATGACAGGGAAAAAAAATAACAAACAAGATTCCTCTACCCAGCAAGGGTATCATTCAGATTCAAATGAGAAATAAAAGCTTTATAGATAATTGAAATCTGAGATAATTCAGCACAGTAAAATCAGCTCTTCAGCAAATGCTAAAGGATCTTCTCTAGACAGGAAACACAAGAAAGGTTTATAAAAACAAACCCAAAACAATAAATTAAGTTGTAATAGGATCATACTTACCAATAATTACTTTAAACATAAATGTGTTAAATGCTCCAACTGAAAGACATATACTAGCTGTATGGATTAAAAAAAAAAAAAAAAAAAAAGAACCCTATGTATGTTGTCTGCAAGAGATCCACCTCAAACCTAGGAAAAAATGCATACTGAAAGTGCAGGGTTGGAAAAAAGATATTCATACAAATAGAGACCAAAAAGAAGTGGGAGCAGCAATAATCATATCAAATAAACTAGACTTTAAAATAAAGGCCATTATAAGAGACAAGAAGGACACTAAATAATGATCAAGGGATAAATCTAAGAAGAAAATATAACAAGTGTAAATATATATCCACTCAACAAAATAACACCTCAATATATAAGGCACATGCTAACAGCTATTAAAGGGAAAATTGACAGTAACACAATAATAGTGGGGGTGTTTAATAACCAACTCAAAACAATGGCCATGTCATCCAGAGTGAAAATTAACAAAGAAACACAAGCTTCAAATGATATATTTGATCAGTTAGACCTAATTGATATCTACAAGGCTTTTCACCACTCCCCCGCCTCCAAAAAAAAAAAAAAGAAAAGAAAAGAAATTCACCTTTTTCTCAAGTGCACATGGAACATTCTCCAGGATATCACATCCTGGGCCACAAACCTAGCCTTGGTAAATTTTAAAAAGTTAAAATCATTTCAAGAATCATTTCTGATCACAATTCTATTAGATATCAGCCACAGGAAAAAATAAACTATACAAAGCACAAAAACATGGAGGTTAAACAACATGCTTCTCAATAGCCAACAGATAACTGAAGAAATAAAAAAAGAAATCAAAATATACTACAGACAAATAACAATGAAAACACAACAACCCCAAACCTCTGGAATTCAGTTAAACAGTGGTAAAAGGGAAGTTCATAGCAATACAAGCCTACCTCAAGACATAAGAGAAACACCAAATAAACAACCTAAACTTAAACCTAAAGCCTAAAGTGCAAAAACAAAACAAAACTCTAAAGTGAGTAGAAGAAAAGAAATCATAAACATCAGATCAGAAACAAATGAAAAAGAAATGAAGGAAACTATAATAAAGATAACTAAAACTAAGTTTGTTCTTTGAGAAGATAAACAAAATAGACAAACCTTTAGCTAGATTCATCAAGAAAAAAGGTAGAAAACTCAAACCAGTAAAATCACAAATGGAAATTGAGAAATCACAAAAGACAATGCAGAAATACAAAAATTCATAAGACACTAGTATGACCAACTATATGCCAATGAAATGGACAAATTGGAAGAGATGGATAAATTCTTAGAAAAGTATAACCTTTCAAAACTGAACCAGAAAAAGATAGAAACTTTGAGCAGTCCAATCACAAGCATAGAAATTAAAACTGTAATAAAAAGTCTTCCAAGATATTTAATTATTTTTGCTGCAATGGTGAATGAGATTGATCCCTTAACTTCTCTGATTTTCCATTGTTAGTATATAGAAATGAAAGTGATCCCTGTGTATTGATTTTGTATCCTGAAACTTTGCTAACTTCACTGACTAGCTCTAGTAATTTTCTGATCCTATTGTTCATTGCAGCACTACTTAAAATAGCTAGAACATGGAAGCAACCTAGATGTCCATTGGAAGATGATGAATAAAGAAGTTGTGGTACACGTACACAAAGGAATATTGCTCAGCCGTAAAAAGGAAAGCACTTGAGTCAATTCTAATGAGGTGGATGAACCAATAATCTATTGGACAGAGTGAAGTAACTCAGAAAGAGAAAGATAAATATCATATTCTAATGCATATATACAGAACCTATAAAAATGATATTGAAGAATTTATTTACAGGGCAGCAATGGAGAAAAAGACATAGAGAATAGATTTATAACATGGGGGGGGGGACGAGGAGGAGAGGGTAAGATGTATGGAAAGAGTAACATGGAAACTTACTTTACTATACGTAAAATAGATAGCCAATGGTGATTTGCTGTATGGCTCAGGAAAATCAAACAGCGGCTCTGTATCAACCTAGGGGGATGGGATGGGGAGGGAGATGAAAGGAAGTTTCAAAAGGGAGGGGATATATGTATGGCTATGGCTGATTAATGTTGAGGTTTGACAGAAAATAATAAAATTATGTAAAACAATTATCCTTCAAAAAAAAAAAGTTCAAGTTAAAAAAAAAAAACAATTTCCGGGGGAGGATACAAGATGGCGGAGGAATAGGACGGGGTGATCACTTTCTCTTCGACAAATTCATTGAAAGAACAACAGAACGGTGAACAAAGTTTACAAAACAACTTCTGATCGCTAGCAGCGGACATCAGGCACCCAGAAAAGCAGCCCATTGTCTTCGAAGGGAGGGGAAAAAATTTTGTATTTTTTTCCTTTTTTGTTTTCTTTTTTTTGTTTGTTTGTTTTTCTTTTTCCTCTTTCTTGTCTTTTTTTCTTTTTTCTTTTCTTTCTTTTCTTTTTCTGGTTTTTCTCTCCCATTTCCTTTTAAAGTCCTCTAATACTCCTCTATTATTCCATAATTTTCATTTTCATCGAAATAAACCTTGCAAAAAAAAAAAAAAAAAAAGAGAGAGAGAGAGAAGCCCTATTTTCAAACAGAACTTCATATATATTTCTAAATTTTGGGTTTTTGTTTTTATTTTTAAATATTTTATTTCAAAGAGTCTAACCCCTACGCTAAATTTTTTAATCTTTGTTTTTCAGTATGTGATATAAATTTTGGACATTTAAGAATCCAATATTCAGTTCCCATTGCTATTCAGGAGTGTGTTGATTACTCTCTTCCACTTTTGACTCTCTGTTTTCTACCTCAGAACAACTCTATTTCCTCCTTTCCCCTCTCTTCCCAATCCAATTCTGTGAATCTTTGTGGGTGTCTGGGCTACGGAGAACACTTTGAGAACAGATAACTGTGTAGATCTGTCTCTTTCCTCTTGAGTCCCCCTTTCTCTTTGCCTGATCACCTCTATCTCCGTCCTCCCTCTCCTATTCTTCATGTAACTCTGTGAACCTCTTTGGAGGTCCCTCACGGTGGAAAATCTTTTCACCATTAACCTAGAAGTTTTATTATCAGTGCTGCATAGTTGGAGAAGTCTTGAGACTATTGGTAGAATAAAACTGAAATCCAGAGGCAGGAGACTTAAGCCCCAATCCTGAGAAAACCAGAAAACTCCTGACTACACAGAACATTAAGGAATAAGAGTCCATCCTAAAGCCGCCATACCTACACCAAAACCAACCACCACCCAAGAGCCAAGAAGCTCCAGAACAAGACATACTACATAAATTCTATAGTAACACAGGAAAATAGACCTAAGTGTCAACATACAGGCTGCCCAAAGTCACACCTAACACATAGACCCATTGCAAAACTCATTAATGGGCACTCCATTGCACTCCAGAGAGAAGAAATCCATTTCCACGCACCAGAACACTGACACAAGCTTCCCTAACCAGGAAACCTTGACAAGCCAATCGTCCAACCCCACCCACTGGGCAAAATCTTCACAATAAAAAGGAACCACAGACCAGCAGAATACAGAAAGCCCACCCCAGACACAGCAATCTAAACAAGATGAAAAGGCAGAGAAATACCCAAAAAGTAAAGGAACATGAAAAATGCCCACCAAATCAAACAAAAGAGGAGGAGATAGGGAATCTATCTGAAAAAGAATTTAGAATAATGATAGTAAAAATGATCCAAAATCTTGAAAGCAAAATGGAGTTACAAATAAATAACCTGGAAACAAAGATTGAGAAGATGCAAGAAATGTTTAACAAGGACCTAGAAGAAATAAAAAAGAGTCAATTAAAAATGAATAATGGAATAAATGAGATCAAAATTACTCTGGAGGGAACCATGAGTAGAATAACAGAGACAGAAGATAGGATAAGTGAGGTAGAAGATAAAATGGTAGAAATAAATGAAGCAGAGAGGAAAAAAGAAAAAAAGAATCAAAAGAAATGAGGACAATCTCAGGGACCTCTGGGACAATGTGAAACGCCCCAACATTCGAATCATAGGAGTCCCAGAAGAAGAAGACAAAAAGAAAGGCCATGAGAAGTTACTCGAGGAAATAATAGCTAAAAACTTCCCTAAAATGGGGAAGGAAATAGGCACCCAAGTCCAAGAAACCCAGAGAGTTCCAAACAGGATAAACCCAATGCGAAATACCACAAGACACATATTAATCAATTAACAAAGATCAAACACAAAGAACAACTATTAAAAGCAGCAAGGGAGAAACAACAAATAACAACAAAGGGATTCCCATAAGGATAACAGTTGATCTATCAATAGAAACCCTTCAGGCCAGAAGGGAATGGCAGGACATACTTAGAGTAATGAAAGAGAATAATCTACAACCAAGGTTACTGTATCCAGCAAGGATCTCATTCAGATATGAGGAGAACTTAGAAGCTTTACAGACAAGCAAAAGCTGAGAGAATTCAGCACCACCAAACCAGCTCTTCAACAAATGCTAAAGGATCTCCTCTAGACAGGAAACACAGAAAGGTTGTATAAACGTGAACCCCAAAACAGCAAATTAAATGGCAACGGGACCATACATATCAATAATTACCTTAAATGTAAATTGGTTGAATGCCCCAACCAAAAGACAAAGACTGGCTGAATGGATACAAAAACAAGACCCCTATATATGCTGTCTACAAGAGACCCACTTCAAAACAAGGGGCACATACAGACTAAAAGTGAAGGGCTAGAAAAAAATATTCCATGCAAACGGAGACCAAAAGAAAGCAGGAGTTGAAATACTCATATCAGATAAAATAGACTTTCAAATAAAGGCTGTGAAAAGAAACAAAGAAAGACACTCCATAATGATAAGGATCAATCCAAGAAGAAGATATAACAATTATAAATATATATGCACCCAACATAGGAGTACCGCAATATGTAAGGCAAATACTAACGAGTATGAAAGAGGAAATTAATAGCAACACAATAATAGTGGGAGACTTTAATACCCCACTCACAATTATGGATAGATCAACTAAACAGAAAATTAACAAGGAAACACAAACTTTAAAGGACACAATGGACCGGCTAGACCTTATTGACATCTATAGGGCGTTTCACCCCAAAACAATCAACTTCACGTTTTTCTCAATTGCACACGGGACCTTCTCCAGAATAGATCACATCCTGGGCCATAAATCTAGTCTTGGTAAATTCAAAAAAATTGAAATCTTTCCAGTCATCTTTTCTGACCACAGTGCAGTAAGGTTAGATCTCAATTACAGAAAAAAAAATTATTAAAAATTCAAACATACGGAGGCTAAACAACATGCTTCTGAATAACCAACAAATCATTGAAGAAATCGAAAAAGAAATCAAAATATGCATAGAAACGTATGAAAATGAAAACACAACAACCCAAAACCTGTGGGACACTGTAAAAGCAGTGCTAAGGGGAAGATTCATAGCATTACAGGCCTACCTCAAGAAACAAGAAAAAAGTCAAATAAATAACCTAACCCTACACCTAAGGCAACTAGAGAAGGAAGAAATGAAGAACCCCAGGGTTATTAGAAGGAAAGAAATCTTAAAAATTAGGGCAGAAATAAATGCAAAAGAAACTAAAGAGACCATAGCAAAAATCAACAAAGCTAAACGCTGTTTTTTTGAAAAAATAAACAAAATTGACAAACCATTAGCAAGACTCATTAAGAAACAAAGGGAGAAGAGCCAAATTAACAAAATCAGAAATGAAAATGGAGAGATCACAACAGACAACACTGAAATACAAAGGATCATAAGAGACTACTACCAGCAGCTCTATGCCAATAAAATGGACAACTTGGAAGAAATGGACAAGTTCTTAGACAAGTATAACTTTCCAAAACTGAACCAGGAAGAAATAGAAGATCTTAACAAACCCATCACAAGCAAGGAAATCCAAACTGTAATCAGAAATCTTCCAGCAAACAAAAGCGCAGGGCCAGATGGCTTCACAGCTGAATTCTATCAAAAATTTAGAGAAGAGTTAACACCTATCTTACTCAAACTCTTCCAGAAAATAGCAGAAGAAGGTAAACTTCTGAACTCATTCTATGAGGCCACCATCACACTAATTCCAAAACCAGAAAAAGATGCCACAAAAAAAGAAAACTACAGGCCAATATCACTGATGAATATAGATGCAAAAATCCTTAACAAAATTCTAGCAAACAGAATCCAACAACATATTAAAAAAATCATACACCATCACCAAGTGGGCTTTATCCCAGGAATGCAAGGATTCTTTAATATTCACAAATCAATCAATGTGATACAGCACATTAATAAACTGAAAGATAAAAACCATATGATTATCTCAATAGATGCAGAAAAAGCCTTCGACAAAATTCAACATCCATTTATGATTAAAACTCTCCAGAAAGCAGGAATAGAAGGACCATACCTCAACATGATAAAAGCTATATATAAGAAACCCACAGCAAGCATTACCCTCAATGGTGAAAAATTGAAAGCATTTCCCCTAAAATCAGGAACAAGACAAGGGTGCCCACTGTCACCACTGCTATTCAACATAGTTTTGGAAGTGTTGGCCACAGCAATCAGGGCAGAAAAGGAAGTAAAAGGAATCCAGATAGGAAAAGAAGAATTGAAATGCTCGCTCTTTGCAGATGACATGATCCTCTACATAGAAAACCCTAAAGACTCTACCAGAAAATTACTAGAGCTAATCAATGAATATAGTAAAGTTGCAGGATATAAAATTTACACGCAGAAATCTCTTGCATTCTTATACACTAACAATGAGAAAACAGAAAGAGAAATTAAGGAAACAATACCATTCACCATTGCAACAAAAAGAATAAAATACTTAGGAATATATCTACCTAAAGAAACAAAAGACTTATACATAGAAAACTATAAATCACTGATGAAAGAAATCAAAGAGGACACAAACAGATGGAGAAATATACCGTGTTCATGGATTGGAAGAATCAACATTGTCAAAATGGCCATACTACCCAAAGCAATCTACAGATTCAATGCAATCCCTATCAAGCTACCAATGGTATTTTTCACAGAACTAGAACAAGTAATTTCACAATTTGTATGGAAATACAAACAACCTCGAATAGCCAAAGTAATCTTGAGAAAGAAGAATGGAACTGGAGGAGTCAACCTGCCTGACTTCAGATTATACTACAAAGCCACAGTCATCAAGACAGTATGGTATTGGCACAAAGACAGATATATAGATCAATGGATCAGAATAGAAAGCCCAGAGATAAATCCACGAACCTATGGTCACCTTAACTTCGACAAAGGAGGCAAGGATATACAATGGAAAAAAGATAACCTCTTTAACAGTGGTGTTCGGAAAATTGGTCAACCACTTGTAAAAGAATGAAACTAGAACACTTTCTAACACCATACACAAAAATAAACTCAAAATGGATAAAAGATCTAAATGTAAGACCAGAAACTATAAAACGCCTAGAGGAGAACATAGGCAAAACACTCTCTGACATAAATCACAGCAGGATCCTCTATGACCCACATCCCAGAATATTAGAAACAAAAGCAAAAATAAACAAATGGCACCTAATGAAACTTAAAAGCTTTTGCACAGCAAAGGAAACTATAAGCAAGGTGAAAAAACAGCCCTCAGATTGGGAGAAAATAATAGCAAACGAAGCAACAGACAAAGGATTAATCTCAAAAATATACAAGCAACTCCTCCAGCTCAACTCCAGAAAAATAAATGACCCAATCAAAAAATGGGCCAAAGAACTAAACAGGCACTTCTCCAAGGAAGACATACAGGTGGCTAAGAAACACATGAAAAGATGCTCAACATCACTCATTATCAGAGAAATGCAAATCAAAACCACAATGAGGTACCATTACACGCCAGTCAGGATGGCTGCTATCCAAAAGTCTGCAAGCAATAAATGCTGGAGATGTTGTGGAGAAAAGGGAACCCTCTTACACTGTTGGTGAGAATGCAAACTAGTACAGCCACTATTGAAAACAGTGTGGAGATCTCTTAAAAAACTGGAAATAGAACTTCCATATGACCCAGCAATCCCACTTCTGGGCATACACACCAAGGATACCAGATCTGAAAGAGACACGTGCACCCCAATGTTCATTGCAGCACGGTTTGTCATAGCCAGGACATGGAAACAAGCTAGATGCCCATCAGCAGACGAATGGACAAGGAAGCTGTGGTACATATACACCATGGAATATTACTCAGCCATTAAAAATAATTCATTTGAATCAGTTCTAATGAGATGGATGAAACTGGAGCCCATTATACAGAGTGAAGTAAGCCAGACAGATAAAGACCATTACAATATACTAACACATATATATGGAATTTAGAAAGATTTTAATGATAACTCTATATGCAGAACAGAAAAAGAGACACAGATTTATAGAACAGTCTTTTAGACTCTGTGGGAGAAGGTGAGGGTGGGATGTTTCAAGAGAACAGCATCGAAACATGTATACTATCAAGGGTGAAACAGATCACTAGCCCAGGTTGGATGCATGAGACAAGCGTTCGGACCTGGTGCTCTGGGAGGACCTGGAGGGAGTGGGTGGGGAGGGCGTTGGGAGGGGGGATTGGGATGGGGAAGACATGTGAACCCAAGGCCTTTTCATTTCAATGTATGACAAAATTTACTACAAAACACACACACACACACACACACACACACACACACACACAGACACAGACACACACACACAACAATTTCCAAGGAGGAAAAGCCCAGGACTAGATGACAGCACAGGTGAATTCTACAAAAATTTAAAGAAGCAATAATTCCTGTCTTACTCAAAAACTTCAAGAAAATTGTAGAGGAAGGAAAGCTTCCAAAGTCTTTCTACAAGGCCACCATCACCCTGAAACTAAGATCAAATAAAGATGCCACAACAAAAAAGAAAATTACATGCATATGAAATTAATACATAGAAATCCCTTATATTCCTGTATGCTATCAGTGAAATATTAGAGAGAGAAATGAAGGAAACAATCCCACTCACCGTTGCAATAAAAATAATAAAATATTTTGGAAGAAATTTATCTAAAAAACAAAAGATCAGTATACAAAAAATTATAAAACACTGATGAAAGAAATCAAAGGTGACACATCTAGATGGAAAAATGCACCATCTTCTTGGATTGGAAGAATCAGTATAGTGAAAAAGAGTTTACTATAGATTAAATGCAATCCCTATCAAATTACCAGTGGTATTTTTCACAGAGCTAGAACAAATAATTTCACAGTTTGTATGGAAACACAAATATCCTCATTAGCCAAAGCAATCTTGAGAAAGATGAATGAAACTGGAGAAATCAAACTTCCTGATTTCAGGTTACACTATAAAGTTACATAGAGAGTATGGTATTGGAACAGACAGAAATATAGATCGATGAAACAAAATAGAAAGTCCAGAGATAAATGCACACACCTATGGACATCTTATCTTTGAGAAAGGAGACAAAAATATAAAATGGAGAAAAGACAGTCTCTTCAACAAGTGGTGCTGGCAGAACTGGTTGACCACACTTAAAAGAGTGAGACTAAAACACTTTCTAACACCATACACAAGAATAAACTCAGAATTGATTAAAGGCCTAAATTTAAGGCCAGAAACTGTAAAACTCCTGAAGGAAATTCCTAAAGGAAAACATAGACAGAACACTTTCCTACATATACCACAACAAGTTCCTCTATGACTCACCTCCCAGAGTAATGGAAATAAAAGCAAAAATAAACAAATGGGACCTAATTAAACTAAAACAACAAAAACAACAACTTTAGCACAATGAAGGAAACTGCAAGCAAGTGAAAAGACAACCTTCAGAATAGGAGAAAATGATAGCAAGTGGAATAATTGACAAATAATAGATCTCCAAAATATACAAGCAATTCATGCAGCTCCATACCAGAAAAAAATGGACAACACAGTCAAAAAGTGGGCAAAATAACTTTTTTTGCCCAGACATTTCTCCAGAGAAGACATACAGATGCCTGATAAGCACATGAGAAGGTATCCAACATCATTCATTATTAGATAAATTAAAACAAAACCCACAATAAGATATCCTGTCACACCAGTCAGAATGGCCATCATCAAAATGTCTACAAACAACACATGCTAGACAGGGTGTGGAGAAAAGGGAACACTCTTGCACGGTTACTGGGAATGCAAACTGGTATAGCCACTATGGAGAACAGTGTGGATATTCCCTAAAAAAAAAAAAAAAAAACTGGGAAGAGAACTGGCATATGACCCAGCAATCCCAATGCTAGGCTAACACCCCGAGGAAACCAGAACTGAAAGAGACACATGTACCCCAATGTTCATTACAGCACAATTTACAATAGCTAGGACATGGAAGCACCCTAGATGCCCATCAGTAGATGAATGGATAAGAAAGCTGCAGTACATATACACAATGGAATATTACTCAGCTATAAAAATGAATATATTTGAGTCAATTCTAATGAGAGAGCCTATTATATAGAGTGAAGTGAGTAACAAAGAGAAAGACAAATATACATTTTTATTAAAAAAATTATAAGTTAATACTTATATTAACATCTATATATGGAATTTAGAAAGAAGGTAACAATGATCCTACATGCAGGAAGCAAAGGAGACACAGATGTAAAGATCAGAATTTTGGACTCAGCAAGAGACGACCATGGTGGGATGATTTGAGAGAATACCATTGAAACATGTACGTTACCATATGTAAAATTGGTGACCAGTGCAAGTTCAATGCATGAAGCAGGGCACCCAAAACTGGTGCTCTGGGACAACCCAGAGGGATGGGGTGAGGAGGGAGGTGGCAGGAGGATTCAGGATGGGGGGCACATGTACACCTGTGCCCAATTCATGTTGATGTATAGCAAAAATCATTACAATATTATAAAGCAATTATACACCAAATAAAATTAATTAATTAAGAAATTCTATAAGCAAGTGCTTGAGAGGGTCTGGAGAAAATGGAGCCCCATTATAATGTGGCTGGGCATGCAGACTGGTACAGCCACTGTGGAGAACAGCGTGAAGATTCCTTGAAAAACTGGGAATAGAATTGCCATACAACCCAATAATCCCACTGCTGGGCATACACACTAAGAAAACCTGAACTGAAAGAGATACATTTAACCCAATGTTCACTGCAGCACTGTTTACAATAGCTAAGACATGGAATCAACCTAGATGGCCATCAGCAGATGAATGAATAAGAAAGCTGTGGTACATATACACAATGGAGTATTACTCAGCTATAAAATGGAATGCACTTAATCAGTTCTAATGAGGTGGATGAACCTGGAGCCTATTGTATGGAGTGAGCTAAGTCAGAAAGAGTAATGTACACATTAATGTACAAATACTGTACATTAATGCATATATATGAGATATAGAAAGATGATACTGATGATCCTACATGCAGATCAGCAAAGGAAACACTGATGTAAAGAACAGACTTTTGGGCTCAGTGGCAGAAGGTGAGGGTGGGATGATTTGAGAGAATAGCATTGAAATATGATCACTATCAAAGGAAAATAGAAGACCAATGGAAGTTTGACGCATGAAGCCAGACACTGAAAGCTGGTACTCTGGGACAACCCAGAGGGATTGGGTGGGGAAGGAGGTGTGAGGGGATTCATGATGAGGATGCACACATGTATACCTGTGGCCATTTCATGTTGATGTATGGCAAAAAAATCACGATATTGTAAAGCAATTATCCTCCAATTAAAATAAATAATTAAAAAAATATGTTGAACCATAAATACAAATTAGTAAGCAAGCCGAAGGAAACTTGCTAATTGCTCCTTTACTGTTTTCTTTGGGTCATCTTTCAGTCCACAACAAATAAGTTTTTCCTGAACTTGCAAAAATCTCCCTCTCTTGGACTTCCTCTGCTGTTCTCCCATCCATTATTCTTGCTCCATCAAGCCACTGCTCGTCTTGTCCAAGGAAGTTCATACAAGAACATCTACCGGACAAAAAAAAAAAAAAAAAAACTACATTCTTGCTAGTATTGACCTCCTTTCACAGAGTAGTTTTGATGTATTATTGTGATAAAGGACACCTTCTCTAGCAGTAGTAAATTTGAGTAAAGTGGGTAAATAAACAGAAAATACCACAATTACTACTATTAACTCCGTGCATGCATGACAAATCGCTTCTGTAATGTCCGACTCCTTGCGACACTATGGATTATAGCCCGCCAGGCTTCTCTGTCCGTGGGATTCTCCAGGAAAGAACACTGGAGTGGGTTGCCTTGCCCTCCTCCAGGGGATCTTCCTGACCTAGGGACCCAGCTTGTGTCTCCTGTGACTCCTGCATTGCAGGCAGATTCTTACCCTTGAGCCACCAGGGAAGCCCTGACGCCTCATCAGATATTAATTGAATATTTTGTTGTGTTGACTTCAAAGAAACAAATCTTCAACAATAACTTATATGTGAGTTAAAACACAAGTACACATATAGATAGCTGGCCCATTGTATTTTGAAATTGCATACATCATAATGAGTATATTTTTCTTTACATATGATATTCATTACTCAAATGCCTTATCCTACAATGAGCATATTCCACCCAAAAAATGCCAGGTGGCTTTTGTTTTTAAGAGTTATTTTTATGTCACACAACTTCTATAGAACACTAGTCTTTAAAAGAGTTTGGCATTAGGTGTCCGTGGGATATAGCCAGGTTGGCAAAATACTACTATTTTCTGAAAATCAAGTTTTTAAGAGAGGATGATGACATCATGTTTTAGGAAGCGGGAGACAGAGCAGAAAATTTAAAATTAGCATAGTCAGAGTTAAAAAAAAAAACAGGTGTTTGGCAATTAGGCTAAGTAAACAAAAGCTTAATATTTGCTTTTGCCACCCCTGCCACACAGGTCAAAATTTATATTTATGTTTATCTCTTGGTCAGATAATCTTATTCATGAATGCAATTAAAAAAAAGCTTTGGGAAGATTCTTAACTTGTGTTTATCTGGCAAATAAAAATAAAATAGATTCTCTTTAAGAAGATTGCCACACATTTCAGATGTCAATAGCAAGTTTGCACTGTTGCCTATACTTCTGACTGGCTGTAAATTAGTGGTTCTCACCACCTTCTCCTTGGGTTCAATTAAATGGTTGGAGCCACTCACAGAACTCAGGAAACTAATTTACTCATTAGTTTATTGATTTAATACAAAGAATATTAGGCAATACAGTCAACAGCCAGATGAAGAGATGTATAGAGAGAGGTCTTAACAATGGAGCACCTGTCCTCATGGAGTTTGGGACATGGCACAGTAGTACATGGAAGCCTTCTGACTCTCCAGTCAAGAAGCTCTCTGAACCCTCTTCTTTGTGTGTGTGTGTGTGTGTGTGTGTGTGTATGTGTGCGTGCTTCTTTTTAAAGGAAGCTTAATTACATAGGATTGGTTAAATCATTAGCCATTAGCAATTGATTTAACTTCTAGCCACTTTGTCCTCTCTGGAAAACAGGGGTAGGCCTAGAAATTACAATCCTCTATTTATGGTTGGTTCCCCCAGTAAATAGACTTCAACATCTTTAGAGGACTTCAAAAAGACATCTCTTTAACATAACATCAGTTCAACTGTGCTAATTATGTACAACAAAATAAACTTTTCATTTTTATGGCTCTCAAATAATTTCAGTAACTGAAAATAAGAGACCAAATATTATAAAAGAAAATTATCCCATTACTTTTATTTGTTCAGGAAATTTAAGGGTTTTGGAAGGTGTGAGGAAGAAAGGGAGACTATGATCAAACACATATTTCATATTATAAATTTCAATATCACAGAAAGAAATTTCTTTATTCTGATTAATTATATCTACAAAAACACAACAACAAATAGAACACATGAAAGTGAAAGGTTGAGAGATTTCCCTCTGAGATAAGAAGCACCACCATCACCACTTGTATTCATCACTATATTGGCACTCTTATCCAGTGAAATAAGTAAGGAAATATGAACTATATAATAATTGAAAATCCAGTGAAATAAGGTAAGGGAAACATGGAGTATATAATAATTGAAAAGGAAGAAACAGAACTATCATTTTCACTGACAACATGAACAGAAATCTATGGGAAAATTATTAAGATCAATAAATGAGTTTAATAAGAATGATGGAGAAAAAGTCAAAATAACAGTTGCATAACTTGGCAGCTTAAGGTTAGAAAATAATTTTCCTAAATAATACTGTTTAGAGTAGAAAAAATATATATTAAGGAGAAAATCAAATAAATGTTGTGGAGTATTTCTAAACACAAAACTATAAGGTGACTGATACGTCAGCTAACTTGGTGGGAGGAGTTATTTCACAATGTATACATATATCAAATATTCATGCTATATGCACATTTTATTATTTCAGTGAAGTATACATGATTTACAGTACTTCAGGTGTATGAAAGTTGTATATATATATATGCATGTATACTCAGTCAGATCTGATTCTTTGTGACCTCGTCAACTGTAGACTGCCAGAATACTCAGTCCATGGAAATTTCTAGGCATGAATACTGGAGTGGGCTGGCATTTCCTACTACAGGGGATCTTACCAACCCAGGGACCAAACCTATGTCCCTTGTGTCTCCTGTATTAGTAAATGGATTATTTACCAATGCACATAATTGTACAAATTCTTTTCCATTCAGTTCAGTTCAGTCACTCAGTCATATCCAAGTCTTTGCAACCCCATGGACTTCAGCACTCCAGGCATCGCTATCCATCACCAACTCCTGGAGCCTCCTCAAACTCATGTCCATCGAGCCAGTGCATCCAACCTTCTCATTTTCTGTCGTCCCATTTTCCTCCTGTCCTCAATCTTTCCCAGCATCATGGTCTATTCCAGTGAGTCAGTTCTTCACATCAAGTGGCCAAAATATTCAAGTTTCAGCTTCAGCATCAGTCCTTCCGATGAATACTCAGGACTGACTGCTTTAGGATTTTCTGATTTGATTGCCTTGTGATCCAAAGGACTCTCAAAACTCTTCTCCAACACCACAATTCAAAAGCCTCAATTTTTCAGCACTCAGCTTTCTTTATAGTCCAGATCTCACATCCATACATGAGTATTGGAAGTAACATAGCTTTGACTAGATGGACCTTTGCAAGCAAATTGATGTCTCTGCTTTATAACATGCTGTCTACATTGGTCATAGATTTTCTTCCAAGGAGCAAGCATCTTTTAATTTCATGGCTGCAGTGATTTTGGAGCCCAGAGAAATTATGTCTATCTCTGCTTCCACTATTTCCCAATCTATTTGTCATGAAGTGATGGGACCAGAAGCCATGCTCTTAATTTTCTGAATGTTGAGTTTTAAGCCAACATTTTTCACTTTCTTCTTTCACTTTCATCCAGATCGTCCTTAGTTTTCCTTCCCTTTCTGCCATAAGGGTGGTGTTGTCAGTGTATCAGAGGTTATTGATAATTCTGGCAATATTTATTTCAGCTTGAGCTTAATCTAGGCCAGCATCTTACATGATGTACTTTGCATATAGTCAAATAAGCAGGTGACAATATACAGCCTTGGCATACTCCTTTCCCAATTTGGATCCATTGTTCCATGTCTGGTTCTAACTGTTGCTTCCAGACCTGCATACAGATTTCACAGGAGGCAGGTCAGGTGTTCTGGTATTCCCATATCTTTCAGAATTTTCCACAGTTTATTTTCATCTACACAATCAAAGGCTTTGGCATAGTTAATAATGCAGAAGCAGATATTTTTCTGGAACTTTCTTGCTTTTTCGATGATCCGATGGATGTTGGCAATTTGATTTCTGGTTCTTCTATGATTTCTAAATCCAGCTTGAACATATGGAAGTTCTCACTTCATGTACTGTTGAATCTGGTTTGGAGAATTTTGAACATTAATTTTTTAGCATGTGACATGTGTGCAATTGTGTGGTAGTTTGAACATTCTTTGACTATGTCTTTCTTTGGGATTGGGATGAAAACTGACCTTTTCCTGTCCTATGGCCACCGCTGAGTTTTCCAAATTTACTGGCATATTGAGTTCAGCACTTTCACAGCATCATCTTTTAGGACTTGAAATATCTCAGCTGTAATTCCATCACCTCCACTAGCTTTATTCATAGTGATGCTTCCAAATGCCCACATGACTTCGCATTCCATGATGTCTGGCTCTAGGTGAGTGATCACGCAATCATGGTTATCTATGTCATAAAGATTTTTTTGTACAGTTATTCTGTGTATTCTTGCCACCTCTTCTTAATGTTTTATGCTTTTGTTAGGTCTATACCATTTCTGTCCTTTATCAAACACATCTTTGCATGAAATATAGAGTCCATGGGGTTGCTCTCCAGTATTCCCTTGGTATCTCTAATTTTCTTTAGTCTTTCCCATTCTATTGTTTTCCTCTATTTATTTACATTGATTCCTGAGGAAGGCTTTCTCATCTCTCTTTGATGTTTTTTTGAACTCTGCAACAAAACTTAAATGACCATTATATCTACTACTCATTTGACTCAAATGACCCTTATATTTACTACTGTTGGCAAGAATCCCTTAGACAAAATGGAATGGCCCTCATATTGAACAAAAGAGTCCAAAACGCAGTACTTGGATGCAATCTCAGAAATGGCAGAATGATTTCTCTTCATTTCCAAGGCAAACCATTCAACATCACAATAATACTAGTCTATGTCCCAACCAGTAATTATAAAGAAGCTGATGTTAAACAGTTTTATGAAGACCTATAAGACCTTCTAGAACTAACACCCCCAAAATATGTCCTTTTCATTATAAGGAACTGGAATACAAAAATAGAAAGTCAAGAGATCCCTGGAGTTTGGCCTTGGAGTATAGAATGAAGCAGGGCAAAGGCTAATAGTGTTTTGCCAAGAGAACACGCTGGTCAGAGCAAACACCCTCTTCCAACAACACAAGAGAAAGCTCTATACGTAGACATCACCAGATGGTCAACACCAAAATCAGATTGACTATATTCTTTGCAGCTGAAGATAGACCAGAAGCTGACTGTGGCTCAAACCATGAACTCCTTATTGCCAAATTCAGGCTTAAATTGAAGAAAGTAGGTATGATCTAAATCAAATCCCTTACCATTATACAGTGGAAGTGACAGATAGTTTCAAGGGGTTTGATCTGATAGAGAGTGCCTGAAGATCTGTGGACAGAGGTTGTGACATTGTACAGGAGGCAGGGATCAAGTCAATCCCCAAGAAAAATAAATTCAAAAAGGCAAAATTGTTGTCTGAGGAGGCCTTACAAATAGCTGGGGAAAGAATAGAAGCAAAAGCCAAAGGAGAAAAGGAAAGATATACCCATTTATCATAGACTCAGTTTAGTTCAGTCGCTCAGTCATGTCTTTGCGACACCTTGAACTGCAGCACACCAGGCCTCCCTGTGCATCACCAACTCTTGGAGCTTACCCAAACTCATGTCCATTGATTCAGTGGTGCCATCCAATCATCTTATCCTCTGTTGTCCCCTTGTTTCCTGCCCTCAATCTTTCCCAGCATTAGGGTATTTTCAAATGAGTCAGCTTTTCACATCAGGTGTCCAAAGTATTGGAGTGTCAACTTCAACATCAGTCTTTCCAATGAACAGTCAGGACTGATCTCCTTTAGGATGGACTTATTGGATCTCTTTGCAGTCCAAGGGGCTCTCAAGAGTCTTCTCCAACACCACAGTTCAAAAGCATTGGAGTTATTTCTCCACTGATCTCCAGTGGCATATTGGGCACCTACCGACCTGGGGAATTCATCTTTCAGTGTCCTATCTTTTACCCATTTCATACTGTTCAAGGAGTTCTCAAGGTAAGAATACTGAAGTGGTTTCCCATTCCCTTCTCCAGTGAACCAAATTCTTTCAGATCTCTCCACCATGACCCATTCGTCTTGGGTGGTCCCATATGGCATGGTTAGTTTCATTGAGTTAGACAAGGCTGTGATCCATGTAATCACATGGATTGGCTAGTTTTCTATGATTATGGTTTCAGTCTTCCTGACCTCTGATGCCCTCTCTCAGAGCCTACCATCTTACTTAGGTTTCTCTTACCCTGCACGTGGGGTTTCTCTTCACAGCTGCTCCAGCAAAGTGCAGCCTCTGCTCCTTACCTTGAACATGGGGTATCTCCTCTTGACCATTGCCCCTGACCAGGACGTGGTCCTCTCTGCCACTCCTGCACTGTGAAGCTTCCACTCCTATCATAGATTAATTGACCATAAATGATTTGGTTTATTTGTGGGCTTCCTATTCTGTCCTGGTGATCTATGTGTCCTTTTTAAAAGTTAATGTGTATGGCAGTATGTTTTGATTATTATAGCTTTTCAGTATAGTCTGAATTTAGAGAACCTGATTTCTCCAGCTCTTTATTTTATTTTATTATTTTTTGGCTCAGTTTTTTTTTTTTTTTCCTTTTCTTTTTGGCTCTTCAGTGTCTTTTGTGTTTCCACAAAATTAAATATTTTTATTCTACTTCTATGAAATGTATCATATATAATTTAATAGAGGTTGCACTGAGTCTATAGATTGCCTTGGATAGTCCAGTTAGTTAAGCAATATTGATTATTTCAATCCAAGAAAACAATATATATATATATATATATATATATATATATATATATATATATATATATATATATATATTTTCCAATTGTTTATGTAGTCTTCAATTTCTTTCATCAGTGTCTTATAGCACAGAGTACTGTGGTTTTGCCCCTTCAGGTATGTTTATTACTAGGTATTTTACTTTTGATGAGAAATTAAATGGTACATATCTCTAAATTTCTCTTTCTGATATTTCATTGTTAGTGTTTAGAAATGAAATAAATTTCTGTATATAGATTTTGTATCATACAACTTTATAGAATTTCATAATAAGCTTTACTAATTTTCTGGGGGCACCTTTAATTTTTTCTATTTAGGTATCATTCCATCTACAAACAATGACAGTTTTATTTCTTCGTTTCTAATATCTAATTTAGATTACTTTTATTTATTTTTCTTCTCTAATTGCTTGGGTCAGGGCTTCTGAAACTATGCTAAATTAAAGTGGAAAGAGGGGGCATTCTTGTTTTGTTCCTGATTTTAAAGAAAAAGGTTTCAGTTTTTCACTGTTGAGTATGATGTTAGTTCTGGATTAGTCATACATGACCTTTATTATGTTGAGGTAGGTTCCCTCTATGCCCACTTTTTCAAGAGATTTTATCATAAATTGATGCCAAATTTTATAAAAGTTTCTTCTGATATGATCATTTGGTTTTTTTTCATCAATTTGATAATGTGGTGTATTACATTAATTGATTTACAGCTATTGGAAAATTTTTGCATCTCTAGAATATACCCCACTTGATTATAATGTGTGACTTTTTTTCATGTATAGTTGGAGTCTATTTGGTAATATTTTGTTGAGATTTTTTGCATTTATGTTCATCAGTGATACTGACCTGCAATTTTTGGTAATATCTTTGTCTGATTTTGGTATCACGGTGATAGTGGCCCCATAGAATGAGTTCAGAAGTGTCCCTTCCTCTGCAATTTTTGGAATAATTTCAGAAGGATAGATGATAACTCTTCTCTAAATGTCTGGTAGAATTCAACTGTGGAGACACCTGGTCCTAGACTTTTGTTTGTTGGTAGTTTTTAACTTATAGATTCAGTTTCAGTAATGGTAATTTGTCTATGTTGCTTATTTCTTCATATTTAAGTCTTGGTAGATTGTACCTTTCCAAGAATTTGCCCTTTCCTTCTAGGGTGTCAAAATTATTGGCATGCAGTTACTTGTAAGAGTCTATTATGGTCCTTTCTATTTCTGTGATGTTGGTTGTAATATCTTCTTCGTCATTACTGATTTGATTAATTTGTGTCCTCTCCCTTTTTATCATGATGAGTCTGGTATATGAATCTGCTATATAGCATATTTTAATATATTTTTTATCATTTCAAAGAAACTTTTAGTTTCATTGATTGATTTTTTTTTCCTAGTCTCTATTTCTGTTCCAATCTTTATATCTTTTCTTCTACTAACTGACTTTTGTTTGTTCTTATTCCTTTAGTTCCTTTAGGTGTCAGGTTATGTTATTGTGATTTTTCCTGCTTCCTTAGGTATGCTTGTATTATTATGGACTTCCCTTTTAGAATGTATTTTATTGCATTTAATAAATATTGGACTCTTGTATATTTTATTTCCCCTTATGTATTTTTTTAAAAATTTCCTCCTTGATTTCAGTGATCCATTGGCTCTTTAGTAGCGTATTGTTTACTTTCTATGAGTCTTTTTTTTTTTTTTTATCAGTTTTCTTCTTATAGTTGATTTCTAGTCTCATAGCATTGTAGTTGGAAAAAATGCTTATGTGTACACTTTAGCTGTCTTAAAATTTTACTAATTACACCTCAATAAAGCTGGAAAGAAAACTTTAAAGAAGATCAAAGATGTAAATATATGGAAAGGATCACCATGTTCAGGATTTGGAAATAATAACATTATAAATATATTACATTTTCCATAATTGATCTGGAGTTTAAATACAATTTTGACTAAAATGTAAGCCAGAATGTTGATCCTGGAAACTGATAAACTTATTCTCAACTATATATGTGAAACAAGAATAGCTGAGTCAATAATTAAGAGCAATTCTTGACAATATATACTAGCAGATATTAAATTACTACAAAGATAAACTAAGCATGAAATTGGCACAAGAATCATCTAATAGACCAATAAACTATAATGGAAACCAGAAAGAGATTCATATAAAAATGATCCATTGATTAATGAGGAAGGCAATATTGAAAATGAATGGGTGAATAATGGCCATCTTACTAAAAGCAGTGATTCAGTGGTGGAAACAAGGTGTCAGAGAAGAAGAACTTGAGCTCATCACCTTTCATGAAAACAATAAAATTATAACTAACTTCTGAGTAGTCATCAACAAAAAGGTCTCAAACATACCAAAAAGAGATCTCACACCCAAAGACAAAGAAGAAGCCACAATGAAATGTTAAGAGGGGCATTTTCATGATATAATGAAATCTGATACCTGCTATCTGGGTGACCCACAAACTGGAAAATAATTATATTGCAGAGTTTAACAGGCGTGAGAGTTCTAAGCTCTATATCAGCACTGCAGCCTGGGGGTCTGGCATTGGGAGGAGGAGCCCCCAGAGCATTTAGCATTGAAAAACAAAGGGGATTGAGAGCAAGAGTACCATAGGGCTGGGGGAAACAGAAGCCATTATTAGAGGCACACAGAGGGTTTCACATGCACTGGAGATACAGACAAAGCAGTGATTTCATAGGACCCTGGGCCAGACCTACTTACAGGTCTTGGAGGATTTCCTGGAGAGGCAAATTTTGACTTCACTGCAGGGGCAAGGACACTGGTGGCAGAGACCCCAGCAAAATTCATTGGCATGATTTCTTCCAGAGGTTTCTATTATTGTCACTGAGACCTCGCCCCATCCAACAGACTGCTAGCTCTAACACTGACACACTTCAAACCAAATGACCGATAGGGTGGGACTGTGTTCCCACCCATTAGAAGATAGGCTGCCTAAAGTCATTCTGATGACACGGCCACCTTTAACCATGCACTTTGACATGATCCTGCTCATCAAACAAATAAGATTGAGCTCTACCCACAAGTAGCAAGGGACCAGTACCTCTTACCAGGAGTCCTGCATAAGCTCTTGGACCAAACTTTACCCACCAGGAGGCAAAGACCACAGAAAGGAGAGATACAATCCCGCAGCCTGAGAAATGGAGGTGACAAACACAGTAAATCAGACAAAATGAGTTGGTATAGAAATATGTTCTAGATAAAATAACAAGATAAAAGTCCAGAAGAACCACTAAGTGGTAGTCAATCCTCCTGCAAAATTATTCAGAATAATGGTAGTAAAGATGTTCCAAGATCTTGGAAAAAGAATGGATGCACAGGCTAAGAAGATACATGGGTTATTTAAGAAAGAGCTATATGTTTTAAATAACAGAAAGAGATGAACAATACAGTATTAAAATGAAGAAGATACACTAGAAAGTATCAATAGCAGAATAAATTAGGAAGAAGAATGAATAAGTGAGCTGGAACACAGATCTGAAGTCACTGCCACAGAACAGAATGAAGAAAAGAAATGAAAAGAAATATGGATAGTCTAAGAGAAATGGGACAAAATTAAATGCAGCAACATTTGCATTACAGGAGTCTCAAAGCAGATGAGCGAGTTAAATGGTCTGAGAAGATATTTAAAGAGCTAATAGCCAAAAGCAATCCTGTCATGGAAAAGGAAATACTCACTCTAGCCAGAAAGGAAGAGAGTCTCATATGTGATAAATCCAACGAGAAACACACCAAGACATAGTAAACAAATTTATAAAAATTAAAGACAAACAATGCATTTAAAAGCAACAAGAGGAAAACAGACAAAAAACTACAAGAGAGTCCCAATAATGTTACTAGCTGATATTTTCAGAAGAAACTCTGCAGGCAAAAGGGAGTAGCACAATACGTTTCAAGTGATGAAAGGGAAAAAAAAAAAAAGAAACTACAAGCAAGAATACTATTCTCACTCAAATCCAATGGACATATCAAAAGTTTTACAGACAAGCGAAAGACAAGAGCATTCAGCACCACAAATTTGCTTTGCAACAAATCTTAAAGGAATTTCTTTAGATAAAAAAAAAAAGCCACAGCTAGAAACAGGAAAATTGTGAATGGTAAAGTTCACCAGTAAAGGCAAACATACAGTAAAGGTAAGGAAATATCCATACATAAATATGATATCAAAACTACTGATCATGAGAAGAGGAGAGTACAAATACAGGATATTGGAAATGCATTGGAAATTAGATGATGAGCAAGTTAAAACAATCATGTGTGTGTGTGTGTATATATATATATATATATATATATATATATATATATAGAGAGAGAGAGAGAGAGAGAGAGACATATCAAAACCTGATGGTAACCACAAAACAAAAATCTACATTAAATACACAATACATTAAATACACACACATAAAGGAGAAAGCAATCCAAATACAATATTAAAGATAGTCATTGAATCACAATAGAAGAGAAGAAGAAAGGAAGAAAACAGATTTATAAAAGCAATTATCAAAATGGCAATAGGAACATACATATTGATAATTACCTCAAATGTAAATGACTTAAATATTCTAACCAAAAGACATGGAATGGCCAAATCGATACAAAAACAAGACCTATATATATGCTGTATACAAGAGATATGCTTTAGAGTTTAGGGCACATATAGCCTGAAAGTGAGGAGATGGAAAAATATTCCATGCAAATGAAAGTCAAAAGAAAGCTGGGGGAGAACAAGATGGCAGAGGAGTAGGTGTATGTGGAGTACATCTCTCCCCATGGGTACATCAGGAATACACCTTTAGACACAGAAGTGCATGAAGAACACCAGCTGAGAGCAGACAGAAATACCTGACCAGAGGAAAACAATATATAGAACCACACAAAACTTGGTAGGATGAAGACCCTAGGAGGAAAAATAGGACTGGACTTACAGCTAGTGAGGGAAATGAAGCAGGGGTCTGGTCTTCACATTGAAGCAATTGTCTGAGTCAGAGGAGAAACATTTAAGGTTGAGAGTGAAACACCTGATCTGTGGCAGCCTTAATGGAATGAGAATCAGACAGTCCTTGCCACTGCCATACATACCCTGGACAGGGAGGCAGGTCCTCTGGAAGGCTCAGTGGCTGGAGGCTGGAGTTTAGGGATTGTGGAGAAATCCCAGGGCAAGGACTGCTGTTGACTGTGGAGAGATGGATTGAGGAGATCTGAGGAAGGAAACTGTGGTGGGAAATGCCTGTGGAGGAAAGCCATGGGAGCAAGGCAATACTGCTGAGTCATGCATAAGGAGTGGAACCATCACCATAGCCTCTCTCTCTCCACATGCCAGAATTGACAGCTGAACAATAGACAGGCTGGCCTATTAAATGCCTGACCATCATACTACAGAGTCGGACCCCACCCAAGATGCCTCTTTAAGTGCCTAATGCACCAATCTACAGAGTAGGACATCAGTGAGTGGGGTCTCTCTATGTGCCTGGCATGCAAAACAGCAGAGAAGGACTCTAGGTACAGAAGGCCTCTAAGTCCCTGAACGGGCAGACCTATGGAGAAAGACTGGCCAAAGAGGCCTTCTGATCGTCAGCTACAAGAGCCTCGAGAAAAGACTCTGATAGCGTCATAACTCCTGTGACAGAAGCAGTCTGTGCCCCCACACACTTGGTGCTGCCAGCCTCCCTGCAAGCCACGCAGCTGTGCCACTTTCATGCTCAGCTCTGACTGGGGCAGAGCTGCCACAGGCAAAAAAGTCTTGAGTCTATGCATACAGGGTCACTTTGGTTGTGTGCAAAATTTTGTGACCCTGTAGACTGTGGCCTTCCAGGCTTCTCTGGCAGAGAAGGGGTTCTCTGGGCAAGAATACTGGAGTGTATTGGCAAATACTGGTTGTCATACCTTTCTAGAGCACTATATTTCCTGCTGCCTTAGCCACCAACCCCACTGAATACCTGGTGCTGCCAGAACCACTGCAACCCACGCAACCGCACCACCTTCACACCTGGCCCTCATAGGGGCAGACCTAATTCCTCAAGGGCAGCCTAAGGAGCAAACCCCAGTGGACAACTCACATGCAAAGGTGGAAATAAAAACATAGTTGAAAGCCAGGGGCAGTGTGTCTAAGGAAGAAGATCCAAAACCCTTCCACCAGCTATATAAGCTGCAAATTAAATCCACACAATCAACTAAGCAGACTCTGTGTCTATGGAATATATAAAAGGTCATTGAGAGCACCCACAAAAGAAAACACACTAGTTCCAACAGCTGTGAACATTAGAGGCAAGAACACACAGGAGTAGGACCAGATTAGAATCTGAACTGCCCCCATAGCAGGTCCAGAGATCAGCACAGTGTTGGAGGGCATCCTAGGGAGGTAAGGAGGACTGTGACTCCCAGTGTGGGAAAGGACTCTGACAGCAGTGACTCAAGAAAAATATTTATTATTCTTATACTGTGACTTGTTTGGTAGATTATTTAGAAATTAAAAAAAAAAAATTTCCCTCCCTCACCTCCCCCACATCCCAGTCATTGGAGAAGGAAATTGCAAACCACTCCAGTATTCTTACCTGGAAAATCCTATGGACAGAGGAGCATGGTAGGCTACAGTCCATGGGGTCACAAGAGTCAGACATTACTTAGTGACTAAACTACTACTACTACCACCATCATAGTTGTCAAATTTATTGGCATTATGAAATCTAATTAAGCTTTAGAGCTTTTTTTTTCTTTTCTAAATCACATTTTTTATTGTTGTTATAAACCTCTGACTCTACATTGGGCTTTTGCAGTTCTGTGGTGTTTTATTTATTTATTTTCCTCTTTTTTTTTTTTAATTTTAATCCTTTAAACTTATTATTATTTTTTCTACACTTATTCCTTCGTTTGCTTTCCTTACTGCTCTTTACCCCTTGCAGTTAATCTTTAATACATATAAATCTTCTTCATTTACCTCTATTTAACTTTGCATATCTATTCATTCTTTTATTTGTTTCATTTCCTCTCAACATATTTTTTTAATCTTTGTTTTCATTGCTTTAATCCTCACTTGACACCTTGCTTTAGTTTTTATTTCCAACTTGTGCACTGTTAGCTTTGTTCTTAACTGGTAAATATAATTTTTGATTTCCTTTGTTAGACAGGTCACTTTATATTTGCTGGGCTGTTTTGACTTTGCCTATGGGTCTATATGTATATGTGTATATTTCATTATTTTAATTATTATTTGCCTGATTTTGTAACTTTCATTAGTCTGGGGTTCAGCTTTGGTTTCTCATTTTGGGGTATTTGTTTTAATCTCACTTAATGCCTTAACAAACCAACTGTGGTAACTTTGTTCCTGACCAGAGATCAAACCCTGAGCCTTTGGAGTAGGAGCAAAGGCTCCAAGACACTAGACTACCAGAGAAGTAACCCTAGGGTATATTAAACAGTGAGAACTGACACAAATGAAACCACTTGAATACAAGATCTGGCATCACCCAACCACCAGTAGCACCCTGTGGAGTAAGCCTCATTCAAGCAATAAACAAAATAAAAATACAAATGAATCATAAGCAGACAGTATTACCACTTCACTCAGCTTTGCTCATCAGAGGAAAAACAAACAAACAAAAACTAAGCACAAATCTCACCCTATAAGAAGCTCACACAAACCACTGGACCAACTTTAGGAGGGCAGAAACGAAAAGGAAGAAAGAATTCAACCTTGAAGCTTGGGAAAAGTAGACCTTAATCACAACAAGTTAAAAAATAATAATAGTAATGAAAAAGCAGAGAAATACTACACAAATGAAGGAAGAAGTTGGAAACACAAAAGTGCAAGCAAATAAAGAGGAAAAAGGCAAACTACCTGAAAAATAATTCAGAATAATGGTAGTAAAAATGACCCAATACCTTAAAAACAAAATGGAGAAAAGGCAATAATCAAATTTAAAAAAAAGACATAGAATAATTAAAGAATAAACATACAGAGACAAAAAACCACAATTACTGAAATTAAAACTACTCTAGAAGGACTCAATAGCAGAATATCTGAAGCAGAAGAACAAATCAGTGAGCTGGAAGATAAAATGGTGGCAATAACTTCTGAAGAGCAGAAAAAGTGAAAAGAATGAAAAGAACTGAGGATAGTCTCAGAGACTTTTGGGACCACATCAAACGCACCAACATTCAAATTATAGGGGTACCAGAAGAAGAAAAGAAAAGCAAATTGTATGAGAAAAATTTTGAAGAGATTATAATTGAAAATTTCCCCAACATGGAAAAGGAAATAGCCAATCAAGTCCAAGAGGCACAAAGAGCCCCATACAGTATATACCTAAGGAGAAACATGCCAAGGCACATACTAATCAAACTAACAAAGACTAAACACAAAGAAAGAATATTAAAAGCAGCAAGGGAAAAGCAACAAACAAGGGAAACCCCATACACTTAACAGTTGATCTTACATCAGAAACTCTGCAGGCCAGAAGAGAATGGCAGGATACATTTAAAGTACTGAAAGGGAAAAATCTACAACCAAGATTACTATACCTAACAAGGATCTCATTCTAAATTGATGGAGAAATAGAAAGCTTTTCAGACAAGCAAAAGTTAAGAGGATTCAATACCACCAAACCAGCTTTACAACAAATGTTAAAGGGACTTACATGGTCAAGAAACACAAGAGAATAAAAAAGATCTACAAACCAACCCCAAACAATTAAGAAAATGACAATAAAAACATATATATCAATAATTGCTTTAAATGTAAATGGATTAAATGCTCCAAGCAAAATACACAGAATAGCTGAATAGATACAAAAACAAGATCTGTATATATGCTGTCTACAACAAACCCACTTCAGACCTAAAGACACATATAGACTGAAAGTGAGAGGATGGAGAAATATATTCCACTTGAATGGGAATCCAGAAAAAAAAAAAAAACCACACACACACACTGGAGTTGCAATCCTCTTATCAGACAAAATAGACCTTAAAATAAAGAAAATTACAAGAGATAAGGAAGAACATTATATAACGATCAAGGGATCAGTCCATAAGGAAGACATAAAAATTTTAATATCTATGCACCCACCATACGAGTACCTCAGTAGATAAGACAAACACTGACAGACATAAAAGGATAAATTGACAGTAACACAATAATAGTAGGAAGCTTTCACATCCCACTCACAACAATGGACAGATTATCAAGACAGAAAATTAATAATGAAACACAAGTCTTAAATAATCCATTAGATGAGATGGATCTCAATGATATCTTCAGGATATTTCATCCAAATGCATAAGAATACACCTTCTCAAGTGCACATGGAACATTCTCCAGGATAGATCACTCCTTGGGTCACAAAACAAAGCTCAGTAATTTTAAGAAAATTGAAATCATATCAAGCTTCTTCTCTGACCACAATGCTATGGCATTAGACCTGGAGGGAGCGGGTGGGGAGGGAGGTGGGAGGGGGGATCTGGATGGGGAAGACATGTGAACCCAAGGCCTTTTCATTTCAAAGTATGACAAAATTCACTACAAATAAAAAACAACAACAACAACAAAAAAAAAACTAAGAAACACAGACACATGGAGATTAAACAACACGTTTCTGAATAACTAACAGGTTACTAAAGAAATAAAAATGGAAATAAAAAAATTTCTAGAAACTAATGACAGTGAACATACGACAACTCAAAACTTATGGCATGCAGCAAAAGCAGTTCTAAGAGGGGAATTTATAGCGATAGAATCCTATCTCAAGAAACAAGAAAAACATCTTATAGACAACCTAACTTTACACCTAAAACAACTGGGAAAAGAAGAACCAACCAACCAAACAAACAAACAAACAAAATAAGAAGGGAAAAAGACCATTACAATATACTAACACATATATATGGAATTTAGAAAGATGGTAATGATAACTTTATATGCAGAACAGAAAAAGAGACACAGATTTATAGAACAGTCATTTAGACTCTGTGGGAGAAGGCGAGGGTGGGATGTTTCAAGAGAACAGCATCGAAACATGTATACTATCAAGGGTGAAACAGATCACCAGCCCAGGTTGGATGCATGAGACAAGCGCTCGGACCTGGTGCTCTGGGAAGACCTGGAGGGAGCGGGTGGAGCGGGAGGTGGGAGGGGGGATCGGGATGGGGAAGACATGTAAACTCAAGGCCGTTTCATTTCAATGTATGACAAAATTCACTACAAATTAAAAAAAAAAAAAACGAAGTGAATCAGAGGGAAAAAAAAATCATAAAGATCAGAGCAGAAATAAATGAAAAAAGAATGAAACAATACTAAAGATTCATAAAACTGAGTTTTAATCATAAATGGATGTTGAATTTTGTCAAAGGCTTTTTCTGCATCTATTGAGATAATCATATGGTTTTTATCTTTCAATTTGTTAATGTGGTGTATCACATTGATTGATTTGCGGATATTAAAGAATCCTTGCATTCCTGGGATAAAGCCCACTTGGTCATGGTGTATGATTTTTTTAATATGTTGTTGGATTCTGTTTGCTAGAATTTTGTTAAGGATTTTTGCATCTATGTTCATCAGTGATATTGGCCTGTAGTTTTCTTTTTCTGTGGCATCTTTGTCTGGTTTTGGAATTAGGGTGATGGTGGCCTCAAAATTCTCCAGAAAGCAGGAATAGAAGGAACATACCTCAACATAATAAAAGCTATATATGACAAACCCACAGCAAGCATTACCCTCAATGGTGAAAAATTGAAAGCATTTCCCCTAAAATCAGGAACAAGACAAGGGTGCCCACTGTCACCACTTCTATTCAACATAGTTTTGGAAGTGTTGGCTGCAGCAATCAGGGCAGAAAAAGAAGTAAAAGGAATCCAGATAGGAAAAGAAGAAGTGAAACTCTCACTGTTTGCAGATGACATGATCCTCTACATAGAAAACCCTAAAGACTCTAGCAGAAAACTACTAGAGCTAATCAATGAATATAGTAAAGTTGCAGGATATAAAATTAACACACAGAAATCTCTTGCATTCTTATACACTAACAATGAGAAAACAGAAAGAGAAATTAAGGAAACAATACCATTCACCATTGCAACAAAAAGAATAAAATACTTAGGAATATATCTACCTAAAGAAACAAAAGACTTATACATAGAAAACTATAAATCATTGATGAAAGAAATCAAAGAGGACACAAACAGATGGAGAAATATACCGTGTTCATGGATTGGAAGAATCAACATTGTCAAAATGGCCAAACTACCCAAAGCAATCTACAGATTCAATGCAATCCCTATCAAGCTACCAACGGTATTTTTCACAGAACTAGAACAAGTAATTTCACAATTTGTATGGAAATACAAAAAACCTCGAATAGCCAAAGTAATCTTGAGAAAGAAGTATGGAACTGGAGGAATCAACCTACCTGACTTCAGACTATACTACAAAGCCACAGTCATCAAGACAGTGTGGTACTGGCACAAAGACAGATATATAGATCAATGGATCAGAATAGAAAGCCCAGAGATAAATCCACGAACCTATGGTCACCTTATCTTCGACAAAGGAGGCAAGGATATACAATGGAAAAAAGATAACCTCTTTAACAAGTGGTGTTGGGGAAATTGGTCAATCACTTGTAAAAGAATGAAACTAGAACACTTTCTAACACCATACACAAAAATAAACACAAAATGGATAAGAGATCTAAATGTAAGATCAGAAACTATAAAACTCCTAGAGGAGAACATAGGGAAAACACTCTCCGACATAAATCACAGCAGGATCCTCTATGACCCACATCCCAGAATATTAGAAACAAAAGCAAAAATAAACAAATGGGACCTAATGAAACTTAAAAGCTTTTGCACAGCAAAGGAAACTATAAGCAAGGTGAAAAGACAGCCCTCAGATTGGGAGAAAATAATAGCAAATGAAGCAACAGACAAAGGATTAATCTCAAAAATATACAAGCAACTCCTCCAGCTCAACTCCAGAAAAATAAATGACCCAATCATAAAATGGGCCAAAGAACTAAACAGACACTTCTCCAAGGAAGACATACAGATGGTTAAGAAACACATGAAAAGATGCTCAACATCACTCATTATCAGAGAAATGCAAATCAAAACCACAATGAGGTACCATTACACGCCAGTCAGAATGGCTGCTATCCAAAAGTCTGCAAGCAATAAATGCTGGAGAGGGTGTGGAGAAAAGGGAACCCTCTTACACTGTTGGTGGGAATGCAGACTGGTACAGCCACTATGGAAAACAGTGTGGAGATTTCTTAAAAAACTGGAAATAGAACTTCCATATGACCCAGCAATCCCACTTCTGGGCATACACACCAAGGAAACCAGATCTGAAAGAGACACATGCACCCCAATGTTCATCGCAGCACTGTTTGTCATAGCCAGGACATGGAAGCAACCTAGATGCCCATCAGCAGACAAATGGACAAGGAAGCTGTGGTACATATACACCATGGAATATTACTCAGCCATTAAAAAGAATTCATTTGAATCAGTTCTAATGAGATGGATGAAACTGGAGCCCATTATACAGAGTGAAGTAAGCCAGAAAGATAAAGACCATTACAATATACTAACACATATATATGGAATTTAGAAAGATGTTAAAGACTCTATATGCAGAACAGGAAAAGAGACACAGATTTATAGAACAGTCATTTAGACTCTGTGGGAGAAGGCGAGGGTGGGATGTTTCAAGAGAACAGCATCGAAACATGTATACTATCAAGGGTGAAACAGATCACCAGCCCAGGTTGGATGCATGAGACAAGCGCTCGTACCTGGTGCTCTGGGAGGAACTGGAGGGAGCGGGTGGAGAGGGAGGTGGGAGGGGGGATCGGGATGGGGAAGACATGTAAACTCAAGGACGTTTCATTTCAATGTATGACAAAATTCACTACAAATTAAAAAAAAAAATTCATAAAACTGAAAGCTGGTTCTTTGAGAAGATAAACAATATTAACAAACCCTTAGCCAGGCTTATCAAGCAAAAAAGAGAGAAGGATCAAATCTACCAAATTAGAAATGAAAATATAAAGGTTACAACAGACAATGCAGAAATACAAAGGATTATAAGAGACTATTTTGAGCAATTATATGGCAGTAAAATGGATAACCTGGAAGAAATGGACAGATTCTTAGAAAAGTTCAATCTTCCAAGACTGAACCAGGAAGAAATAGAAATTATGAACAACCCAATTACAAGCACTGAAATTGAAGCTGTGATCAAAAATCTCCTAAAGAACAAAACCCAGGGCCAGATGGTTTCACAGACGAATTATACCAAACATTTAGAGAAAAGGTAATAGCTATCCAAAAACTATTCCCAAAAATTGAAGAGGAAGAAATACTTCCAAACTCAGTCTATGAGCCACCATCAACCTGATACCAAAACCAGCAAAGACAACACAAAAAAAAAAAAGAAAAAAAGAAAGAAAGACAATTACAGACCTCATTAACATATATGCACAATATCTCAACAAAATACTGGTAAATTAAATCTAATATTATGTTAAAACTATGAAATACCATAATCAAGGGGGATTTATCCCAGGGAAGCAAGGATTTTTTTTTCAATATCTGCAAATGAAGCAATATTATATACCACATTAACCAATTGAAGATTAAAAAACATATGATGATTTCAACAGATGCAGAAAACGTCTTTGATAAATTTCAACATCTATTTATGATAAGAAACTCTTCTGAAATCGGGCCAAGAGTGAACTTACCTCAACATAATAAAAGGAATATATGACAAACCTGGGCTTCCCTGGTGGCTCAACAGTGAAGAACCTGCCTGCAATGCAGGAGATGCAGAAGATGTGGGTTCAGTATCTGGTTCTGCAAGATCCCCTGGGGGAGACATGAAAACCTATTCCAGTATTCTTGCCAGGATAATCTAATGGACAAAAGACCCTGATTTTCTATGCCCCATGGCAAATAGTTGAACGCGTTTGAAGCAACTGAGCACACTTGCACATGAGAAACCCACAGCTATCATATCCATGGCGAAAAACTGAAAGCGTTTCATCTAAGATCAGGAAGAAGACAACTATTTTCCACTCGTGCCACCATCATTCAACATGGTTTTGGATCGTCTAGCCCCAGCAAACAGAGGGAAAATAAATAAAAGGAATTCAAATTGGAAAAGAAGTGGAAATATCACTGTTTGCAGATAATGTGATACATAGAAAATCCTAAGGATGCTACCAGAAGAATTCGAGAGCTCATTAATGAATTTGGTCGAGTTTCAGGATGCAAAGTTAATAAACAGAAATCTCTTGTATTCTTATACATTGACAATGAAGTATCAGAAAGAGAAATTAAGGAAACAATCCAACTTATCATCACAGTAAAAAGAATAAACTACTTAGGAATAAATCTACTTAAGAATGCAAAAAAACTATTCTGAAAACTATAAGGCCCTAAAGAAAGAAATCAAAGATGACAGAAACAGATGGAAAGATATACCATATTATTGGACTGGAAAAATCAATATTGTCAAAATGACTGTACTATTCATAGCAATCTACAGATTCAATGCAATTCCTACCAAATTACCAGTGTTATTTTTCACAGAACTTGAACAACAACAACAAAAAATCTTAATATTTATGGAAACACAAGAGACTCTAAATAGGCAAGCAATCCTGAGAAAGAGAAATAGAACTGGAGGAATCAAGCTCCCTGTCTTCAGACTATACTGCAAATTTATATTAATCAAAACAGTATGGTACCATCACAAAAATTAATGAGTCAATTGGATATTTACATAAATGAAAAGGGAACTGAACTTAATTTATCCCTCACACCATATGAAAGTTAATAAATGTATAATATCTAAAGAAAAAGTATTATGAAATAGAATAAGAGATAATATCTTCACAATATCTGATAAGTAAAGATTTCTTTACACTGGGTGCTAATTTTACTATTTATAAATAATTTTATTGACTAATCAATTATATTCAAATTTAGAATATTTATTCAGAAGACACCTTTATGAAAGTAAAACTACAAAACTTTATATGGGAAATTTGTAATACATGTAACCAAAAAGAATCTTGTATACGAAATACATAAAGATCTAACAGATCCATTTTTTTAAGTGACAAATCAAAAGAAAAATGAGCAAGAATCTAGAGTAGACAGTTCACAAAGTAAAATACACAAATAACAAATTGATGTGCATATCAAAATGTGTTCAAAGTCTTTAATCAGATTTAAACCACAAGGACAACCAATATATTTGCTAAGTTTAATAAAGTGAAAAAATAAAATAAAATTGGTACTAATGACCATTGGCAAATATGTGTAACAATAGAAACTTTTAAAGACTTCAGGCAAGTTTATAATAATATAAAGTGACTTAAAAAAATGGCAATTTCTAGCAAATTTGATGATACATATACCCTAGGACTAGCATGACCATATGTGTCAATTGCCTAAAATAATTTGTTAACATGTGTTGCACCAGAATAATTATAAATAGCACCTCATTTTATTCTACATGTCAAAGTGAAGACTTAAATGTAAGTAGTACTGTATGTCCAATGTATGACTTCAAAATGTCACTCCTAAGTCTGTAACCAACAAAATTTTATGCACAGGTATAAAGACATATGCAAGAAAGTTAACTCTGGTTTATTTGTAATAGCCTCATGGAGTACTATATAGCATTAAAATGAATAAACTCTTTTCTCAGTAGCATCATATCTCACAGATATAGTGAAATAAACCAGATAAACATTGAATAAGCATAATGAAATAAACTAGATGTCAAAGAATGCACACTATATAATCCATTCTAATAAAGTTAAACATTAACAAAACTAATTTACAGTTTCAGAATCAGGAAAGTGAGGAAATCTGAAGTGGAGGAAAGAATTAGTGATTGGGAAGAGAATCTAAGTGTTGATTGCATGTGTGTGCTCAACTTAATCAGTGTACTTTTTCATTAATTTGCTTTTGTCTATCTTACAGTTCATTAAAGAGACTTTAAGAAACAAAATAGTTACAGTTATGTAAGGTTCTCTGAAGTTTATTATTAAAAACTTGATTCTGTCTCATCCCTCATTTCCTCTTCTTCAGAGTAAAACACTTTCAAATTTTAAAGTTATTCTTTTAATATTTACTCCTAATTTTTAATAACATGCATTCTTAGCCATTCTTGGATTTTCAGTTCTCAAGATTTTCTATTTCCATTCCTTATGGAAAATAAAAATTTATATTATATAAAAAATCATGTTCAGCAGGATGGGGGAATACATGTGCACCTGTGATTCATATTGATGTATGGCAAAACCCACCACAATATTGTAAAGTAATTATCCTCCAATTAAAACAGATTAATTAATTAAAAAAATCATGTCTCCTTCTCAAACCTATTCTCTACACAAGATTTTTGTTTTCTCATGCCTCTAATTTTAATTGTATTTTGTTTATATTGATTTTCATTGTTCAAGTTATAATATTTTTGAAATGCTATTCACAGTATTTCATTTTTAATCTTTTTTCCCATTGAGTTAAGAATTATCTTGTCTCTTTATTTGCTTAGTTTTTAATACTTAGTAATTATTCACCTTCATTTTCTCATGTGATTGTATAAATATATTCTCAGTATGTTTAGACATATATAGTATTATATACATTTCCATAAATATAATATTATCAGCTCTCAAGGATCCTCACTTTCCCCATTAATTCAAAATGTCCTTATATTGAATTAAAAATGATGTGTATATTGACCTTTGGAATATTCTTTACTTACTTTTTTATTATTACTTTATCAAGAGTGTCAAAGCACTAAAAAAGAAAGTTTTTCATGTTTTTGAAATTTATATACATGGAATCATGCTGTGTGTATTATTATTTATTCCTTTCTTTTTTCATTTAATATAATGCATAGGAAGTTCACTTTGTTATCACTGTATTTGTTTATTTTGACTAATACTTTAAATGAATTGTGGATGCAAGAGACACAATTCATAGATTCATTCTATTTTTATGAACATTTATATTGTGTTAAAAAATTTGGTTAAAGCTGTTTCTTTGGATATTCATACACACACACACACACACATGTATATATACATCTTTGGGTACGTATGTATGAAGTTCTCTAAAACATAATTATAAAAATGCAAATGAGCAGTCAAAGTTTTAATTTATATTCAATTTTACTAGATAATGCCAGTGTTTCAAAGTGATTATATTGCAATATATGCTAGCAGTGTATTAGAATCCCAATTATGCCATGTTATCAAACTATGATTTTAACAATCCTGTGAGCATGCAATGGTATCTCTTAATAATTTTAATCTAACTCTTTCAGATTGCTAATTGTTTCAGACATATTCAGAATTTTTTTTTTTTAGTGTAGGTTTTACTTAGTTTTTTGTTTTTGTTTTTGTTTTTTCATTTATTTTTATTAGTTGGAGGCTAATTACTTTACAATATTGTAGTGGGTTTTGTCATACATTGACGTGAATCAGCCATGGATTTACATATATTCCCCATCCCGATCCCCCCTCCCACCTCACTCTCTACCCAATCCCTCTGAGTCTTCCCAGTATATTCAGCATTTTTAATGTGCATTTATATTTTGCTTTTGTGAAGATTACTTTTAAGTGTTTTGCTCACAATGCAGTTAAACTCTTTGTGTTTTTCCTACTGAATTTATAAAATATTTTCCCAACTTCTGGACATAAGGCTTTGTTGAGAACTTTTATGGACTGAATTGTGTTTCCTCAAAATTCATTTGTTGAACCCTAACCCAAAATATGACTGAATTTGAATATGGAGCATTATGGAAATAATCAAGGTTGGAAATTGTGGTAGAAAAAGAGGTCAGAGTGATGTGGGGCCATGAGGTAAAAAGCTTCTGCTGTTGTTAATTGCTTAGTCATGTCCAAGCCTTTGTGACCCCTGGACTATAGCCCACTAGGCTCCTCTTCCCATGGGATTTCTGAGGCAAGAATACTGGAGGAGGTTGACATTTCTTTCTCCAGTGTATCTTCCTGACCTAGGAATCGAGTCTACATCTCCTGTGTCTCTTGCATTGAAGGTTGGTTCTTTACCACTGAGCCACTAAGGAAGTATACATAATCAAGTTTAAGTAAGGTCAAAAAGTAGGACCTAATTTTGAGCTGTGGTGTTGGAGAAGACTCCTGAGAGTTCACTGGACTGCAAGGAGATCCAGCCAGTCCATCCTAAAGGAGATCAGTCCTGGGTGTTCACTGGAAGGACTGATGTTGAAGCTGAAACTCCAATACTTTGGCCACCTGATGTGAAGAGCTGATTCATTGGAAAAGACCCTGATGCTGGGAAAGCTTGAGGGGAGGAGGAGAAGGGAATGACAGAGGATAAGATGGTTGGTTGGCATCACTGACTCAATGGATATGGGTTTGGGTGGACTCTGGGGGTTGGTTAGTGTTAGACAGGGAGGCCTGGCGTGCTGCGGTTCATGGTATCACAAAGAGTCGGACACAACTGAGCGACTGAACTAAACTGAAGAGTTAGTTAATTGAAAGTTCAAGTATCTCTATAAGAAACACGGAGAATGCACATGCACATAAAAATATCCAAGCCAAAAATAATGACCTCAGGAGAAACTGAACATGCTGCTATGATCCAAATATTTATTTTCTTCCAAAATTATATGTTAAAATTCTAACCCCCAAGGTGATGGTTTAGGGAGGTGAAATCTGGGAAATATTAAGAAATATTTGGGAAATAATAAGATCATGAGGGAAAAACCTCATGAATATTATTAATGTCCTTATTAAAAGGGTTTCAAAAAGCACCTGATACCCTTCCCTAGAGGGTTAGCAGAAACTGGTGACTAACAGAAATTCTTGAGTTTTGTTTACAGAAGAGCAGATGAAGAAAAAGGTTTGCTTCAAAAACGAACTTCTGCATGTTACCTGCCTCAATAATCAAGCTTTTCTTATTTTTTGCAAATATCATGGATTCAAACTTCACATAACAATCATAGATAATATATCACAGGGTTCCTTGTTGTTTTTCAGTCATTAAGTCATGTCTGACTCTTTGCCACCCCATGGACTGCAGTGTGCCAGGCTTACCTGCCATTCACCATCTCCCTGAGTTTGCTCAAACACATGTCCATTGTGATGATGATGTCATGAGACCATCTCATCCTCTGTCACCCCCTTCTCCTCTTGACTTCAATATTTCTCCGTATCAGGGTCTTTTCCAATGAGTCAGCTTTTCACATCAGGTGGCCAAAGAAATAAATTATTTAAAAATGGAATTGTTAAACCTAAAGGAGGAAAAACTTTAAAAAAAATAAAAATTTAGAAGATTCTTAGCCTGTCCATATTTGATAAAATGAGAAATTCTATATAGGAGAAGACATGAAGGATGTGGCCAAATTTGAAAACAATATTAGTATGAATCAGCTATCTCAAGAGCAGCTAGAATCTATTCATCAAGACAATGTAGAGACTAGTTAGTCATTTAAATAGAAGCCAGAATTTATTGCCCAAGACAATGGAAGAGTGTGACCTAAAAGCATTTCAGAGCTCTTGGAGCAGCTCTCCCCATCCCAGGCTCAGGATACTAGAGCCTCAGATAGCATTGGCCCACAGCAGAAAGTTCCATTTAGAGTAATGCCTAGTGAAGCACTGGAAATTTGGTTGACTCCATAAATTCAGGCTGTTAGAGAAACTGCCACAGGATTTCAACCTCAGAAAGCATAAGACGGGTGTGTGATGTGGGCACAGAGCTGCCATGGAGGTGGAAGCACCATAAAAAAATCATCACAAAGGGCAGGGCCATGCACAAAACCTCCTCAGGGGCATTGCTGGCAAGAGACCTGGGGATCCAAGCTCTGCCACAATATATCCTGAAGGCAGGACTCCCCTGCTGTGATTTATGTCAGAGAGTGTTTTGCCTATGTTTTCCTCTAGGAGTTTTATAGTTTCTGGTCTTACATTTAGATCTTTAATCCATTTTGAGTTTACTTTTGTGTATAGTGTTATAAAGTATCTAGTTTCCTTCTTTTATAAGTTGTTGAGCAGTTTTCCCAGCATCACTTGTTGTCTTTTTTCCATTGTATATCCTTGCCTCCTTTATCAAAGATAAGGTGTCCAAAGGTTTGTGGATTTATCTCTGGGCTTTCTATTCTGTTCCATTTATCTATATTTGTGTCTTTGTGACAGTACCATACTGTCTTGATGACTGTGGCTTTGTAGTATAGTCTGATGTCAGGCAGGTTTATTCCTCCAGTTCCATTCTTCTTTCTCAAGATTACTTTGGCTATTCGAGGTTTTTTTGTATTTCCATACAAATTGTGAAATTATTTTTTCTAGTTCTGTGAAAAATAACTTTGGTAGCTTGATAGGGATTGCACTGAATCTATACATTGCTTTGTGTAGTATAGCCATTTGACAATATTGATTCTTCCAATCCATGACCAAGGTATGTTTCTCCATCTGTTTGCTTCCTCTTTGATTACTTTAATCAGTGTTTTATAATTTTCTATGTATAGGTCTTTTGTTTCTTTAGGTAGATACACTCCTAAATATTTTATTATTTTGTTGCAATAGTGAATGACATTGTTCCCTTAATTTCTCATTCTATTTTCTCATTGTTAGTGTATAGGAATACAAGGGATTTCTGTGTGTTAATTTTATATCCTTCAACTTTGCTATATTCGCTGATTAGCTCTAGTAATTTTATGGTAGAGTCTTTAGGGTTTTCTATCTAGAGCATCATGTCATCTGCAAACAGTGAGAGTTTCAATTCTTCTTTTCCTATCTGGATTCCTTTCACTTCTTTTTCTGCTCTGACTGCTCTGGCCAAAACTTTCAAAACTATGTTGAATAGGAGTGGAGAGAATGGGCACCCTTGTCTTGTTCCTGATTTTAGGAGAAATGCTTTCAATTTTTCACCATTGAAGTAATGCTTGCTGTGGGTTTGTTTTACACAGCTTTTATAATGTTGAGGTATGTTCTTTCTATTCCTTCTTTCTGGATAGTTTTAATTATTTAATTTAATTATTTAATTATTTAATTTAAATGAGTGTTGAATTTTGTCATAATCTTTCTCTGCATCTATTGAGATAATGATATGGTTTTTATCTTTCAATTTGTTAATGTGGAGTATTACATGGATTGATTTGCGGGTAATAAAGAATCCTTGCATTCCTGGGATAAAGCCCACTTGGTCACGGTGTATGATTTTTTTAATATGTTGTTGGATTCTGTTTGCCAAAATTTTGTAAGGATTTTTGCATCTATGTTCATCAGTGTCATTGGCCTGTAATTTTCTTTTTTTGTGGCATCTTTGTCTGGTTTTGGATTTAGGGTGACGGTGGCCTCATAGAATGAGTTTGGAAGTTTTCCTTCTTCTCCAAGTTTCTGGAAGAGTTTGAGTAAGATAGGTGTTAGCTCCTCTCTAAATTTTTGGTAGAATTCAGCTGTGAAGCCTTCTGGTCCTGGGCTTTTGCTTGCTAGAAGATTTCTGATTACAGTTGCAATTTCCTTGCTTGTGATGGGTCTGTTAAGATCTTCTATTTCTTTCTGGTTCAGTTTTGGAAAGTTATACTTTTCTAAGAATTTGTCCATTTCTTCCAAGTTGTCCATTTTATTGGCATAGAGCTGCTGGTAGTTGTCTCTTATGATCCTTTTTAGTTAGTGTTATCTATTGCGGTCTCTCCATTGTCATTTCTAATTTTGTTAATTTGGTTCTTCTCCCTTTGTTTCTTAATAAGTCTTGCTAATGGTTTGTCAATTTTGTTTATTTTTTCAGAAAACCAGCTTTTAGCTTTGTTGATTTTTGCTATGGTCTCTTTAGTTTCTTTTGCATTTATATCTGCCCTGATTTTTAAGATTTCTTTCCTTCTACTAACCCTGGGGATTTTCATTTCTTCCTTCTCTAGTTGCTTTAAGTGTAGAGTTAGGTTATTTATTTGACTTTTTCTTGTTTCTTGATGTAAGCCTGTAATGCTATGAACCTTCACTTTGCACAGCTTTTACAGTGTCCCATAGGTTTTGGGTTGTGTTTTCATTTTCATTCATTTTATGCATATTTTGATTTCTTTTTTGATTTAATCTTTGATTTGTTGTGCTTCCTTGTTAATTTTCGGTTTAGTTGATCTATCCATAGTTGTGAGTGGGGTATTAAAGTCTCCCACTATTATTGTGTTACTGTTTATTTCCTCTTTCATACTTGTTAGTATTTGCCTTACATATTACGGTGTTCCTATGTTGGGTGCATATATATTTATAATTGTTATATCTTCTTCTTGAATTGATCCTTTGATCATTATGTAGTGTCCTTCTTTGCCTTTTTTGCAGCCTTTATTTGAAAGTCTATTTTATCTGATATGAGTATTTCAACTCCTGCTTTCTTTTGGTCTCCGTTTGCATGGAATATTTTTTTCCAGCCCTTCACTTTTAGTCTGTACGTGCCCCTTGTTTTGAAGTGGGTCTCTTGTAGACAGCATATATAGGGGTCTTGTTTTTGTATCCATTCAGCCAGTCTTTGTCTTTTGGTTGGGGCATTCAACCCATTTACATTTAAGGTAATTATTGATAGGTATGGTCCCATTGCCATTTACTTTGTTGTTTTGGGTTCACCTTTGTACAACTTTTCTCTGTTTCCTGTCTAGAGAAGATCCTTTAGCATTTGTTGAAGAGCTGGTTTGGTGGTCCTGAATTCTCTCAGCTTTTGCTTGTCTGTAAAGCTTTTGAATTCTCCTTCAAAAAAAAAAAAAAAAAAAAGAATTCTCCTTCATATCTCAATGAGATCTTTGCTGGGTACAGTAATCTAGGTTGTAGATTATTCTCTTTCATTACTTGAAGTATGTCCTGCCATTCCCTTCTGGCCTGAAGGGTTTCTATTGATAGATCAGCTGTTACCCTTATGGGAATCCCTTTGTGTGTTATTTATTGTTTCTCCCTTGTTGCTTTTAATATTTTTTCTTTGTGTTTGATCTTTGTTAATTTGATTAATATGAGTCTTGGGGTGTTTTGCCTTAGGTTTATCCTGTTTGGGACTCTCTGGTTTTCTTGGACTTGGGTAATTATTTCACTCCCCATTTTAGGGAAGTTTTCAGCTATAATCTCCTGAAGTATTTTCTCATGGCTTTTCTTTCTGTCTTCTTCTTCTGGGACTCCTATGATTCCAATGTTGGGGCATTTGACATTGTCCCAGAGGTCCCTGAGGTTGTCCTCATTTCTTTTGACTCTTTTTTCTTTTTTCCTCTATGCTTCATTTATTTCCACTATTTTATCTTCTACCTCACTTATCCTATCTTCTGTCTCTGTTATTCTACTCATTCTTCCCTCCAGAGTGATTTTGATCTCCTTTATCGCATTATTCATTTTTAATTTACTCTTTTTTATTTCTTCTAGATCCTTATTAAACATTTCTTGCATCTTCTCAATTTTGGCCTCCAGGCTATTTGTCTGTAACTCCATTTTGTTTTCAAGATTTGAATCATTTAATTATCACTATTCTAAATTCTTTTTCAGGTAGATTCCCTATCTCCTCCTCTTTTGTTTGACTTGGTGGGCATTTTTCCTGTTCCTTTACCTGCTGGGTATTTCTCTGCCTTTTCATCTTGTTTAGATTGTTGCATCTGGAGTGTGCTTTCTGTATTCTGGAAGTCTGTGGTTCCTTTTTATTGTGAAGGTTTTACCCAGTGGGTGGGGTTGGACGATTGGCTTGTCAAGTTTTCCTGGTTAGGGAAGCTTGCTTCAGTGTTCTGGTGCATGGAACTGTATTTCTTCTCTCTATAGTGCAATGGAGTGTCCAGTAACGAGTTTTGAGATGGGTCTATGTATTAGGTGTGTCTTTGGGCAACCTGTGTGTTAACGCTCAGGGCTATGTTTCTCTGTTGCTGAGGAATTTGCATGGTATGTCTTGCTCTGAAACTTATTGGCTCTTGGGTGGTGGTTTGTTTCAGTGTAGGTATGGAGGCTTTTGGATGGTTTCTTATTACTTAATGTTCTGTGTAGTCAGGAGTTTTCTGGTGTTCTCAGGTTTGGGGCTTAAGTCTCCTGCCTCTGGTTTCACTTTTATTTTTCCAGTAGTCTCAAGACTTCTCCAACTATACAGCACTGATAATAAAACTTCTAGTTTAATGGTGAAAAGATTCTCCACCATGGGGGACACCCAGAGAGGTTCACAGAGTTACATGAAAAAGAGGAGAGGGAGGAGGGAGATACCAATGAGCAGGAGGAGGAAAAGGGGGACCCAAGAGGAGAGAGACAGATCTACACAATTGTCTGTTCCCAAAGTGTTCTCCATAGTCCAGACACCCACAGAAATTCACAGAATTGGATTGGGAAAATAAGGGGAAAGGAGGAAACAGAGGTGTTCTGAGGTAGAAAACGGAGAGTCAAAAGTGGGGGAGAGTAATCAACACCCTCCTGAGTAAAAATGTGAACTGAATATTGGCTTCTTAAATGTCCAAAATTTTTATCACATACTGAAAAACAAAGATTAAAAACCTAGAGTAGAGGTTAGACTCTTAAAAATACAATATTAAAAACAAAAACAAAAACACATAAATTTTAGAAATATACATGAAGTTTGGTTTAAAAATAGGGCTTCTCTCTCTTTTTTTTTTTTTTGCAAGGTTATAGTGAAATGAAAATGAAAATTAAGGAGTAGTAGAGGAGTAATAGAGGACATTAAATGAAAATAAGAGAAAAAAAGAAAAGAAAAAAAATTGTTTTTCCTAATTAAAAAATCATAAAAATATATGAAAATGAAAGTTAAGGATTAATGGGGGAGTAATAGGGAATTTTTTAAGAAAATAAAAGGTAAAAATATATCTAGAAATTTCTCTGGAGCTGTTGCAGTCAGTGTGGGTTTGGTTCAGTTTCAGATAGCTCCTCATTCCAGCTTACACTTCTCGATATTTATAGGCCCCTTCCGGTGTAGTCAGTGTTACCTACAGGATTTTAATCTGTTGCACTGGTCCCTTCTGAAGCGGTTCCCTTTGTTTATTTGGCTTCTGTTTCCCTGTCTCTTCAGGGTCTAATTTCTGCCCTGACACAGGCGGGTAGAGGTGGTTTCTTGTTCAGGTTTGCTAGATCAGTCCTGCTGCAGGGAGGGAGGGGCACTGTAGGCAGACATTGCTGTGTGTGGGGAGCTCTCACAGTGTTCTGGCCACACTGGGTTTGCCCCCGTCCAGGGCTGTGTGTATTCAGGCTCCCAGTTGCTCTATATGGAGCTGGCCCTGTGTTGCGTGTGGTTCCAGTTTTTGGGTATTCCACAAAAGCACTGACTCGGTTGTGCCTGCATTTTGTGCCTTCCCTGGCCCGAGCAGCTCAGGCAGCCAGGAGCTTGATGGGCGCATTCTCCCCAGGTGCAGTGTGCCCTCTCCCCTCCGTGGCCCCAGCCTCAGTTTCCGCGAGCCAGTCAGGTGCGAGGGGCCTGTATTTGTTTTCAGGAGCTGGCCTCTAGCCGCGACCCTCCTGGCGGATGTCGACCATCCAGAATCTCAGGAAGTCTTTGGTTAGAAACTGGAGGCCTGTTTGCAATGTGGTAGGAGATGCCGTCTCTGGGGTCGAGTTTGTCCCTTTTCCCTACCCCCTGCCTCCGGCAGGGATGGGCCCGTCTGCAGCCGGCCAGCTCCTCTGGACTTGCTTGGTCCCTTTGTTCTGCGAACAGCTTGTGGTGTGTTTGGGGCGGTAAATTTTCTCACTCTCTTTTGCTATCCCACAGTTTAAGTTGTTATCTCACAAAAGCTCCCTCTGATTGCCCTCAGGGCACTCAGGCCAGGTCCTTACCCTAAGCAATGCTACCTGCTTCTCTCCATTCCGCCCCCACTTGCTGGTGGCAAATGCCGGCGTCTGGAGTACTTTTCTGCTGGGAGCTGTTATTAGGCACCTAATCTGTGGGTTTTATTTATTTTTCCTCCTCCCAGTTAGGTTGCCCTCTGAGATTCAAAAACTTCCCCCACAACTGCCAGTGTGAGGGTTTCCTGGTGTTTGGAAACTTCCTCTATTAAGGCTCCCTTCCTGGGATGGGTCTCTGTCCCTAGCTCTTTTGTCTCACTTTTTATCTTTCATATTTTCTCCTACCTCCTTTTGAAGACAATGGGTTGCTTTTCTGGGCACCTGATGTCCTCAGCTAGCGATCAGAAGTTGTTTTGTGAAGTTTGCTCAGTGTTCAGTTGTTCTTTTGATGAATTTGTAGGGAAGAAAGTGGTCTCCCCATCCTATTCCTCACCACCTTGGCTCCTCCCCCAGCTGAGATTTTTATCTATTTCCTCAGTTAATAAATATTTACTTGAAAGTGCTTATTAGTAGTAGATTTCTGTGTTAAAATTTGTTTTAATTTAACTATTTTTTCCATTTATTTTTATTAGATGGAGACTAATTACTTTACAATATTGTAGTGGTTTTTGCCATACATTGACATGAATCAGCCACGGATTTACATGTATTCCCCATCCCAATCCCCCCTCCCACCTCCCTCTCCATCCGATCCCTCTGGGTCTTCCCAGTGCACCAGCCCTGAGCACTTGTCTCATGCATCCAACCTGGGCTGTTGATCTGTTTCACCCTTGATATATACATGTTTCAGTGCTGTTCTCTCAAAACAGCCCACCCTTGCCTGCTCCCACAGAGTCCAAAAGTCTGTTCTGTACATCTGTGTCTCTTTTTCTATCTTGCATATAGTTTATGGTTACCATCTTTCTAAATTCCATATGTATGTTAGTATACTTTATTGATCTTTATCTTTCTGGCTTACTTCACTTGTATAATGGGCTCCAGTTTCATCCATCTCATTAGGACTGCTTCAAATGAATTATTTTCAATGGCTGAGTAATATTCCATGCTGTATATATGTACCACAGCTTCCTTATCCATTCGTCTGCTTATGAACATCTAGGAATAAAATATTTAGGAGTATATATACCTAAAGAAACAAAAGACCTACACATAGAAAACTTTACAATACCTTTTATAAAACTTTGGTTTCTATATTATTTCACTGCAGTTGATATTAACAATGTAAAACAGTTCTAATTACACATGATACAATTAGTAATAGTTTTAAAAATTTAAGTCCTTCAGAATTTTCTATATTCGTACATTACTTATAATACATTCTGCATATAAATATATATGAATAAGACATATTTGATATAATAAAACATATATATATATGTGTGTGTGTGTGTGTGTATGTGTGTGTGTGTGTGTGTGTATTTACACCACACATATATAAATGGTATTGGGTGGTGCTGGGAAAATTGGTCAACCACTTCTAAAAGAAGGAAACTAGAACACTTTATAACATCATACACAAAAATACATTCAAAATGGATAAAAGATCTAAATGTAAGACCAGAAACTATAAAACTCCTATAGGAGAACACAGACAAAACACTCTCTGACATAAATCACAGCAGGATCCTCTATGACCCACCTCCCAGAATATTGGAAATAAAAGCAAAAATAAACAAATGGGACCTAATAAAACTTAAAAGCTTTTGCACAACAAAGGAAACTATAAGCAAGGTGAAAAGACAGCCCTCAGATTGGGAAAAAGTAATAACAAATGAAGCAACAGACAAAGGATTAATCTCAAAAAAATACATGCAACTCCTGCAGGTCAATTCCAGAAAAACAAATGACCCAATCAAAAAATGGACCAAAGAACTAAACAGACATTTCTCCAAGAAGATATACAGATGGCTAACAAACACATAAGATGCTCAACATCACTCATTATCAGAGAAATACAAATCAAAACCACAATGAGGTACCATTACACATCAGTCAAAATGGCTGCTATCCAAAAGTCTACAAGCAATAAATGCTGGAGAGGGTGTGGAGAAAAGGGAACCCTCTTCCACTGTTGGTGGGAATGCAAACTAATACAGCCACTATGGAAAAGAGTGTGGAGATTTCTTTAAAAAACTGGAAATAGAACTGCCATATGACCCAGCAATCCCAATTCTGGGCATACACACCAAAGAAATCAGGTCTGAAAGAGACCCATGCACCCCAATGTTCATCACAGCACTGTTTATAATATCCAGGACATGAAAGCAACCTAGATGCTCAACAGCAGACGAATAGATAAGGAAGCTATGGTATATATACACCATGGAATATTACTCAGCCATTAAAAAGAATTCATTTGAATCAGTTCTAATGAGATGGATCAAACTGGAACCCATTATACAGAGTGAAGTAAGTCAGAAAGATAAAGACCAATACAGTATACTAACACATATATATGGAATTTAGAAAGATGGTAACCATAAACTATACACAAAACAGAAAAAGAGACACAGATGTACAGAACAGACTTTTGGACTCTGGAAGAAGGCAAGGGTGGGATGTTTCAAGAGAACAGCATCGAAACATGTATACATCGAAACAAGAGATCACCAGCCCAGGTGGGATGCATGAGACAAGTGCTCGCGGCTGTTGCACTGGGAAGACCCAGAGGGATCGGGTGGAAAGGGAGGTGGGAGGGGTATTGGGATGGGGAATACATGCAAATCCATGGCTGATTCATGTCAATGTATGGCAAAAACCACTACAATATTGTAAAGTAATTAGCCTCTAACTAATAAAAATAAATGGAAAAAATACATTGTGCATATAAATATATATGAATATGATACATATTTAATATAATAAAACAAACATATATATATATGTATGAGATATATATATATATATATCATATATATATATAACATATATAAATGGTATTAAGATTTTATTATGAAAGTTAGATTGGCCAAGTTATTTTAGCTCAATTCCTTTAAAATTGACCTAAAATGTCATTAAATTTATTTTTAAAAGCATTAAGTTTAAAATGTATAAATAATAGGGGGAGAAAGCAAAATTTGGAACATGGAAATTAAATGGACTACTTTAAATCCCAAGCAACTCTACCTAAAGTTGACAGTAGAGAACATTGAGAACCATTTAAATTTATATCACAAGATACCCAAAAGATTCCTTTAAAGTATGGAGTTTATCACCTGACATTATGACAACATTGTTAATTGGCTATATTCCAATACAAAATTTAATTAGAAAAAACAAGAAGAAGAATAACAAGATCTCTCTCACCAGTACAAAACAAACAAACAAAAACAAAAATTTGTCATGGGATGTAAGGAGCATGAGAAAATTCTCAATAAAAATGTGATTTAGAAGGTTAAATAAAAGTATGAACTTTAAGATAATGAAATGACAAGCCACATACATAAAGTATTTGCAAAAGACATATCTAATAAAAGACTATTATGACAAATATACACAGAACACTTAAAACTTAACAATACGAAGACAAACAACCCATTGAATAATGTCATAGACCTTAGCTATCTCACCAAAGAAGATATACAAATGACAAATATGCATATGTGAAAATGCTCCACTTAATATATCATTGGAGAAATTCAAATTAAAATGACAATGTGATATCACTACATATCTGTTAGAATGTCCAAATTCTAGGATACTGAGAACACCAAATTTCTCTCCCAATGTGAACATATGAAATCAAACATGTGCTTCCAAAAACAATGTGAGACAGACATATGATAAACACAGCCATTCAAAAAAGGAGATACAGGGGAAAAAAAGGAATGATAGAATCTACGTCCAAAACCTTAAGGCTTGAAAATCTTTTTTGGCACAAGGTTTTGCCCTCCAAGTCACTAGGGTAGAAACTCCACTTTCTGGACACATTGAAGTAAAGGTCCAATTTTCTGTACATATTGGAGCAGTGAGACATGCCTTTTAGACCTGCTGTGATAGAAAACTATAAAGCACTGGTGAAATAAATCAAACAGGACACAAACAGATGGAGAAACATACCGTGTTCATGAACTGGAAAAATCAATATTGTCAAAATAGCTATTCTACCCAAAGCAATCTATAGATTTCAATGCAATCCCTATCAAGCTACCAACGGTATTCTTCACAGAACTAGAAAAAATAATTTCACAATTTGTATGGAAATACAAAAAACCTCGAATAGCCAAAGTAATCTTGAGAAAGAAGAATGGAACTGGAAGAATCCACCTCCCTGATTTCAGACTCTACTACAAAGCCACAGTCATCAAGACAGTATGGTACTGGCACAAAGACAGAAATATAGATCAATGGAACAGAATAGAAAGCTCAGAGATAAATCCATGAACCTTATCTTCAACAAAGGAGGCAAAGATATAAAGGGGGAAAAAGACAACTTCTTTAACAAGTGGTTCTGGGAAAACTGGTTAACAACTTGTAAAAGAAGGAAACTAGAACAGTTCCTAACACCATACACAAAAATAAACTCAAAATGGATAATCTAAATGTAAGACCAGAAACTATAAAACTCCTAGAGGAGAACATAGGCAAAACACTCTCTGACATAAATCGCAGCAGGATCCTCTATGACCCACCTCCCAGAATATTGGAAATAAAAGCAAAAATAAACAAATGGGACCTAATTAAACTTAAAAGCTTTTGCACAACAAAGGAAACTATAAGCAAGGTGAAAAGACAGCCCTTGGATGGGGAGAAAATAATAGCAAATGAAGCAACAGACAAAGGATTAATCTCAAAAATATACAAGCAGAACTTGAAGCTCAATTACAGAAAAGTAAATGACCCAATAAAAAAATGGGCCAAAGAACTAAACAGACATTTCTCCAAAGAAGATATATAGATGGCTAACAAACACATGAGAAGATGATCAACATCACTCATTATCAGAGAAATGCAAATCAAAACCACAATGAGGTACCATTACACGCCAGTCAGGATGGCTGCTATCCAAAAGTCTACAAGAAATAAATGCTGGAGAGGGTGTGGAGAAAAGGGAACCCTCTTACATTGTTGGTGGGAATGCAAACTAGTACAGCCACTATGGAAAACAGTGTGGAGATTTCTTAAAAACCTGGAAATAGAACTGCCAGATGACCTAGCAATACTGCTTCTGGGCATACACACTGAGGAAACCAGGTCTGAAAGAGACCCGTGCACTCCAATGTTCATCGCAACACCGTTTATAATAGCCAGGACATGGAAGCAACCTAGATTACCATCAGCAGATGAATGGATAAGGAAGCTGTGGTACATATACACTATGGAATATTACTCAACTGTTAAAAAGAATTCATTTGAATCAGTTCTAATGAGACGGATCAAACTGGAGCCCATAATACAGAGTGAAGTAAGCCAGAAAGATAAAGACCATTACAGTATACTAACACATATATATGGATTTTAGAAAGTTGATAATGATAACCCTATATGCAAAACAGAAAAAGAGACACAGATGTACAGAACAGACTTTTGGACTCTGTGGGAGAAGGTGAGGGTGGGATGTTTCGAGAGAACAGCATCAAAACATGTATATTATCTATGGTGAAACAGATCACCAGCCCAGGTTGGGTGCATGAGACGGGTGCTCGGGCCTGGTGCACTGGGAATACCCAGAGGGATGGGGTAGAGAGGGAGGTGGGAGGGGGGTTTGGGATGGGGAATACATGTAAATCCATTGCTGATTCATGTCAATGTATGACAAAAATCACTACAATATTGTAAAGTAATTATCCTCCAACTAATAAAAATAAATGAAAAAAAAATTAAAAAATGACAGCTGTTCCCAGATTTTAATTTGCTTAAATAATTTATGCAAAGCATAACATTTTTTTCAAAATGATTAGAAATCTCCAATTTTGAATTCTACAATTAGTTATAATGTTATGTTCCTCAAAATCCTGGAGAATGAAATGGCAACCCACTCCACTATTCCTGCCTGGAAAATTCCATGGACAGAAGAACCTAGTGAGCCTACATGGGGTTGTAAAGAGTCAGACATGACTGAACACCTATGTACACACACACATTTCTCAAAATAATAAGATACTTTTATTGATTTTTTCTATATTTTCTGTCAGAAATAATCACAAAGAATATCTTTATCATATTGAGAGTAAATCGAAGTGTTTTTTTTTTTTTTGTCAATATGGGCCAGGTGTTAACTGTATCTTTTATAGTCATATTTCTAGAACCAAGTAGCATATATTATTATTCAGCTGATAAGTACAAATATTGATTAGCCACAGTTACTATTATGACTAGTTGATATTGTCTATACCATACTAGTTGTCAAGTGTTTTGCATAATTATTCATACTTTTAGTGTCAATATTTAAGAGTCTGTTTTCCTGCTTTAATTTTTGTTTTTGCTTTTTCAAAGAATCATGATAAAAAGCCTTTTATAGCTCTGCCTTCCTCATTATCTAATCTAATCCATCCTCCAATACTGGTGAATTTGTGGTGAATTTATTTTTAATTTATTTTTCTTATCAAAAAGGTTCAATCATAGAATAAGAGAAAATTATCAATGCAATTATTTGCAAAAAACAGTTAAATGACTTATTAGTCAAAGCTTCTCTATTAGTTACCTTTTCTGGCTCTCAGAATGATAAGTAATACCTACTTTTCCTAATTATATTCCTGCTGCAAGTTTAAATGAAAAAAAATGCTTATAAGTAAGCAAAACAATATTAATATACCCAACTAACTGTTATCCTTTACATGATAATATCATCCTCACAGTATCACAGTTACAGGAGAAAAAAAAAAAAACTCTTGAAGTTGTTATATTATCTGCATAAGTTATATTGATCAATAAAGGGACAGATTTTGAGGTTATTTAGGAGCTTTTCTATCCATAATGACTTAAAAATATTCCTGTAATCTATTTTGGCATTGTTGAAGATGGTTTAGAGATCATTTTTATGTTTAGATTTCTGAGATTGCCAGATTAATAAACCTAAAGATGAATATAGCAATTTTCCTGTGATTTATACAAAACTAAAGAAAAAAAAAAGTAGAAAAGAATAGAGTGTATAAAATGTTCTTTTTATGGCTTTTTTCTCAAAGAAGTAAAAATAGTATTTTTATTTTTAAATATTGATTTAACAAATATGTACGTATATAATGTGTTCTCAGTACTTTTATTGGAGGCATACCAATGAAAAAGGTAAACATAGTGTTTGCCTTCATGGAGTGAATATTTTAAGAGAAAATTCTTTATTTCCTATATTTAGACACAATTTTCCCAATGATCTATGTGTATCCTTTGGAGAAATGCATTCAACAGATATTTGTTAGTATCTATTATAAGCAAGGTACTGTGAAAGGCAAATAAGACATGGAACCTAAAGCTTACACTCTATTCTGTTAGTTGAAAGAGTACTAAAAGCCCATACTCTAAATGTATATTAATATTTCATTTCTCATTGGGAAAACATTCAGCTATAAATATTGAAATTTGTTTAACAAACACATGTTTCTCTATCTGTAAGTCACAGAGTTTAGTTGTTAGGAGCATATACTTTACAGTGAGAAAAATTTGTATTTATATGCTGCCTTTTTAAATGTTTTGACAGTGGAAAAATTACCTGAGCCTTTTGAGACCTTGATTCTTTATACACAAAACAGGTATAAAATTATCAACCTCACAGGTATATATTATATAT
>SNSB01092048.1:12899612-12931397 GCA_012922965.1 Capreolus pygargus
ATATATATATATATATATATATATATATATATATGTGTGTGTGTATAACTACATCACTTTGTTGTACATGTGAAACTAGAGAAATATTGTAAATCAACCACACTTCAATATAAAATAAAAATTTTAAAAATAGTTTCCTCAATTTTCAGTAAAATTATTTTCTTTCTTTGATAGATAAAATGAGTTAAAGCATTTGAGGGTGTCTATCAGTAAGTTCAGTTTCTCAGTCACATCCGACTCTGTGACCCCATGGACTTCATGCAGGACAGGGTTCCCTGTCCTTCACCAACTCCCAGAACTTACACAAACTCATGTCCATTGAGTCATTCCGTCCAACTCATGCCATCCAACAATCTCATCCTCTATCTGCTTCTCCTCCTGCCTTCAATATTTCCCATCATCAGGGTCTTTTCAAATGAGTAAGTTCTTCGCATCAATGTGGCTAAAATATTGAGTTTCAGCTTCAACATCAGTTCTTCTAAAGAATATTTAGGACTGATTTCCTTTAGGATTGGTCAGTTTGATCTCCATTCAGTCCAAAGGACTCTCAAGAGTCTTCTCCAACACCACAGTTCAGAAGCACAAATTATTTGGTGCTTAGCTTTCTTTATTGTCCAACTTTCACATCCATACATGACTACTGGAAAAACCATAGCCTTGACTACACGGACCTTTGTTGGCAAAGTAGTGTCTCTGCTTTCTACTATGCTGTCTAGATTGGTTTTAACTTTTCTTCTAAGCAGCAAGAGTATTTTAATTTTCTCTGTGCAGGTCACCATCTTCAGTGATTTTGGAGGCCCCCAAAAAAAGTCTCTCACTGTTTCCATTGTTTCCCCATCTATTTTCCATGAAGTGATGGGACCAGAGGCTACGATGTTACTTTTCTGAATGTTGAGTTTTAAGCCAAAGTTTTCACTCTCCTCTTTCTCTTTCATCAAGAGGCTCTTCAGGTATTCTTTGCTTTCTGCCATAAGAGTGGTCTCATCTGCATATTGATATTTCTCCAGGCAATCTTGATTCCAGCTAGTGCTTCATCCAGCCTGGCGTTTCACATGATGTACTCTGCATATACATTAAACAAGCAGGGTAACCATATACAGTCTTGACGTACTCCTTTCCTGATTTGGAACCAGTCTGTTGTTCCATGCCCAGTTCTAACTGTCACTTCTTGACCTGCATACAGATTTCTCAGGAGGCAGGTAAGGTGGTCTGGCTTTTCCATCTCTGTAAGAATTTTTTTCGCAGTTTGTTGTGATCCACACAGTCAAAGAGTATATAAAATTGCTTTATAGCACAGGGTAATTGTTGATAATCATAATTCTCAACAAATAATATATTTAAATTTACAAAATAGCATTTCACATTTGCATGACACAAAATTATTTTTCTTTCATTTACATTATTTTGTTTGATTGTTACAATAAGCCTAGAGCCAGACATCCTGGAGTGTGAAGTCAAGTGAGCTGTAAGAAGCATTACTATGAACAAAGCTAGTGAAGGTGATGGAATTCCTAAAAGATGATGCTGTTAAAGTGCTGCACTCAATACACCACCATAATTGGATAGCTCAGCAGTGCCATAGGACTGGGAAAATGTCCGTTTTCATTCCAGTTACAAAGAAAGGCAATTCCAAAGGATGTTCGAACTACACAATTACACTCATTTCACATGCTAGTAAAGTTATCCTCAAAATTCTTCAATCTAGGCTTTGAAAGTACCTGAATCAAAAACTTCCAGATATACAAGCTGGGTTTAGAAAAGGCAGAGGAACCAGAGATCAAATTACCAACATAAATTGAATCATATAAAAAGTAGAAGAATCAAAATAATTAACTTCTGCTTCATTAATTATGCTAAAGCCTTTGACTATGTGGGTCACAAGAAACTGTTGAAAATCCTGAAAAAATGGGAATACTAAACCACCTTACATGTCTCCTTAGAAACCTTTATTCAGGCCAAGAAGCAACAGTTAGAACTGAACATGAAACAATAGACTGGTTCCACATTGGGAAAGGAGTAAGTCAAGGCTGTATATCACCATCATGTTTATTTAACTTATATGCTGAGTACATCATGTAAAATGCCAAGCTGGATGAATCACAGGCTGGAATCAAGACTTCAGGGAGAAATATCAACAAGCTCAGATAATGCATATGACAACACTGTAATGACAGGAATCAAAAAGGACTAAAGAGCCTCCTGATGAGGGTGCAAGACGAAAGATGAGAGTGAAAAACCTGACTTACAATTCAACATTCAAAAAACTAAGGTCATAGCATATAGTTTCATCACTTCTTGACAAATATATGGAGAAAAACTGGAAATAATGACAGACTTTATTTTCTTGGGCTCCAAAATTGCTGTGGATGGTGACTGCAGGCATGAAATTAGAAGACACTTGTTCCTTTCAGGAAAAGCTATGAAAAACCTAGACAGAGTATTAAAAAGCAGAGATATCACCTTTCCAACAAAGGTCCACATAGTCAAAGCTATGGTTTTTCCAGTAGTCATTTACAGATTTGAGAGTTGGACCATAAAGGCTAAGTGCCGAAGAATTGATGCTTTTAAATTGTGGTTCTAGAGAAGCCTCTTGAGAGTCCCTTGGACTGCAAGAAGATCTAACCAGTCAATCCTAAAGGAAATCAACCCTGAATACTCATTGGAACAACTGATGCTAGAGCTGAGGTTCCAATACTTTGGTCACCTGATCCAAAGTGCTGACTCACTGGGAAATATCCTGGTACTGGGAAACACTGAAGGCAAGAGGAGAAGTGGATGGCAGAGGATGAGATGGTTGGATGGCATCACAGACTCAATGGACATGAATTTGAAAAAAAGGTTTGGAGACAGTGGAGGACAGGGAGGCCTGGCATGCTATATAGCTTATGAGGTTACAAAGAGTCAGATGTGACTTAGTGATTAAACAAACACAACAAGGTAATGAAACAAGTTTTACTCCATTTCTAGGATTGTAATAGCTGACTTTCTAAAAGACTGAATCTGAGATAATGAAATAAATATAGAACTATAAGGGAAATTTGATTTTAACTTCTCCTATGAAATTGATGAGTCTCAAGATTGGTCAAGTTAATCTCTTTCTGAATCTAAGTTTCTTCATTTAAAATGACTGAGTAAGGGTTAGTAAGTTGGTGGAGTAGGAATTCTCAATCCTAATTTTCCCACAGAATCACTGTTTTTGCAATGCTATAAGAACTAAAATATATTTATTCAGAATCCATTTAAGAAATTGCAGTACCACAGAAAAGTAGAAGGCAAAAAACATCTTCATTGAAATGGGTAAGAAGAGCAATTTCATTTCAGAAACTTCAACTACTTCTCCAAGCCTACACACTTCAACAACTAGAGGGATTACCTTGGGGGTGTGATTTCCCTTTGAGGGTAGGTGGGTAAAAGTGGAATAAATTTCCATCATCCCTGACAGTTCAGTGCATTTGGCTGACATGAGGGTTTGGTATCTGTCTCACTTCATATGGAGCACTGTACAATAGGAGAGAGGAATGAGTAGAATATGATTTTATAATTTTTAGCCTTTCAGTTAGCTCACTGAAGGGCTGGTTTGTGCCCCAGTTCACATGAAATACTGAATGAATCATTATAGTACAGATGCTTGAGGCAGGAGAGAATAAAGGAAAAGGGATAGGAGGTTCATAGTAGCCAGCACTTCTCTGTGAGACTGGGGTGTGAGGTGGGGGCTGGTAGTGTATAATGGAATTCTCTCCTCCAGCAGGGAAGGAGAAAAACGTAGTGTATCTCCAACATCTGTGGCCCTTAATGTATCACCTGAAAAGTTGGTTTCAGTCTCATCTAGTAGGAAACCCTAATGGAACTGTTATAGACCCATAGGGAGTAAGATTAAGAGCTACTGAGATAAAAAAAAAAAAAAAAAAAAAAAGACTGGATGCTAGGGGCAGTTAGGAACAAAAGCAATGAATCACTAACCAGTCTGATTGGTGAAGGTCTTCCCTAATCAAAGCCTGTCTCCAAAGACTGGAAATTTTGTATGCTTCTGCAAAAGTAGAAAATCCAAACTAAGTTATAAGAAGCACACAGAATCTAAGGAAACATGACACAACTGAAAGAATAAAATGCATCTCCAAAGTTGACTCTAATAAAATGGAAACCTCTGTATCAACTAACAAGTAATTTAAAATAATTATATTAAAGTAGCTCATGACTTAGAAGAAAACACAAAAAACTGAAAGAAGTCAGGAAAATGATACATGAACAAAATAAGCATATCAGCAAAGAGACAGAAGTGATAAAAAGGAACCAAATAGAAATTTTAGAGTTAAAGAATACAGTAGCAAAAATGTAAAAATTCATTAAAAGGCCTCAACAACAGATTTGATCAAGCAGCAGAAAGAATTAGTGATCTTGAAGACAATAAATTTTAAAAGATTCAGTCATAGGAGAAGAAAAAAGGAAAAAAGGGTAAAGAAAAGTGAAGAAAATATAAAGGAATTACAAGATTGTTGTTGTTCAGTTGACAAGTTGTATCTGACTCTTTGCAACCACATTGACTGCAACACAACAGGCCTTGCTGTCCCTCACCATCTCCCAGAGTTTGCTCAAGTTCATGTCCATTGAATCCATGATGCCATCAACCATCTCATCCTCTGTTGCCATCTTCTCCTTCTGCCTTCAATCTTTCCCAGCAATCAGGTCTTTTCCAATGAGTCATCTATTCATATCAGATGGCAAAAATATTGGAGTTTCAGCTTCAGCATCAGTTCTTCCAATGAGTATTCAGGGTTGATTTCCTTTAGGATTGACTTGTTTGATCTTGTTGCAGTCCAAGAGATTCTCAAGACTCTTCTCTAGCACAATTTGAAAGCAAGCATTCTTTGGCACTCAGCCTTTTTTATGGTCCAACTCTCACATCCTTACATGACTACTGGAAAGACTGTATCCTTCACTATACAAACCTTTCTCAGCAAAGTGACATCTTTGCTTTTTAATACATTATCTAGGTTTGTCACAACTTTCCTACCAAGAAGCAATTGTCTTCAAATTTCGTGGCTGCAGTCACCACCAAACAGTGATTTTAGAGCCCAGGGAGAGGAAATCTGTCACTGCCTCCACCTTTTCCCCTTCTATTTTCAGTGAAGTCTTGGGACTGGATGTCATGATCTTAGATTTTTAATTTTGAGTTTTAAGCCTGCTTTTTCACTCTCCTCTTTCACCCTCATTGAGAAGCTCTTTAATTCCTCTTTACTATTTGCCATTAAAGTGGTAGCAAATATTATATGTATTATGTGAGTATTCAGGAATATTAAAGAAAGCAATGCCATTTATAATAGCACCAAAAAGAATAGAATACTTAGAAAAGAACTTAAAGAGGCAAAAAACTTGTACAGTGAAAGGTTCAAATCATTGATGAAAGAAATTAAACACAAAAGGAAAAAAAAAAGATCTATGTTGATGGATTTGAAAACTTAATATTGGTCTTACATTTAGATCTTTAACCCATTTTGAATTTATTTTTGTGTATGGTGTTAGAAAGTGTTCTAGTTTCATTCTTTTACAAGTGGTTGACCAATTTTCCCAGCACCACTTGTTAAAGAGGCTATCTTTTTTCCATTGTATATCCTTGCCTCCTTTGTCGAAGAGACACGGGCACCTCAATGTTCATCGCAGAACTGTTTATCGTAGCCAGGACATGGAAGCAACCTAGATGCCCATCAGCAGACGAATGGATAAGGAAGCGGCGGTACATATACACCATGGAATATTACTCAGCCATTAAAAAGAATTCATTTGAATCAATTCTAATGAGATGGATGAAACTGGAGCCCATTATACAGAGTGAAGTAAGCCAGAAAGATAAAAACCGTTACAATATACTAACACATATATATGGAATTTAGAAAGATGTTAATGATAACCCTATATGCAGAACAGAAAAAAAAAAACAAGACAAAGATTTATAGAACAGTCTTTTGGACTCTGTGGGAGAAGGCGAGGGTGGGATGGTCCAAGAGAACAGCATTGAAACATTTATATTATCTAGGGTGAAACAGATCACCAGCCCAGGTTGGATGCATGAGACGGGTGCTCGGACCTGGTGCACTGGGAAGGCCTAGAGGGAGCGGGTGGAGAGGGAGGTGGGAGGGGGGATCGGGATGGGGAACACATGTAAATCCATGGCTGTTTCATTTCAATGTATGACAAAATTCACTACAAATAAAAAGAAAAAAAAAAGAAAACAATATTGCTATACTGTCAAAACTGTCCATGATGAGCTACATATTCAATGAAATATCTTACAAACTCCCAGTGGCATTTTTTATAGAAGCAGAAAAAATTGTTCTAAAATTCTGAAAGGTCTGAAAGACCCTAAATACCTAAAGCAATTTTGAGGAGGGGAAGCAAAGCTAAAAAACAAATCATATTTTCTTATTTCAAAATACATTAAACAGCTACATTTAAAACAACATGATATTGGCATAAAGACAAATATACAGACAAGCGGAACAAAATAGAGAGATGAGAAATGAATCCACATATAGTTAGCTGATTTTCAACAAGTTAGCCAAGAATACAGAATGGAGAAAGGATAGTCTCATCAGCAAGCGGTGTTTGAAAACTGAATACTTAGATGCAAAGAATGACATTGAATCCTTACTTAAATAATATACAAAAATCAACCTTAATGGATTAAATATTTAAATGCTTAACCTGAAATTATCAAACTTCTAAAAGAAAACATAGAGGAAAACTTTGGTCTTGTCAGCAGTTTCTTGGATATGACACTGAAAACACAACTAACAAAGACAAACTTAGACAAATAAGAGTATATTAAACTAAAAGCTTCTTAGAAGCAGAGGGAATAATTAACAGAATCAAAAGACAACCTATGGAATGGGATAGAATACTTGCAAATTATATCATAAATAATTAATATATAATTAATACTCAACATATATGAGGAACTCATACCAACAAAACAGTGAATCAAAAATAATCTGGCTAAAACATGGGCTAAATACTTGAAAAGACATTTCTCCAAAGAAGACATACAAATGGCTAACAGATGTATGAAAAGAGACTCAATAACACTAATCATCAGGGAAATTTTTAAAATCATGAAATATCATATCATGCCTGTGAACATGACTATTAATGAATGAATGAATGAATAAAATGACAAGTCCTGATGAAGATATTGAGAAATTGGAAAACTTTCACCCTATAGGCAGAAATACAAAACGTGGTCTCTTGTATGGAAGAAAGCATAATATTTTCTTAAAATATTAAACATATAGGATTGCTGTATTTATTCTGCAGAATGTAAATGTGGATCTCAAACAGATGTCTGCCCTCTCAAGTTCATTGTAGGGTTATTCCCAATACCCAAGATATAGAAACAGTCTAATTGTTCATCAACAGATAAATAGTTAAAGACAATGGAATATTATTTAACTTTAACAAGAATGAAATTCTGCACTATGTAACAATGTGGGCAAACTTAGAAAACATTATGCCAAGTGAAAGAAGCCTATTACAGAAGGGTAAATACTGCATGATTTCACTTAAATGAGATATCTAAAATAGTCAAATGTAAAAACAGAGAGCTAAATTGTAGTTGTCAGGGGCTGGATGGAGGGGAAAATGGAGAGTTGCTGTTTCACAAGTAAAGTTTCACTTGGACATGAAAAATAAGTTCTGAAGATATTCTGTTACAAGTTTGTGCCTATGTTTAGCATTTATTTAGATTTTAATATTGTATCCTTACCACAATAACAAGAAAGCATAAAAGTGAAATAAATAATAAATCTAATACAATTTTAAAATTGGACTAAATTACCTGTTTCATCAGACATTCTGGTTTTTCAAAGTGATTTGACCAAGACCACAAAGCATCTATTTGGTAGTTTTATATACTAGTTTAACTTCACCTTGTGAGGCTTTTCTTGATATTTTCCATGAGCAATTTAGATGTCTGGGCTTCAAGTGCACCTGAATGTTACAAGATTGGAAAATTATATGGTTGAGTCATTTTTGATTGTAATTGGTCAGTATAACTGCATGGAGTTCTCCTCCCAGGATATCAGCATTTTTTAAAATTATAAAAGTTTATGATCTTTGATCCTTTACCTAGAATGTATTTTTTTTTTTTTTGCCTTTTCTTCTGTGGTGGTGATTTTTGACTAGATAATGAATTATATAAGGATTGACTACTTTATTATGTATGTAATACATAAGACTTGTAACTGTAATCTTAGATATATAATTTATAATATATATGAGAGATCAGGTAAATTTATATATTGTAGAGTAATAAATACAAAAAATAAATTCCATCTCATTAGAATTGATTCAAATGAATTCTTTTTAATGGCTGAGTAATATTCCATGGTGTGTATGTACCACCGCTTCCTTATCCATTCGTCTGCTGATGGGCATCTAGGTTGCTTCCATGTCCTGGCTATGATAAACAGTGCTGTGGTGGAGCCCATTATACAGAGTGAAGTAAGCCAGAAAGATAAAGACCATTAAAATATACTAACACATATATGTGGAATTTAGAAAGATGTTAATGATAACCCTATATGCAGAACAGAAAAAAAAAAAAAGACACAGATTTATAGAACAGTCTTTTGGACTCTGTGGGAGAAGGCGAGGGTGGGATGTTTCAAGAGAACAGCATCGAAACATGTATATTATCTAGGGTGGAATGGATCACCAGCCCAGGTTGGATGCATGAGACAAGCGCTCGGACCTGGTGCAATGGGAAAACCTAGAGGGAGCGGGTGGAGAGGGAGGTGGGAGGTGGGATTGGGATGGGGAACACATGTAAACCCACGGCTGTTTCATTTCAATGTATGACAAAATCCACTACAAAAAAAAAAAAAATCCTAATTTGATTGAGCTTTTATAACTGACATTATTTAAGAAACAATATGAATTTAATGGCAAGTGGTGTTGTTTTCACATAAATGGATGTTTCTTTGGTTTATCAGAAATAATGCATATATATGTATTAAGGAAATTTATTTTCATTCCTTTGTAAAATGAATTTTGAATTAAAAAATATTTGTCCTGTGTGGAGTTTTGTCAAAAAATAATGGCCTTCATGAAGACAATTTGTTTTTATATTCATGTGGTTTACTTGTCTGATTCAAACCTCTTCAGGTCAGTTCAGTTCAGTCACTCAATCATGTCTGACTCTTTGCGACCCCATGGACTGCAGCAGGCCAGGCCTCCCTGTCCATTACCAACTCCCGCAGTTTACTTAAATTCATGTCCATTAACTTGGTGATGCCATCCAATCATCTCCTCCTCTGTTGTCCGCTTCTCCTCCTGCCTTCAGTCTTTCCCAGCTTCGGGGTCTTTTCCAATTAGTCAGCTCTTCGCATCGGGTGGCCAAAGTACGGGAGTTTCAACTTCAGCATCAGTCCTTCCAATGAATATCCAGGACTGATCTCCTTTAGTATGGACTAGTTGGATCTCCTTGTAGTCCAAGGGATTCTCAAGAGTCTTCTCCAACACCACAGTTCAAAAGCATCAGTTCTTCAGCGCTCAGCTTTCTTTATTAGTCCAACCCTCACATGCACACATGACTACTGGAAAAACCATAGCTTTGACTAATATTCTCATAACTTTGAATTAAAAATGCAAATCTAAATATAGCAATCTCACAACTTTCATTTGCACTGATTTACCAAATATACTAAATGTACACTATTTCTAAACTTAAGACCAAAATATTAAACTTAAAACCTTAATATTAACTATATATACCTTTTTTTAATTTAAAATACACCCCAGGGTTAAAAACTTAAAAAAAAAAAAAAAAACTGAAAAGCAATTTTATTGTTCCAAGTGGTTTTGGTTTCTCATTCCATTTCACTGAGGTAGCCTATTAATTAGAATGGTCTACCTGGAATGTAGGACTTGATTCTTCTTCCTGAGTCAGATGGGACTCAGTGTAATTTGTTTTTAATGTAAAATTGTTTTAGCCAGAAACTTATACTATATAAAATTGTCAGGCTCTTGGTAATGGTCCTGAATATTAAACTTAATTTTCCTTCAGATTTGGATTTGCAAAACCACCTCTCCAAGATGTTACTAGTTTTTCCTTAATTACATAGTGTAATTTTGCAACTGTTTAGCTGTGTTAAATTATTTGACTTTTTTTCTTACATTTATAGAAATATTGTTTAAAAACAATTATTCATAACACTTGCTAAAGAATAAGGCAGAATTATGCAAGTAGACTACTGTGATAATGCAATGAGATTTTGCACTAGAGGAGAAAGATTGGGCTCAACTCTGAATAAAACAAGAAATAAAAACATGAATTTTATAGCAAAGGAGCATGGTGGGAGGGTCAGTGGATGGTATTAAGAGGGTAAATCAGGGATAGGGAGAGGATTTGGCTGAACTGGCCTAACATAATGTTTGCTAGAGGTAGGATAGGGTGATCAGACATCACCTGAGGGATAAGATGCAAAACTCAAACACATATTGAGGGTGATCAGATAACAGGACTGAGAAATTCTGGCTAAACTAACTTAACAGAGTTCTTGCTAAAATTGGACAATGAAGATTCAAAAACCCCAAAATCAAGGCCTAGATGAGAAGATAGATCAAGGGAGCTTGACTAGGGTTTGTTCAAGGAGATAATTCCATCACAGTTTTAATTAAAACAAAATGTTTTTTAATATTTAATTTAAAACGAAGTTAAAATTTTATCCATTAGTTCAAACATTATTAGAGTAGATTTAAGCTTATTTTAATGACTAAAATACTCAAAGATTTTCTTAAAAATTTTCCTCCACCAACACAAAACCCAAAGCTTTAATCTTAAATCTGAAAAATGTTCATGTCCAGCAAAATAGAGCTCTTATATTATCTGAAGCCAGCCTATTGAATGAAGTCTTACTTGGAGACTGTGTTCCTACTGTTTCTTCTTCTATTAAACCATTGTATCAGTGTTCCTTGGAGTTTTAAGCTATGCCCTGACTAGAAATATATTAGATTGAAAATTCTATTTTTCTCTCCTTCTAGACAATTTATTCGTTAGTGTTCACACTATTCTGTGGTTAGACATGGTGGATGCTATACTTAACTAATTCAAAAAACTGAAGAAGAGTAAAAGTTACATGGAATAATAATCCTCTCAAAGTACATGAAATTAGATAATAGCATGATTGCAATAGGTTTCATGCCCCACCATAGTTTTTTATCATATTCCATATACCTATCTCTTTTCCTGGATTTTCAAACATTTTGCTTTAGGTTAACATCAATAAGTGTGGGTGAATAATTATTAATTCTATTGATTGTGCTGTGTGTGATATCTTTCTGTTTTAATATTAATAATCAATAGGTAAAGATGATTATAGATAGATATCTTTAATAGATTTTAATAAAATTGTGAGTTGCATGTAAAAGTTAAAATGATATGGTGGATATATTTCATCATCTGTGGGGGAAATATGGATGCTGGAGATTAAATGGCAAAGATTAAGTTAATGCACACATTTTGTAATTCCCATATGTGTTCATCTTTAACATTTAGGGTATAGGTAATCCTTATTGCCAAATTCAGAGATAAATTGAAGAAAATAGGGAAAACCACTAGACCATTCAGGTATGAGCTAAATAAAAGCCCTTATCATTTTACAGTGGAAATGAGAAATAGATTTAAGGGACTAGATCTGATAGACAGATTGCCTGATGAACTATGGACGGAGATTCATGACATTCAACAGAAGACAGGGATCAAGACCCTACCCATGAAACACAAATGCAAAAAAGCAAAATAACTATCTGAGGAGGCCCTACAAATAGCTGTGAAAAGAAGAGAAGTGAAAAGCAAAGGAGAAAGGGAAAGATATACCCATTTGAATGCAGAGTTCCAAAGAATAGCAAGGAGAGATAATAAAGCATTCCTCAGCAATCAGTGCAAAGCAATAGAGGAAAACCATAGAATGGGAAAGACTAGAGATCTGTTCAAGAAAATGAGAGACACCAAGGGAACATTTCATGCAAAGATGAGTTCAATAAAGGACAGAAATGGTATGGACCTAACAGAAGCAGAATATATTAAGAAGAGGTGGCAAGACTACACAGAACAACTGTACAAAAAATATCTTAATGACCCAGATAATAACAATGGTGTGATCACTCACATAGAGCCAGACATCCTGGAATGTGAAGTCAAGGGGGCCTTAGAAAGCATGACTACAAAGAAAGCTAGTGTCAGTAATGGAATTCCAGTTGAGCTATTTCAAATCCTGAAAGATGATTCTGTGTAAGTGCTACACTCAATATGCCAGCACATTTGGAAAACTCAGTAGTGGCCACAGGACTGGAAAATGTCCATTTTCATTCCAATCCCAAAGAAGGTTAATCACAAAGAATGGTCAAACTACCACACTGTTGCACTCATCTCACATGCTGGTAAAGTAATGCTCAAAATTCTCCAAGCCAAGTTTCAGCAATATGTGAACTGTGAACTTCCAGATGTTCAAGTTGGTTTTAGAAAAGGCACAGGAACCAGAGATCAAATTGACAACACCTGCTGGATCATCTAAAAAGCAAGAGAGTTGCATAAAAATATATATTTTTGATTTATTGACTATGTCAAAACCTTTGATTTTGTAGATCACAATAAACTGGGGAAAATTCTTCAAGAGATGGGAATACCAGACCACCTGACCTGCCTCTTGAGAAACCTATATGTAGGTCAGGAAGCAACAGTTAGAACTGGACATGGAACAACAGACTGGTTCCAAATCCAAAAAGGAGTATGTCAAGGCTGTATATTGTCACCCTACTTATTTAACTTATATGCAGAGTACATCATGAGAAATGCTGGCCTGGAGAAAACACAAGCAGGAATCAAGCATGCCAGGAGAAATATAAAAAACCTCAGATATGCAGATGACACCACCCTTATGGCAGAAAGTGAAGAGGAACTAAACAGCCTCTTGATGAAAGTGAAAGAGGAGAGTGAAAAAGTTGACTTAAAGCTCAACATTCAGAAAACTAAGATCATGGCATCTGGTCCCATCACTTCATGGAAAATAGATGGGGAAACAGTGTCAGACGTTATTTTTGGGGGCTCCAAAATCACTGCAGATGGTGATTGCAGGCATGAAATTAAAAGATGCTTACTCCTTGGAAGGAAAGTTATGACCAACCTAGATAGCATATTAAAAAGCAGAGACATCACTTTGCCAACAGAAGTGTGTCTAGTCAAGGCTGTGGTTTTTCCAGTGGTCATGTATAGTTGTGAAAGGTGGGCTGTGAAGAAAGCTGAATGCCAAAGAATTGATGCTTTCGAACTGTGGTGTTGGAGAAGACTCTTGAGAGTTCCTTGGTCTGCAAGGAGTTCCAACTAGTCCATCCTAAAAGAGATAAGTCCTGGTTGGTCACTGGAAGGACTGATGCTGAAGCTGAAACTCCAATACTTTGGCCACCTCATGCAAAGAGCTGACTCATTGGAAAAGACTCTAATGGTGGGAGGGATTGGGAGCGGGAGAAGGAGACAACAGAGGTTAAGATGTCTGGATGGCATCACCTATTAGATGGACATGAATTTGAGTAAACTCCAGGTGTTGGTGATGTACAGGGAGGCCTTTCATGTTGCGATTCATGGGGTTGCAAAGAATTGGGCACGACTGAGTGAACTGATCTGTGTTCAACAGCATCATCTGTTAAGATTTTAAATTCCTCACCTGTAATTCCATCACCTCCACTATCTTTAATTGTAGTAAACTTTTCTAAGCAACATTTCACTTCATGCTCTAGGATATTTGGCTCTAGGTGAGTGACCACAGCATCATGGTTATCCAAGTCATGAAGATCTTTTTTTGTATAAGTCTTCTGTGTGTTTGTACCACGTCTTCTCAATCTCTTCTGCTTCTGTTAGGCCCTTAATGTTTCTGTCTTTTTGTGTGTCCATGTTTGCACGAAATGTCCCCTTAATATTTTCAATTTTCTTGAAGTTCCTGACATTTCTATTGCTTTCCTCTATTTCTTTGCATTATTCATTTAAGAAGGCCTTCTTTTCTCTCTTTGATAGTCACTGGAGCTCTGCTTTCAGGTGGTTATAACTTTCTCTTTCTCCCTTGCCTTTTCCTTCTCTTCTTTCCTCAAATATTTCTAAAGCCTTTGCCTTTAAACAACCACTTTACCTTCCAGCTTTCTTTTCCCCTTAATGGATCAGTGCTTTTTCATGACAAAGGCACTTGTGTATCTCCATGAAGCTATGAGACATGCCAACAGAGTCACTGAAGATGGACAGGTCATAGTGAAGATATCTGGCATCACATGGTCCAATGAAGAACACAAAGGCAGCACAGTGTAGCTCTCTTGCCTGAAGAACTGAAAGGTTGCTGCTACCAGCTGTGAGCAATCCTGGGATTCGTGGCATCTGGAGGAGAGGAATTCTACCTGGGACAAGAGATGAGGCTTGATCACTTGGACCTTTTTGTGTAGCAAAATTTTATTGAAGTATTAAAAGTGATAAGAGAAAGTTTCTGACCTAAATGTCATAAGGGGGCAGAAAGAGTGTCCCCCTGCTTATTTTTAGCAAGGAGTAATATGTCTGTTAGCAAGCTGCTAATCAGTTAAGGGGAATGCCTCAAAACTGAGAGAGGTGACCCAGACCCTAGGAAAGTAATATTCATTTGAAGATAGCACTGGCACAAGGTGAGTCAACCACTGCCATAAAAACAATTGACATGAATCTTGAAGAAAGGCAGATTTCCAAGCAAATGAATAGTTAATTAGCATAGATTAAGAAAGACATTTCCATGAGAAATACCCATTGGTTAGCTCAAGGTTTGAGATAAATTTAAGCTCAGGCAGAACCAAGTGTCACCATGACAACACAGGATTAGAAGAGAAAAGAAAAGGAAAAAAAAAAAAGTCTGCAACTTGCAGTTTATCTCCTCCTTCCACTTGAAAACCTCTGGCCTCCCTACTGAGGCCATTAACCCTCTCAGAACCCCATGGGAAGTATGAAAAGTCAAAAAAAAAAGTATGACACCAAATGATGAGACTCCTAGGTCACAAGGTGTCCAAATGTTATTGAGGGAGAGTGAAGGGCAATTACCAGTATCTCCAGAAAGAATGAAGTGGCTGAGTCAAATAGGAAACAATACTCAATTGTGGATGTGTCTCATGGTGAAACTAAAGTTTGATGCTGTTAAAAACAATACTGCATAGGAAGCTGGAATATTAGGTCAATGAGTGAACATTTACATTGTAAGCAGACATAGTCAAGCAGGAGATGGCAAGACTGAATCTTGTCATCTTAGGAATCAGTGAACTAAAATGCTCCAGAATGGACAATTTAATTCAGATGACCATTATACATAGTATGTGGGCAGCAATCCCTTTGAAGAAGTGGGGCCTCATCTCTGGCCCTAGATAAAATTCTTCCCCTCCAGAGGCCACAGATCCCAGCATTATTCATGGCTGGTAGCAGCAAACTTTCAGTTCTTCAGGCAAGAGTGCTAGAGCGTCTTCCTTTGCATTCTTTATTGGACAATGTGTTGCCAGATATCTTCACTTTGACCTGTCCATTTTGCTGGCCCTGTTGGCACAACTCATAGCTTCATTAAGATATACAAGTGCCTTTGCCATGAAAGAGTGCCATAGTCCACAAAATAGTGGAGTGCAATCTCAGAAAATAATGATTTTGGTTTGTTTTCAAGGCAAACCACTCGAAGTTACAGTAATCAAAATCCGTGCTCCCACCACTAGTGCTGAAGAAGCTGAAGTACACTGGTTCTATGAAGATATACAGTATCTTCTAGAACTTATGCCAAAAAACAAAATATCCTTTTCATCATAGGGGATTGGAATACAAATGTAAGAAGTCAAGAGATTCTCAGATATATAGGCAAGTTTGGCCTTGGAGTACAAAACGAAGCAGGGCTAAGGCTAACAGAGTTCTGTCAAGAGAATATACTGTTCATAGCAGAAACCTTTTTCCAACAACCCAAGAGACGACTTTACACATGAACATCACCAGATGGTCAATGCCTAAATTAGATTGATTATGTTCTTTGCAGCCAATGATAAAGAAACGCTATACAGTCAGCTAAAAGAAGCTGACCATGGCATGGATCATGAGCTCCTTATTGAAAAATTTAGGCTTAAGTTGAATAAAGTAGGGAAAACCACCTGTCAATTCAGGTATGGCCCAAATCAAATCCCTTATGATTACACACTGGAGTTGATGAATAGAATTAAAAAGTTAGATTTGGTAGACAGAGTACCGGAAGACCTTTGGATGAAGGTTAATAGGTACAGGAGGAACTGATCAAAACCAAAGTTAGTAAATCAAAATAATCAGAGGAGAAATAAATGGGAGATGAAGAAAACAATAGCAATGATAAAACAAAATCTTGTTCTTTGAGAGGAAAAATGCTTGTCCTATGAGAAGATAAACAAAATTGATAAAACTTTAAATAGACTCAAGTGAAAAACATACAAGACTCAAAGTAATTATATTAGAAATGAAAAAGAATTTACAGCTGACATCATAGAAATATAACGAATCATAAGATATTATTATAATACAAGCAACTACATGTCAATAAATTCAACAATGTGGAAGAAAATAACAAATTTTAGCAAGGTACAAACATTCAGGACTGAAACAGGAAGAACTAGAAAATCTTAACAGACCAATCATAAGTAATGAAAATGAAACTCTGAATAAAATTCTTCTGGTATACAAAAGTCCAATATGAGATAGAATTACAGGTGAATTCTATTAAACATTTAGAGAAGAATTAACACCTATCCTCCTCAAATTCTTCTCAAAACATTGCAGATGAAGGAACATTTCCAGTCTCATTCTTTGAGGCCACCAAAACCTTGATCCCAAAGCAAAACAAAGACAGAGCTATCCCTCATATTCTGATACACTAACAATGAAATATCAGAAAGATAATTAAGGTAATAATCCCATTTGCCTTCACACACACAAAAATAATAAAATACCCAGGAATAAATGAACCTAAGGGTAGAAAACTAAGAAAACACTGATGAAAAAAATCAAAGACAACACAAACAGATTGAAAGATATATCATGTTCTTGGATTGGAAGAGTTAATATTGTGAAAATGTTTATAATGCCCAAAGTAATCTACAGATTCAATGCAATTCCTATCAAGTTACTAATGACATTTTTTTTTTTTTTACCAAATTAGAACAATTAAAAAAAAATTGAAACCCAAAAGACCCTGAATAGCCAAAACAATCACAAGAAAGAAAAACAGAATTGGAGGAATCAACCTCCCTGCCTTCAGACTATACTATAAAGCTACAGTCATCAAGACAGTACATTCCTGCCACAAAAACAGAAATGTAGATAGATGGTAGAGGGCAGAAATCCCAGAGGTAAACCCCCACATCTATGGTCACCTACACTATGTTAAAAGAAGCAAGAATATACAGTGGGAAAAAAAAGAAAAAAACAGCCTTTTCAATAAGTGGTGCTGAGAAAAATAGACAGATACATATACATGAATAAAATTAGAAAACTCCCTAATAGCATACACAAAGAATCAACTCAAAATGGACTAAAGACTTAATATAAGACCAAATGTGGCTTCCCTCATAGCTCAGTTGGTAAAGAATCTGCCTAAAATGTAGGAGAAACAGATTTGATTCCTTGATTGGGAAGACCCACTGGAGAAGGAAATTGTAACTCACTCCAAATATTCTTGCCTGGAAAATCTCATGGACTGTGGTAGGCTATAGTCCACGGGGTTGCAAAAATCAGACATGACTTAACCACTAAACCACCACTATTAGGCATCACAGTTAAAAGCAAAGACATTACTTTGCTGACAAAGTCTGTATAGCTAAAGAAGCTGAAATTTAATGGTTCTGTGAAGATATACAAGACCTTCTAGAAATAACACCCAAAAAAGATGTCCTTTTTATCACAGCGGACTGGAAAGCAAAAGTACGGAATCAAGAGATACCTGGCCTAACAGGAAAATTTGGCTTTTGAGTACAAAATGAAGCAGAGCAAAGGCTAACAGAGTTTTGCCAAGAGAACACACTGGTCATAGCAAACACCCTCTTCTAACAACACAAGAGAAGACTCTACACATGCCAAAATCACATTGTTTATATTCTTTGCAGCTAAAGATGGAGAAGCTCTATACAGTCAGCAAAAACAAGACCAGGAGCTTACTGAGCCTCAGATCATGAGCTGCTAAATTCAGACTTAAATTGAAGAAAGTAGGGAAAACCATTAGACCATTCAGGAATTACCTAAATAAAATCCCTTACAATTATACAGTGGAAGTGACAAATAGACACAAGAGATTAGATCAGATAGAGTGCCTGAAGAACTATGGATGGAAGTTCGTGATACTGTACAGTAGGCAGTGATCAAAGCCATCCCCAAGAAAAATAAGTGCAGTAAGTTAAAGTGGTTGTCTGAGGGGGCCTTACAAATAGCTGAGAAAAGAAGAAAAGTGAAAGGCAAAGGAGAAAAGGAAAGATATACACATCTGAATGCAGAGTTCCAAAGAGTAGCAAAGAGAGATGAGAAAGGTTGCTTTAGAGATCAATGCAATTAAATGGAATAGATTGGGAAAGACTAGAGATCTCATCAAGGAAATTAGAGATACTAAGGGAGTATTTCATGCAAAGATGGGAACAATAACAGACAGAGATGGTATGGGCCTAAGAGAAGCAGAAGATATTAAGAAGAGTTGGTAAAAATACACAGTAGAACTATACAAAATATCTTCATGACCCAGATAACCACAATTGAGTGATAACTCACCTAGAGCCAGACATCCTGGAATGCAAAGTCAAGTGGGCTTTAGGAAGCATCACTATGAGCAAAGCAAGTGGAGGTGATGGAATTCCAGTAGAGCTATTTCAAATCCTAAAAGATGATGCTGTGAAAGAGCTGCACTCAATATGCCAGAAATTTTGGAAAAATCAGCAGTGGCCATAGGACAGGAAAATGTCAGTTTTCTTTCCAATCACAAGGAAGAGCAATGCAAAAGAATGTTCAAACTACTGTACAGTTTCACTGATCTCACACGCTAGTAAAGTAATGCTCAAAATTCTCCAAGTCAGTCTTCAAAAGTATGTGAACCGAGATCTTCTAGATGTTCAAGCTGGATTTAGGAAAGACAGAGGAACCAGAGATCAAATTACCAACATCCGTTGAATCATGGAAAAAGCAAGAGAGTTCCAGAAATGCATCTACTTTTGCTTTATTGACCATACCAAAGCCTTTGACTGTGTGGATCACAACAAACTGTGGAAAAACCTTAAAGAGATGGGAATACCAGACCAACCTTACCTGCCTCCTGAGAAATTGGTATGCAGTTCAAGAACCAACAGTTAGAACCAGACATGGAACAACAGACTAGTTCCAAATTGGGAAAAGCATATGTCAAGGCTGTGTATTGTCACCCTGCTTATTTAACTTCTATGCATCATACGGAAAGCTGGACTAGATGAAGCACAAGCTGGAATCAAGATTGCCAGGAGAAATATCAATAACCTCAGATATGCAGATGATACCACCCTTATGACAGAAAGTGAAGAGGAACTAAAAAGCCTCTTGATGAAAGTGAAAGAAGAGAGTGAAAAAGTTGGCTTAAAGCTCAACATTCAGAAAACTAAGATCATGGCATCTGGTGACTTTAAATTAGCTCCCTCATCTTACATTAGCTCCCTCAGTTATCCTCATGGCATTCAGGTCCGGTCCTTACCCTAAGCATGCAATGATACCTCCCTGTCCAGCCCCTGCTCGCTGCTGGTATATGTGAGTGTCTGGCTACTTCTCCACTGGGAATTGCGGTTAGGCATGTAATCTATGTTTGTTTGTTTTCCTCCTGGTTATGCACCCTCTGAGATTCCCAAACTCCCCACAGACCTGCCAGTGAGAAGGTTTCCTGGTGTTTGGAGCTTCTTCTCCTTCACAACTCCCTCCCTGGGACAGGTGTCCATCCCTAACTCTTTTGTCTCTCTTTTTATATTTTATATTTTGTTTTGCCTCCTTTCAAAGAGAATGGGCTTCCTTTCTGGAGGCCTGGTGTCCTCCACCAACATTCAGAAATTATTTTGTGTAATTTGCTCAGCATTCAAATGATCTTTTGATGAGTGTGTGGGGGAGAAAGTGATCTCCTTGTTCTATTCCTCCACCATCTTCAGATTGCCCCACGTTTTTTTAAAGTTATTTTGTTCAAAGTCTCCATTTCCATGTTTCAGTGTTGAAACCCTTCTTCCTTTTGGTTTCTGCCCTCAATTGGTAAGTTTTGTCCAGTGGTTTGTGTAAAGTTCCTGTTGGGTGTGACTTCTGCTTGTGTTCTGGTGGGAGGAGGTGAGACTTTTTACTCTCTTATGGCAGAGCTGTGTGAGGTGGTAATGCTGTATGCTGATGTCTTTGTTTGTATCTTGCTTGTTCTTTGGGTAAAGCATCCTACACTGGGTGCTGCTGACAGGTGGGCAACGCTGGGTCTTGTATACACGTGAAGGCTTTTGTGGGAGTTATCACTAATTAATACTCCCTGGGGTTACGAGTTTTTTGGCATCCTAGGGTCTTGGAGTCAGCACTCCCACTCCAAAAACTCAGGGCCTTATCTCTGGCTGAGGAACTAAGATTCTAAAAGTGGTTTGTTATGATGTTAAAGGGGATTAAAAGAAACACACACACACCAAAAGCTGAACCTTAGCAAAACTTTAAGCACAAATTCAGGTAAATAATAACAAAAGTAATGGAATACACACACACACACACACACACACACACACACACACACACAATCAAAACAGCCCAAATAAAGAAAGTACAAGAGACTGACTTGGTAAGCAAAGGAAACAAAAAATGATGTCAACCTCTTAACTAAAGCACAACCTGGAAAACAAAAGCAAACAAGGTTCAAATGGAAAAAAAGCTATAAAAACAAGCTAACAAACACAGTGAAAAAAAGAAAGAAGAGGAAGGAAAGAAAGAATATAAAACCAAGCTAAAATACAAGTGTATATATATATATATATATATATATATATATATATATATATATATATTTATTTAATATATATATATATATTTAAAAGTTCAACATTTCTTAAAGTTTAAAATTTCTTAGAGTTTAAACTTTCTTAAAGTTCAACATTAAGAAAACCAAGATCAAGGCATCTGGTCACATCATTTCATGGCAAATAGATAGGGAAACAGTGGAAACAGGGTCAGACTTTATTTTTTGGGGCTCCAAAATCATTGCAGATGGTGATTGCAGCTATGAAATTAAAAGATGCTTATTCCTTGGAAGGAAAGTTATGATCAACCTAGATAGAATGTTAAAAAGCAGAGGCATTACTTTTCCAACAAAGGTCCATGTAGTCAAGGCTATGGTTTTTCCAGTGGTCATGTATGGATGTGAGAATTGGACTGTGAAGAAAGCTGAGGGCCAAAATCTTGATGCTTTTGAACTGTGGTGTTGGAGAAGACTCTTGAGAGTCCCTTGGACTGCAAGGAGATCCAACCAGTTCATCCTAAAGGAGATCAGTGCTGGGTTTTTATTAGAAGGATTGATGCTGAACCTGAAACTTCAGTACTTTGGCCACATCAATGCAACGAGTTGACTCATTGGAAAAGACCCTGATGATGAGAGAGAGTGGTGGAAGGAGGAAAAGGGGACGACAGAAGATGGGATGGCTAGATGGCATCACTGATTCAATGGACATGAGTTTGAGTAAACTCTGGGAGTTTGTTATGGACAGGGAAGCCTGGAGTATTCATGGGGTTGCAAAGAGTCGGACACAACTGGGCAACTGAACTGAACTTATAGGGTCAAACAGGCATAGTAGTGCCAATGAAAGTCTGAGAGCATGAGATACTTACTGCAAATGTAAAAAATACTTTTCTGATTGTACTTTCTTTGCAGATTTTTACTTCATAACAATGCAAATAATTTAAAGCAAAACTAAATTAAAATAAAACACCAATATGTACACTTGAAAAGCAAAAATGGGGTTAATGCCACAAAAAAAGAAAACTACAGGCCAATATCACTGATGGACCTAGATGCAAATTTCCTTAACAAAATCTTAGCAAACAGAATCCAACAACATACTAAAAAGATCATACACCATGACCAAATGGGCTTTATCCCAGGAATGCAAGTATTCTTTAATATCTGCAAATCAAAAAATGTAATACACCACATTAACAAATTGAAAGATAAAAAAAATATGATTATCTCAATAGATGCAGAAAAAGCCTTTGACAAAATTCAACATCAATATATGATTAAAAAAACTCCCTAGAAAGCATGAATAGAATGAACATTCCTCAACCTAATAAAAGCTATATATGACAAATCAACAACAAACATTATCCTCTATGGTGAAAAATTGAAAGCATTTCCCCTAAAATCAGGAACAAGACAAGGGTGCCCACTCTCACCACTACTGTTCAACATAGTTTTGGCAGTTTTGGCCACAGCACTCAAAGCAGAAAAAGAGATAAAAGGAATCCAGATAGGAAAAGAAGAAGTGAAACTCTCACTGTATGCAGGTGACCTAATCCTCTATATCAAAAACCCTAAAGACCCTACCAGAAAATTACTAGAGCTAAACAATGAATATAGTTAATATGCTGGATATAAATTTAACACACAGAAATCCCTTGCATTCCTATAAATGAACAATGAGAAAACAGAAAGAGAAATTAAGGAAACAATATCATTCACCATTGCAACAAAAAGAATAAAATACTTAGGAATATATCTACCTAAAGAAACAAAGACCTATACATACAAAACTATAAAACACTGATGAAAGAAATCAAAGAGGACACAAACAGATGGAGAAATTTACCGTGTTCATGGATTGGAAGAATCAATATTGTGAAAATGACTATACTACCCAAAGCTATCTATAGATTCAGTGCAATCCCTATCAAGCTACCAACGGTATTCTTCACAGAACTAGAACAAATAATTTCACAATTTGTATGGAAATACTAAAAACCTCGAATAGCCAAAGCAGTCTTAAGAATGAAGAATGGAATGGGAAGAATCAACCTGCCTGACTTCAGGCTCTACTACAAAGCCACAGTCATCAAGACAGTATGGTACTGGCACAAAGACAAAAATATAGATCAATGGAACAAAATAGAAAGCCCAGAGATAAATTCATGTACCTATGGACACCTTATCTTTGATAAAGGAGGCAAGAATATACAATGGAGAAAAGACAACCTCTTTATCAAGTGGTGCTGGGAAAAGTGGTCAACCACTTGTAAAAGAAGGAAACTAGAACAGTTCCTAACACCATATACAAAAATAAACTCAAAATGGATTAGAGATCTAAATGTAAAACCAGAAACTATAAAACTCCTAGTGGAGAACATAGGCAAACAATCTCTGACATAAATCACAGCAAGATCCTCTATGACCCACCTCCCAGAATATTGGAAATAAAAGCAAAAATAAACAAATGGGACCTAATGAAACTTAAAAGCTTTTGCACAACAAAGGAAACTATAAGCCAGGTGAAAAGACAGCCTTCAGAATGGGAGAAAATAATAGCAAATGAAGCAACAGACAAAGGATTAATCTCAAGAATATACAAGCAACTTTTGCAGCTCAACTCCAGAAAAATAAATGACCCAATCAAAAAATGGGCCAAAGATCTAAACAGACATTTCTCCAAAGAAGACATACAAATGGCTAACAAACATATGAAAAGATGCTCAACATCACTCATTCTCAGAGAAATGCAAATCAAAACCTCAATGAGGTACCATTACAAGCCAGTCAGGATGGCTGCTATCCAAAAGTCTACAAGCAGTAAATGCTGGAGAGGGTGTGGAGAAAAGGGAACCCTCTTACACTGTTGGTGCAAATGCAAACTTGTATAGCCACTATTGCAAACAGTGTGGAGGTTCCTTAAAAAAAAAACTGGAAATAGAACTGCCATATGACCCAGCAATCCCACTCCTGGGCATACACACTGAGGAAACCAGATTTGAAAGAGACACGTGTACCCCAATGTTCATCACAGTGCTGCTTATAATAGCCAGGACATGGAAGCAACCTAGATGCCCATCAGCAGACGAATGGATAAGAAAGCTGTGGTACATATACGCCATGGAATATTACTCAGCCATTACAATGAATATTTTTGCATCAGTTCTTGTGAGATGGATGAAACTGGAGCCCATTATACAGAGTGAAGTAAGCCAGAAAGTTAAAGAACAATACAGTACACTAAGGCATATATATGGAATTTAGAAAGATGGTAATAATAACCATATATGCAAAATAGAAAAAGTGACACAGATGTATAGAACAGACTTTTGGACTCTATGGGAGAAGGCGAGGTTGGGGTGATCTGAGGGAACAGCATCAAAACATGCATATTATCAATTGTGAAATAGATCACCAGTCCAGGTTGGATGCATGAGAGAAGTGCTTGGGGCTGGTATACTGATATGACCCAGAGGGATGTGATGGGGAGGGAGGTGGGAGGGGGGTTCAGGATAGGGAACACATGCAAATCCATGGCTGATTCATGTCAATGTATGGCAAAAACCACTACAATATTGTAAAGTAATTAGCCTCCAACTAATAAAAGTAATTTGGAAAGAAAGAAAAAAAAATAAAACACACATATACACCCAGGGGTGGGGGACAAAATAGGGGTTAAATATATATTGACTTATAGCTTTATATCATCAATAATTTCACTCCACATCTTTAGTAGATATTTTATTTTTGGAGAATCCCATAGATAGTGGAACCTGGTGGACTATAGTCCATAGGGTCACAAAGAGTCAGACATGACTGAAGTGACTTTGCACACACTTATTAGATATAGCCTGAAAACAAGAGAAGAAAAAAAAAATCCTCTAACTCTATTAATCATTTTTTAGCAACAACATTGGTATTATTACACTGAAAAAATATACAATGATAAAGCAAGTAAGCAAAACACATTGACAATTAAAATGTTCACTGTAAGAAATAGAAAAAATAAATTACACTTATAAAATCAAGTAATTTAATGGGGGAAAGTAAACCCTAGAATAATAGAAGTTAATTGAAAACACCATTATGAAACTGTATTGCCTAGAGCTATGTTACTTTGCTTGAAATATTTGCAGGTACAGAGAACCACATCTCCTTGGAAAGATTACACCAAAACAGTTTATAATACAGGAAGTATGGATATAGTTAAAGAGGAAGAAGAACAAGAAGTAGGAGGAGGAGGAGAGGAAAGAGAAAATAAACTGAGGTTAAAATGTCTAAGGAGCTATATTAAAGGGATTTCTTTGTTCAAATGAAAATCCATGAGTTCATGAAAGCACACACACAGAATCTATTTGATTTGTTACTTTTGGAGTGTTTTAAATATTCAAACATTACTCAGGAAAAATATTATATAAGAAAAAAATGATTAAGCAGTTACTGTCTCTTTCTTGGATTAACTATATGCCATGGCAATGAGAAATTTAGAAATAAAACTTTTCTTTCTAAAACTTATCTATTTAAACAAAATAAAATTCTGAAATCCCTAATAAAAATGTTATAATAAAAATGTTATTTAAAAAGCTTGTTTTCTCAAGTTTTTATGCTCCATCAATGGTATGGCATTGTTATATAGTAGAAAGCTTATTCCTCTAATTAGAAAACCTATTTTTAATTCAGCACAACTTTTATCTTTTTTTTTTCATTTATTTTTATTAGTTGGAGGCTAATTACTTTATAATATTGTAGTGGGTTTTGCCATACATTGACATGAATCAGCCATAGATTTACATGTGTTCCCCATCCCAATCCCCCCTCCCACCTCCCTCTCCATCCCATCCCTCTGGGTCTTCCCAGTGCACCATCCCTGAGCACTTGTCTCATGCATCCAGCCTGGGCTGGTGGTCTGTTTCACCCTTGATAGTATACTTGTTTCAGTGCTATTCTCTCAGAGCATCCCACCCTGGCCTTCTCCCACAGTGACCCAAAGTCTGTTCTGTACATCTGTGTCTCTTTTTCTGTTTTGCATATTGGGTTATTGTTACCATCTTTTAAAATTCCATATATATATATATATGCATATATATATGCATTAGTATACTATATTATATTAGTATACTATATTATATAGTATATATTATATTAGTACTATATTAGTATACTATATTATATTAGTATACTATATATATATATATGCATATATATATATATATGCATTAGTATACTATATTGGTCTTTATCTTTCTGGCTTACTTAACTCTGTATAATGGGCTATGACCCACCTCCCAGAATATTGGAAATAAAAGCAAAAATACACAAATGGGACTTAATTAAACTTAAAAGCTTTTGCGCAACAAAGGCAACTATAAGCAAGGTGAAAAGACAGCCTTCAAAATGGGAGAAAATAATAGCAAACAAAGCAACAGACAAAGAATTAATCTCAAAAATATACTAGCAGCTCCTGCAGCTCAATTCCAGAAAAATAAATGACCCAATAAAAAAATGGGCCAAAGAACTAAACAGATGGGAAAACTTTTATCTTAATAAGATAAGCACATCAATTGTTGCAGCTTTGGTATCCCAAAGGGATAAAATATGAGTGCTAGTTTCAATGATTTTTAAGGGCCCTTCCACTAAAAAAAGAGAAGACTAAATGTCTATGTGTTTAATGATGGATCATATTCTGTTTTGCATATGCATAGCAGAAATTAAAAATCATATGATTGAATAATTCATTTTTTTTCTCTGAATTTATTTCAGCTACTTATGTAAACAAAATGTCAATTTATTTAAGTTATATGCTAGACAAATCAAAGAGCTCAATGTCATATGACCTAGAATCTAGTCTTAATTATGCTGTTAATTTCCTGTTAGACTCGAATAGGTTGTTTAGCTACACTGTGATTTATTAATCTAACCTTAAAAATATACAATACTTCTCATGAGGGCAATCTTGTTTAAAGCTGGTTTTCTTTGCCATACCCCACTAACCACTACTATAAATACTGGGAATGGTATAAAAGGCAACCAAATATTACCGTGAGAGCTCATAAGAGATGGAACTGGTTTGGGATTCCTAGACTGTGAAACCAAGCAGGCACAGAGACATTAAAAAGTGTTGGAGGACACCTCTCCACTTGAGACACATCCATGAATCAGACCTTTCAAAACCTGTTTCACTCCTTCAGGCAGCAAAGGCAGGAAACAGTGGGAGTTTCAATGCAACAAACAAAATAGACCAAATGGCAATACAAAGACTCTGAAAATGAAATGTTTTGGAATCACAGCACACAAACATGGGCCAAGATACAGGCAAATAAACCTAAAGAATATGACTGCCTACTAAATTAAAGATTGAAATGTGACTTAGGGTCTCCTAATGTAAAAAACAAAAAGTCCACAATATAGTTGAAAATCACTTCATTTACCAAGAACTAAGAAAATTCAACTGGAATGAGACAATTGATTCCAAACAGATTTCAGAGAAAAGAAAATCACTAGAGATGAAGAGAAACATTACATAAGAATAAAAGGATCAATCCAACAAGATACTGGGATTCTAAATGTGTAAGCACAAAATAAATAAATAAATATTAAAAAAAAAAAACATTTAAGCTTATATAAAGTAAAAACTGATAGACATGTAAAGAGAAAGAAATAAACTCACAATTAATTTTGTTCTTTAAAGAACTTTTTTTCAGCAACTGAGAGATATTAAATCAGATACAATATTTAGATATTGAATGAGAAAGAATATCTTAACAACACAGGCAATCAGCATGATCTTATTGACATATATAAAACATTCCACTCAGTAAGAGAATAATGTGCATTATTTTAAAGGGTCCAAGATATACTTTATGCAGGGTTATAAAACAAATCTAAAAAATGTTAAAATATTGAAATCACATGACTACATTTTCTGACCAGAGAGGAATCATACAAGAAATTAATAACAGAAAAACAATAGGAACATCTCTAAAAACAGGGAAATTGAATATTGAAATAGGAACCTATGGGTCAAAAAGGAAATATCAAAGGAAATAAAAACTACAAACACTAAAAGAAAATAAGATATCAAATTTGTGGGATGCTGCTAAATCAGTGCTGATAGGGAATTTTATGTCACTAAATGCTTACATTACAAATGAAGACAATTTTTAAAACGTTGACTTAAGTTCCTACCTCAAGAGCGTAGAAAAAAAGAAAACAAAAATGTGTCTAAAACCTATTTGCATCTTTAGAGAGCAATCATCAGAAGAAAAAAGCCCATGTGGTCATCACAAACTATGTATGCTACATGTTTCCTATTTCTGCACCCACATGTAGCACAATTTTTTGATTTTTCCCAAACTTTAGTCATTCTAGTACTATCTTCCATTTTTCCACATTATCATGTGTTTCTGTTAATAAATATATATGCTTTTTCTGTTAAGGGCTTCCCTGTGGCTCTGCAGGAAATCCACCTGCAACGTGGGAGACCTGAGTTCAACCCCTGGATTGGGAAGATCTAGTGGAGAAGGGAAAGGCTACCCATTCCAGTATTCTGGCCTTGAGAATTCCAGGGATTGTATAGTCCATGGGGTCACAAAGAGTCAGACACAAATGAGCAACTTTTACTAGCTTTCTGTTAAAGATTTGTCTAAAGCAAGCAGAAGGAAGGGAATGATAAAGATGAGTATAGAAATCAATGCAATCAAATATAGGAAAACATATATCAATAAAAAAAGCTGGTTCTTTAAAAAACTCAATAATGCTGATACATTTCTAGTAAAAATGACAAAAATTGAAAGAGAAAAAACAAATTGCATCAGGAATAATAATAGAAATTATCATTATATATCTTGCAACTATTAAAATGTTAATAAGAATACTAAAGCCAATACCATGTGCACATATTTGGTGAGTTAGAAATGTTCCAATTCCTGCTAAACTACAAGCAACCAAAATCAACCAAGAACAAGTATACAATCAGAATAGACTTATGTCTATAAAATAAGTTGAACTATTAATTAAAAGTCTCCTGAAAAAGTAATCTCTAGGTGCAGATTGTTTTAATACAGAATCCTACCAAATACTTAAAAATTGACACCAGCTTTTCATAATTTCTTCCAGGGAAAAAAAGAGGACAGAACTCTTTCCCCTTCATTTTGTAAGGTCAGTATTAATCTGATACAAAATCTTGAAAACATATATAAAAAAGAAAACTGTAGACCATTATTTGACTCTGATGCTGGCTGTGCAAACCTATTCATGTGATAAAAAGGAATATAACTAACCATACATACATATGAGTGAGAATGGTACTCACTATAAATGAGTACCACATGCAATGTGGGAGATCTGGGTTCAATCCCTGGGTTGGGAAGATACCCTGAAGGAGAACATGGCAACTCGCTCCAGTATTCTGGCCTGGAGAATTCCATGGACTGTATAAGCCATGGGGTCATAAAGAGTCAGACACGACTGAGCAACTAAGCACAGCACAGCACAAATGATTACATGTAAGGCAGATTGTATGAATGTCAATATTCTGGTTGTGATATTGTGCTACAACTTTTGCAAAATGTTATCATTGAGGAAAAGCTTCAGAGAAGAAAATAACTCTCTCTGTATTATTTCTTACCACTGCATGTAAATCTACAATTATTTCACACACAAAAAAACAAATTCAAATGGAAACTATAAGTTGGGACGTGGTTCCAAGGTGGCAGAGGAATAGGACAGGGAGACCGCTTTATCCCCCACAAATACATCACAAGATCACCTACATGTAGAACAATTCCCACTGAAAAACTTCAAAATGCTGACAGAGGATCACAGCTGTCCAGAAAGGCACACCAATCTGCATAGAATGAGGTAGGACAAATGATAAAGGTGAAAAGGGAGACAAAGGATTTCGGGATGGAGACCCATCTTGGTGAGGGAGTCGTAGAGAAGGAGAAAATTCCACACATTAGGAAGTACTCTCACAGGTGGGATGAGTGGGGAGTTTAGAGGAAAGCATAACCAAGAAAATTCACCACAGAATACTGGATTGAGCAGTAATTAGCAGCCAAGAAGTATGTTGCATCTGATTGCAGTGAATGGGGGATGGGGGTGGAGGTGCAGGCTGCATCTTTGGCCCTCAGGGAAAGGACTGTTTTTAAAAGCTGTGAGGACACTCTGAGGAGTTAATGTGACATAGTACAGGTTCCTCTAACAAACAAGGGTTTCATTCAGATGAAATTGAAGTGAAGTGAACGTCACTCAGTCATGTCTGACTCTTTGCAGCCCCATGGACTGCATCGTCCATGGAATTCTTCAGGCCAGAATACTGGAGTGGGTAACCTTTCCATTTCCCAGCATAAAGGAGAAATCAAATGCTTTACAGAGAAGCAAAATCTAAGAGAATACAGCACCACCAAACCACCTCTTCAACATATGCTAAAGGAATTTAGCATTTAGACAGGAAACATGGAAAAGACCTATAAAAACAAACCCAAAACAATAAAGTAAATGGAAGTGGGATCATACTTAATAATTACTTTGAATGCAAATAGGTTAAAAGCTCCAACCAAATATATTGACTGAGTGAATGTATACAGAAATAAGACCCCTATATATACTGTCTACAAGAAACCTACTTGAAACTTAGGGATACATATAGATTGAGACTGAGATGCTAGAAAAAGATATTTCATGCAAATGGAGACTTTAAAAAAACACAATAAAGATATTCATATCAGGCAAATAGACTTTAAAATAAAAACTGCTATAAGAGACAAAGAAGGAAACTATATAGTGATCAAGGGATCAATCCAAGAAGAAGCCATACCAATTATTAAATATATGCACCCAATACTGGAGAACCTAAATACATAAGGCAAATTCTAACTATTACAGGGGAAAATCATGTGAAAGTGAAATCACTCAGTCATGTCTGATTCTTTGTGACTCCATGCACTATACAGGTCACGGAATTCTCCAGGCCAGAATACTGAAGTGGGTAGTCTTTCCCTTCTCCAGGGGATCTTCCCAACCCTGGGATCAAACCAATGTCTCCCACATAGCAGGTGAATTCACCAGCTGATCCACAAGGAAAGCCCAAGAATACTGGAGTGGGTAGCTTATCCCTTCCCCAGAGGATCTTCCCAACCCAGGAATCAAACTGTGGCCTCCTGCATTGCAGGCAGATTCTTTACCAAATGAGCTGTGAAGGAAGCCTGGGGAAATCGTAAGTAACACAGTAATAGTGGGGGATTTTAAAACCTCTCTCACACTGATGGCTAGATCAATCAGGCAGAAAATGAATAAGGAAAAAAATTTTAAATGATACATTGGATCATTTGCCTAAGTGATATCTACAGTGAATTTTTCTTTTTTTTTTTTTTTTCTTTTTTTTTTTTTTAATTTCTGGAATGTTAAAGATGATTTTTTTTTAATTGTAGTGAATTTTGTCATACATTGAAATGAAAAGGCCTTGGGTTCACATGTCTTCCCCATCCAGATCCCCCCTCCCACCTCCCTCCCCACCTGCTCCCTCTAGGTCCTCCCAGAGCACCAGGTCCGAGCGCTTGTCTCATGCATCCAACCTGGGCCGGTAATCTGTTTCACCTTTGATAGTATACATGTTTCGATGCTGTTCTCTTGAAACAACCCGCCCTCGCCTTCTCCCACAGAGTCTAAAAGACTGTTCTATAAATCTGTGTCTCTTTTTCTGTTCTGCATATACAGTGAATTTTTCACACACACACACACACACACACACACACACACACACACACACACACAC
>SNSB01092048.1:12931407-12952726 GCA_012922965.1 Capreolus pygargus
GGATTTCACCTTTTTCTCAAATGCACATGGAATATTCTCCAGGATAGACCACATCCTGAGCCACAAATCAAGCCTTGGTAAATTTTGAAAAACTTGACATCATTTTGAGTATTTTCTCATCACCATGCAGTATGATTAGATATCAACTACAAGAAAAAATAAATAAATGAGCTAAAATACTTCACAAACACATGAGGGTTAAACAACACACTTCTGAATAATTAACAGATCACTGAAGAAAGAAGAAAGAAATTCAAAGTATACGTAGAAACCAATTATAATGAAAACATGACAACACAAACCTATGGAATTCAGTAAAAGCAATTCTAAAAGGGGAGTTCATAGTAATGCAAGCCTAACTCAAGAAACAAGGAGGTGTCAAATAAACAACCTAACCATACATTGAAAACAACTAAGAAAAAAAAAAAAGTTAGTAGAAGGAAATAAATCATAAACATCAGAGCAGAAATGAGTGGAAAATGAATGAAGGAGACAATAGTAAAGATAAAAAATATTAAAAGCTAGCTCTTTGAGAAGATAAACAAAATAGACAAAACATTATCCAGAATCATTGAGGGAAAAAAAGGAGAAAATTCAAATCAATAAAATTAGAAATGAAAAGGGAGAAGGTAAAACAGACAACACAGAAATACAAAAGATCATTATAGACTTCTAAGAACAACTATATTTCAATAAATGGACAACTTGGAAGAAATGGACAAATTCTTAGAAAAGTATAGACTTCCAAAACAGAATCAGGAAGAAATAAAATATAGAAATGGAGAAATCAGAAGCACAGATATTGAAGCTGTAAGAAAAAATCTTCCAACAAACAAAAATCCTTGACCAGATGGCTTCACAGGTGACTTCTACCAAAAATTTAGAGAAGAGTTAGTACCTATCCTATTCAAACTCTTCCAGAAAATTGCAGAGGAAGGAAAACTCCTAAACTCATTCTAGGACATCACCATCACCCTGGTAGAAAAGCCATAATAAAGACAACACACAAACAAATTACAGGCCAATATCACTGATGAACATAGATGCAAAAACCCTCAAAAAATTCTAAATAACAGAAAAATTATCAAGTGTGGTTTATCTCAGGGATGCAAAGCTTATTCAATATATTTGAAGCAATCAATGTGATATACCATACTATCAAATTGAAGTATAAAAAAATATGATGATTTCAATAAATGCAGAGAAACCATAACTTATGATAAAAACTCTTCAGAAAGTAGGCATAGAAGGAACATACCTCAACATAATAAAAGCCATATACAGTAAACCGACAGCAAACATTTTCCTCAATAATGAAAATCTGAAAATCATGAATAAGATAAGGGTGCCCACACTCACCATTACTATTAAACATAGTTTTGGAAGTCCTAGCCATAGGAATCAGAGAAGAAAAAGTAATAAAATGAATCCAGATTGAAAAAAAAAAAAAAGTAAAACTCTCACTGTTTACAGATGACATGATTTTCCAAATAGAAACCCTTATGATAGCACCAGAAAATAACCAGAGCTAATCAATGAATATAGTAAAGTCACAGGATATAAAATTAATACACAGAAATATCTTGCATTCCTATACACTAACAATGAAAAATCAGAAAGAGAAATTAAATAAACAATCCCACTCACCATTGCAATAAAAAAAATAAAATAGTTAAGAATCGAGACAAAAGACATGCATACAGAAAACTATAAGAGAATGATGAAAAAATAAAAGAGAACACAAATAGATGGGGAAGTATACCATGGTCTTGGACTGGAAGAATCAATAGAATTAAAATGACTATACCACTCAAAGTAATCTGTAGTTTCAATGTAATCCATATCAAATTACTAATGGTATTTTTCACAAAAGTAGAGAAAATAATTTCACAATTTCTATGGAAAAACAAAAGACTCTGAATATCCAAATAAATCTTGAGAAAGAAGGATGGAACTAGAGGAATCAACCTTCCTGACTTAATACTCTACTACAAGCCTACAGTCATTAAGACAGTACAGTACTGATACAAAAAGAGAAATATAGATGAATGGAACAAAATATAAAGCCCAGAGATAATGCAAATGGACACCTTATCCATGACAAAAGATGCATAAACAATGAAGAAAAGACAGTCTCATGAACATGAGCCAACTACATGCTAGATAATGAAATTAGAATACTTCCTAACACAATACATAAAAACAAACTCGAAATGGATTCAATATATTGATGTAAGACCTGAAATTATAAAACTCTTGGAGCTCCATAAAAATTTTATTTTTTTTTTCATTCATTTTTATTAGTTGGAGGCTAATTACTTTACAATATTGTAGTGGGTTTTGTCATACATTGATATGAATCAGCCATGGATTTACATGTATTCCCCATCCTGATCCCCCCCCCCCACATCCCTCTCTACCCAATGCCTATGAGTCTTATAAAACTCACAAACAAAACACTCTCTCACATAAATCACAGACAGATCCTCTATGAACACCTCCTAGAGTAATGGAGATAAAAACAAAAATAAACAAGTGAGACCTAAGTAACCTTAAAGGATTTTCCACAACAAAGGAGACTATCAGCAAGGTGAAAAGACAGCTTTTAAAATGGGAGAAAATAATAGCAAATGGAGCAACTGATTAACAATTCATCTCAAAAATATACAAGCAGCTCCTTGACCTTATACAACTCATTTAACATCACATAGTCTATTTTTTATCTATAAATTAAGGATAAAAGAATCATCCCCAACAAACTTACAAGGATTCTTGTTAAGGACCAAGTTAGATAATCTGTGAAAAATTGTTTTGCAATCTATAAAGTTTTGTCTACTTCACAGTGATGAAAAGAAAATAATTGTGGAAATTCTTTTACTAGGTAAGAGATCCATGTATACAAAAACATAGGACTGCTATATATGCTGTCTACAAGATATCTACTTCAAACCTATGGACATGTAAGCAACTGAAAGTGAGGGACTGAAAAAAAATGTTCCATGGAAATGCAAATGAAGAGAAAGAAGGAGTAGTGATACTCATGTTGGATATAATTAACTTTAAAATAAAGACCATTACAAGAGATAAGGAAGGAAACTACATAAAGATTAAGGGATAAATCCAAGAAGAAGATACAACAATTATAATTATATATACACCCAACATAAGAACACCTCAATACATAAGACACAGGCTAAGAAATATAAGAGAGGAAATACATAGCAACACAACAAAAGCAGGAGACTTTAACACTTCAGTCACACCAATGAACAGATCATCCAGACAGAAAATTAATAAGGAAAAACAAGCCTTAAATGACACATTGGATAAGATGGATGTAATTGATATCAAAAGAGTATTCCATTCATAAACAGTCGATTTCTACCTTTTTTTTTTTTTTTTTAGAAGTACACACAGAACCTTCTCCAAGATAAATCACAACTTGGGTCATAAATCAAGTATTGGTAAATTTAAGAAATTTGAAATTGTATCAAACATTTTTTTTTCCTGACCATAACATTATAAGATTAGGTATAAATTATAGGCGATAAAAACAGTAAGAAACACGAATACATGGAGGCTAAACAATGTTTCAGAGTCACCAAGAGATCACTGAAATAATCAAGGAGGAAATTTTAAAAATACCTAGAAACAAAAGACAAAGAAAACATGAAAAGTGAAAACCTTGGGGATGAAAAGGCAATTCCGTCATGGCTCAGATGGTAAAAAATCTGCCTACAAAGTGGGAAACCTGGGTTTGATCCTTGGGTTGGGAAGATACCTTGGAGGAGGTCATGACAACTTACTCTAGCATTCTTGTCTAGGGAATCCCCATGGAAAGAGGAGACTGGCAGGCTACAGTCCATGGGGTTGCAAAGAGGCAGACACGACCGAGCTAATAAGCATGGCATGGGATGAAAAACCAGTGCTAAGAGGGAAGTTTGTAGCAATACAAGCCTATCTCAATTAATGAGACAAACATCAAATAAACAATCTAACTTTATGCCTAAGCAATGATAAAAAGAAGAACAAAATAACCCCAAAATTAGTAGGAGAAAACAATTAAATTGAAGCAGAAATAAATGAAAAAGTAATGATGGAACAGTTGCAAAAATCAATAAAACTAAAAACTGGATCTGATAATATAAACATCATTGACAAATAGTCAGACTCACCAAGAAAAAAAAAAAAGAATTAAATGAATAAAATTACAAATTAAAAAGGAGAAATTACAAGACACAATGCAGAAATTCAAACTATAGCATACTACTACAAGAAACTACATGGCAATAAACTGAACAACCTGACAGAAATGGACAAATCCTTAGAAAAGTACCATCATTTCAAGACTGAACCAGGAAGAAATGGAACTGATTAGCAGACTCATCATAGGAAATAAAATAATAAAAAGTGTAATAAAAAAAATATTCCAGCAAATAAAAGCTCACGGTGGGATGACTTCACAGTCAAATTCTATTAAACTTTTGGAGAAGAGCTAAAACCTATCCTTCTCAAACTCTTCAAAAAATTGCAGAAGCATGAAATCTCCCAAACGCATTCTATGAGGGCACCATCACCTTGATACTAAAACCAGACAAAGATATAACAGAAAATAATATACAGGCCAATATCATCAATGAACATAGATGCTAAAATCAACAACAGATTTCTAGCAAACAGATTTAAAAGAATCATGCACTATGATCACTGGTGTTTGTTTCAGGGATGCAAAGGTTCTTCAATATAGGCATATCAATCAATATCATACACCATATTAACAAATTTAAAGATAAAACCATATGATTATCTCAACAGATGCAGAAAATTTTGACAAAATTCAACATCTATTTATTATAAAAACTCTAAAGAAAATCAGCATAGAAGAAACCTACCTCAACCTAATAAGAGGCATACATGACAAACAGCAAACATCATTCTCAATGGTGAAAAACAGAAAACATATCCTCTAAGACCAGGAACAAAAGAAGGGGTCCAACTCTATCCAGTATTTTTTAATATAGTTTTGGAAGTCCAAGCCTTGTCAGAGAGGGAAAATAAACAAAGGGAGTCCAGATTGGAAAAGAAGTAAAACTCTCATTGTTTACAAATTATATTATGTTATACATAGAAAATCCAAAATGTGACACCAGAAAATTGCTAGAAGAAATCAGTGAATTTAGTATGTCACAGGATAAAAAAAAAAAAAAAAAAAACACACAAAAGTCACTTGCTTTATTATACACTAACAATGAAAAATCAGAAAAATAAATTAAGGAAATTATCCCATCTGACATGGCAACAGAAAAGATAAAATGATTAGGAATAAATCTACCAAAAAGAGAAAAGATCTGAATGCAAAACAAACAAACAAACAAAAAAAAAAAAAAAAACTATAAGACATTGATGAAATAAATCAGAGATGCATAAACAGAGAGATATACCATGTTCTTGGATTGGAAGACTCAATATTGTGAAAAAGACTATGCTACCCAAAGCATTCTACAGATCCAATGCAATCCCTATCAAATTACCAGTGACATTTTCCAGAAAACAGAAACAAAAAGCTAAAATTTGGATGGAAGCACAAAAGTCCCTGAATAAGCAAAGTAATCTTGAGAAAGAAAAATGAAGCTGGAGGAATTAAGCTGACTGTCTCCAGACTGTACTACAAAGCTATAGTCATCATGACAGTATGATATTGACACCAAAACAGAAACATGGATCGATGGACAAAAATAGAAAGCCCAGAGATAAACCTATGCACCTATGGAAAACTAGTCTTTGACAAAGGAGGTGAGAATATACAATGTAGAAAGAGCTTCTTCAGTAAGTTCTGTTGGGAAAATTGGAGGGTTCCATGTAAAAGAATGACCACAGTACACCAAAATAAACTTAAAATTGATTAAAGACCTAGATATAAAGTTTAGCTCAGTTCAGTAACTAAGTCGTGTCTGACTTTTTTTGACCCCATGGACTGCAGCACGCCAGGCCTCCCTGTCCATCACCAACTCCCAGAGTTTACTCAAACTCATGTCCATTGACTCAGTGATGCCATCCTACCATCTCACCCTCTGGCATCCCCTTTTCCTCCCTCATGCAATCTTTCCCAGCATTAGGGTCTTTTCAAATGAGTCATTTACTCACATCAGGGGGCCAAAGTATTTGAATTTCAGCTTCAGCATCAGTCCTTCCAATGAATATTCAGGACTGGTTTCCTTTAGGATGGACAGGTTGGATCTCCTTGCAGTCCAAGGGACTCTCAAGAGTCTTCTCCAACAGCATAGTTCAAAAGCATCAATTCTTTGGTGCTCAGCTTTCTTTATAGTCCAACTCTCACATCCATACATGACTACTGGAATGAAAAAACATTGCTTTGACTAGACTGACCTTTGTTTGCAAAATAATGTCTCTTCTTTTTAATATGCTGTCTAGGTTGGTCATAGCTTTTCTTCCAAGGAGCAAGCATCTTTTAATTTCATGGCTGCAGTCACCATCTGCAGATATAAGGTTAGAAAATATAAAGCTCTTAGAGGAAAACCTAGGCAGTGCACCCTTTGCCATAAATTGCACCATGGTCCTCTTTGACTCACCTTCTACAGAAATAGAAATAAAAAAAAATAAATGATTAAACAAATAAATGATTGAGACCTAAATAAACTTAAAATCAACAAGGGAAACTATAAATAAGATGAAAAGATGCACTCAGAATGGGAGAAAATGATTGCACGTGAAGAAACTGACAAAGGATTAATCTCCAAAATTATAGTAATTTCATATAGCTCAATGTCAAAAAAAGAAACAACCCAATCAAAATGTCAGCAGAAGACCTAAGCAGATATTTCTCTAAAGAAGATATATAAATAGCCAATACATGAAAGTATGGTCAACATAAGCATTTTTAGAGAAAAGCATATCAAAACTACAAGGAAGTATCACCGCAAACCAATCAAAATGTCCATCATAAAAAAAAAATACAGAAAATAAATGCTGGAACAAAAGGGAACACCCCTGCACTGTTGGTGAGAATGTAAATTGATATAGCTGCTATGGAGAAGAGTATGGAATTTCCTTTAAAAACTAGGACTAAAACTACCATATGACTCAGGAATCCCCTCAAAGGGTATACACTCTGAGAAAGTTGCAATTCAAAAAATACACATGAAGCCAAATGTTCATTGTAGCACTATTTATAATGGTCAGGACATGGACAGAATCTAGATATCCATCAACAGATGAATGGGTGAAAAAGACGTGGTGCATATATGCAATGAAATATCACTCAGCCATAAGAAGAATGAATTTGAGTCAGTTGTAGTGAGGTAGAGGAACCTAGACCCTGTTATACAGAATGAAGTAATTCAAAAGGAGAAAATAAAATATCACACACACCCACACACACACACATATGGAATCAAGAAAATAGTACTGATATACCTATTTGCAGGGAAGGAATGCAGACACAGATGTAGAGAACAGACTTGTGGACCCAAAAGGAGAAGGAGAGTGCAATATTAATTGAGAAAGTATTATGGACATGTATATACTATCATGTGCAAAGCAGACAGTGGGAAGCTGCTATACAACAAAGGAAGACCAGCCTGGTGCTTTATGAGGATCGAGGCAGGGGGGCGGGCGGTGGTTGGAGGAGGGAGGGAGACTTAAGAAGGTAGAGATATATATGTAACTGTGGTTGACATGTTTTTGTATGACAAAAACCAATACAACATTGTAAATCAACTATCTTCCAATTTAAACATAAGATATTTTAAATTAAAAAAAAAAAGGATAAGATTTCCTTGTAAACGTGAGTGATTGCAAAGAAGAACAAAATATTCAGAGAAGGTTTATAAGGAAAAAAATTATCTTTTGTTTTAAAGCTGCTTAAGCTTAAATATTTTTTATTGGTTTTAAAGAGTTCTACTATAGAAGATGTGGCTTTTAAAAAATTTAATTTAACATGACCCTTAGGAAGTTAATTATTATTTCACTGAAACTAACAATATTGGTTTGACTTCTTGGTTTTACTATCCACACTACTTTTTTTTTTCCACACTACATTAAAAAAAAAAAAAAAAAAAGGTAGCAATTGCACTATCCTAAATGGATGGTATTAATATATATTTTGCCCTTACACTAAAAAATATATTTATGTTTTGAAGCTAATTACTGCCAAAGTATATTCTTAAACTAAGCATTTATTCATAAATATGAACAATCATGTTTTAAAATTTCAGAAATAAAAAAGATGTCTTCAATTAAATTATTTTGAATTTACCTAGTTTATTAACAACCAACTCACATTTGTTTCAGGTAAATTTTCATGTAGCATATCTATCCTTTTAGTCTATGTTCAAGTAATATTAGGAAAACTGTAATAATTTTCTGAAGCATTATATTCTTTTCCTGAGGAGTTCATCTCAGAAAAAGGAAGCAACAGTTAGAACCTTGTATGGGAGAACTGACTGGTTTAAGATTGAGAAAGGAGTATGACAGGGTTGTCTGCTGTCAACCTGTTTGTTTAATCTATACATTGAGCACATGATGAGAAATGCCAGGCTGGATGAGTTGCAAGCTGGAATTAAGACAGGTGAGGGAAACATTAACTACCTCAGATACATGAATGATACCACTCTAATGGCAGAAAGCAAAGAGGAACTAAAGTGCCTCTTGATGAGTGCGAAGGAGGAGAGTGAAAAGTGAAAGTGAAGATGCTCAGTCGTGCCCCACTCTTTGCAACCCCGTGGACTGTAGCCTCCCAGGCTCCTCCGTCCATGGGATTCTCCAGGCAAGAATACTGGAGTGGGTTGCCATTTCCTTCTCCAAGGGATCTTCCTGACCTAGGGATCGAACTCGGGTCTCTGGCATTGCAGGCAGACGCTTTAACCTCTGAGCCACCAGGGAATCCCCAGGAGAGTGAAAGAGCTAACCTAAAACTAAAAACAAACAAACAAACAACAACAACAACCACAAACCAAAACACACACACACACAAAAACTAAGATTGTGTCACCGGGTCCCATTACTTCATGGCAAAAAAAGAAGGGGAAAATGTGGAAGTAATGACAGATTTCCTCTTCATGGGCTTTAAAATCACTGTGAATGGTGACTTCAGCCATGAAATCAGAAGGCATTTGCTTCTTAGCAGGGAAGCTACAACAAACCTAGACAGTGTGTTGAAAAGCAGACATTAATCCACCGACAAAGGGTGGTCTTCCTTGTGGTCACACACAGTTGTGAGAGATGGACCATAAACAAGGCAGATCACTGAACTATTGGCCTGAGACTCCTGGGAATCCCTTGGACAGCAAGGGGATCAAACCAGTCAATCTTAAGGGAAATCAACCCTGAATACTCATTTTAAGGACTGGTGCTGAAGCTGAAACTAGTATTTGTGTCATCTGATGTGAATAACTGACTCATTGGAAAAGTCTCTGATGCTAGGAAAGATAAAGGGCAGAAGGAGAAGAGGGCGTCAGAGGATGAGATGGCTGGATGGCATCACTAATGCAATGTGCATGAACTTGGGCACACTTTGGGAGATGGTGAGGGACAGAGAGGCTTGGCATGCTGCAGTCCATGGGGTTGTAAAGAGTGGGACACAACTGGGTGATGGAACAATAGCAATAACATTCTTTTCCTGACTTTTCCATGTGTCTATTGCCTAAATGAAATGATCCATAGTGGTAATATTCAATTAAAAAATATGCATAATCTTAATAACCTATTTATCTTGAAGAGCACAGGACTATACAAAGTGCCAGCCAGCAGACTTTTAGTCATTCGTTGTTCAGTTGCTCAGTCATGCCTGACTCTTTGCAACCCCATAGACTGTATCTCACAAGGCTCCTCTGTTCATGGGACTTGCCAGGCAAGAATAGTGGGTTGCCATTTCCCTCTCCAGGGGAACTTTCTGACCCAGGGATCATTAATAAATATTTATTTCATAAGGAGAAAAAAGATCTTGTTTTTGTTCTATTAAATAACTCATTATGAAAGTAGATGTAGCAGTTTTAGCATTGTTATTATCCATAAAAAAAAAAAAAAAAACTGCCCTAGTCAACTCTGTAGAGTGAAAGTGAGTCTTTGTAAAGTGAAAGTGAGACTAATAGGTTTCTTCTCCCCGGATTTGTAGGATTCATTTTCTTATGAATTACAAAGTGTTTTACCTAGTACAGGATCTGTTTCCAGGGGGTTAGCATATCTTAATACGAGATGATCTTAGTTCTTTGTAACTAAGTACTTGTATTTTATAAAGTTATTTTGTATTACTAAATAAATTTTTGCACTTTCAGTATCCATGACTGACAAACTTTGAATCAACGTTCAACAATGCATGTGTGGTATTTCTTAGGAACTTGAAGAATAATAAAATATTTTCAGTTTACCACATGAATAAAGTTTAGTAATCAAAATACAATCTATACATTAAAGTTTTAGATTTCCAATAATATGGCTTCTGTAAGTCATTTCACTTTAATAAGTTTTATCCTTTTCCTTAATATAATTTGAACATTCTATACAGGTGAAATTAGTTGCCAAGACATTAAATATTAATACTTTCATATATTGAGAGACTCAAAGGTGTGATGTTGAGGTTTTGCCACTATTAAATTTATAAAATTTAAAGCCATAAGTAAAATTTAAAACATTTAAGCCACACGTAGATTGTATCATAAAACAGTACTTTTGGTTGCTATGAAAATGGGATACTTTATGAATTTAAACACATAGTTAGAAATGCAATGATGCAAGCATCATGTATAGATTTTTAAATAATATCATACTCAAATACTATCCTTTGTACAGAAAGAAATCATATTTCTTTGATGTTTGAAATCCAGCTCGGTCCACAATGCATAATTGTGTTTATAGTTGTGATTATCTTTCAAAACACCATCACTATATTAAATATCATCACAAAATTATACTGACAGGAATACTTAATTTTGTTCCTTAATAAGCAGTATTTCATGTGAGGAAAATAAGAACAGTGAACTCTAGAAATCCCAAGTTAATTATTATGAGATATGCAACACTGAAAGAACTAAAAGTTAATTTAGTCATCTTCATTACTGGCAAAGAGAGCCTCGAGGGAGGCAATATAGTATAGTATGTGCTGTGCTGTGCTTTGTTGTTACTTCAGTCATGTCTGACTCTCTGTGACCCTAGGGACTATAGCCTATCAGGAACTCTGTACATGGGATTCTACCGGTAGGAATACTGGAGTGGGTTGCTATGCTTTCCTCAGCAGGTCTTCCCAATCCAGGGATTGAACCCTTGTCTCTTACATCTTCTGGCAGGGGGCTTCTTTACCCTACCATTAGGGCCATCTGGGGAGCCCATAGTATGGTATAATGAAGAAATATTATTGTTCTTGGACCCAGTCATTGTTTGAAGTACTGACACTCTCATTTAATGATTATGCATCATTGAGAAAATTATTTAGTCAAAGATGCTTCATTTATAAATTTGGGAAAGTATACCCTTTAAGGGTGTTATGAGGATGGACATTTGGCCTGTAATAGCAATCACTCTAGAAATTTAAATGTTACATATTAATGTCATATATCCAAAAATTTAAGTTATCTGGATAATCTATCTGCTCTTTAGGGGAACATTCAAGGGTTGAAAACTAGTATCTGGGGAGCTGAAAACAACATAATGAGGCAATACATATAAGAAGACAAGTAGGATGTTGACAGGCTTCCCTGGTGGGTTTGATCCCTGGGTTGTGAAGATAACTCTGGAGAAGGAAATTATAACTCGCTCCAGTATTCTTCCTGGAAAATCCCATGGACAGAGGAGCCTGGTGGGCTATAGTCCATGGGGGTCGTACAGAGTCAGACACAACATAGAAACTAGACAACAATAAGAATGTTGACCTGTGTTTATAGTAGACATTAATTTTGTTCTGTCAGAGAAGACTTCTCAGAGAATAATTTGTTTGACTCTTGAACTGTGAGCCAGGGAGGATGATATTTATGTATGTATGGGCATCTGTTTGTGGTTAGCTGGGAAAAGGTGGCAAAGAGGAGAGAGGGTGGATAAGTTAATAAATTACTCTGGCATTCAATAGGTAGCATAATCAAAAAGATAATAAGTTATAAGTGTAATCATAATTGAATTTTTGATACCTCCCTCAGTTTTTCTCCATTGCCTTGCATCATGAGAATTTGTCCTACTTAGTACAAGGAGAAATTCTGACTTTGAATAGTATATAAAAGTAAATGTACCATCTGCAACTATAAGGAGTGAATAAAAATGAGAGAGATGTGTGCCTAGATATTTAAATGGAATAATTTTCAAAAGGGCATTTAATGTATAAATTAAGATAGTTAAGGACAAAGAGCATTTAAATAAATGCTAATATAATTTTCATTTTTAAAAAATGAGCTATTTGATATGTGCAACTAAGGTACTGCTTAAACAAAATCAGAAATCAATGCATTTCAAATATTATTAATGAACAATTTCTTACAGAATCTCAAAACATAACGCTTTTCTAGAGTTTTATTGGAAGAAATAAAATCATTAAATTGATTTAATAAAGCAGTGATACATTTCTTTTACAGTTCTCCAGTAAATACCATAGTGGAAAAGGAGATTGCCAATAGTTGCTATTAACACATCCCAGATCTGTACGCAGGTCAGGAAGTAAAAGTTAGAACTGGACATGGAACAGCAGACTGGTTCCAAATCAGGAAAGGAGTATATTGAGGCTGTATATTGTCACCCTGCTTATTTAACTTATATACAGAGTACATGATGTGAAATACCAGGCTGGATGAAGCACAAAATTGAATCAAGATTCCTGGGAGAAATAGCAATAACCTCAGATATGCAGATGACACCACCCTCATGGCACAAAGCGAAGAAGAACTAAAGAGCCTCTTGATGAAAGTGAAAGAGGAGAGTGAAAAAGCTGGCTTAAATATCAACATTCAGAAAACTAGAATCATCACATTTGGTCCCATCACTTCATGGCAAAGAGATGGGGAATCAATGGAAACAGTGGGAGACTGTTTAGTTTCTTGGACTCCAAAGTCATTGCAGATGATCACTTCAGCCATGAAGTTAAAAGATACTTGTTCCTTAGAAGAAAAGCTATGATCAATCCAGACAGCATATTAAAAGCAGAGACAGTACTCTGCCAGCAAAGGTTCATCTAGTTAAATCTATGGTTTTTCCAGTAGTCACGTATGGATGTGAAATTTGGACTATAAAGAAAGCTGAGTGCCGAAGAATTGATGTTTTGAACTGTGTTGTTGGAGAACACTCTTGAGAGTCCCTTGGACAGCAAGAAAATCCAACCAGTCAACCCTAAAGGAAATCAGTCTGACTATTCATTGGAAGGAATGATGCTGAAGCTGAAGCTCCAATTCTTTGGCCACCTAATATGAAGAACTGACTCATTGGAAAAGACCACGATGCTGGGAAAGATTGAAGGCTGGAGGAGAAGGGGATGACAAAGGATGAGATGGTCAGATACCATCACCAACTCGATGGTCATGAGTTTGAGTAAGCTCTGGGTGTTGGTGGCTGACAGGGAAGCCAGGCATGCTGCAGTCCATGGGGTCACAAAGAGTCGGACACGACTGAGTGACTAAACTGATCTGAACTGAAATATAATTATGACTGCATTTTGTAATAAAGATCAATGACTTACAGAATAATTTGATGTCTAAACAATAGATGTTTTGATTGCATGCTTTTGTAAACATATTTTAAATTGTTGATAATCTAACGTCTGTCAAGCAACGGAAATTAAAATCACTGTGCAAAATCCCCAAGATAGCTCATATCAAAAGAGAAATCAATGTGTCGACATCTCTAGATATTCTTGCCATTTGTGAAACATGCCACAGTACAGAAATGGCTTGTGCGAGATCCGTGAGCTAGTCAGAGATAATAATGCCATTCAAAATAAAAATCCCAAAGGTAAATCCTACAGTAAAAGAAATGTATCTGGTAAACAGAAAAAAAAAAAGTATATATAAAAGCAGCAGCTCTGTTCTTACTATAAGATGGTTATATGTGAATGCTAATTCCTTTAAATCTAATAATTATAAATACAACAAATGAATTATTTGATGATCTTCTAATGGAGTAAGTATTATCTGATGGCCAGACATAAGAAGTCATTAAACTGATCAAAATGGAAAAATATCATTTTTTCTTGAAATTTATATGGCAGGTTGTCAAGTTTTAAAAACGTTTACTAAGATACAGAAGTCTTTCTATTGGAAAATAAATGTTTCAGAGAGTGTAAGTCACATGAAAACAATCAACGTTTTTAAATTCTCAAGTGCATTGCATAAAAATACAGGGGGCATTCTTTGACCTGTTACCAGTGAAATGCATTTAACATTATTTCTGGTATCTAATTTAATGAAATTAATCAGTTAATTAAACAGTTAATGGAATTAAGACATTTCTTTATACAGAGGGTTAAAGTATATATTAGTAGGCTTTTTTTTTTTTTTAATTGCTGTTAGGAAAAACACGAAAATCACAAAATTTACAGGAAGTTTCCTGTGGTATCCATATAGAATTTTGAGGCAACATTTGCTGATAACTATATATAGAATTCAGCAATATTTTATTTAAGTTCAATCTTTACCTAGATGAAATATCTCACAAAGAAAATTCATAAAGCATTAGCCAAACTAGAACATTTAATACATATACTCTGATGCATCGATAATTCCTAGAATTTTTCTAGGATCTCAGAATGTCAGCAGCTTCCAGTTTTATCAAGCTGTCTCTTCTGCATTCATGCAGGTTGTTTCCTAACTAGTACAGGCAGATAGGTATCCCTCTTAAGTATGCAGGAAGTTGTTTTATAGTTTTCTTTGAATGTATTTATTAATTTTGAGACAGAGTCCCAGGTTCAAAATGTATCTATTTTCACTAAATTTATAGGGCATTGCTTGATAGACTCTGATCCTAAAATTTGCCAACTAAATGCAAATCTTTTGTTTTACCCTCTGATATTTAGAAAACTTTCTGGCATTTAGTTGTTCCTACTGTGAGACGTATGCATATATATGTGTATATATATACACACACTCACTTGTGTGTGTGCAATGCAGTAATATTAAGCTATAATAAAAAATGAAATCATATTGTTTTTGACAATGAGATAAATGAGATAAATCAGAAAGAGAAAGACAAATACTGTATGATATCACTTATATGCGGAATTTTAAAAGCATAACACATGAAAACAGAGAGTGGACTGGTTGTTTCCAGATGCTGGGGTGAGAAGATCGGGGAGAGTTTGTTTAATGGTATAAACTTGCAAAAAGTAGATACAAAGTCCTGGAGATTCAATGCACAGCATCATTAATATAGAAAACAATATAAACTTATAAACTTACTTTACACACCTCATAATTGCTAAGAGGGTAAATTTTAATTGTTTCCATCACAAAAAATAAATGATGATTTTGTCACATGATAATGATGTGATAGCTAATGCTGTGATAATAATCATATTGCAATGTATAAATGCATCAAACCAACACATTGTACACCTTAAACTTACATAATGCTATATGTCAATTATAAATAAAATGAATCTTTAAAATGCACTTAAAACTATAGAAATTAAATTTAAAATACCTCTTTATTACGGAATATTTAAGAATGATATTTCTATATTTTAATTATGTAAAATATTCCATACATGTATTAAGACCAAGACTGCCCTAATCAGTATCTCTGTTTCTATTGCCATTGACAAGACTTTTTTCCTTAATGATTCCTTTTTACCACTTCTTAGTCTTTAACATATTTTTCTTTCCTTTCTACTTCCTTTATGTAGATATCTGTAAGACAGTTATTTCTATTAGACAAACAAAACATCATTATAAATTAGGTTCATTTTCTCTAAGACCAAATTAAAAGTAAATATCAATATTTATTCTCTTTTTATTTTTTATTTAAGAAACATAATCAATGCAAGCATATACAATATATTAGGCTAAACTGGGAGAATTCTCTCTCCACTTCTGAAACATAGAAATTCTAGAAACAATTCAAACCAAAGGGTTAAAGTATATCAAATAAAACATTATAAAATAATAGAATAAATGTCCCAGGTGCCAGAAGGCAAAGGGTAAATAATGTTAGGATGATATTCAGGACAGTGAATAGAAACTTGCAAGAAAATAGCGTCAAAATGAAGAAATTTTAAACTAGAGCCCATATTATATAGTTTGAAAACTCGGAAAATGTGAGGATGTTTGCTGGCTCAGTAAGTAGATGTTTTTGTTTTTAATGCCCTTTTAAGGAGAGGCTATCAAGTCTTGGGCTGGAGTATGGTAGTGGTAAAGCTGTGTCCCCTTTTAAAACTCTAATCCTATAAATGTTTACCCATAGTAAAACAGTTCACTAAAACGTCTTCACCAACACACAGAAACTTGCTTTTCTTGGCTTTTGTTATGACTGTAATAAAATTACCCCCTGAAAATGATGATTAGTTAATAGTTCTGCTTCAACAGAATTCCTGGATCTGTTGTGTCTTTTTGTTTCCTGAGGGTGGGTGCTATTTAAGACCTCTTTCTCCACTGGTGTTAATATGTGGAACCTGCAAGTATAAGCCATACTGGCCACCAAAACTAGGTGGCATGGATGTTCCCCTGGCAGCAGCCACAAAAAAATGGAGCACCAGACAGGGATATGAGCTCCTTTCTGGGTGACATTGATGATTCCTGTCCCAAGGGACAAGAAAAACAAGCTCTCACAGCCTTCAAAGCAAAGCAGCAGACACAAAAAATTAGGGTAATAGACATGTGCAAAAGCTCCATTCTGGGAGAAAATGGTACTTTGGAATGCAGCAAAGGTAGAATGCAAGGAAAAAACGATACAGAGAAGGAAAACATGACAAAGAAGTAGAAAGACAGGACTGACAGAATAAAAGGATCCAATCTATGCTTAATGGTACTTTGGTGGCAAAAAGAAACACAGAAAAAGCTTGTGGCCAAAACTGCCCAGAATTGATGAAATATGGCATAATGATAATTAAAGCTAAAAACTTAATAACATAATGAAGAATAGGCTAGATACAGATAAAGAGGACATAATGACTTGGAAGATAAGTCAGAGCTATCTACTCACATTGAAGCAAATAGATTCAAATGGATGAATGAAAGAAAACAAGAAGAGGAAGAAAAAGAGAGGGATAAAGACAGAAAAATGTTTTAAAAGGTTAAAATAATTTAAATATGAATCTTGAAAGGGAAAATGGGGTTCAGTGAGCTGAATAATGACCTTTCTTGAAAGATTTGCTGTTGTTCAGTCACTCAGGACTGTCCGACCCCATAGACTGCAGCATGCCAGGCTCCCATGTCCTTCACTATCTCCCAGAGTTTGCTCAAACTCATGCCCATTGAGATAGATGTGGCATCCAATGATCTCACTCTTTGTCACCCCCTTCTCCTCTTGCCTTCAATATTTCGCAGCATCAGTCTTTCACAATGAGTTGGCTCTTCTTGTTAGCTGTCCAAAATACTGAAGCCTCAAATTCAGCATCAGTCCTTCCAGTGAATATTGAGTTCATTTCCTTTAGGACTGACGGGTTTGATCTCCTTGCTGTCCAAGGGATTCTCCGGAGTTTTCTCCAGAACCACAGTTCAAAAGCATCGATTTGTGGGTGCTCAGCCTTCTTTATGGTCCAACTCTCATATCCATACATAACTACTAGGAAAACCATAATACAGTGTCTAGGTTTGTCATAACTTTTTTCCAAGGAGAAAGCATCCTTTATTTCCATGGCTGCAGTCACCATCTGCAGTGAATGTGGAGCCAAAGAAAATAAAGTCTGTCAGTATTTCCATTACCGCCCCATCTATTTGCCATGAAGTGATGGGACTGGACGACATTATCTTAGTTTTTTAATGTGGAGTTTTTTTTTTTTTTTTTTTTTTTTTTTTTTTTTTAACTGGAGGCTAATTACAGAGGGAGAAGATATTAAGAAGTGGTGGCAAGAATACACAGAGGAACTGAACAAAAAAGATCTTCACGACCCAGATAATCATGATGGTGTGATCACTCACATAGAGCCAGACATCCTGGAACAGGAAGTCAAGTGGGACTTAGTCAAGTGGAGGTGATGGAATTCCAGTTGAGCTAGTTCAAATCCCAAAAGGTGATGCTATGAAAGTGCTGCACTCAATATGCCAGCAAATTTGGAAAACTCAGCAGTGGCCATAGGACTAGAAAAGGTCAGTTTTCATTCTAATCCCAAAGAAAGGCAATCCCAAAGAATGCTCAAACTACCACATAAATGCACTCATCTCACACACTAGTAAAGTAACGCTTAATATTCTCCAAGCCAGGCTTCAATAATACGTGAACCATGAATTTCCAGATGCTCAAGCTGGTTTTAGAAAAAGCAGAGGGACCAGAGATCAAATTGCCAACTGGATCATCAAAAATGCAAGAGAGTTACAGAAAAGTATCTATTTCTGCTTTATTGACTATGCCAAAGCCTTTGACTGTGTGGATCACAGTAAACTGTGGAAAATTCTGAAAGAGATGGAGATACCAGACCACCCAATCTGTCTTTTGAGAAATCTGTATGCAAGTCTAGAAGCAACAGTTAAAACTGGGCATGGGACAACAGACTGGTTCCAAATAGGAAAAGGAGTATCAAGGCTGTATATTGTCACCCTGATTATTTAACTTATATGCAGAGTACATCATGAGAAACGCTGGGCTGGAAGAAGCATAAATTGAAATCAAAATTGCTGGGAGAAATATCAATAACCTCAGATACACAAATAACACCACCCTTATGGCAGAAAGTGCAGAAGAACTAAAGAGCTTCTTGATGAAAGTGAAAGAGGAGAGTAAAAATGTTGGCTTAAAGATCAACATTCATAAAACTAAGATCATGGCATCTGGTCCCATCACTTCATGGCAAATAGATGGAGAAACAATGGCTGACTTCTTCTTCTTCTTCTTCCTTTTTTTTTTTTTTTTTTCTGCTCTCCAAAATCACTGAAGATGGCGATTGCAGCCATGAAATTAAAAGATGCTTACTCCTTGGAAGGAAAGTTATGACCAACCTAGATAGCATATTAAAAAGCAGAGACATTACTTTGCCAACAAAGGTCCATCTAGTCAAGGCTATGGTTTTTCCAGTAATCATGCATGGATGTAAGAGTTGGACTATAAAGAAAGCTGATTGCTGAAGAATTGATGCTTTTGAACTGTGGTGTTGGAGAAAACTCTTGAGAGTCCCTTGGATTGCAAGGAGATCCAACCAGTCCATCCTAAATCAGATCCGTCCTGGATGTTCATTGGAAGGACTGATCTTGAAGCTGAAATTACAATACTTTGGCCACCTGATGTGAAGAGCTAACTCATTTGAAAAGACCTTGATGCTGAGAAAGACTGAGGGAAGCAGGAGAAGGGGACAACAGAGGATGAGACGACTAGATGGCATCACCTACTCAATGGACATGGGTTTTGGGTGAACTCTGGGAGTTGGTGATGGACAGGGAGGCCTGGCGTGCTGTGGTTCATGGGGTCTCAAAGTGTCGGACACGACTGAGAGACTGAACTGAACTGAATTACTTTACAATATTGTCCTGGCTTTTGCCATGCATTGACATGACTCTCTTACACTCTCATCTTTTGCCTTAATCCAGAGGCTCTTTAGTTCCTCTTCACTTTCTGCTGTTAGAGTGGTATCATCTGAATACCTGAGGTTATTGATATATCTCCAGACAAATTTAATTCAAACCTAAGCTTCATCTAGCATATCATTTTGTATGATGTCCTCTACATATAAGTTAAACAAGCAGGGTGACAGTATAGAGCCCTGACCTACTCCTTTCACAGTAAAGAACTAGTCCATTTTACCATGTCTCATTCTAACTGTTGCTTCTTGACCTGCATACAGGTTTCTCAATATGCAGGAAAGGTGGTCTGGCGTTCTCATCATTTTAAGAATTTTCTACAATTTGTTGCAATGCCTACAATCAAAGGTTTTAGTGTAGTCAATGAAACAGAATAAAATAAAATATGCAATATTCAATAAATATAAAAACAATATATTTCTATAAATATAAATATTATATATAAGTTCAGTTCAGTCCCTCATTTGTTTCCAATTTCTTGTGTTCCTCTGGATGCCAGGCTTCCCTGTCCATCACCAACTCCTGGGGTTTACTCAAACTCATGTCCATTGAGTCAGTGATGGCATCTGACCATCTCATGCCCTGTCACCCCCTTCCCCTCTGACCTTCAATCTTTCTCAGCATCAGGGACTTTTCCAATGAGTCAGTTCTTTGCATCAGGGGGTCAGCTTCAGCATTAGTCCTTCCAATGTATATTCAGGACTAATTTATTTTAGGGTTGTCTGGTTGGATATCTTTGAAGTCCAAGGGACTCTAAAGAGTCTTCTCCAACACCACAGTTCAAAAGTATCAATTCTTTGGTACTTATCTTTCTTTATAGTCCAACTCACATCCATACGTGACAATTGGAAAAAACATAGTTAACTAGATGGGCCTTGTTGACAAAATAATGTCTCTGCTTTTTAATATGCTGTCTAGGTTGGTCATAGCTTTTCTTCTAAGGAACAAGCATCTTTTAATTTCATGGCTGAACTCACCATCTGCAGTGATTTTGGAGTCCAAAAAAAATAAAGTCTCTCACTGTTTCCATTGTTACCCCATCTATTTACCATGAAGTGGTGGGACCAGACGCCATGATCTTAGTTTTCTGAATGCTGAGCTTTAAGCTAACTTTTTCACTCTCCTCTTTCTCTTTCATGAAGAGATTCTTTAGTTCTTCTGCACTTTCTGCCATGAGGGTGGTGTTATCTGCATATCTGAGGTGATTGATATTCCTCCTGGCAATCTTGATTCCAGTGTGTGCTTCTTCCAGCCCAGCATTTCTCATGATGTACTTTGCATATAAGTTGAATAAGCAGGGTGACAATATACATCCTGACTAACTCCTTTCCCTATTTGAAACCAGTCTGTTTTTCCATGTCTAATTCTAACTTCTGCTTCCTGACCTGCATGCATATTTCTCAAGAGACAGGTCAAGAGCTGGTCTGGTATTATCATTTCTTAAAGAATTTCCCATATATATGTGTTAGTATATTGTAATGGTCTTTATCTTTCTGGCTTACTTCACTCTGTATAATGGGCTCCAGTTTCATCCATCTCATTAGAACTGATTCAAATGAATTTTTTTAATGGCTGAGTAATATTCCATGGTGTATATGTACCACAGCTTCCTTGTCCATTCGTCTGCTGATGGGCATCTAGGTTGCTTCCATGTCCTGGCTATGACAAAC
>SNSB01092048.1:12957726-12991586 GCA_012922965.1 Capreolus pygargus
GGGAAGGGAGTCTTAATAGAGGAAGTTTCCAATCACCAGGAAACTTCCTCTATTAAGACTCCCTTCCCGGGACGGGTCTCTGTCCCTCGTTCTTTTGTCTCCCTTTTTAATCTTTAATATTTTTGTCCTACCTCCCTTCGAAGACAATGGGCTGCTTTTCTGGGCACCTGATGTCCGCTGCTAGCGATCAGAAGTTGTTTTGTAAACTTTGTTCACCGTTCTGTTATTCTTTCAATGAATTTGTAGAAGAGAAAGTGATCTCCCTGTGCTATTCCTCTGCCATCTTGACTCCTCTTCCAGTTCTATGAGTTTCTATGTGAATTTTTGATTGTGGAGAGAATTAATGCTATTAACCCTCTCATTGTTCAAGTGTCAGTTATACTAACAGATTAATTCCTTTTAAGAGTTTGCAGCAAAATTTTCTCTACACTTTATCTCAGGAAGTAGAAATTGAGAATATCTTGAAGCATCTCCTTAATTTTTCTCAAGTTCCAAAAAGATGAAATATGCAAAATTGATGAGAAATTCAGGATAGGAATTCCTATCCAGCATGCTTAAGGGACAGTGCTTGATTTTATATATGGAAAATGTATCCAGACTCCATGTTTCCTCCACTCATGAGTTTTAGAGATTTATACACTGAATGCTAAAGTATGATATTCCCTACTTTTACCTTGTTCACTTTTTTTTTCTTTATAAGAAATCTGAGGACACTAATAATAATTTTTCATAGTTATTCTCATCAAAATAAACCATGATTTTTAAAAGCAATTACCATTAACCATCAACATCTACTGGCACAAAAAGAAATGTATCTTATTTGTAATTTTATATTACAAAGAAGAACTGACTAATTGGAAAATACCCTGATGCTGGGAAAGATTGAAGGCAGGAGGAGAAGGGGACAACAGAGGATGAGGTAGTTGGATGGCATCACTGACTCAATGGACACGAGTTTGAGCAAGTTCTGGGAGTTGGTGATGGACAGGGAAACCTGGCATGCTGCATGGGTTCACAATGTGTCACACATGACTAAGTGACTGAACTGAACATATATTGATAAAGATGCAAACACAGACATAGCCATACACTTCTCACTGTTTTAAACCTTCAACTAAGTACTAATTCTGGGACTTTCTTTTATGGTAATCTGGTGTCAACTGCCTCTCTATCATCCTCAAATGCAAGAGATGCAGGTTGAGAAGATCTCCTGGAGTAGGAAATGTCAACCCATTTCTTGCCTGGAAAATTCCACTGACACCAGAACTTGATGAGCTCCAGTCCATGGGGTCGCAAAGAATCAGACACAACTGAGCAACTGAGCACATGGCTATGTCATTATTTTAAAGGTTGTGCCCTACTACCTTCCCTCCTGTTTCAAAACCTCTAAATTTCCAAATTTACTATAAAACTACAATAATCTAGACAAAGTGATACTGATATAAAGATACACATATACATGAAAGAAATGTAACTGATACTCAAGAAATGAAGACATACATTTATGTTCAATACTTTTTTGACAAGTGTCTATAGTACAACCAATGGAACCAGTATTATCAATACTTGATTGCTGAAACAATTGGACATCTAATGTGAAAAAATTAAATGACAACCCTAAACACACAATATATAATAATTAGCTCAAATTGTATCAAACATGTAAATTTTAATTAAAACTATAAAACTCTTAGAAGGAAACAGACACAAATTTGTATGACCTTCCATTAGGCAAAGTTTTCTTGGATATGGAAGTGGAGTGATGTAAAAGTCACTCAATTGTGTCCAACTCTTTGCAACCCATGCACTGTAACCTACTAGGCTCCTCTGTCCATGGAATTCTCTAGGCCAGAATACTGGAGTGGGTAGTCGTTCCCTTCTCCAGGGGATCATTCCAACCCGGAGATTGAACCCTCCCTCATTGCAGGTGGATTATTTACCATCTGAGCCACTAGGGAGCTGAAGTAGGAAATGGCAACCCACTCTAGTATTCTTACCTGGAAAATTCCGTGGACATGGGAACCTGGTAGGCTACAATCCATGGGGTTGCAGAGGGTCAGAAGCAACTGAGCAACTGAGTACATTGTTAAGTCATTCTTTTCAATGTTGTGACCTTCAAAAGAATCAAAATATCAAAATCACAAGCAACAACAACTAAAAGATAAATTGAATCTCATCAAAATTAAAAACTTTTCTACATCAAGTGCCTCTATAGAATGTGAAAACAAAGTCCACAGAGGAGTAGAAAATATTTGCAAGTCATATATCTAATAAAAGTGTGGTACCAATACTGTATAAATTACTCCTACAACCCATAAATAAAAGGCAAATAACACAATTAACTAATGCATATATAGATGGTTAATAAGGAAATGTAAAGACACTTGACATCATTAGTCTTTAAGGAAATGAAAATAAAAATCAATGAGATATTACTTCACAGCCACTATTATAGCTATAATAGTTTTTAAAAGGGCAAAAATTTCATTAAGCCCCTTACATACAAATCTTCAATATGTAAACTTTCAAGCATGTGAATGTACATTCCCATATCCAATCATGTAAGTTAGTTCACATGTCTGGCATACATTTTTAAAAATATATTTTTATTAGAGTATAGTTGCTTGACAATGTTGTTTTAATTTCTACTATACAGCAAAATGAATATACATATATCATTATACTACACAGTCATACACATACATGTACCCTCTCCCTTTTGGACTTTCTACCCATTCAGGGGACCACAGTGTGTTAAGTAGTTTTTCCTGTGCTATGCAGTATGTTATCATTAGTTATCTATCTTAGATGTAGTATCAATAGTATATATGTGTCAGTCCCAATTTTCCAATTCCTTCTATCCCCCACCTTTCCTCTTTGGTATCCATATAATTGTTTTCTACGTTTATGTCTGTTTCTGTTTGGCAAATAAAATCATCTATACCATTTTTCTATATTCCACATACATGCATTAATATACTCTATTTGTTTTTCTCTTTCTGACTTACTTCACTCAATAGAACAGTCTCTAGGTCCCCCCATGTCTCTGCAAATGGCATTATTTTGTTCTTTTTTTGTGGGCCATGTATAATATTTTTCCCAATTATTTTTATTAGTTGGAGGCTAATTACTTTACAATATTGTAGTGGTTTTTGCCATACATTGACATGAATAAGCCATGGATTTACATGTGTTCCCCATCCTGAACCCCCCTCCCACCTCCCTCTCCATCCCATCCTTCTGGGTCATCCCAGTGTACCAGCCCCGAGCACTTGTCTCATGCATCCAACCTGGTCTGGTGATCTGTTTCACTTGATAATATACATGTTTCGATGCTGTTCTCTCAGATCATCCCATCCTTGCCTTCTCTCATAGAGTTCAAAAGTCTGTTCTATACATCTGTGTCTCTCTTTCTGTCTTGCATGTAGGGTCATCATTACCATCTTTCTAAATTCCATATATACGCATTAGTATACTGTATTGATGTTTATCCTTCTGGCTTACTTCACTCTGTATAATGGGCTCCAGTTTTATCCATCTCATTAGAACTTATTCAAATGTATTCTATTTAATTGGTAATGAATAATATCCTATTAATATCCTATTGTGTATATGTACCACAGCTTTCTTATCCATTCATCTTCTGATGGGCATCTAGGTTGCTTCCATGTCCTGGTTATTTATAAACAGTGCTGCTATGAGCATTGGAGTACATGTGTCTCTTTCAGATCTGGTTTCCTTGGTGTGTATGCCCAGGAGTGGGATTGCTGGGTTAAATGGCAGTTCTATTTCCAGTTTTTTAAGGAATCTCCACACTGTTCTCCATAGTGACTGTACTAGTTTGTATTCCCACCAACAGTGTAAGAGGGTTTCCTTTTCTCCACACCCTGTCCAGCATTTATTGCTTGTAGACTGGCATACATTGTCACACGTGTGCATCCTCTACAAGTGGTTATGCTTTATTGCAATATACTGCATAATACTATATATAGTAGTGCAGTACCTTTATTTTAAGCCCAGGATGTCTGGAAGCAAGCAGGGGTAATGTAGTTGGTATTGCTAAGAAACACCAATCATCAAGGAAAAATGGAGACAAGAGGAAGAAGAAATGACTAAAGAACCAAAGAGATTCACAATGCAGGAAATGGCAAGGGGTCTTTATTTAAGGAGGCACTGCTAGTTTTTGTCACACAGGACCTGAATGTAGAAAAGTACCTGTAGGTTGCAGTAGCCATTCAGAATGTAATCCAGTGTTACCGTGTCATCTATGATGAAAAAAAAAGAACTCCTACTCAGACATCATTGGATCATTGTTTGTTTTTGTTTTTTTCAAAAAGGTAGATATAATTTAATGCAGAAAAGAACCAGAGCCTGTATCATCAACACCAGGCATGAGTGAAATTGCAGCTTGTCCTCCCTCTCTTATCACTGATGATCATTCAGCTATATCATCTCCTGCCTCCTCTCCTCCTCTCCCTGCTCCAATCAGTAAATCATCTTGCCTTTCCACTCTGTGCCAGCCCCTGTATGCCAGCTGTTGTACTCTACTACTATAGTTTTAAAGGTACTTTTTGTAAACTAAAAATGTTCTCTTTACTTTTTTTAATATTATTTCTGTGAAAAATATTATAAACCTGTTACAGTATAATCTTGTTACCAAAAGATGTGGCCCAGCTGCTAACTGATAAAAAAAAAAAAAAGTCATTAAAGAGGACAGGTTGGTGGAAAAGAAAGTTTGCTTTATTTCAGATTCGGGCAAGCTGGAGAGAAGTGCGGACTTCTGTCCAAAGGCCAAACCTTCCCTCTGCAACAATCGAGGCGCGGGGGAGAATCTTTTATACACAGAGAGAAAGCACTAACTACATGAAGAAACATCACAATCAGCTCTGACAGTCATCTTCAAATTGGTCATTGGTTGTATGGCTAGCATCATCTTGGTTGCTTTAGATACAATTAATGATCAGTTCCAGAATCAGTTTTGTTTCCACTTATTTGAAGCCAGTTTTCAAAATTGTGGCAGCTAATGTTGTGATCATAATAGTCTGATCATCATGTAGTTAATTTCTTCAGTATCTATAAGACGGCTCACAGAATATGGTTCAGAATATTATCTATTACCCTTACAGGAAACTAAAGGTCCTTGACTATGCTTGTTGCTGTTCAGTCGTTAAGTAGTGTTTTTGAACCCCAGGCATGCCAGGCTTCCTGACTTTACTATCTCCTGAAGTTTGCTCAAATTCATGTCCATTGAGTCGGTTATGCTATCTAATCATCTTATCCTCTGCCACCCCCTTCTCCTTTTGCCCTCAATATCCCCCAGCATCAGGGACTTTTCCAATGAGTCTGCTCTTCACATCAGGTGGCCAAAGTTTTGGAGCTTTGGCTTCAATATTGGTCCTTCCAATGACTACTCAGGGTTGATGTCCTTTAGAATTGACAGATTTCACCTCCTTGCAATCCAAGGGACTCGAGAGTCTTCTAGAGCGTTACAACTCAAAAGCATCATTTTTTCTGTGCTCAGATTTTTTTTATGGTCCAATTCTCATATCTGTACATGACTATATGGACCTTTGCAGCAAAGTGATGTCTTTTCTTTTTAATATGCTGTCTATGTTTGTCATAGTTTTCCTTTCAAGAAGCATGCTTATTTTAATTCCAAGACTGCAGTCCCCAACAGTAGTGATTTTGAAGCCCAAGAAAATAAAAGCTGTCACTGCTTCCACATTTCCCCCTTCTATTTGCCATGAAGTGATGGAACTGGATTCCATGATCTTGTTTTATGAATGTCGAGTTGTAAGCTAGTTTTTCATTTTCCTCTTTCACCCTCAACAAGAGGCTCTTTAATTCCTCTTCAATTTTTGCCATTAGAATGGTATCACCTGCATATCTGAGGCTGTTGATATTTCTGCCTGAAATCTTGATTCCAGCTTGTGCTTCATCCAGCCTGGCATTTTGCATTATATAGTTTCCATATAAGTTAGATAAACAGAGTGACAATATACAACCTTCTGGTACTTCTTTCCCAATTTTGAACCAGTCAGTTGTTCCATGTAAGGTTCTAATGGTTGTTTCTTGATCTGCAATCAGATTTCTCAGGAGACAGGTAAGGTGGTCTGGTATTCCCATTTCTTTAAGAATTTTCCACAGTTTATTGTATGATACACACAGTCAAAAGCTTTCGCATAGTCAATGAAGCAGAAGTAGATGTTTTTCTGGAATTGCTTTGCTTTCTCTACAATCTAATAAATGTTGGTAATTTGATCTCTGTTCCTCTGCTTTTTCTAAACCCAGCTTTTACATCTGGAAGTTCTTGGTTCACATACTGCTGAAGCCTAACGAAAGATTTTCAGTATAACCTTACAAGAATGTGAAATGAGTGCAATTGTATGATAGTTTGAACATTCTTTGTCATTGCTCTTCTTTGGAATTGGAATAAAAACTGATTTTCCAGTCCTATGGCCACTAGTGAGTTTTCCAAATTTGCTGACATATTGACTATGCTCAATGACTACATTATTTTTATTTGGTCACCTTTGACTGTTTTCCTTTGTTTCTGCATTGACTTACTTCTCTTATTTAACTTATTCTTTGGCTAAATTTTTCTACAGGCAAAAAGCAGCCTGAGGAGATAGTGTGGTATGGACCATAGTGTCCTATGCCATTTCAGTACTATATAGCCGATTGTGTTAGTTGACTACCTAGGCTAATTTTGCTTGAATTACAAACAAATTGGACTTATGAATGCACTCTTGGAACAATACTGATTTGTATGTAAGGGACTTATATTTATGAAGATGTGGAGAAATATGAATGCCCATGCTTTCATAAAATGGTGCAGTCGCTGTGGGGAAAAAGAAAAAAGAAAAAAAAAACTATTTGCAGTACTTCAAAGAGTAATTAATTATCATGCTTCACTGTTCTTAGTTGTTCAGTCATGTCTGACTCTCTGCAACAATGGGGATTCTCCAGGCAAGAATACTGGAGTGGGTTGCCATACCCTCCTCCAGGGGATCTTTCCAACCCAGGTCTTCCACATTACAGGCAGATTCTTGCTGTCTGATTCATCAGCAAAGCCCATGAATACTGGAGTGGGGAGCCTATCCCTTCTCCAGGGGGTCTTCCAGACCCAGGAATTGAACTGGGGTCTCCAGCATTGCAGGTGGATTCTTTTCTGGCTAAGCTACCAGAGAAGCTCAAATTAATTATTATACAACCCAGAAAGTCGACTCCTACATATCTACCCAAGACACTTGAAAATATATGTTCAAATAAAAAGTTATACAAAAGTGTTAATAACAGCATTATTCATAATAGCCAAAAAGTAGAACGGATCAAAATATTTATTAGCTTATGAATAAACAAATGCAATATATCTATATATTGTCAGTCAATTAGCCATAAAGCTGAATGAAGTGCTGACATATGCCACAACATTGATGAACCTCAAAATAAAATGCTGAGTGTAAAAAGTTACACATGAATGGCATACATTATACAATTCCATTTAAATTGCATGTCAAGAATAGCCAAATACATATAAACAGAGAGTAGATTACTGATTATCAGGGAATAGTGATGAGGAAAACTGGTACTAACTGCTAACAGGTATGAGTTTTCTTTGAGGGCTGAAAAAAATTCTAGTAATAAATAATAGTCATCATTACACAACATAGTAAAATTACTAAAACCAACTGAAATATATACTTAAAATTCACGAATTTTTGGTGTGCCAATGATATCTTTAAAAAAAGTTTACTCAGAGACCAAGTGGGATTTATCTCTGGAATACATATATAATTTGGGATCTGATTTTTAAACTTTTTATTTTATCTTAGAGTATCTGATTAACAATGTTGTGTTAGTTTCAGGTGTACATGAAAGTGATTCACATATACATATAAATGTATTTATTCTTTTTCAAATTCTTTTCCCATTTAGATCATTACAGTGTATCAGGTAGAGTTTCCTGGGCTATACAGTAGATTCTTCTTGGCTATCAATTTTAAATATAACACTGAGTACATGTCAGTCACAAATTCCCAATCTATCCCACTGGCCACCCTTCCTCTCAGTAACCATACATTCATTCTTTTTGCTGTGAGCCCATTTCTGCTTTGCAAATAAGTTCATTTCTATCATTTTTTAAAAATTACTTATATAAACAATATAACATGATATTTACCTCTGTCTCACTTCACTTAGTATGGTGATCTCCAGGTTAATCCATGTTGCTTGAAATGTCATTATTTCATTCTTTTTCAAGACTGAATTAATAATCCATTGTGTATATGTAGCACAGCTTCTTTTCTATCGATATGTCAATGGACATTTAGATTGCTTCCATGTCTTGGCTATTTCAAATAGTGCTGCTATGAACATAAGGGTGTGTGTATCCTTCAAAACCATGGCTTTCTCTGGGCCTACAACTAGGAGTGGAAAAGTATCTCTGTTTTTAGATTTTTTAAGGAACCTCCATATTTTTCTCCATGATGGCTGTATCAACTTGCATTCCCACCAACAGTTCAAGGGGGTTCCCTTTTCTCCATACCCTCACCAGGTTTTATTATTTGCAGACATTTTGATGATGGCCATTTTGACCTGAAGTAATACCTCACTGGAGGTTTGATTTGCATTTCTCCATAATTAGTGCTATTGAGCATCTTTTCATGTGCCTCTTGACCATTTGTCTTGTGTGGATAAATGTCTATTTAGATCTGCTGTTTGTATATTTTAGAGATTAATTCCTTGTCAGAAGCTTCATTTGAAAATATATTCTTCCATTCTGTGTGTTGTTTCATTTTGTTTATGCTTTCTTTTGTTGAGCAAAAGTTTTTAAGTTTAACTAGGTTCCATTTGTTTTTTTTTTTAATTTTCATTAATTTAGGAGTCAGATCAAAGGAATATTGATGCAATTTATGTAAGAGAATGTTCTGCCTTAATTTTCCTCTAAGAGTTTTATAGTATCTAGCATTGCATTTAGGGTTTTTAACCATTTTGACTTTATTTTTCTGTATAGTGTTACAGAATGTTCTAATTTCATTTATTTTTTTATTTTTTACTCTTAAAAATGTTTATTTATTTTAATTGAATGAAAATTACAATATTGTAATGGTTTTTGCCATACATCAACATGAATCGGCCACAGGTATATATGTGACCCCCCCCATCATGAAACCCCTCCCGCCTTCCTCCTCTCCCTATCCCTCTGTTTTGTCCCAGAGCACTAGCTTTGCATGCCCTGCTTTATGCATTGAACTTGTTATGTTCATCTATTTTACACATGTAATGTACATGTTTCAAAGCTATTCTTTCAAATCACATGCAGCTGTCCAGTTGTCCCAGCACCACTTGCTGAAGTGGCAGTCTTTTATCCATCATATATTCTTGACTCCTTTGCTATAGATTATTTGACCACTGGGGCATGGTTTTATTTCTGGGCTTTCTATCCTGTTCCACTGATCTATAAGTTTGTCTTTGTGCCAGTAGTTTGTTTACTGTAGCTGTATAGTATAGTCTAAAGTCAGGGAACATAGTCCTCCAGCACCATTGTTCTTTCATAAGATTGTTTTTGTTATTCAGGGTCTTTTTTGTCTTTAAACCAATTTTAAGAATGTTTTCATCTAATTCTGCAGAAAATACTATTGATAATTTGATAGGGATTGCATTGAAACTAGATTACTCTGGGTAGTATAGCCGTTTTAACAATACTGATTATTATAATACAAGAACGTGGTATATCTCTTGTCTGTTAGTGTCGTCTTCATTCACCCCCGCCCCGATCAGTATCTTATAGTCTTCTGAGTACAGGTATTTTGTCTCCCTAGGTAGGTTTATCCCTAGGTATTTTATTCTTTTTGCTATGATAGTAAATGGGACTTTTCTCCTTGACTTCTCTTTCACATCTTTCATTGTTAGTGTATAGGAATACAAGAGATTTATTTGCATCAATGTTGCATCCTGCAACTTTATTGAATTTCAGTGATGAGCTTTAATAGTTTTCTGGTAGCATCTTTAGGATTTTCTATGTATAGTATCTTGTAATGTGCAAACAGAAACAGTTTTATTTCTTCTTTTCCAATTCAGATTCTTGTATTTCTATTACTTCTCTTGTTGCTGTCACTAGGACTTCCAAACTATGTTAAAAGTTGAGTGAATGGACATCCTGTTCTTGTTCCTGATCTTAGGGGGTGATGCTTTCAGATTTTCATGTTTGCTATGGGTTTGTCATTCGTGGTCCATATTATGTTGAGGTGTTTTCACTTTATGCACATTTTCTGCAGAAGTTTTTCTCATAAATTTGTGTTCAATTTTGCCAAAAGCTTTTTCTGTATCTATTGAGATGATCATACGTTTTCTTTCTTTTTTTTTCTTCAAATTGTTAATGTGATGTATCACATTATGTGTGTTGATTTATGTATGTTGAAGAATCCTTGCATATCTGGGATAAATCCCACTTGATTATGGTGTATGATCCATTAATGAATTGGTGAATTCAGCTTGTTATTATTTCATTGAGGATTTTTGCATCTAAGTTCATCAGGGATATTGACCTTTAATTTTATTTTCTTTCATTACCTTTGTCTGGTTTAGGTATCAGGGTGATGGTGACCTCCTAGGATGAGCTCGGGAATATTCTTCTCTCTGCATACTTTTTTCTTTTTTTTAAATTAATTTATTTATTTTTTTCTTTTTTTAAATTTATTATGTATTTTTTAATTAGTTGGAGGCTAATTACTTTTTAAAAAGAGTTTTAGAAGGGTAGGTGTTAACTCTACCATAAATATTTGATAGAATCCTCTGTGAAGCCATCTGGTCCTGGATTTTTGTCTGTTGGAAATTTTTTAATCACAGTTTCAATTCCAGTAGTCATGACTTGTTTATTCATATATACTATGTCTTCCTGCTTCAACCTTTGAGGGTTGTGTTTTTCTAAGAATTTACCCATTTTGTCTACGTTGTACAATTTGTTAGTGTGGCAGTGCATGTAGTAGTCTCTTCTGATTCTTTGTATTTCTGTGGTCTCAGTACTAACTTCTCCTTAATTTCTAATTTTGATTTGGCTTCTGTCTCTCTTTTTTCTTGACAAGTCTGAATAAAGGTTTATCAATTATCTTTTCCAAGAACCAGCTTTTAGTTTCATTCATCATTTTAAGTGTTTTTTAATCTCTCATTTGTTGCAGATCTGATCATTATGATTTCTCTCCTGCCTTTAACTTTTTTTTTTCTTCTCTCTCTAGATGCTTTAGGTGTAAGGTTTTGTTGTTTATTTGAGATGCTCCTTGCTTCCTGAGATAAGGTTGCATTTCCATAATATTCCCTCTTAGAACTGCTGTCCCTTCATTCCATAAACTTTGGATTAATGTGTTTTTGTTGTCATTTGTCTCTAGGCTTTTTTTAAATTTCTTTTTTGATTTCTTCTGTGATTCACTAATTGCTTATTAACATATTGTTTAGTATCCATGTTTGTGTTTTTTAAATTATTTTCCTATAATTTATTTCTATTATCAGTGTTATATTTGGAAAAGGTTCTTGATATGATTTTAATTTTCTTAAATTTATTAAAGCTTGATTTGTAGCTTAGCATGTGATCTGTACTGGAGAATGTTCCATGTGCACTTGAGAAAAAAAAAATGTATTCTCCTGTTTTTGGATGGATGCCCTATAAATATAAATTAATTCCATCTGGTCTAATGTGCCATTTAATACCTATGTTTCCTTATTTATTTTCTGTTTGGATGATTAATCCATTGATGAATGTGGGGTCTTCAATATCCCACTATTATTATGCTAATGTCAATTTAATCTTTTATGGCTGTTAGTATTTGACTAACATATTGAGGTGCTTCTAGGTTGCATGCATATATATTTATAATTGTTACCTCTTTTATTGTAGTGATGTTTAATTATTATGCATTGTCCTTCTACTTTGATTGACCATATCTAGTGTCCTTCTTAATCTCTGGTAACAGTCTTTATTTTAAAGTCTATTTTGTCTGATATGAATATCACTACTCCAGCTTTCTTTTGATTTGCATTTTCATGGTATATATTTTTCTATCACCTCACTTTCAGTCTGTATACTTCCCTAGATCTGAAGTGGGTCTCTTGTAAACAGCATATATATGGGTCTTGCTTTTGTATCCATATACCTAGTCTGTCTTTTCACTGGGTCATTTAATCTGTTTATGTTTAAGGTAGTTATCTATATGTATGCTCTTCTTGACATTTTGTTAATTGCTTTGGATGCCTTTTTATAAGGCTTTTTCTGTCCTTCATTTGTTCTCATTGTCTTTTGATATGATGACTGTCTTTAGTTCTGTGTTTTTATATCTTTTTTTTATTTTGTGTGTGTTTATCTAATCCAGATTTTTTATTTGCAATGAGGTTTTGATATAGCTGCCTATATACGAAAAAGATTGTTTTAAGTTTCTGGTCGTTGAATTTCAAGTATATTTCTGATATCCTGCATTTGTAATCTCTCTTCACAGTTGCTAGCTATGATATATCTGTGTGCAGGTGATTTCCTACCTCTACTCTATGTTTGCCTTTACCAGAGGGATTTTTCATTCATAATTTTCATATTTCTAGTTATGGCTTTTTCTTTTCTGCCTACAGAAGTCCCTTTACCATTTTTTAAAAAGTTGTTTCAGTGATGCTGTATTCTCTTCAGTTTTGCTTGTCCGTAAGGCTTTTGATTTCTCAGTCAAATCTGAATGACAAACTTGCTAGGTAGAGTATTCATGGCTTTAGATTTTCCCCTTTAGTCACTTTAAATATATTGTGCTACTCACTTCTGGACTCTAGAATTACTGCTAAGAAATCAGCTAATAACTTTATGAACATTCCTTTGTACAGTATTTGCTGCTTTTCCCTTGTTGCTTTTAACATTTTTCCTTTGTCTTTAATTTTTGTCACTTTAATTACTGTACCGCAGTGTTTTCCTCCTTGGGCTTATCCTGCCTGGGATCCTCTGCCCTTTCTGGATTTGAGGGATAGTTTCCTTTCTCATATTGGGAACGTTTTCTATTATGTCTCCAAATATTTTCTCAGGTCCTTTCTCTCTCTCTTCTGTCTCAGGGATTCCTTCAATGCAAATGTTGGTGCATTTAATATTATTCCAATGGTCTCTTACACTGTATTCGTTTATTTTATTTTATTATTTTTTTAAATCTATTCTGCAAAGGGTGGTACAAAGATGGTGAAGAAATAGGACAGGGGAACCACTGTCTTCCTTACAAATTCATTAAAAAGATGATTTTAATTTTGAGCAACTTCCACAAAACAACTTCTGAACACTGGGGGAGAACACCAGGCAACTAGAGAGGCAACACACTCTCTTTGAAAGGAGGTGATTTGGTTACTGGCTTGATTGTTGTCTCGCCTTGTGACCCTCCCTTTTCTCACCCAGTTCACTTAAGTCTCCTTCCCCACTCCCCTTCTATTCTCTGCTTAACTCTGTGAATCTCTTTGGGTGTTCTGAGCTGTGGAGAACACTTAAGGAACTGATTGCTGAATAGGCTGCTCTCTCCCCTTTTGACTCACCCTCTTATCTTCCCGGTCACTTCTATTTCCCTCCTCCCTCTTCTGTTATTTATGTAACTCTGTGAATCTCTCTGGGTGTCCCTCACTGTGGAGAATTGCTTCAACATTAACCTAGATGTTTTATCACCTGTACTCTATGGACAGAAAGTCTTGAGGCTACTATAAGAGAAGGTCTGAAAGCCAGAGACAAGAGGCTTAACTCCAAAACTTGAGAACAGCAGAGAAGTCCTGATTCCAGGGACTATCAATAGAAAAGGACTCACCCAAAAATATCCATACTCACACTGAAACCAAGCACCACTCAAGAGCCAACAAGTTCCAGAATAAGACATACCGTGCTAATTCTCCAGCAAAGCAGGAACACAAACCTAAGCATTAAAAAATAGGTTGGTTATCCAAAGCCATGACAAATCCATAGACACCCCAAAACTCACTACTGGACACTTAATTGCACTCCAGAGAGAAGATATCTGGTTCTACCCACCAGAACACAGATGCAAGCTCCCCCAAACAGGAAACACTGACAGGCCCACTCACAGGAAGCAGACTCCACAATAAAGAGAAAAGACAAATTTCCAGCCTATAGAAAGGTCACACCAAGCATAACAATCTAAAAAAAATGAAAAGGCAGAGAAATATTCAAAAGGTAAAGGAACATGATAAATGCCCAGCAAATCAAACAAAAGAGTCTACCTGAAAAAGAATTCAGAATAATGATAATAAAGATGACCCAAAATCCTGAAAACAAAATGGAGTTACAGAGAAATAGACTGGAAATAAATTGAGAAGACACAAGAAATGTCTAACAAGGACCTAGAAGACATAAAGAAGAGTCAGTCAATAATGAATGCAATAACTGAGATCAAAAACACTCTGGAGGGAAGCAAGAGTAGAATAAATGAGGCAAAATATAGGACAAGTGAGGTAGAAGAGTGAATGATGGGAATAAATGAAGCAGAGTAGAAAAAAGAAAAATGAACTAAAAGAAATGAGGGCAACCTCAGAGACCTCTGGGACAATGTTAAACATACCAACATTTAAATCATAGGAGTCCCAGAAGAAGAAGATAAAAACAAAGGTTATGAGAAAATATTTGAGAAACTAATAGTTGAAAACTTCCCTAAAGTGGGGAAGGAAATAGCCACCCAGGTCCAAGAAACCCAGAGAATCCCAGACAGGAGAGACCCAAGGTGAAACACCCCAAGACACACATTAATCAAATTGATGAAGATCAAACACAAGGAGCAAATATTAAAAGCAGCAAGGGGAAAACAACAAAATAACACACAAGGGGATTTCCATAAGGATAACAGATGATCTTTCAGTAGATACTCTTCAGGCCAGAAGCGAATGGCAGGACTTAAAGTGATGAAAGAGAAAAACCTATAACCCAGAATACTGTATCTAGCATAGATCTCATTCAAGAAGGACAGATAAATTAAGAGCTTTACAAAAAAGCAAAATCTGAGAGAATTCATCACCACCAGACCAGCTCTTCAACAAATGCTAAAGAATCTTCTCTAGACAGTTCAGTTCAGTTCAGTTAAGTCGCTCAGTCATGTCCAACTCTTTGCGACCCCATGAACGGCAGTATGCCAGGGCTCCCTGTCCATCACCATTACCCGCATTTCACCCAAAACCATGTCCATTGAGACAGTGATGTCATCCAACCATCTCATGCTATGTCCTCCCTTTCTCCTCCTGCCCTCAGTCATTCCCAGCAACAGGGTCTTTTCAAATGAGACAACTCATCACATCAGGTGGCCAATGAATTTCAGCTTCAAAATCATTCTTACCAAAGAACACCCAGGACTGATCTCCTTTAGGATGGAATGGTTGGATCTCCTTGCCCTCTTAGGGACTCTCAAGAGGCTTATCCAAAAGCACAGTTCAGAAGGATGAATTATTTGGTGCTCAGCTATCTTTATAGTCCAACTCTCACATCCATACATGAACACTGGAAAAACCATAGCCTTGACTAGGCTACTCTCCATTGACAAAGTAATGTCTCTCCTTTTCAATATAATTAATCTCTAGGTTGGTCATAACTTTCCTTCCAAGGAGTAAGTGCCATTTAATTTCATGGCTGCAATCACCATTGATTTTGGAGCCCCCCAAAATAAAGCCAACTACTGTTTCCACTGTTTCTCCATATATTTGTTATTAAGTGATGGGACCAGATGCCATGATCTTAGTTTTCTGAATGTTGAGATTTGGGCCAACTTTTTCACTCTTCCTCTTTAACTTTCATCAAGAGGCTCTTTAGTTCTTGACTTTCTGCCATTTGGGTCATGTCATGTGCATATGTGATTTTGTTGATATTTCTCCCAGCAATTTTGATACCAACTTGTGCTTCCTCCAACCCAGCGTTTCTCATTATGTACTTGGAATATAAGTTAAATAAGCAGGGTGACAATATATAGTCTTGACATACTCCTTTTCCTATTTGGAAACAATCTGTTGTTCCATGTCCAGTTCTAACTGTTGTTTCCTGACCTGCATATAGATTTCTCAAGAGGCAGATCAGGGGGTCTGGTATGCCCATCTCGTTCAGAATTTTCCACAATTTATTGTGATCCACACAATCAAAGACTTTGGCATAGTCAATAAAGCAAAATAGATGCTTTTTTTTCTGGAAGTCTCTTGCTTTTTTGATGATCCAAAGAATGTTGCCAGTTTGATCTCAGGTTCCTCTGCCTCTTCTAAGACCAGCTTGAACATCTGGAAGTTCACAGTTCATGTATTGCTGAGAACAGGCTTGGAGAATTTTAAGTATTACTTTACTAGTATGTGAGATGAGTGCAATTGTGCAGTAGTTTGAGCGTTCTTTGGCATTGCCTTTCTTTGGGATTGGAATGGAAACTGACCTTATCCAGTCCTGTGACCACTGCTAAGTTTTCCAAATTCCCTGATATATTGAATGCAGCACTTTCACAGCATCATCTTTCAGGATTTGAAATAGCTCAACTGGAATTCCATCACCTCCACTAGCTTTGTTCATAGTGATTTTTCCTCAGGACCACTTGACTTCACATTCCAGAATATCTAACTCTACGTGAGTGATCACACCATCATGATAATCTGGGTTGAGATCTTTTTGTACAGTTCTTTTGTGTATTCTTGCCACCTCTTCTTAATATCTTCTGTTTCTCTTAGGTCCATACCATTTCTGCCCTTTATCAGCCCATCTTTGCAAGAAATGTTCCCTTTGTGTCTCTCATTTTCTTGAACAGATCTCTAGTCTTTCCCATTCTACGGTTTTACTCTATTTCTTTGCATTGATTGCTGAGGAAGGCTTTTTATCTCTCTTTGCTATTCTTTAGAACTCTGCATTCAAATGGGAATATCTTCCCTTTTCTCCTCTGCTTTTCACTTCTCTTCTTTTCACAGCTATTCATAAGGCCTCCTCAAACAGCCATCTTGCTTTTTTGCATTTCTTTTTCTTGGGGGAGGTCTTGATCCCTGTCTCTCATACAGTGTCACAAATCTCCCTTCATAGTTCACCAGGCACTCTGTCTATTAGATCTATTTCTCACTTCCACTGTATAGTCATAAGGGATTTGGTTTAGGTCATACCTGAATGGTCTAGTTGTGTCTCCACTTCCTTCAATTTCAGTCTGAATTTGGCCATAAGGAGTTCATGATCTTAGCCACAGTCAGCACCTAGCCTTGTTTTTGAAGACTGTATACAGATTCTCCATTTTTGGCTACAAAGAATATAATCAATCTGATACTGGTGTTGACCATCTGGTGATGCCCATGTGTAGAGTCTTCTCTTGTGTGGTTGGAAGATGGTGCTTGCTATGACAAGTGCATTCTCTTGGCAGAACTCTATTAGCCTTTGCCCTGCTTCATTCTGTACTCTCAGGCCAAATTTGCCTGTTACTCCAGGCATTTCTTGACTTTCTACTTTTGCATTCCAGTCCCCTATAGTGATAAGGACATCTTTTTTGGGTGTTAATTCTAGAAGGTCTTGTAGGGCTTCATAGAATTGTTCATCTTCAGCTTCTTCAGTGTTACTCATCAGGGCATAGACTTAGATTACCCTGATATTGAATGGTTTGCCTTGGAAATGAAGGGATCTTTCTGTCGTTTTTGAGACTGCATTCAAGACTGCATTTCAGATTCTTCTGTTGACTATGATGGCTACTCCATTTCTTCTAAGGGATTCCTGCCCACAGTAGTAGATATAATGGTAGTCTGAGTTAAATTCACCCATTCCAGTTCATCTTAGTTTGCTGATTCCTAGAATGTCGATGTTCACTCTTGTTATCTCCTCTTTGACCACTTCTTATTTGCCTTAATTCATGGACGTAACATACCAGGTTCCTATGCAATATTGCTCTTTACAGCATTGAATCTTGTTTCTATCACCAGTCCCATCCACAGCCAGGTGTTTTGTTTTGCTCTGGCTCCATCCGTTCATTCTATCTGGAGTTATTTCTCCACTGATCTCCATTAGCATACTGGTCACCTAACTATCTGGGGATTTCATCTTTCACTGTCCTATCTTTTTGCCTTTTCATACTGCTCATGGGGTTCTCAAGGCATGAATACTGAAGTGGTTGGCCATTCCCTTCTCTAAAGGACCACATTCTGTCAGACCTCTCCACCACTGCCCATCCGTCTTGGGTGGCTCCACATGGCATGGCTTAGTTTCATTGAGTTTAACAAGGCTGTGGTCCATGTGATTGGATTGGCTAGTTGTCTACCAACGTGGTTTCTCTCTGTCTGCCATATGATGTCCTCTCTAAGTGCCTACCATCTTACTTTGGTTTCTCTTACCTTGGACGTGGGATATCTCTTCACGCTGCTCCAGCAAAGCACAGCCATTGCTCCTTACCTTGGACTTGTGGTAGCTCCTCTCAGCTGCTGTCCCTGACCTTGGATGTGGTGTAGCTCGTCTCAGCCACCACCCCTCTACCCTTGACGTGGAGTAGCTTCTCTCGGCCGTGCTTCTGTGCCGTCCCAGCCGCTGCAGTTCTGCACCATCGCAACTGCCATTGTTTTTCTAGACAGGAAACACAGAAACGGTTTACAAGCTCAAACCCAAAAAGTAAATGTAAACTGGATCTTACTTATCAATAATTACCTTAAATGTAAATGGGTCAAATGCCCCAACCAAAGATGCAGACTGGCTGAATGGATACAGGAACAAGACACCTCTATATGCTGTCTACAAGAGACCCACCTCAAAACAAGGGTCACATGCAGACTGAAAATGAAGTGCTGGGAAAAGATATTTCACTCAAATGGGGACCAAAGGAAAGTAGTTGTAGCAATACTCATATCAGATAAAATAGACTTTGAACCAAAGGCTGTGGAGAGAGACAAAGAAGGACACTACATAATGATCAAAGGATCAATATCAAGAAGAAGGTATGACAATTATAAATATATATGCATCCAATATAAGAGCACCTCAATACATAGGCAAATGCCAACAAGTATGAAAGAGAAAATTTACAGTAATGTGGTAATACTGGGGGACTTTAATACCCCAATCACACCTACAGATTGATCAACCAAACAGAAAATTAACAAGAAGACCTAAACTTTAAATGATATGATGGACCAGTTATATCTAATTGATAGCTATAGGACATTTTACCCCAAAACAATGAATTACACATTTTTCTCAAGTGCACACAGAACATTCTCCAGGATAGATCATATCCTGGGCCATAAATCTAGCATTGGTAAATTCAAAAAATTGAAATCATTTCAAGCATCCTTTCTGATCACAATGTGGTATGCCTAGATGTCAACTAAAGGGAAAAATCTATAAAAATACAAATATATGGAGGCTAAAAAACACACTTCTGAATAACCAACAGATCACAGAAGAAATAAAAAAGGAAATACAAATATACATAGAAACAAATGAAAATGAAAACACAACAAGCCAAAATCTATGGAATTCAATAAAAGCAGTGCTAAGAGGAAAGTTCTTAGCAATAGAAGCTTACCTACCTCAAGAAACAAGAGAAACACCAAATAAATAACCTAACTTTATATCTAAAGCAACTAGACAAAGAAGAAATGAAGAACTTCAAGCTTAGTTGAAGGAAAGAAATCATAAATATCAGAGAAGAAATAAATGAAAATGAAACAAAGAAGACTATATCAAAAGTCAACAAAACTAAAAGCTGGTTCTTTGAGAAGAAAAGTATAATAGATATACAATTAGCAAGAGTCACCATAAAAAAAAAAAAAAGGAGAAAAGTCAAATCAATAAAATTAGAAATTAAAATGGAGAAATCACAACAGACAACCCAGAGATACAAAGGTTCATAAGAGACTACTATCAGCAAAAAATATGCCAATAAAGTTGACAACTTGGAAGAAATGGATGAATTCTTAGAAAAGTATAACTTTTCAAAATTGAAACAGAAAGAAAGAGAAAATCTTAAAAGACCCATCACAAGCACAGAAATTTAAACAGTAAATAAAAATCATCCAACAAACAAAAGCCCAGGACCACTTGGCTTCACAGGTGAATTGTACCAAAAACTTAGAGAAGAGCTAACACCTACCCCACTCAAGTTCTCCCAGAAAATTCCAGAGGAAGGCAAATTCCAAAATTTATTTTATGAGGCCACCATCATCCTAACACCAAAACTAGACAGAGATGCCACAAAAAAGAAAACTACAGGCTAATATCACTGATGAACATAGATACAAAAATCCTCAAGAAAATACTAGCAAACAGAATCCAGAAACGTATTAAAAAGATCATACATCATGACCAAGTGGGCTTTATTCCAAGTATGAAAGGATTCTTCAGTATTCACAAATCAATCAATGTGATACACCATATTAACATAATGAAAAATAAAAACTGTATGATTATCTCAATGTATGCAGAGAAAGCCTTTGACAAAATTCAACACCCATTTATGATAAAGCTCTCCAGAAAGTAGGAATAGAAAGAACATACCTCAACATTATAAAAGCAATCAACAATAAAACCATAGCAAACATTGCACTCATTGGTTAAAAATTGAAAGCATTTCCTCTAAAGCCAGGAACAAAACAAAGGTGCCCACTCTCACCACTATTATTCAACATAGTTTTGGAAGTTTTAGCCACAGCAATCAGAGAAGAAAAAGAAATGAAAGGAATCCAGATTGGAAAAGAAGAAGCAAAACTCTCACTGTTTGCACCTGACATGATCCTGTACATAGAAAACCCTAAAGACACCACCAGAAAATTACTAGAGCTAATCAATGAATACAGTAAAGGTGCATGATACAAAATTAATAAAAAAAAATCCTTTGCATTCCTATACACTAACAATGAGAAAACAGAAAGAGAAATTAAGGAAACAATCCCATTAACCATTGCAATGACAAGAATAAAATACTTAGGAATAAGTTTATCTAAAGAAAGAAAGAATCATGTATATAAAACAAAAAAAGAAAAAAGAAAAAACCTGATGAATGAAATCAAAGATGAAATAAATTGATGAAGTAATACATGTTCATGTTGAGGTGTCTGAAGAATCAATATAGTGAAAATGAGTATACTACTCAAAACAATTTATATATTCAGTGCAATCCCTATGAAGCTATCAATAGTATTTTTTCACAGGACTAGAACAATTGATTTACAATTTGTATAGAAACACAAAAACCATTGAATAACCAAAGCAATCTTTAGAAAGAAGTATGGAATTGGAGAAATCAACCTACCTGACTTGAAATTATACCACGAAGCTACAGTCATCAAGACAGTATGGCACTGGCACTTAGACAAAAATATAGATCAAGGGAACAAAATAAAAAGCCCCAAGATGAATCCACACAACTATGGACACCTTATCTTTGACAAAAGAGGCAAGAATATACAATGGAGAAAATACAAACTTTTTAACCAGTGGTGCTGGGAAAATTGGTCAACCACATGTAAAAGAATGAAACTCTTACATTTCATAACACCCTACACAAAAATAAACTCAAAATGGATTAAAGACCTAAATGTAAGACCAGAAACTATAAAACTCCTGGAAGAAAACATAGGCATGACACTGCCTGACATAAATCACAGCAGGATCCTCTATGACCCACCTCCCAGAGTAATGGAAATAAAAACAAAAATAAACAAATGGGATGTAATTAAATTTAAAGCCTTTGCACAGTGAAGGAAACTATAAGCAAGGTGAAAACACAGTCTTCAGAAAGGGAGAAAATAATAGCAAATGAAGCAACTTACAAAGAATTAATCTCAAAAATATACAAGCAATTCCTACAGCTCAATTCCAGAAAAATAAACAACCCACTGATTCATGTCAACATATGACAAAAACCACTACAATATTGTAAAGTAATTAGCCTCCAACTAATAAAAATAAATGGGAAAAAATGGGCCAAAGAACTAAACTGACATTTCTCTAAAGAAGAGGTACAGATGACAAGCAAACACATGGAATGATGCTCAACATCACTCATTATCAGAGAAATGCAAATCAAAACCACAGTGAGGTACCATCTCAAACGAGTCAGAATGACTGCTATCAAAAAGGCTACAAATAACTAATGCTGGAGTGGGTGTGCAGAAAAAGTGACCCTCTTACACTGTTGGTGGAAATGTAAACTAGTACAGCCACTATGGAGAACAGTGTGGAGATTCTTTAAAAACCTGGAAGTAGAACTGTCAGTACGACCCAGGAAACCCACTGCTGGGCATACACACTGAGAAAACCAGGACTGAAAGAGACACGTGTACCCCCAAGGTTTCTTGCAGCAGTTTACAATAACTATAACATGGAGGTTACTTAGATGTCCATTGGCAGTTGAATGGATAAGACAGTGGTTGTACATGTACACAACAGAATATTACTCAGCCATAAAAATGAATGCATTTGAGTCACTTCTAGTGAGTTGGAAGAAACTGGTGACTATTATACACAGTGAAGTAAGTCAGAAAGAAAAACACCAAAAAAACATATATATATATATATATATATATATATATATATATATATGGAATTTAAATAGATGGTAACAATGAGCCTATATGCAAGACAGCAGAAGAGACACAGATATAAAGTACTTTTGGACTCTGTGGGAGAAAGTGAGCTTGGGATGATTTGAGAGGATAGCACTGAAATATGTGTATTACCATATGTGAAATAGATGACCAGTCCAAGTTTGATGCATGAAACAGGGCATTACAAGCTGGTACTCTGGGATGACCCAGAGGATGAGATGGGGAGGGAGATGTGAGGGGGTTTGGGTTGAGGGACACATATACACCTTTGGCTGAATCATGTCGAATTGTGGTGAAAGCCACCACAATGTTGTAAAGTAATTGGCCTCCAATTAAAATAAATAAATTAAATAAAACAAAGTAAAGCCAAAAAAAAAAAGTAAAGAAAGAAAGAAAAATCTGTTCTGCATGATTTTCAGCATTTGTGTCTTACAGCTCAATTATCCATTCTGTCTCAGTTATTCTGCTATTGATTCTTTTTACATTGTTCTTCATTTCAGTTATTGCATTCTTTCTTTCTATTTGTTCTTTAGTTCTTCTAGGTCTTTTATATATATATATATATATATATATATATATATATATGTATATATATATATATTTCTTTTACACTTTATGTGTACCCCCCTTTTTTTTTTTTTTTTCTTTCTTTTTTTTTTTTTTCTAAGATCTTGTTTCATCTTTACTATCAGTACTCTGAACACTCTTTTGGGTAGATTTCCTATCTCCGCATAACTTAGTTTTTCTTCTGGGGCTTTATCTTGTTCTTTTATCTGGGACATATTCCTCTGTTGTCTTATTTTGTGTAACTTTCTGTGATTGCAATTTTCCCTCTGCAGACTTCAGGACTGTAGTTTTTCTTTCTTCTGGCATCTGTTTCTTGGTGGTTGAAGCTGTCTAAAAGACTCGTACAGGCTTTCTGGTCAGAAGAAATTGTACCTGCCCACTGTTACATGGAGCTGGGTCTTGTCCCTCTGGTGGGCAGGTACTTTCCAGGAAGGTACGTTTGTTAGGCAACTGTTTATTCATGGATAAGGAAGCTGTGGTACATATACACCATGGAATATTACTCAGCCATTAAAAAGAATTCATTTGAATCAGTTCTAATGAGACGGATGAAACTGGAGCCCATTATACAGAGTGAAGTAAGCCAGAAAGATAAAGACCAATACAGTATACTAGCACATATATATGGAATTCAGGAAGATTTTAAGCAGCCTGTCTGTTGATAAGTGGGGTTGAGTTAATGCCCTGTGGGTTTTTTGGCCTTATTCGTTCCAACTTTGCAGCTTACAGGCTGTTAGGTATATTCAGGTCTTGGTAATAAATAGAAGCATCAGAGAAGTATCATTCAAATCAGTATACACCAGACTACTGCCTCCTGTGTCCTTGCCCCTGCAGAAAGCCACAGCTGACCCAACCATTCTTCTGCAGGAGAACATCCAACACTATCAGGAAAGTCTGTTCAGTCTCTTGAGTTTACCACTTTCCCCCCTGAATTCTGGTGCACATGAGACCCTATTTGTGCCCTCTAGTAGACAAGATTTTGTTTCTTCCAGGCCTGTGGAATTCCTGCAATGAAATCTCACTGGCTTTCAAAGCCAAATTCTCTGGGGTATCTACTCCCACTTCCAGATCTCCATGGTCGGGGGGAAGACCCTGATGCTGATAAAGATTGAGGGCAGGAGGAGAAGGGCTGATAGAGGATGAGATGGTTGGATAGCATCACTGACTCAATGGACATGAGTTTGAGCAAACTCCAGGGATAGTGAAGTACAGGGAAGCCTGGCATGCTGCAGTTCATTAGTCACAAAGAATAGACATGACTTAGTGATTGAACAACAACAGCAAAGCATGGGGAACTTGACAAGGGGCCCAGAAGTTTCAATTCTACGGGGTAATTTTTGTGCTTTAATAATTTTCAAGTTTTTGGGTCACCCACCTGGCATGTATAAGATTTGGTTTTATCATATTTGCATCCCTCTTACCATCTTGTTGTGGTTTATTCTTTGTCTATGAATGTAGAATACTTTCTTTGTGTGTGTGTGTGTGGTAAGCTCCAGCATTTTTTTGTTGCTGGTTCTTCAGTGGTTGGTAGTGATTTTGCCATTTCCATATGAACAGGTGAGTCATATCCTTCTACTCCATTATATTTTCTTTATCCTTAGCATCAGAAATTTTAACACTGTAATATGTTAGATTAATAGAATAATGTCCCATATCCATATGATCATTTTTTAGATACCAAAAAAGCATTTGACAAAATCCAACATAGATTCATGATAAAAGCCTTCATAAAGCTAGGAATAGAAGAGAACGCCCTTATTCTGATAAAGGACATCTATGGAAAATGCACAGTTAATAATATATAATAATGAAAGACTGAAACATTTCATCTAAGATTAGGAAAAATTAAAGAATCTCTGCTTTCAGCACATGTGCTTGACAGAATCCTAGAAGTTCTGTCAAGGGCAATTCGAGGAAAATTAAATTTTCTGGATTGGAAGGAAATAAGTAAAACCATCTTTTATAGAAAAGAATCTTTAATATAAAAAATTAAGGAATCCACAAAAAATTATTAAAGTTAATAAACGAATTTTGACAATTTGTATAATATAAAATAAATATGCAAACTAAACAAAATCATTTATATTTCTATACAATAGTAAAAATTAAATTAAGAACAGATTTCATTTTTAAAAATGTAAAAGTAATAAAATAATTTGGAATAAAATTATAAAAGGGGCAAGATAATTAGATTGAAAACAGCAAAGTATTGTCCAAATAAATTAAAGACATTATAGTTGATGAACTAATCTCCTATGTTGTTGAGTCAGAAAAATTAATATTGTTAAAATAGGAACACTATCTAATATGTATAGATTCAATGCAATCCTTGTTAAAGTCAGAGAAGTTTTCTTTTTTTATGTGTGTGAAAATTTAAAAGTTGATTTTGAAACCTATGCATACAATCTAGTGACTAAAATATCCAAATAATCTTGAAAAATAAGAACTATGTTGCAGGACTGACCTTTCTAGATTTTTCAGATTACTGTAAAGTTACTATAATCAATATGGTGTAGTACTGATATGAAAATTAGACAGGTTGATAAGAGGAAAAATAAGAGGATGGAAATAAACCTTCACACTTATCATAGTTGATATTTGATGAGAGTGCCAAGAGAAAACAGGAAAAAATAATCCTTTTAACAAATGATGCTAGGATAACTAGATATCCACATGAACAAGTGGACCCCTATTTCACTTATGATTAAAAAAAAAACACCCAAATTTAGTTACATATCTACACATAAAAACTAAAATGTCAAACTTTTAGAAGAGAATATAGAAGTAAATCTTTATGATCTTGCATTAGGCAATGATTTACTTGATATGACATAAAAACATAAATAACTAAAAATAAACTGGACTTCATCAAATTAAAAATGTTCCTACTTCAAAAAAAAGTATTAATTAAGTTATAAAACAACCCACAGCAAGGGAGAAACTATTTGCAAATCATATATCTCATAAGGGACATGTATGTATTAATAGAATATATACACAGCTCAACAGTAGAAAGACAAAGAAACTAAAACTGGACAAATAATTTTAATAGACATTTCTGCTAAGAAGGCATGCGACTGACCACAAAAACATATGCTCTGAATTATTATTTATTGGAGTATGAAAGTCAAAACCAAAATAACATATCTCTTCAACTTCACTAAGATGGAAAAATGAAAAAGATAAACAAAAAGTGCTGGGAAAGATTTAGAAAAGTACTTCATACTTTCAAACATTGCCAATGGGTTGGTGAAATTGTGCAGCTGAATTCAGGAAGAATCCTGTGGGGCTCCTGGGCATGGAAACCTTTCTGTGTCTCTCATTTCTTCTTTATAAGGACTAGGCTCCAGCCCCCATGAACCACGCTTAGTTGCAAAGGCCAGATTAGAACAGTTGCTAATCAAAGAAGGCAGGAGGAGAAGGGGATAACAGAGAATGAAATGGTTGTTTGGCATCACTGACTCAATGGACATGAATTTGAGCAAGCTCTGGGAGATGGTGAGGGACAGAGAAGCCTGGCTTGCTGCAGTGCATGGGGTTTCAAAGAGTCTAAGTGACTGAACAACAACAACAAATCAAGAAAGAGAGGGGAATCAGAGACAAGAGGAGCAGTCAAGAAGCAATAGTACAGTCTTGGATCAGGATCATCATTCTGCTTCAAGTGATACAATAATAATATCTTTGAGCTCCTCTGCTGAACTAAAACCCCAAACAAATAGAAGATGGTAGCTAACTGATGAAGCATTCTTCATTCCAGATAGATGGTCACAACCTCAAGAATCACAGAAGCTCAGCTGGAGACCATTCAAGGCCTAATTAAAGGAATGCACACACTCTGATCCTTATCAGCAAGCAACTCCATCCATGAACCATTGTTACAAAACTCCTCACCAAATCACCCTGAGTTGACACACAGTTTAGGGGCCATAAATCTTTTGAGTCCCCCTTTCCCTGTCGAAACAATAAAGCTGTTCTTTTCTACTTCATCAAAAACTGTCTCTGAGATTCAGCTAGGCACTGATGCACAGAGACTGAATTTCAGCACCACAGCCACTTAGAAAAGCAGTTTTACAGTTTCTCAAAATGTTAAATATTGAGTTACCATATGTTGTGGTTAGAATTATATCCCCTCTAAAGATATGTAGAAGTCCTCACCTCCCAGTATTTATTAATATGACATTATTTGGGGAAAGGTTTCTTGCATATATAATCAAGCTAAGGTGAGATTTTTAAATTATGATATAATATAATATAACTGTGTCTTTATAAGATGAAATGGAATGTGTAGACAGAGACATATGTCTACAGAGGTAAAGATGTCTACATATGTCTACCCCATGTGACAACAGAGGTAAAGACTGAAGTGATATAGCAGGAAATCAAGAAATGTCAAGGATTAACAACCACCACCACAAGGTGAGGAGAAGGATTTCACCAGGTCTCTGAGGATACCTGGTCCTGCTGATACTTTCACTTTGGACTCCAGCTTCCAGAACATCCATGAAAGAATAAATTTCTGTTCATTTAAGCCATCCATGTTTTGATATCTGTCGTAGAATCTAATACACACTGTGAATCAGCAGTTCCACTCTTATGTACCAAAGAGAATTAAAAATATATCTACTGTTGTCCAGTCACTAAGTTATGTCCACCTCTTTGCAACCCCATGAAATGAAGTAGGCCAGGCTTCCCTTGTCATTCACCTTCTCCCAGAGTTTGCTCAAAATTGTGTCCATTGAGTCTGTGATGCCACCCAAACATCTCATCCTCTGTTTCCTCCTTGTCCTCCTGTCCTCAGGCTTTCCCAGGGTCAGTATCTTTTCCAATAAACTGGATTTTCACATCACGCAGCCAAATTATTGGAGCATTAGCTTCAGCATCAGTCTTTCCAGTGAATATTCAGGGTTGATTTCTTTTAGGATTGACTAGTTTGATCTCTTTCCTATCCAAGGAATTCCCAAGAGTCTTCTCCAGCTCACCTGGTGGCTCAGACAATAAAGAATCTGCCTTCAATGCAGGAGACCTGGGTTCAGTCCCTGGGTCAGGAAGATCTCCTGAAAAAGGGAATGGCTATCCATTCCAATATTCTTGCCTGGATAATTCCATGGACTGAGGGAAATATAACAACATAGAAACTTTTACATGAATGTTCATAGAAGCATTATTAATGAAAGACAAATGGTAGAAACAAATCATATGTCTATTAAATGATGAATGGATATTCAAAATGTGGTATAAGTGCAAAATGAATTGTATTTTGCAATTAAAAGAAAGCCTCTCAATGCACAAATCTTAAAACATACGCCAATTGAAGAAGTCAGTCTCAAAATATCATTTATTATATAATCCAATACATATGAAATATTCAGATTAGGTAAATCTATACAGGAAGAATGTAGATTCACAATTGCTTAGGTTCTGTGTGTATGTAGGGGATGCCATGGGGGGTGGGACAACTGCTAAAAGGTATGGGGTTTCTTATTTCCTTTGTGAGGAAGTATCCTCAGATTGATTGTAGTCATAGTTGTACAACTTTGTGACTATACTAAAACCAGTGAATAATACACTTTAAATGGTGAATTTTATGGTATACGAATTATATCTCAATAACGTTACTGAAATATTAAAAAAATAACTAAGATTGGAGAAATGTGGACTTTAAATCAAAGTCAAGTGAATCTTTTTAATGGCTGAGTAATATTCCATGGTGTATATGTACCACTGCTTCCTTATCCATTCGTCTGCTGATGGGCATCTAGGTTGCTTCCATGTCCTGGCTATTATAAACAGTGCTGTGATGAACACTGGGGTGCATGTGTCTCTTTCAGATTTGAATCAGTTCTAATGAGATGGATGAAACTGGACCCCATTATACAGAGTGAAGTAAGCCAGAAAGATAAAGACCATTACAGTATACTAACACATATATATGGAATTTAGAAAGATGGTAATGATGACCCTATATGCAAAACAGAAAAAGAGACACAGATGTATAGAACAGACTTTTGGACTCCGTGGGAGAAGGCGAGGGTGGGATGTTTCAAGACAACAGCATCGAAACATGTATATTATCTAGGGTGAAACAGATCACCAGCCCAGGCTGGATGCATGAGACAAGTGCTCAGGCCTGGTGCACTGGGAAGACCCAGAGGGATCGGGTGGAGGGGGAGGCGGGAGGGGGGATCGGGGTGAGGAATGCATGTGTATCCATGGCTGATTCATGTCTATGTATGACAAAAGCCACTACAATACTGTAAAGTAATTAGCCTCCAACTAATAAAAAAAAAAAAAAGAAAAAAAAAATCAAAGTCAATAAGCTTGTTCTAATTATGTCTTCGAGTAAAGGCAATACTACTATCAAATAGTCCCTCTAGTCTTGCTTTTCAGTTATAAATCTCAACCCTATCTTGAGCTTCTCCATTGTGGCATATTCATATATTCTAGTGATCTCAGATAGCCTTGGCCTGAAGTACCTTGGATTGGGGCTTGGGTTCCCAACCAGGGAATGAGGCTGTGTCATGGCAGTGAAAGCACCAAATCCTAGCCACAAAGCTAGTGGTCAATGACAAGGGCCCTGGTCCTTTGGCTTTACAGAAAAGAAAAAAAAAATCCCACAAAGATGGAAAGTAGTTAAACAAGTAGAATACTTATTAAGAGGGAAAAAATAATATGAATATGTGGATAAATACACATGTGGACTCAGAGAGAGAGAGAGAGTCTCTGAGTCACATCCTTGTGGAAGTTTGAATTATTTTTATGGAGCACTTTTTCCCCAGATTTCCTTTGTCCAATCATTTTGAATTGCCTAGTTCAAAGTCCATATTTGGTATATCTAAGGATCCTCCTATGTGTGCACACGCATCTCTTAGCCAAGATGGATTCTACCAAAAAGGCGTGTGGGTAAAGGATCCCTTGACAGTATTTCCATTTTTACCTCCAAGGAGACTTTTGGCACATGTATGAGGAGGTGACCTGACTCCATGAATGAGAAATATGTGGTTTGGGAAGGGCCCAACCCCCTCTGTTAATATTCATGTCTTGGTGTTTCAGTCTATATGGAATGAATCTTCAGTTGCTTTACCTTGGAAGGATGCATCTACCTCCTGCCTCAGCAGGGATCCTTTGATAACTTTTAGAGCATCATCCCTATGCTTCATAGGGATTAATTTAGATTGAGTGCTCATAAAGCTAGAAGTCCTAGACGGTTTACATACCACTTCTTGAACAGTTGAACCAAACTGATAAATACAGGCCAAAATTTCATACCGAGAGTTATGAAAGATTTTGGCTATTAATGAAGCAGTTTTCAGATTCTGTCTTTTTTATTGAGGGGATAAGTTATGTGTTTTGTACAAATATTTGGTTTCTAAGTCATGATCCTCTTAGTTAAACCTAAATACTTCTAAACTATAATAGATAAAGTAAATTTATCTTGACATTTGAAGAAATGAGACTGAAATCACAGTTTTCTCATACTGTGATATTGTGATTAATAATGAGAAATATATATTTGATCTTCATCCTGTTTCTGACACAAAAACAAAAGCTTTAAGTTCTTGGAATCACTTAAGAGATGAAAGTCAACAAAATGCCTTTTGTTATGTCATGACATTTGGGTAGCCTAGGAATGGGGCCTATGATTGCCAGAGGAACAAATATTGTGATTAGAGTGTTGTAATTTTCATCCTCTGATATCCAGAGAGGTGAGAGCAGGTAGAGCTTGAATTTATCACCAATCCCAATGACTAAATCAATTATATCTATGTAATAAGGACTCTATAAATCCCCCAAAAGACTGGAGTCAAAGAGCTTCTGAGTTGGTAAACGTGGAGACTCAGGAACACTGGTTAATTTGGAAAGACCATAGATACTTTGATCCCTTTCCCCGTACTTTTCCCTAGGCATATTTCCCATCTGACTATATCTAAATTTACACACACACACACACACACACACACACACACACATATATATATATATATATATATATATATATATATATATAATGACAAACCAAAAGTCTAGCAAATAAAATGTTTATCTGGGTTCTGTGAACCACTCCAAGAAATTGACTAAATACAAGGAGAGGATTGTTGGAACCTTCAATGTATAGCACAGAAACATAGTTGATAGCTTGGAGTTTGTTTGTTTTATCCTCTTAAGAGGTATTTTGTTTGTTTGTTTGTTTGTTTTTAAATTTTTATTTGTAGTGGATTTTGTTTGGATTAGCATCTGAATTCAGTTGGGGGAAGGAGCGATCTTATATGTCTGAACACAACCTATGGAATCTGATGACGTCTTTGGATAGAATTGAGTTGAATTGACACTAGCTGGTGTCCAGAGAAATTCTTACTGATGGTGGGGCAAACACCTCACCCCAATATGAAATTGGGACATATAATCTATTTACTTATCCTTTTTGAATTTTGATTACATGCTATTAGCTCCTTAGAAGAAATTCTATAAATTTTTTCTTTGCTTTCTAATTCTGCAAGCAGTTTCACCAATTATCAATTCTTCACCCCATTTTTTTTAAAAAAAATCTTTTTCGCTGCTTATTTTTCCCATTCATTTCAATCAGTTCAGTTCAGTCACTCAGTCGTGTCCGACTCTTTGCCACCCCATGAATCACAGCATGCCAAGCCTCCCTGTCCATCACAAACTCCCAGAGTTTACTCAAACTCATGCCCATACAGTCGGTGATGCCATCCAGCCATCTCATCCTCTGTTGTCCCCTTCTCCTCCTGCCCCCAATCCCTCCCAGCATCAGGTTCTTTTCCAATGAGTTAACTCTTTGCATGAGGTGGCCAAAGTACTGGAGTTTCAGCTTCAGCATCAGTCCTTCCAATGAACACCCAGGACTGATCTCCTTTAGGATGGACTGGTTGCATCTCCTTGCAATCCAGGGGATTCTTAAGAGTCTTCTCCAATACCCATTAGGGAGTACCAAATGCTAACTGTGGTTATTCTTCAGCTGTTGAGGGATGTCTGACTTTTTGTGACCCAAAGGACTGCAGCACACCATGCCTTCCTGTCCTTTACTATCTCCCAGAGCTTGCTTGAACTCATGTCCACTGAGTTGGTTCTGCCATCCAACCATGTCATCCTCTGTCATCCCCTTTTCCTCCTGCTGGGAGGAATGATTGAAATCATTCCCAGCATCAGGGTCTTTTCCAATGAGTTTGCTGTTTTCATCATGTGGCCTAGGTATTGGAGCTTCAGCTTCAGCATCAATTCTTCCAATGAATATTCAGGACTGATTTTTTTTTTTTTTTTTACAATTGATAGGTTTGATCGCCTTGCTGTTCTGGGAACTCTCAAGAGTCTTCTCCATGACCACAGTTCGAAAGCATAAATTCTTCAGCCCTCACCCTTTTTATGGTCCAACTCTCACATCTGTATACCACTACTGAAGAAAACAAAAACATGGCTTCAACTGTATGGACTTTTGTTCACAAGGTGATGACTATGCTTGTTAATACACTATCTAGGTTTGTCATTTCTTTTCTTCCAAGGGGCAAATGTCTTTTATTTCATGGCTGCTGTCACCACTTGCAATGATTTTGGAGCCCATGAAAATAAAGTCTGTCATCGTTTCCATATTTTCCCCATCTATTTGCCAAGAAGAAATAGGGCCAGATATCACGATCCTAGTATTATTAGTGTTGACTTTTAAGTCAGCTTTTTCACTGTCATCATTTACCTTCATCTAGAGGCCATTTAGTTCCTCTTTACTTTCTGTCATTAGGGTGCTGTATTATTATCATCTGCATATATAAGTTTGCTGATATTTCTCCTGGAAATCTTGATCTCAGTTTGTGATTAGTCAGTCCAGCATTTCACATGACATACTCAACATATAAGTTAAATAAGCAGAGTGACAATATACAGCCTTGACACATTTCTGTCTCAATTTTGAATCAGTCCATTGTTGCATGTCTGATTTTAATTTCTGCCTCTTAACCAGTATACAGGTGATAGCTTATGGTGAATGGTGTTCAATTCATGGTCTCTGAAGAAAGGAATTTAGGTTCAGGCACTAAATGTAAGTTCAGAGATGAAGCTTCAAGCACACAGAGCTTCAGGTGGCAAAATTTTTATTAGAGTGAAAAAAGGAGCAAGAAAGCTTCTGACATAGAGTTCAGAGGAGGCTGAGAGTGTCTCCTCCCTAGTGTTATCAAAGCTCATATAAGGTTTCAATGGGTTACTAACAATAGAAAGACCTTACCAGACTCAATCCCATAATATATTTCTTAAGATAACAAGATTTGTCAGGAGGGTCTTGTTAAGAAGGAGAAACATGTCCACAAGCACGATACATTGTTAGTCAGTTCAGTTCAATTCAGATCAGTTGCTCAGTCGTGTCCAGCTCTTTGTGACCCCATGAATCACAGCACGTCAGACTTCCCTGTCCAGCACTAACTCCCAGAGTTTACTCAAACTCATATCCATCGAGTCGGTGATACCATCCAGCCATCTCATCCTCTGTCATCCCCTTCTCTTCCTGCCCGCCCCCCAATCCCTCCCAGTGTCAGGGTTTTTTTCCAAAGAGTTAACTTTTCACATGAGGTGGCCAAAGTATTGGAGTTTCAGCTTCAACATCAGTCCTTCCAATGAACGCCCAGGACTGGTTGGATCTCCTTGCAGTCCAAGGGACTCTCAAGAGTCTTCTCCAACACCAAAGTGCAGAAGCATCAATTTTTTGGCACTCAGCTTTCTTCACAGTCCAATTCTCACATCCATACATGACCACTGGAAAA
>SNSB01092048.1:12996109-13071524 GCA_012922965.1 Capreolus pygargus
CACACCCTCTCCAGCATTTATTGCTTGTAGACTTTTAGATAGCAGCCATCCTAACTGGCGTGTAATGGTACCTCATTGTGGTTTTGATTTGCATTTCTCTGATAACCCGCAGTTTTGCTCTTAACAACATCAAACTTTACTTTCACCATGAGGCACATCCACAATTGAGTATTGTTTCCTATTTGACTCAGCCACTTCATTCTTTCAGGAGATACTAGCAATTGCCCTTCATTCTCCCTCAACAGCATGTTGGACACCTTCTGAACTAGGAGTCTCATCATTTGGTGTCATAGTCTTTTTTTCTTTATCTTTTTTTTTTTTTTTTTTTTTTTTTTACTTTTCATACTGTCCATGGGGTTCTAAGAGTGTTAACAGCCTCAGTAGGGAGGCCAGATGTTCTCAAGTGGCAGGAAGAAATAAACTGCAAGTAGCAGACTTTTTTTTCCCCTTTTCTCTTCTAATCCTATGTTTTCATGGTGACACCTGGTTCTGCCTGAATTTAAGTTTATCTCAAACCTTGAGCTAACCAATGGGTCTTTCTCATCAAAATGTCTTTCTTAATCTATGCTAAATAACTATTTATTTGCTTAGAAATCAGCCTCTCTTCAAGATTCATGTCAATTGTTTTATGGCCATGGATGACTCATCTTGTGCCAATGCTATCTTAAAATGCATATTGCATGTGAGGGTCTGGGTCACCTCTCTCAGTTTTTAGGCATTCCCTTTTCCTGATTAGCAGCTTGCTAACAAGCATATAACTCCTTGCTAAAAATGAGGAAGGGGCACACTTTCTGTCCCCTTATGACATCTAGTTCAGGAGCTCGCTCTTATTGCTTTTTATATTTTAATAAAATTTTGCTACATAAAAAGGTCTGAGTGATCAAGCCTCATCTCTGGTCCCAGATAGAATTCTTCTCTTCCAGAGGCCATGAATCCCAGTGTTGTTCACAGCTTGTAGCAGCAACCTTTCATTTCTTCAGGCAAGAGTGCTAGAGTGTACTGCCTTTACGTTCTTCATTGGACCATGTGTTGCCAGAAATCTTCACTATGACCTGTCCATCTTCAGTGCCTCTGTTGGCATGGCTCGTAACTTCATGGAGAGACATAAGTGCCTTTGCCATGACAAAGCTCTGATCCATTAAGGGGAAAATAAAGTTACAAGGCAAAGTGGTTGATTGAAGGCAATGGCTTTACAAATAGCTGAAGAGAGAAGAGAAGGAAAAAGCAAGGGAGAAAGAGAAAGGTATAACCAACTGAATGCAGAGTTCCAGGGACTATCAAGGAGAGAAAAGAAGGCCTTCTTAAATAAACAATGCAAAGAAATAGAGGAAAGCAATAGAAAGGTCAGGAACTTCAAGAAAACTGAAGATAATAAGGGGACATTGCATGCAAATATGGGCACAAAAAAGGACAGAAACAGTAAGGGCCTAATAGAAGCAGAAGAGTTTGAGAATATGTGGTACAAATGCATAGAAGAACTATACAAAAAAAAAAGTCTTAATGATTTGGATAACCATGATGCTATGGTCACACACCTAGAGCCAAATATTCTAAAGCATGAAGTGAAGTACACCTTAGGAAAGTTTACTACAATTAAAGATAGTGGAGGTGACGGAATGTCAGGTGAGGAATTTAAAATCTTAAAATATGATGCTGTTAAATACAATATTTTAGCAAATATAGAAAACAGCAATGGCCACAGTACTGGAAAAGGTCAATTTTCATTCCAGTCTCAAATACGGTCAATGCCCAAGAAAGTTCAAGAAATAGTCAAATTTCCATATAACTGCACTCATTTCACATGCTAGCAAGGTTATGCTCAAAATCCATAAAACTAGGCTTCAGCAGTATGTGAACCAAGAATATCCAGATATAAAAGCCAGATTTTGAAGAGGCAAAAGACCTCAAGATCAAATTGCCAATGCTCCTTGCTCCATGGAGAAAGGAAGGCAGTTCCAGAAAAAAATCTACTTCTGCTTTTAAACTTAATTTAGATGACCTTTATATCTATTACTGTGGGCAAGAATCCCTTTAAACTAATGAGGCCCTCATAGTCACCAAAATAATCTGAAATGTAAATGTTGGGTGCAATCTCAAAATCAGAATGATCTCAGTTTGTTTTCAAGACAAACCATCCAACATTACAGGAATCCAACTATATGCCCCAACCACTAATGTTAAAGTAGCTGGAGTTGAATGACTCTATGAAGATCTATAAGATCTCCTATAGCTAACAGCAAAACAAAAACAAACCAAAAAAAAAAAAAAAAGTACTTTTCATCATAGGGGACTGGAAAGAAAATATAGGAAATCAAAAGGTAACTGGAATAACAGGCAAATTTGCCCTAGGGGTAAAAAAATGAAGCATGACAAAATTCTAACAAAATTTTTCCAAGAGAATTCACTGCTCAAAGCAAAACCCTCTCCCAGTAACACAGGAGAGGACTCTATTTATGGACATAACTAGGATCGTCAATACTGAAATCAGATTGATTATATTCTTTGCAGTAGAAGATGGAGAAGCTATATACAGTCAGGAAAAACAATACTTGGAGCTGACTGTGGCTCAGATCATTAACTCCTTATTGCAAAATTCAGAATTAAGTTGAAGAAAGTAGGGAAAACCACTATGCCACTCAGGTATGACCAGAATAAAATCTCTTATGATTATACAGTGGAGGTGATGAATAGATTTGAGGGACTATACCTGGTAGACAGAGTGCCTGAAAAACTATGACAGGGTTTCATAACAGTGTACAGGAGGCAGTGACAAAAATCATCCCCAAGGGGAAAAAATACAAAAAGACAAAATGCTTATCTGAGGAGACCTTACAGATGGCTGAAAAAAGAAGAGAAGTAAAAGACAAATGAGAAAGGGAAAGATATACCCAAATCAGTGCAGAGTTGCAGAGAATATCAAAGAGAGAAAATAAAGCCGTCTTAAGTGGAAAATGTGAAGAAATAGAAGAAGACAATAGAATGGAAAACACCAGAGATATCTTCAAGAAAATTGGAGATTCCATGGTAACATTTCATGCAATGATGGGCACAATAAAGGACAGAATCAGCAAGGACCTAACAGAAGCAGAAAAGATTGGAAGATGCGGCAAGAATACACAGAAGAACTGTACAAACATGGTCTTAGTGAACTTGATAATCATGATGGTGTCGGCCCTCACCTAGAGCCAGACATCCTGGAATGTGAAGTCAAGTGGGCTTTAGGAAGAATTACTATGGACAAAGCTAGTGGACATGAAAAAATTCTAGCTGAGCTATTTCAAATCCTAAAAGATGAAGCTATTAAGGTACTGCATTCAATATGTCAGGAAATTTGGAAAACTCAGCAATGGCCACAGAACTGGAAAAGTTCAGTCTTTATTCCAATCTCAAAGAAGGGCAATGCCTAAAAATGTTCAAACGATAGTGGAATTGCACTCATTTCATGTGCTAACAAGTGAATGCTCAAAACCCTTCAAGCTAGGCTTAAACAATACATGAACTGAAAACTTCCAAATGTACAAGCTAGATTTAGAAAAGGCAGAGGAAGATCAAATTGGGGACATCTTCTGGATCATAGAAAAAGTAAGTAAATTCCCCCAAAATATCTGTTTCATTGATTACCTTAAAACCTTTGACTGTGTGGATCAAAAAAAAAAAAAAAAAACCTGGAAGATTCTAAAACAAATCGTAATACCAGACCACCTAGCCTGCCTCCTGAGAATCCTATATGCAGGTCAAGAAGCAACAGTTAAATCTGGACATGGAACAACTGACCATTTCAAAATTGGGAAAGGAATGTGTCAAGGTTGTATATTGTCACTCTGATTATATAAATTATATGCAGAGTACATAAAATGAAATGTAGGAAAAGTTGAATAAAACACAAGTTGGAAACAAGATTGCGGGGAGAAAGATCAACAACCTCAGAGCTGCAGGTGAAAGGGACTCTCTCACTGTAATGGGAGAAAGTGAAGAGGGACTAAAGTCTCTTGATGAAGGTGAGAGAGGTGAGTGAAAAACTGACTTAAAACTCAACATTGAAAAACATAAGAATATTTCATCCAGTTTCATCACTTCATGGCAAATAGGTGAAGGGTAAGTGGACATATTTCATTTCACTGGGCTCCAAAGTCACTGTGGATGGTGACTACAGCCACTAAAGTAAAGGTTGCTTTCTCCTTGGGAATAAAAAAGCTATGACAAACCTATCATACTGAAAAGCAGAGACATTAATTTGCTGACAACGGTCCAACTGTTTTGCAGTAGTCACATACAGATGAGAGAGTTGGACCACAGAGAAGGCTGAGCACTGAAGAATTGATGCTTTAGAAGTGGGGTGCTGGAACTCTTGAGAGTTCCTTGAACAGCAAGGAGATCAAGCCAGTCAATCCTCAAGGAAATCAACCTTGAATAGTCATTTGAAGGACTGATGCTGAAACTGAAGCTCCAAGACTTTGGCCACCTGATGCAAAGAACCGACTCATTATAAAAGACCTTGAGGCTCAGCAAAATAGAGGGCAAATGGAGAAACTGGTGACAGATGATGAGATGGTTGGATGGCTTCACTGCCTCAATGGATATGAATTAGAGCAAACTCCGGGAGACAGTGAAGGACAAGGAAGACTGGGTTGCTACAGTTCATGGGGTTGCAGAGAGTCGGATACAACTTAGTGACAAAACAACTGCTTCATTTTATATACTAATTCATTTGATTCTGTGGATCAAATCAAATGGTGGAGAATATTTAAAGAGGCATTTAAAGAAATATTTAAGGTACCAGAGCACATTACCTGTCTCCTGAGAAATCTGTAAGGGGGTTGAGGAACAACATTTAGAACCTTGTATGGAACAACTGACCAGTTCAAAATTGAGAAAGGAATACTACATCGCCATTTGTTCACCCTTCTTATTTAACTTATATTCAGAGTACACCATGCAAAATTACTGGCTGGATGAATCACAAGGTAGAATCAACATTGTTGGGAGAAATATCAACAACTTAAGATAAGCAAATGACTTCTCTAATGGAAGAAAGTGAAGAGGAACTAAAGAGCTTCTTGTTGAGGGTGAAAAGGGAGAGTGAAAAAGCTTCTTCCAAACTCAACATTCAAAAAGAAAAAAATTAAGATAATTGCATTCATTCCCATCACTTCATGGAAAATAGGAGGTTAAAAAAAAACCGGAAATAGTGAAAAATGTTATTTTCTTGGACTCCAAAATCACTGTGGATAGTGACTGCAGCCATGAAATTAAAAATATATATATATATTTGCTCCTTGGATGGAAAACTATTAAAAACCTAGACAGCTTATTAAAAAGCCAAGAAACCACTTTGCCAACTAATGTCTGTATAGTCAAAGCTATGGCTTTTCCAGTAGTCACTTACAGATGTGAGAGTTGGACCACAAAGGAGTCTGAGTGCTAAGGAACTGATGCTTTCAAATTGTGATGCTGGAGAGAACTCTTGAGAGTTCCTTGCACTGCAAGATAAATCCCATTGATTCTAAAGATAATCAATCTTGAGTATTCATTGGCAGAACCGTTGCTGAAGCTAAACCTAAAACACTTTGGTCACTTGATGAGAAGAGCTGAATCACTGGAAAATACCCTTTTGCTGGGAAAGATTGAAAGTTAAAGGAGAAGGGGGTGGCAGGAGATGAGAGAGTTAGGTAGCATCACTGACTCTAAACACGAATTTCAGTAAATTCTGAGAGTGAAGTACAGAGTGTATGGTGCAATCCATGGGCTTGCAAAGAGTCAGACACAACTTAAGGACTGAAGAACAGCAATTAACTTTGGGTTTTGCTTGTCATTCTTTGTCTAAGAGTGTGAAGTTAAACTTAGGTTGTTTGAGATTTTTCCTGTTTCTTCAGATAGGTTAAACTTTACTCTTAAAAATGGCTATCAAAAAGTCTACAAACAATAAATCCTGGAGAGGGTATGGAGAAAAGGGAACCCTCTTACCCTGTTGGTGGGAATGCAAACTAGTAAAATCACTATGGAGCAATGTTTATAATAGCCAGGACATGGAAACAACCTAGATGTCCATCAGCAGGCGAATGGATAAGAAAGCTGTGATATGTATACACAGTGGAATATTACTCAGCCATTAAAAAGTATACATTTGAATCAGTTCTAATGAGGTGGATGAAACTGGAGCCTATTATACAGAGTGAAGTAAGCCAGAAAAACAAACACCAATACAGTATACTAACGCATATATGTATGGAATTTAGAAAGATGGTACCGATAACCTTATATGATAGACAGCAAAAGAGACACAGATGTATAGAACAGTCTTTTGGACTCAAAGGAAGAAGGCGAGGGTGGGATGATTTGAGATAATAGCATTGAAACATGTATATTATCATATGTGAAACAGATCTCCAGTCCAGGTTCGATGCATGAGACAGAGTGCTCAGGGCTTGTGCACTGGGATGACCCAGAGGGATTAGATGGGGAGGGAGGTGGGAGGGGGGCTCAGGATGAGGAACACATGTACACCCATGACTGATTCATGTCAATGTATGGCAAAACCACTACAATATTGTAAAGTAATTAGCCTCCAATTAAAATAAATAATAGCAAAAATAAATGCTTTCACTGCATCCCATAAGCTTTGGCTTGTCATGCTTTCATTTTTATTTGTATCTAGGAGTTTATTTCCTTTTTCATTTTTTCAGAGATTGATTTGTTGTTTAGTAATGTATTGTTTAACCTCCATATGCTGTGTTATTTTTACCACTCTTTTCTTTTAATTTACTTCCAATCACATAGTGTTGTGGTCAGAAAAGATGTTTGATATGATTTTTATTTTCTTAAATTTACTGAGGCTTGATTTATGACTCAAGTTGTGATCTCTCCTGGAGAATGTTTTATGTGTACTTGAGAAGACAGTTTATTATACTGCTTTGGGAAGGAATGTCCTTTAAATATCAATTAAATATCCTTTAAATATCAGTTGAAAGTCACTCAGCCATGTCTGACTCTTTCCAACCCTGTGGACTATAAAGTTCATGAAATTTTCCAGGCCCAAATACTGGAGTGGGTAACTGTTCCCTTCTCCAGGGGATCTTCCAAACCCAGGGATCGAACCCAGGTCTCCCCCCATGCAGGTGGATTCTTTACAAGCTGAGCCACAAGGGAAGCCAAAGAATACTGGAATGGGTAGCCTATCCCTTCTCCATCAGATCTTCCTGACCCAGGAATTGAACCAGGGTCTCCTGTATTGCAGGCAGATTCTTTACCAAGCTATCAGGGAAGCAAATATCAATTAAGTCTATATCACATAATGTGTTATTTATGGCTAGTGTTTCCTTTTTAGTTTCCTATCTTGTTGATCTGTCCATTGGTATAAATGCAGTGTTAAATTTCCTCAGTATTAATTGTGTTACTGTTGATTTCCCCTTTTATAGCTGTTAGCATTTGGCTTATGTATTGAGGTGCTCCTGTGCTGTGTACATAAACATTTGCAATCATTATGCCCTCCTCTGGGATTTATCCCTTGATCTTTATGTATTGCTCTACCGTGTCTCTTGTAGTAGTCTTTATTTCAAAGTATCTCTTCTCAGATATGAGTTTTATATGTTTTGTCATTCCATTAAGTATAATTTCAAATGAGTTATAAAGAAAATTTGTTCATTAAGTTTTGTTTCCAAATTAATTTTTTGCTGCACTTACATTTTAAAAATAAGTTTATTTTTAATTGGAGAATAATCACTTTACCATAATGTGTTAATTTCTGTCATACATCAACATGAATCAGCCATAGGTATACATATATCCTTTTTCTGTTAAACCTCCCTCCATTTCCCACTCCTCTAGGTTGCCACAGAGCCCTGGGTATGAGCCCCCTTTATCATACAGCAAATTCCCACTCTCTAATTTACATATGGTAATGTATAAGTTTCAATATTACTCTTTCAATTTGTCCCATCCTCTCCTTCCCCCACTGTGTCCACACATCTGTACTCAATGTCTCTGTCTACATTGTTACCCTTCAGATAGGTTCATTAGTACCATATTTATAGATTCCATATATGTGTGCTAATTCATGATATTTAATTTTCTCTTTCTGACTTACTTCACTCTGCACAATAGGCTTTACATTCATCCAGTTTTTTAGAACTGACTGAAATATGTTCTTTTTTAGTTGAGTAATATTCCATTGTATATTATAACAGCTTCTTTATCCATTCATCTTTTGATGAGCATTTAGGTTGTTTCCATGTTGGGGTTCATGTATCTTTTTTAGTTCTGGTTTTCTCAGGGTATATGCCCAGTAGTGGGATTGCTGGGTCATATGACAGTTTTATTCCTAGTTTTTAAGGAATCTCCATACCCATCTCCATAATGGCTGTATCAATTTGCATTCCCACCAACAGTGCAGGACTGTTCCCTTTTATCCACATCCTCTCCAGCATTTATTGTCTGTAGTCCTTTTGATGATAGCCATTCTCACAGATGTGAGATGATACTTCATTGTAGCTTTTATTTGCATTTCTCTAATAATGAATGATGACAAGTGTCTTTTCATGTGTTTAGTAGCCATCTTCATACCTCCTTTGGAGAAATGTCTGTTTAGGTCTTCTGCCCACGTTTTGATTGGGTTGTTGATTTTTCTGGTGTTGAGCTGCATAAGTTGCCTGCAGAATTTGAAGATTAAACCTTTGTCAGTTGTTTCATTTCTTCCATTGTTTTCTTCCATTCTGAGAATTGTCTTCTCACATTCTTTATAGTTTCCTTTGCTGTGCAAAATCGTTTACATTTAATTAGGTCCCACTTCTTCATTTTTATTTCCATTTCTCTAGGAGGTGGATTTTAGTGGACCATGCTATGATTTATATCAAGGAGTGTGCTGTCTATGTTTTCCTCAAGAAGTTTTATAATTTGTTACCTTACATGTAAGTCTTTAAATAAATTTGAGTTCATTTTTGTGTATTATGTTAAGTGGTGTTATTATTTCATTGTTTTACATGTGGGTGTCCAATTTTCCCAGCATCAGTTATTGAATGGGTTGTGTTTTCTCCACTGAATAATCTTACCTCCTTTGTCAAAGATAAGGTGGCCATAGGTACTTGCTTTTTCTCTGAACTTTCTATCTTGTTTCATTGGTCTATATTTCTGTTTTTTGTTTGTTTGTTTGTTTAACCATTATAAATCTGTCTCAATGAATATTGCTTTGTAGTATAGTCTGAAGTTAGGAAGGTTGATTCTTCCAGGTCTGTCTTTGCTTTTAAAAGGTTGCTTTGGCCATTTGGATATTTTGTGTTGCTGTACAATTGTGAAACTTTTGGTATAGTTCTGTAATATGTTCCATTGGTAGATTGATAGGGATTGCAGTGAGTTGGTAGACTGCTTTGTGTAGTATAGTCATTTTCACAATATTGGTTCTTAAAATTCAAGGACATAGTATCTCTCTCCATCTGTTTGTGTCATCTTTGGTTTCCTTCACCAAAGTCTTTATAGTTTTCTGCCTACAAGTATTTTTTTAGGTAGGTTTATTCTTAATGCTGAAAATTCTCTAAGCCAGGCTTCAGCAATACGTGAACCATGAACTTCCAGATATTCAAGCTGGTTTTAGAAAAGGCAGAGGAACCAGAGATCAAATTGCCAATATCCACTGGATCATTGAAAAAGCAAGAAAGTTCCAGAAAAAAAAAATCTATTTCTGCTTTATTGACTATGCCAAACTCCTTACAAAGGAAAAAGAAGAGAGAAAAGTTAGAAGAGAAAAGGAAAATAACAATGAAAACAGGAGTCAAAAATAAAGAGAACATCAAACCAACAAACCCTTAATAGAAACTGAATATTAAAAACTAGACTAGCAAGAATACAAAATGAAAAGCATGGGAAAAATGCAATATAACTAAAGGAAAGTGTAAATACAGGGAAAATAAATTTACTTAATTTTTTAAAGGAAGAGTAGGTTATACATAATAAACATTAAATGAATGATATAGAAATAACAACGTAAGAACAATATGAAAAAGAAAAAAAAAGAAAAAAAATATATATATACAGTGGTGACAACAGGAATATCCTCATGATTCCTCTGCACTTCCACTACACACATTGTGTTCCAGTCAATCTGCCTACTCAGAGAATCCTCCAATATTTCTAGGAATGTCTATGGACCTGTTGTGGGCAATACTGTTAAATTCAGTCTCAAATCTGGCCTTAAGGCAGCTTGTACTTGCTCCCAAAGTCTAAAGTTGCCCTTAAAACCACAGTCTTAAGCTAATTGCAGGGATTTAATCTGGTGCACTTTTGGCTGCAGAAATTAATTCCTTTTCTCTTCTTTGTTCACACAGCCCCTAGTTTTCCATTTTGATTTTTGACCCAGCTCTGCTTGTAAAGCACATCAGTCTTTTCCCTGTCCAAGCAATATGGGGCAAAGGTCAAGGCTTATTAGGGCTTATTTGTTCACTCAAGTTGGGGAGAGAGAGGGGTATGGCAGCCAAAACTGGGATGTCCTGGGGAATGCTTGTGGTCTTAGAAACCTGCCAGATGTTGTTACAGTCTGAGGCACGTTGCTCCGAGTCTTTAGGAAGTCACACTGACTCCACACCAGCAAGGTGTGGGCAGTAACCTGTGACTGCTTACAGCCCGGTGATAGCTGTTTTGTCAGTCATTAATGGTTTACATATCCCCCTCTGGGGTCTTAAACTGAAGTCACGCCGAATTCTGTCACTGGCGCTCCTATCAGTTCTCCTGGGTTTTGGCAGCTGCCAGGGAAGTTAGAGTGTCCCAGCAACGATGACCTACCGCCTCTCTGAAATGCCCATTCCACCCCCGTGGACTCTCTCAGCTGCATCTCCCCAGCCCCCTCAAGATATCCTCACAGCTGCCAACCCCAGTCCTCTCCCTGGTTTCCGATGTCCGAGCTTGAGCCTTGGCACCCTGTCTCCATTCTCCACTGCAGGCAGAGTTGTATGAGCTGCTCCTTAGCTGGGAAACATTGTTTGTCAATTACCTATGTGGTGAATTATCTTTATTTTGCTTTCTGAGCACCCGTTGCTGCATTTCTCTCTGAGGTTCCAAGGATTCTTCCTGCCCTCACCCATGAGGGAGTTTCCAAGTGTATGGAAATTTTTCCTCCTTCATGACTCGCCCCCTAGGGTTCATGTCCCCATCCTGAAATCCCCTCTCTCTCTCTTTTAATATTTATATTTTGTCCTACCTCATTTTAAGGAGATTGGTTTGTTGTTTTGGAAGTCTAGGATCTTCTGCCAGCATTCAGAAGGCATTCTGTAGGAATTAATTGTTCCATATATAGAATGTATTTATGGGGAATGAAATGTATTTATGGGGAGTGAAGTGATCTCCCTGTCTTATTCCTCTGCCATCTTGGAGGTCTCCATCTGTTTTGCTATCCCAGCTTTCTTTTGGTTTCTATTTACATGGGATATTTTTCCATCCCCCTACTTTCTCTATATATTTGTCCCTAGGTCCAATGCAGTTATCTTGTAGACAGCACATGTATAGGTCTGGTTTTTTTTATCCATTCAGCCAGTTCATGTCTTTTGGTTGGAGCATTTAATGCATTTACATTTTTAAAAAATATTGATATGTATATTCCTATTGACACTTTCTGAATTATTTTGGATTTGTTTTCATAGGTATTTTTTCTTCCCTTCTTATTTTGCTCTCTTCTCTTGTGTTTCTTACCTAGAGAAGTCCCTTTAGTATTTGTTGTAAAGTTGTATTTGTGGTACTAAATTCTCTTAGCTTTTGTTTTTCTGTTAAACTTTTGATTTCACCTTAGAATCTGAATGAGAGCCTTGCTGGTAATCCCTTGCTGGCAAGTTCTTGATGGTAGTTTTTATCTTTTTATTACTTTAGTTATATCCTGTCAATCCTTTCTTGCCTGGAGAGTTTCTGCTGAAACTCTGTTAATCTTACTAGGATTCCCTTTTATGTTGCTTGTTGCCTTTCTCTTGTTCTGTTTAATGTTATTTTTGCTTTCAGTTTTTAATTTGATTAATGCAAATTAATGTTTGTTCCTCCTTGGGTTTATCCTATATGGGACTCTGCAGTTCCTGGACTTGGCTGACTATTTTCTTTCTTTATTATGTTAGGGACATTTTTCACTATACTTTCTTCAAATATTTTCTCAGGCCCCTTCTCCCCCCCCCCCCAAGGAACCCTATAATTCAAATATTGGTGCATTTAGTAATGTCTCAGAGGTCTCTGAGTGTCCTCATTTCTTTTCATTATTTTTTTCTTTATTCTGTCGTAGTAGAGATCCCCACAAATCTGTCTTCCCAATCATGTATCCATTATTCAGCCCCACTTATTCTGCTAGACATTCTTTCTAGTGTTTTTTTTTTTTTTTTTTTTTTGCTTTCTTTTCTTTTCAGTTATTGTCTTGTTTGTCTGTTTGTTCTTTATTTCTTCTGGGTCTTTGTTACAATTTTCTTGTGTCTTCTTGATCTACGTCTCATTTCTGTTTCTGAGATCTTGGATCATCTTTACTATCATTAGTCTGAATTCCTTTTCAGATAGATTGCTTATCTTCTCTTCACTTAGTTTGTCTTGTAGTTTCTTTTTTGTTGTTGTTGTTGTTTTGTTTGTTTTTTTATCTTGTTTCTCCACGTGCAACATATTTCTTTGTCATCTCATTTTGTCAAGATTACTGTGTTTGTGGTCTCCTTTCTGTAGCCTGCAGAATTGTAGTTCTTCTTGTTTCTGGTGTCTACCCCCTTAAGGGTGAGTTCTGTCCAGAGGCTTGTGTTGTTATCCTCTTGATAGGTTTTCACTTCCCTGTCAGGAGTGTCATCTGCTCCCTAGTTGTTTTAGTCACCCCTGGAACTTTCGCTTACCTGTCATTCTGATCTGCATTGTGAGGTAAGTGGGTTTGGAATACTACCACTGGGAGAGAAATAACAGTTTTCCTCCTATGGAGCTGCTCATCAGTGACTGTGTTCCATTGTGTCTCCTTTAATCCATTGTGTAGGCTCACAAATCATACCATTGTTGGCACTGCTCTGAGTCTCCCCTTATCTGTGGGTATGCCATCAATTGGCCCTGGTAACTCTCAGGTATTGCTTTCACCCAGCCAATGGTGCATTCCCAATGAGGTCAGGTTCCAGGACTGCAGTAGCTATGTACCTGGCCCCGCTGTGGAAGCTATGGAAGCAGCTTGATCTCTGTTTAGGCTTAACCACAATGTATATATCTCAAAGAGACCACAGCTACTAAAGTTAGATCTGTTCCAGTTGCAAGAGTAATTGTTGTCCTTTTAGATATGTCATGGGTGCTGAATTTAGGAAGCTATCAGCAGAGGTGTGACTGCAGCTGTGCAGCTGTGAGACAATATTTCAGATTTTCCTTAGTCACACAGCTGCTGGAACTCAGCTGTAGCTTCAGTCTCTCCTCTGGGTGATTTTCCAAGTGGGCAGTGCTATCTATAAACTTTCGGGATGGTGGGCAGGTCTTGGCACACACTGGAAGTTTTCCTAGTAGTGAGCAATTTCTGTGTACTCCTGAGACAGTGGGGAAGCTCCTGGAACCTCCTGTTGGATTTACTAGTGAGAGAAGTTATTTGTACCCTCCAGGGACAGCAGGGCATGTTATAGCACTCACTGATGGATTTCCTAGTCATGGAAACTACCTGAACCCTTCCAGGACAGCTGGGTGGGTCTCTGAACCCACTGACAGATTTCCTTGTTGCAGGAGATACCCCCAATCTATCAGGACAGCAGGATATGTTCTGGTACTCACCGATAGATTTCATAGTCATAGAAGCTATCTGTGCCTTCCTGGGACAGGAGGGCAAGTCCCAGCATTCACGGGAAGATTTCCTAGTATCAAGAGCTATCCATGTGCTCCTGGAAAATTAAGGTTTATTTTGGCATCCATTAATGTATTTCCTACTCACTGAAGCTACCTACACCCTCCCAGGACAGCATGGGCAAGTCTTGTGTCCTGCTGACAGAATTGCTAGTGACCAGAGCTGTCTGCTTCCTTCCAGATCAGCAGGGGCTTTTCTTGTGATCCACTAGCGAAATTCCTAGTTTGGAGAGTGTCCAAACCCTTCTGGATCAGCATGGGCAGAGCCTGACATCTGCCTGAGGGCCTGGATGAGGCAACCAGGGCCCACCTCTGGAGCCCAAAATGGTGGTGATGACTCACGCCCAGCTCCTAAACTGTAGGCAATGTCCTATTGCCTGGGAGCACTCCCAGGGATAGAAGTTCTTATGGTTGTCCCTTTCCTCTCATGTGTGGCTCCCACTAATGGTGCCTTGCCTCTCTGCAAACTCAGGTTTCTTCCTAGTACATCCTCAATTGCTATGACTAGAACCCTTAGCCTGTTTCTGTGCCTAACACTGATCTTCTCCCTAGAACGGATCTTTCGAGTTTGAGTTCAGCACCTGACGACCCCCACACCCACTGACAGAGGAGTATCTGAGGTTGGGGAGTTCAGGGTGGCAGTGCCAATCCTCTTTGAAGGGTACTCTCAGTATGCTTCCACAAATTAATTGTTGCTCTCATCTTAGGCTCCAAAACTCTCCCTACATCTGGTCTAGTTTCTCCATTGGAAAGGAGCCCTCCCAAGGTGCGGGAAACTGTCCTTCACAGCTGTATCCCTGCATGCAGGTTCCATCCTACTTTTTTGTTTTCTTTTTCTTTTTCCTTTCATCCTATCTGGGTACATGGAGGTTTTTCTTTGTCTTTACAGACATCAGAGGTCTTCTGTCAGTGATCAATAGCTGTTGTGTGTGAATCATTCCACTTGTAGGCGAATTTTCAATTTTTCTGTAGAAGAAGGTAAACTCTGCTTCCAAATCCTCCACCATCATGATCTCAACTCCTCTTTGCACTTTTTAAGAGCACATGCTTTTCAAAATTGATTCCTCAGAACTATGTATAAGAGGCAGTCCCATGATGGCAGAGGAGTAGGAAGTGGTGACCACTTTCTCCCCCAAAAATTAATCAAAAGATTATATGAATGCTGAACAACTTCCACAAAACAACTTTTGAATGCTGGCACGGGACTCCAGGCACCCAGAAAGGCAGTCCAATCTCTTCAAAAGGAGGTAGGACAAAATATAAAAGACACAATCAGAAACAAAAGATTTAGGGATGGAAACCTGTTCTGGGGAGGGAGTCCTAAAAGGAGGAGAAGTAGGAAACCCTCTCACAGTCATGTCTGTAGGGAGCTTTGGAAATCAGAGGGCAACATAACCAGAAGAAAAAAAAAAACCCAGTGAATATGCACCTAACTGCAACTACTAGCAGATAAGTGGCACAGACACTCTCATCCACCAGCTGCAAGCAGGGACTGAGCAGGAAGGGGCAGACTGCATTATTAGCCCTTAGGGTAAGGACCAGGCCTGAATGCTCTGAGTGCAATCTGAGGGAGCTAGTGTGAGATAGCAACCCAAACCATGGGATCACCAGAGACCACCACCCTCCACCCCACCCCCCAAAAATAAAGAAGAAGAAGAAGACCTTTCCCATGAAAGGCTCTAACTGCACGGTGACACCTGGTGTACTCACAGAACAAAGGATTGAGAAAATACCAAAGGAAAGCAAGCCGGCTGTGATTATAGGACCCTCCCTCCCTGGAGGCAGAGAGATCAGCGTGTGACAGCCAGAGCTACAAGTCAAGAGGCTGCTGCAATCTCAGCCCCAGAGACTGCATCCCCCACCAAACTGTAAGCAGGCTGCCAGTTGCTAACCACATCTTCCTGGGATCCTGGATGGTTCACATCTGCTGTGAGTGTCAATTCCTGAGATCAACCACCTTGGGCTGTGGCAAACCCAGTGTGGTACATCCACTGAAAGCACTCCCCACCCATGCCAGCACTATTTGTTTGCAGTATCCCTCCCTTCCCACAACACAAAGGAATAAGTGAGTCTAAATAAGTGACCACATTTCACCCTTGCATCAGGGTGGAAATTAGACACTGAATAAACTTGCATAGAGAGTAAACATAAATAAACAAAGAAGGGGAACCGCTGTTGAAGTGACAGGTGTAGCAGATTAAAACCCTGCAGTTAATGCTGAGTCTTTGTATTTGAGGACCAAGCATAGACCTTGAAAACAAGTACAAACTGGAACAAGGGACGATCTGACACTGAAGTGGCCCCACACTGCCCACAAGTTTTCCAGAGAAATTCCTACATATTTTTACTATTATCAGTTTTTATTTTATTTTTTTTAATAGTTATTTTTACTCCCTTAACTTTAATTTTTATAGCCGACTATACATCAGTCTGTGCGGGTGCATGAGGGCGGAGAGGAGCTACTCCATGTTCAAGGTCAGGAGGGGCGGCCGTGAGAAGATACCACTTGTCCAAGGTAAGGAACAGTGGCTGCACTTTGCTGGAGCAGCTGTGAAGAGATACCACACGTCCAAGGTAAGAGAAACTCAAATATATGGTAGGGGTTGCAAGAGGGCATCAGAGGGCAGACACACTAAAACCATAATCACAGAAAGCTAGCCAATCTGATCACAGGACCACAGTCTTGTCTAACTCAATGAAACTAAGCCATGCTGTGTGGGGCCACCCAAGACGGTTGGGTCATGGTGGAGAGGTATGACAGAATGTGGTCCACTGGAGAAGGGAATGACAAACCACTTCAGTATTCTTGCCTTGAGAATCCTATGAACAGTATGAGAAGGCAAAATGATAGGATACTGAAAGAGTAACTCCCCAGGTCGGTAGGTGCCCAATATGCTACTGGAGATAGGTGGAGAAATAACTCCACAAACAACGAAGGGATGGAGCCAAAGAAAAACAATACCCAGTTGTGGATGGGACTGGTGATAGAAGCAAGATCCGATGCTGTAAAGAGCAATATTGCACAGGAACCTGGAATGTTAGGTCCATGAATCAAGGGAAATTGGAAGTGGTCAAACAGGAGATGGCAAGAATGAATGTTGACATTCTAGGAATCAGTGAATTAAAATAGACTGGAATGGGTGAATTTAAGTCAGATGACCATTATATCTACTACCGTGGGCAGGAATCCCTTAGAAGAATTGGAGTAGCCAACATGGTCAACAAAAGAGTCCAAAATGCAGTACTTTGATGCAATCTCAAAAAAGACAGAATGATCTCTATTTGTTTCCAAGGCAAACCATTCAATATCATGGTAATGCAAGCCTATGCCCCAACCAGTAAGCCTGAAGAAGCTGAAGTTGAATGGTTCTATGAAGATTTATAAGACGTTTTAGAACTAACACCCCAAAAAGATGTCCTTTTCATTATAGGGGACTGGAATGCAAAAGTAGGAAGTCAAGAAATACCTGGAGTAACAGGCAAATTTGGCCTTAGAGTACAGAATGAAACAGGCAAAGGCTAATATAGTTTTGCCAAGAGAATGCACTGGTCATAGCAAACACCCTCTTCCAACAACACAAGACTCTACAAATGGACATCACCAGATGGTCAACACCGAAATGAGATTGATTATATTCTTTGCTGCCAAAGATGGAAAAGCTCTATACAGTCAGCAAAAACAAGACTGGGAGCTGACTGTGGTTCAGATCTCCTTATTGCCAAATTCAGACTTAAACTGAAAAGAGTAGGGATAACCACTAGATCATTCAGGTATGACCTAAATCAAATCCCTTATGACTATACAGTGGAAGTGAGAAATAGATTTAAGGGACTAGATCTGATAGAGAGCCTGATGAACTATGGACGGAGGTCCACGACATTGTAGAGGAGACAGGGATCAAGACCATCCCCATGGAAAAGAAATGAAAAAAGGGAAAATGGTTGTCTGAGGAGGCCTTACAAATAGCTGTGAAAAGAAGAGAAGTGAAAAGCAAAGGAGAAAAGAAAAGATATTCCCATTTGAATGCAGAGTTCAAAGAATAGCCAGGAGAGATAAGAAAGCCTTCCTCAGTGATCAAGGAAAAGAAATAGAGGCAAACAACACAATGGGAAAAACTAGAGATCTCTTTGAGAAAATTAGAGATACCAAGGGAATATTTCTTGCAAAAATGGGTCAATAAAGGACATAAATGGTATGGACCTAACAGAAGCAGCAGATATTAAGAAGAGGTGGCAAGAATACACAGAAGAACTGTACAAAAGATCATAATGACCCAGATAATCAGGAAGGTGTGATCACTCACCTAGAGCCAGGCATCCTGGAATGTGAAGTCAAGTAGGCCTTAGAGAGCATCACTAAGAAAAAACAAAAAAAAAAAACAAAAAAAAAAACTAGTGGATGTGACGGAATTCCAGTTGACCTATTTCAAATCCTGAAAGATGATGCTGTGAAAGTGCTGCCCTCAATATACCAGCCAATTTGGAAAACTCAGCAGCGGCCACAGAACTGGAAAAGGTCAGTTTTCATTCCAATCCCTAAGAATGGCAATCCCAAAGGATGCTCAAACTACCGCACAACTGTACTCATTTCACACGCTAGTAAGGTAATGCTCAAAATTCTCCAAGCCAAGTTTCAGCAATACGTGAACCGAGAACTTCCAGATGTTCAAGCTGGTTTTAGAAAAGGCACAGGAACCACAGATCAAATTGCCAATATCTGCTGGATCATCGAAAAAAAAAAGAAAGTTCCAGAAAACCATCTATTTCTGCTTTATTGACTATGCCAAAACATTTGACTGTGTGGACCACAATAAACTGTGGGAAATTCTAAAGGAGATGGGAATACCAGACCACCTGACCTGCCTCTTGAGAAACCTGTATGCATGTCAGAAAGCAACAGTTAGAACTGGTCATGGAACAGCAGACTGGTTCCAAATAGGAAAAGGAGTATGTCAAGGCTGTATATTGCCACCCTGCTTATTTAACTTCTATGCAGAGTACATTATGAGAAACGCTGGGCTGGAAGAAGCACAAGCTGGAATCAAGATTGCCGGAAGAAATATCAATCAACTCAGATATGCAGATGACACCCACCTCATGGCAGCGAGTGAAGAGGAACTAAAAAGCCTCTTGATGAAAGCGAAGGAGGAGAGTGAAAAATTTGGCTTAAAGCTTAACATTCAGAAAACTAAGATTATGGCATCTGATCACATCATCTCATTGGAAATAGATGGGGAGACAGTGGAAACAGTGTCAGAATTCATTTTTTTGGGGTCTCCAAAATCACTGCAGATGGTGACTGCAGCCATGAAATTAAAAGACGCTTACTCCTTTGAAGTAAAGTTATGGCCAACCTAGATAGCTTATTAAAATGTAGAGACATTACTTTGCCAACAAAGGTCCATCTGGTCAAGGCTATCATTTTTCCAGTGGTCATGTATGGATGTAAGATTTGGACTGTGAAGAAAGCTGAGTGCTGACAAATTGATGCTTTTGAACTATGGTGTTGGAAAAGACTCTTGAGAGTACCTTCGACTGTAGGGAGTTCCAACCAGTCCATCCTGAAGGAGATAAGTCCTGGGTGTTCACTGGAAGACTGATGCTGAAGCTGAAACTCCCATACTCTGGCCACCTCATGCGAAGAGTTGACTCGTTGGAAGAGACCCTGATGCTGGGAGGGATTGGGGGCAGGAGTAGAAGGGGATGACAGAGGAATAGATGGCTGGATGGCATCACTGACTCGATGGGCATGAGTTCTTGTAAACGCTAGGAGTTTACAAAGAGTCGGACACAACTGAGCAACTGAACTGAAGTGATACAGTCAGTTCAGTTCAGTCACTCAGTCATGTCCAATTCTTTTTGACCCCATGGACTGCAGCATGCCAGGCCTCCCTGTCCATCACCAATTCCAGGAGTTCACTCAAACTCAAGTCCATTGAATCAGTGATACCATCCAGTCACCTTATCCTCTGTCATAACCTTTTCCTCCCACCTTCAATCTTTGTATATATAACCAGAAGAAAAAAACATATATACATATATGTATACATATATACATATATATATGTATAATGATTGAAGATATAGTCCCAAATTCACTCTAAGAGGCCACCATCACCCTAATACCAAAACCAGACAAAGATACCACCAAAAATTAAAAGAAAGAAAACTACAGGCCAATATCACTGATAAACATATATGCAAAAATCCTCAACAAAATTCTAGCAAACAGAATCTAACAATATATTTAAAATATCATGTATCATGACCAAGTGAGATTTATCCCAGGAATGCAAGGATTCTACAATATTCACAAATCAACGTGACACACCATATTAACAAGTGAAAGTTGCTCATTCATGTCTGACTGTTTGCCACTCCATGGGCTAAACAGTCCAATGGATTGTCCAGGCCAGAATACTGCAGTAGGTAACTGTTCCCTTCTCTAAGGGATCTTCCCAACCCAGTGATTGGAGCCAGGTATCCCACATTGCAGGCAGATTTTTTTACCAGCTGAGCCAGAATCCACTTGAGTCCATATCTACCCTTCCAACTGAACCCATGGGAAGACAATTGTAACTTTCTATTTACCATGCTGGTGCCCAGTGTCTGGCTCAGAAAGAGTTGCATAGTTTTGTTGTGACAGTATATATGGGAGAACCAACAAGAACAAAACCTTCAGAAAAAATAGACTTCAGAATTAGTTATTCAGGGGTCTTCCCTGGTGGTCCAGTGGCTAAGAATCCATCCTCTCAATTCAGGAAGCCTGGCTTCAATTCCTGGTCAGGGAACTAGGTCCCACATGCTGTGACTAAGACTTGGCACAGTCAACTAAATAAATAAAAGTAAATATAACTTTTTTTTTTTGCTTTTGTTTTTAAGAATTCGCTGCTCAGGTAAGGGGTTAGAATCCATGGAAACAGAAAGAAATAGGCTCCTTTCTCCTCACCAAGCACTGCCTTGAGCATCTTACCTGCCCTATCTCCTTTCCTCCTTGAAAATCTAACAGCTAGTCCTTGGCAATTCCAGAGGTTGGACCCCGGCAGTACCCAAATTGAAAGATAAAAACCATATGATTATCTCAGTAGATGAATTTTGTTGATAAAATTAAGCATTCATTTATGATAAAAAAAAAAAATTCTCCAGAAATCAGGCATAGAAAGAACATACCTCAACATAATAAAAGCCATATACAACAAACCCATAGCAAATATTCTCTTCATTGGCAAAAAAATTGGAAGCATTTCCTCTAAAATCAAGGACAAAACAAGGGTTCCCACTCTCACCCCTACTATTCAACATAGATTTGGAATTCTTAGCCAGAACAATCAGAGAAGAAACAGAAATAAAAGTAATCCATATTGGTAAAGAAGAAGTAAAACTCTCACAGTTTGTGAAGACATGATCCTCTACAAAGAAAACCTGAAAGATACCACCAGAAAATTACTAGAGCTAATCAATGAATACAGTAAAGTTTCAGGGTATATAATTAACAGACAGAAATGTTTTACATTCCTGTATACTAACAATGAAAAAACAGAAAGAGAAATTAAGGAAACAATCCCATTCATCATTGCAACAAAAATAATAAAATACTTAGGAATAAATTTACTTAAAGAAACAAAAGACCTATATATAGAAAATGATAAAACACTGATGAAAGATATCAAAGGTGACACAAATTGATGGAGAAATACACCATGTTCATGGATCAGAAGAATCGATATAAGGAAAATGAGCATACTATCCAGTGCAATCTCTAGATTCAAAGCAATCCCTATCAAGCTACCAATGGTATTTTTCATATAACTAGCACAAATAGTTTCAGAATTTGTATGGAAACATAAAAGAGGTCGAATGGCCAAACAAAACTTGAGAAAGAAGAACGGAACTGGAGGAATCAACCTGCCTGACTTCAGACTATACTTACAAAGCTACAGTCACCAAGACAGTATGGTACTGGCATAAAGACAGAAATATAGATCAATGGAACAGAATAGAAAGCCCAGAGATAAATCCATGCACCTCTGGACACAATGTCTTTGACAAAGGAGGCAAAAATATACAATGGGGAAAAGACAATCTTTTTATAATGTGGTTCTGGGCAAAGTGATCCATCACCTGTAAAATAATGAAACTAGAATACTTTCTAACACCATACACAATAATAAACTAAAAATGTATTAAAGATATGAATTTAAGACCAGATATCATAGGCAGAACATTCTCTGACATAAATCACAGCAGGATCCTCTATGACCCACCTCCCAGAGTAATGGAAATAAAAGCAAAAATAAACAAATGGGACCTAATTAAACTTAAAAGCTCTTGCACAACAAAGGAAACCATAAGCAATGTTAAAAGGCAGCCTTCAGAATGGGAGAAAATAATAGCAAATGAAACAAGTGACAAAGAATCAATTTCCAAAATATACAAGCAGCTCATTCATCTCAATACTAGAAAAATAATTGACCAAATCAAAAAGTAGTCCAAAGATTTAAACAGACATTTCTCCAAAGAAGATATACAGATAGCTAATAAACACATGAAAGGATGCTCAACATCAGAAAAATGCTCATTATCAGAAAAATGTAAATCAAAGCTACAGTGAGGTATCATCTCACACCAGTCAGAATGGCTGCTATCAAAATGTCTACAAAGAGTAAATGCTGGATAAGGTGTAGAGCAAAGGGAACCCTCTGACCCTGCTGGTGGGAATGCAAGCTAGTACAGCCACTATGGAGAAGACTGTGGAGATTCCTTTAAAAAGCTGGAAATAGAACTGTTTTATGACCCAGCAATCCCACTGCTGGCCATACACACTGAGAAAACCAGAACTGGAAAAGGCACATGTACCCCAATATTCATTGCAGCACTTTTTGCAATAGCTTTTGCAATAGCAATGGAGGCAACCTAGATTTTCATTGGCAGATCAATGGATAAGGAATTTGTGGTACATATACCCAATTGAATATTACTCAGTTATAAAATAAAAAGAATGCATTTGAGTCAGTTCTAATGAGGTGGATGAAACTGGAACCTATTGTACAGAGTGAAGTAAGTCAGAAAGAGAAGCACCAATATTGTGTATGAATGCATATATATGGAATTTAGAAAGATGATAATGACGACACTATATGCAAGACAGCAAAAGAGGCACAGACTTTTGGACTCAATGGGAGAAGACGAGGATGGAATGATTCGAGAGAATAGCATTGAAACATGTATGGTAATATACCATATGCATCGAACCAGTGCATGAAGCATCACACTCAAAGTTGGTGTTCTGGGACAACCCAGAGGGATGGGATGGTGATGGAGGTGGGAGGAGGTTTCAGGATGGGAGGACACATATGCACCTGTGGCTGATTCTTGTCAATATGGCAAAAAAACACCACAGTATTTTGAAGTAGCTAGTCTCCAATTTAAATAAATAAAAATTTTTTAAAATAACTATATATAAGTATATATTTACTTGACATAGTACTCTTACTGTTAACCATAGCCAGATCATCTTTACTTTATTAAGCAGCTGTGATCTCAGACAATATGTTCAAAACCAAATTCTCACTTAACAACCTGTCACCCATTTCTGTCAACTTTATTTTATTCTGACGAGTCTTCTATTAGGGTTTCCAAAGGAAGATACAGATATGGTATTTGACAGCAGCTACTTTTAATGCCAGGATTTTGCAATATCACTCACAAATGTCTGCCATTCTGTCTTCATCTACATTTATTGGATTATCTGTACTATCCTGTTCCTTATTCTAAAACCATTTTACCACATATCTGTGTGACTGCAACAGCCTCTTAGTCATTGTCTTCATTTATCTCTATTTTCTTTCATTCCACAGACACAGGCATTTAATGACATGGCTTCTGCCCTTTCACTGTAATACTCTGCAAGTGCTGTTTTTGTCTACTATATGAAGTCCTACACGTTCATGTGGCTCCTAGGGCTTTCTACAAATTGTTTTCTATCACCTAGTGAATTATTTTTATTGAATATTACTACTACAAGAAAGAATCATACATACTGTCAACCATAAAGATATTTACTGCCTACTTTCCATCCAATGTGAGCTAGTTTTCTCAAAAAGGTTAACATGTAAGGATATGTTTGATTTGTTCTTAAGGTTTTTGCTTACTTCACTCCTCATGTTATCTAAACTTACTGCCAACCTCCTTATATCTCTAATCATTTTATATTTTAAGGTTTATTATTATCATGTTTATCAAATTATATTTACTTTCTTTGTTCTTTTTTTATTTTTCATTTCTTCTGGATTAATCATGAATCATATTTTAGAACTTAAGTCTTCTTTGTTTTATATACACAAATATTATCTTCCCAACTACCTTGTAAACTCACTGAACCCATAGACTACAGTTCGCAGTCCATAGATGTTTTCCTACAGGTGGTACCAAGGCCTCTATTAGAATACCAGTTTACTGAGGGAGTGCACTGACACATAAACTCTACTTACTGAAGGCTAACCAGCATGGCTGTATTCACTGTTTATTTTCAGTAGGAAAATCTATGAAGCATGACCCAAGACTGTTTATATTCCATTTTAGGTTTCTCCTGAGATTGTTTCTCCACTTTTCTCTCTGCCACCTATTTTTGGCATCAACCATCTCAATTCTCAAGCTTCCCTGGTGGCTCAAACAGTAACCTAAGTCTGCCTGCAATGTAGGAGACCCAGGTCGGATCCTTGGGTCCGGAAAATCCTCTGAGGAAGGGAATGACAACCCATTCCAGTATTCTTGCCTGGAGAATTCCATGGACAGAGGAGCCTGGCAGGCTACAGTCCATGAGGTTGCAAAGAGTCAGACATGACTGAATGACTAACACAACAAGCACAACAGCAACAATCTCAATTCTCAGTAGCCCCTCCTATTTGCTATCTTTCTCATCTTCCAAGTTTAAGAACCTCCATCTTCAGTCTCCCTTTTTCAGCTTTCACTTCTTGGGTATCATTTTAAAAACAGAAATATATGCCTCCATTCATATATTGTTATATAATTTTAATTTTTTTTGTAATCCTCTCCATATTTTCTTCTAGGTCTCAGTTCTCATACTGCATTCCTCACTCAGCTCAAACTTTTCTCTAAAGTGACTTCTATATTAATATACAGCCCTGTACCAGTCACAAGCTCTCTATCTTTCAACCCCAACTCATAATCTTTTCCCTAGGGTCTCCCATTTTACACAGTTTATAACATATATTTAGTTTTAGCTTTATCCTAACTGCAACCTCTCTCTATAATACTGCACATATAAATCTGTTGCTGATAATCAATCTCCTACTTTCTGCTTATTTCTGCATATTTCCTTGGTCAAATTTTTCCTCAGTCTAGAGTCCCCTTTTACCCCTTTTCTTTTTCATGATATTATAGGTCTGGCTAAGCTTCACATTTCTGCTTTTTTTTTTTTTTTCTTCTCACTGTTGGTCTTAGTTCCTGCAAACTTAGGTCAATAGATCGAGATCTAATTCTCTGCCATCTCTGAAGTTGCTTGTTACGATTCTACAATCTTGAGTGCAGCTTTGTTCTTCAGAGGGCACTGCCCTATCTAACCTTCATATTTGTCTCATTTTCCTTAATTATGTCTATTGCAAATTAATTTAAGCAAAACAATGGGCTAACTTAAATAGGTGTTATTTGGATATAGCAAACATTTTAGGGGGTTAATAAAATTAACTGAAATTTGGCAAAACACTGTTCTTAATGAGCCTAAAAAGCATTATGTTCATAGCAGAGACTCAGTAGATTAGTTTTTCTTTTAGATTTTGTTTGATAATTATAAATTTTGCTTGTCTGTTTTGGCCACACACCCTGTGGGATCTTAGTTCCCTGATCATGAATACAGTGGCAGTGCAGAGTCCTAACAACTGGACAGCCAGTGAATTCTCTTGCATGCTAAGTAAACACATTGAGATTACATAGATATAATTAGGCTATTGAATCATCAATTTATAACTGTCCTCTCTCCAGCAAAGGAAGAATTTTCATGGTATTTTTTACTGTATCCCTTTTCAGGAAAGAAGAGATACAACATAAATAAGAAAGAAATATGAATGAGAAGAAAGTGAAATATGAATAAAGAAATACAAATGAGAAGAATTTTGAATTTTTAGATGAATCTTTATTGGAAATTTAAAAACTGGTTAGGGTGAGAAATGTATAGAATGGAAATTTTTGGAAGGGAGATTAAGTAAGGAAAAAGTTTTTGTGGTTTTATCTTTCAAGAGAAGAAAAGTAAAGCTGATACATTATTTGATATCTAATTTGTCCTTATATAGTACATTTGGAAAAGCTGTGCTGTAATTTATATTTATTTAAATATGTAATCTATAATTTTGGAAATATGTTTTCAGTGTACAGAAAGTAATCATAAAATATACATGAGAACAAATGCTGTTTGTCACAGCCTTTAATGATATATAAAACAGTCTGTTAAAGTTTTTCTTTTTTACCTTGTATATATGACTTTTAAAGTTAGTGATTATTCATTTTACCCTCCTGCTTCATGCATCACAGGTTTCCCAGATGGTTTACTCAAATTAAAACACCTGTCTATGCCTCTGACTCAAATTTAAGGTAACGATTTTCACATTAGGTCATATTATGTCTTTCTGTGTCTGTTGATTCTTCTTGCCTTATTTCTTTGTTTCAAACTATTTTAAAGAAGGTTCACTAGGAAAAAAATACTTTGAGATGGGGATCTATATTTAGGAGGGTGTTTTGTTTTGTTTTTCACAGCAGAGGCAGGATGGGATACCCCTGAAAATTTGCAAGAAAGTGAGGAAAACAGGACTATAGGCAGAGTTCAAGTGTGAAATAGTTAAAAGAAAGAATTTAGACAATTTCAGGGGAGCTCTGGGGCTGAGATAGAACTTTAGATATGCCCTGAACACAGACATTTGAGAACATTAAAATGGGAAAAGGCTGCCATCTTTAGAGTTCTATAAACATAAAAGTTACCTGACTTCAGACTATACTACAAAGCCACAGTCATCAAGGCAGTATGGTATTGGCACAAAGACAGATATATAGATCAATGGAACAGAATAGAAAGCCCAGAGATAAATCCACGAACCTATGGTCACCTTATCTTTGACAAAGGAGGCAAGGATATACAATGGAAAAAAGACAACCTGTTTAACAAGTGGTGCTGGGAAAACTGGTCAACCACCTGTAAAGAATGAAACTAGAACACTTTCTAATACCATACACAAAAATAAACTCAAAATGGATTAAAGATCTAAATGTAAGACCAAAGACTATAAAACTCCTAGAGAAGAACATAGGCAAAACACTCTCCAACATAAATCACAGCAGGATCCTCTATGACCCACATCCCAGAATATTAGAAACAAAAGCAGAAATAAACAAATGGGACCTAAAGAAACTTAAAATCTTTTGCACAACAAAGGAAACTATAAGCAAGGTGAAAAGACAGCCCTCAGATTGGGAGAAAACAATAGCAAACGAAGCAACAGACAAAGGATTAATCTCAAAAAGATACAAGCAACTCCTCCAGCTCAACTCCAGAAAAATAAATGACCCAATCAAAAAATGGGCCAAAGAACTAAACAGACATTTCTCCAAAGAAGACATACAGATGGCTAACAAACACATGAAAAGATGCTCAACATCACTCATTATCAGAGAAATGAAAATCAAAACCACAATGAGGTACCATTACACGCCAATCAGGATGGCTACTATCCAAATGTCTACAAGCAATAAATGCTGGAGAGGGTGTGGAGAAAAGGGAACCCTCTTACACTGTTGGTGGGAATGCAAACTAGTACAGCCGCTATGGAAATCAGTGTGGAGATTTCTTAAAAAACTGGAAATAGAACTGCCATATGACCCAGCAATCCCACTTCTGGGCATACACACCGAGGAAACCAGATCTGAAAGAGACACATGCACCCCAATGTTCATTGCAGCACTGTTTATAATAGCCAGGACATGGAAGCAACCTAGATGTCCATCAGCAGACGAATGGACAAGGAAGCTGTGGTACATATACACCATGGAATATTACTCAGTCGTTAAAAAGAATTCATTTGAATCGGTTCTAATGAGATGGATGAAACTGGATCCCATTATACAGAGTGAAGTAAGCCAGAAAGATAAAGACCATTACAGTATACTAACACATATATATGGAGTTTAGAAAGATGGTAACGATAACCCTATATGCAAAACAGAAAAAGAGACTCAGATGTATAGAACAGACTTTTGGACTCTGTGGGAGAAGGCGAGTGTGGGATGTTTCAAGAGAACAGCATCAAAACATGTATATTATCTAGGGTGAAACAGATCACCAGCCCAGGTTGGATGCATGAGACAAGTGCTTGGACGTGGTGCACTGGGAAGACCCAGATGGATAGGGTGGAGAGGGAGGTGGGAGGGCAGACCAGGATGGGGAATACATGTAAATCCATGTCTAGTTCATTTCAATGTATGACAAAAACCACTGCAATGTTTTAAAGTAATTAGCCTCCAACTAATAAAAGTAAGTGAAACTCTTTCAGTCAGTGCAGGTTTGGTTCAGGTTCAGGTAGCTCCTCGTTCCAGCTTACACTTCTTGATATATAGAGGCCCCTTCCGCTGTATTCATTGTTACCTACAGGGATTTTATTCTGTTGAACCAATCACTTCTGAAGTTGTTACCTTTGTTTATTTGGCTTCTGTTTGCCAATCTCTTTGTGTCTAATTGCCGCCCTGACACAGGCGGGCGGAGGTGGTCTCTTGTCTGTGTCTGCTTGTTCATTTGTGCTGCAGGGATGGAGGGGCACTGCAGACAAATGTCACTGGTGTGTGTGGGTAGCACTCGCAGTGTTCTGGCCACACTGGGTTTGCCTCTGCTCATGGATGTGTGCTTTCCCCATCTACACTGCTCAGTCTCCCGACTGCTCTATACTGAGCAGACCCTGCATTGCGTGTGTTTCCAGTTTTTGGGTATTCCACAAAAGTACGGACTTGGTTGGGCCTGCGTTTTGTGCCTTCCCCGGCCCGAGCAGCTCAGGCAGCCAGAAGCTCGATGGGCACACTCTCCCCGTGTGTGGTGCACCTTATCCCCTCCGCGGTCTCAGCCTCAGTTTCCGCACACACCAGTTGGGTGTGTGTACCTTGTGTCTGTTCTCAGGAGCTGGCCTCTAGCCTCAACTCTCCCAGCAGATGTTGACCATCCAGAATCTCAGGAAGTCTTTGGTTAGAGACTGGAAGCCTATTTGCCATTTGTAGGGGATGCCATCTCTGGGGCTGAGTCTTCCCCTTTCACTTCCCCCCTGCCTCCTGCCTCTGGTGGGGAATAGGCCAATCCGCTGCCAGCTAGCTCTTCTCTTGAATTGCTCAGTCCCTTTGTTTTGCGAACGGCCAGCAGTGTGTTCGGGAGGGTTAATTTTCTCTCTCTCTTGCTACCCCACAGTTTAAGCTGCTATCTCATGTTAGCTCCCTCCGAATGCCCTCAGGGCATTTGGGCCTGGTCTTTACCCTAAGCAGTGCCTCCTGCTCTTCTCCATTCCGCCCCCACTTGCTGGTGGTGGATGCAGGCGTCTGGGGTACTTTTCTGCTGGAAGTTGCTTTTAGGCATGTAATGTGTGGGTTTTATTTATTTTTCCTCCCAGTTAGGTTGCCCTCCAATATTCGAAAATTTCCCCCAGACCCACCAGTGAGAGGATTTCCTGGTGTTTGGAAACTTCCTCTATTACGACTCCCTTCCTGAGATTGATCTCCGTCCCTAACTCTATTGTCTCTCTTTTTGTCTTTTATATTTTGTCCTACCTCCTTTCAAAGACAATGGGCTGCTTTTCTGGGTGTCTGATGTCCTCTGCTAGTGATCAGAAGTTGTTTTGTGGAGTTTGCTCAGCCTTCAAATGTTCTTTTGGTGAATTTGTGGGGGAGAAACTGGTCTCCCCATTCTATTCTTCCGCCATCTTAGCTCTTACAGAACTTTTTTTTTTTTTTTTTTAATATAGTTGTAACCATACACTGTAACTTTCAATGACTTTAAAATTATTTTTATTGAATTTTTGGAGAAGATTTCTGATATCAAATTTAGAAGAGTCTCTAGGAACATCTGGCAGGACTTTTTATTGCCCTCTGCTTGCTATAGCTGTCAGAATCTTGTGAACTGTAATCTGATAATAATACCAATGCATTCTTTTCACTTCAGAAATGGATGTTAAGAGAGTCCACACATTTTCCTTGTTCAATCACTGACTAGTTACAGATCCAGGGCCTGATATTTTGATGATCTATTTGTAATAGCACAGTATAAACAGAGGTTTCCATGAGTTGTTCCTCTCTTCTAAATGATATTTCTTTTGTATATATCTTATTTTGTCTTCCTTTCTGAAACTCTATCTAACAGTATTAAAATTTATATTCATGCAATTTTGTCTCCATTTGGTAATCAAATTAGAAATATTTTAGAAGATATATTTTAAAGTTAATTTGCCCCAACTGAACTTCATTCTCAGGAAAGCTGCAGGAATGCTGCCTAAATTCAATCAAACCATTGAAACTACTTCTACAGACATGGCATAAGTATTTCCAACCATTATTGGTGCTTATGATCACAACTCTCGTGTTGAGATTGCAAATGATTCTCAAAAGCTTTATGGTCAAATATATTTTGAAATTGGGAATGTGGGACATAGAATACAGGCCTCAAACAACTTTGGAATCCATTCTTTCCATTAATATCAGTTGATTTGTAAAATTTTATTGATGTCATTCTCTCAATGAGGGGATGGGATGCACTATTGTACATCCTCAAAGGTCTTCCAAATATGATTCTCTCACCATGAGGTAGGGCATTTGGATTAGAAAGAAATGCTATATATTTTTGCTTCACTCACATGGTATTTTGGTGACCTGTAGCATGAGAGAAATGTCTCCCACAGAGCAGATGGAGAATCATTCTTCTCTTCTAATAATTGTTAATAGATGGAATTCTCCATGAAACTGAGATTTGGAAAGGGATTTTGTAATTTATGGAAAGTGACAGGAATCACTTGTTTTCATCTCCACTTTTCCTGAGTAGAATCTTGCTCTATTAGTTAAGGGACTGCTTTTATTAAGTTTTACTAGTGGTGAACTCAGATGAGTAATTCTCCTTAATCCTGACATGAGAAATATCCATTTTCTAGGAATGGGAATCTGAATTAAAAGCAGCTCATATTCCTTTAAATCTTCTTTTTGAAAATCTTTTTGGGTACCTTCTACTTCAAGCTCATTCTTTTCTGCTGCTTGAGGAAGAGCATGCTCCAGAAAGTTTGGTGTGTTTAGCTTCCTGTTCATTGGGCTGCTTTCTACCTGATAAATCATATTAGAATCAGCAAATGAAGACACTATATCTGTACTATAGTCAGTTTGGAGCCTCATTTTCTAAAGTTTTGAGAGCACTGTCAGTTGGATTACTTCCTTCTTTAGTAGGAGAAGCCATCCTGGATTCTATTTATGAAAAAGAAGACAAAGATCCATTAAATTGAAGAATGCCCCATTCCATAAGAAACCAGTTTAGTCTTGGCAAAAAGCATGCATATATGCTATATCTGAGCTTTCTCACATCCTTAAATACATATGTGTCTCTCACATCTTTAACAGCAGAGTGACAGACTCACAAAATAAAATAAGAAAAAATAAAATCTAAAGGAAAATATGACTATTAGATAGGTGATCTCATTTCTTAATTATGGAACTTGAATAGCTTCAGAATAACACAAATTTTCATCTGGTTAATATATGAATGTTATCTCTGCACTAAAATCCACCCATGTTTTTTAATGCCTGGATTTATATTTGAATATGACCAAGGATCATATATCTTCTTCTTAAATACCATTTTCATTAGGAAACTCAGTCAAATATGCACATGCTTATTTAAGCAATGTATTTTTCTATTTGCTTCTTGTTTTCTGCTCTTTATACTGATGTTCCTTTACCTGGAGTGTCCCTTTAATTGTGTATAAAGTAATATGAACAGTCCCAAGATGGCAGAGGAATAGGACAGGGAGACCACTTTCCCCTCACAAATTCATCAAAAGATCATCTGAATGCTGAGAAACTTCCACAAAACAACTTCTGAATGCTGGAAGAGGACATGAGGCACCCAGAAAGGCAGTCCAATTATTCAAAAGGAGGTAGGACAAAATATAAAAGACAAAAACAGAGACAAATGATTTGGGGAAAGATACCTGTCCTGGGGAGAGAGTCATGAAGGAGAAGAAGTCTCCACATAGTAAGAAACCCTCTCCCAGGCGTCTCTATGGGGAGTTTTGGAATCTCAGAGGGCAACACGCCAGAAGGGGAAAAAAAAATAAAATCTGTACAATATGTGCCTAAAAGCAACTACAAGTGGAGATAGAGAAGTGGCCCAGACACTCGTATCCTCGACCAGTGAGTGGGGGATGTTCAGAGAAGCACGAGCTGCATCATTGATCCTTAGGGTAAGGACCAGGCCTAAATGCCACAAGGACAATCTGAGGGAGCTAATGTGAGATAACAACCCAAAACATGGGATGGCCAGAGAGGCCAAAAAGAAAAAAAAGACCTTTCCCACTAAAGGCTCTAATGTGGAATGGTGACCCCTGGCGTGCTCACAGAACAAAGGATTGAGCAAATACCAAAGGAGAGCAAGCTTGCTGCCATACAGGGCCCTCCTTCCCTGGAGGCAGAGAGGCAGGCATGTGACAACCAGAGCTGGAAGGCAAGGGACTGCTGCAATATCAGCCCCAGAGACTGCACCTTCCACCAAACTGTGAGCAGCTTCCCAGTTGCTAACCACATCTTTCTAGGATACTGGATGATTCACATCTGCCAGGAGTGTCACAACCTGAGGTCAGCTTCCAGTAGAGCTGATGGCACACCTGGGACTGTGCTTTTGCAGCACACCTGGGAAACTGAATGGCCTGGATCGTGGATGTGATTAAGGTATGCAGTCCACCTAGGATAGTGTGCTCACCAAGCACCCAGTCACCTGAGATGCTCAGATCTGGGAAGGGCACAAAATGCACAGCCTATCTAGGTCTGGCCCTTGTGGAGCACCAGAGAACCTCAGTGGCTTAGACCTGGGCAGTGGATGAAATACAGGACCACTTGGGACAGTATCCTTCCAGAGCACCCTGGGGACTGAGCAGTGTAGACCTGGAAAACAAATGATGCCACGGGCTGTGGCAAATCCAGTGTGGTCCATCCACTGTGAGCATTCCCCATGCATGCCAGTGGCATTTCTTTGCAGTGTCCCTTCCTCTCCACAACACAACTGAACAAGTGAGACTAAATAAGTGGCCACCTCTGCCACTTTCTGACAGAGTGCAAATCAGACACTGAAGAGACTTTCAAACAAAGGAAGCCAAAATAAATAAAGAAGGGAGAAACACCCTAGAAGTGACAGGTGCAACAGATTAACACTCTGCATTTAATACTGGAGACTGTGAATATGAGAGGCATCTATAGACCTTGAGATCAAGTACAAGCTGGAACAAGTGACTATCTGACGCTGGACTGACCTTACACTGCCGACAACAGCTCCAGAGAAATTATGACATATTTTTACTATTATTATATTTTAATTCCTGTAAAAATGATTTTTACTTACTCATTTAACTTTCATTTTTATACCCTACTATTAGTACTCAAGAAAATCCTATATTTTAAAGCAACTTTCACAATTTTTAATTTTTTATGGTTTATTATGTTTTGTATTTTTAATATTGTATTTTTGAGAGTCTAACCTCTATTCTAGGTTTTTAGTTTTGCTTTTTGATATTTGTTATCAATTTTGTACCTTTAAGAATCTAATCTTTGGTATCTATTTTCACTTAGGGATTTGATTATAGGCTTGATTTCTCTCTTCCATTTTGCCTGTCCCTTTTTTATGCCAGGTCACCTCTATCTCCTTTCTCTCTCTTCTCTTCTCTATATTACCCTGTGAGTCTCTCTGGGTGGTCCAAGTTGTGGAGAGTGCTAAGAGATTTGATTACTGGCTAGATTGCTCTCTCCCCCTCTGACTTCCCCTTTTCTCTTCTTGGTCACTTCTATAGCCCTCCTCCCTCTTTGTTTGTCTATATTACTCTGTGAATCTCACTGGGTATTCCTGGCTGTAGAGAATAGTTTTACCAATAAACCTAGGCTTTTTTTTTTTTTTTTTCATTTATTTTCATTAGTTGGAGGCTAATTACTTTACAATATTGTAGTGGTTTTTGCCATACATTGACATGAATCAGCCATGGATTTACATGTGTTCCCTATCCTGAACCCCCCTTCCACCTCCCCCCCCCATCCCATCCCTCTGGGTCATCCTAGTGCACCAACCCCAATCACTTATCCTCTATGCTGTATGGATGGAGAATCCTTGAGGCAACTATAAAAGAAGGACTGAAAGCCAGAGGCAGGAGGCTCAACTCCAAAACTTTAGAATTTCAGAGAACTCCTGAGGCCAGATAATATTAATAGACAAGAGTCCACCCAAAAGTCTCCACACCTACACTGAAACCAAGCTCCACACAAGAGCCAGTAAGATCCGGTGAAAGACACACCATGTTAATTCTCCAGCTAAACAGGAACACAACACAGAACATTAAAACACAGTCTGCCCAAAGTCATGCCAAACCCATAGATACCCCCAAACTCACTACTGGACACTTTATTGCACTCCAGAGAGAAGAGATCCAGCACCACACCAGAACACAGACACAAGCTACTCCAACCCAAGAAACCTTAACAAGCCATTATTGTAACCCCACCCACAGGGAGCAGACTCCATAATTAAGAGGAACAATGAACTTCCAGCCTGAAGAAAAGGCACCCCAAACACAGCAATCTAAACAAAATGAAAAGTCAGAGAAATGAACATCAGGTGAAGGAACATGATAATAACCCATCAATCCAAACAAAGGAGGCAGAGATAGGGAGCCTACCTGAAAAAGAATTCAAAATAGTGGTAGTAATGGTGGTCCAAAATCTTGAAAATAAATGGAGTTACAGATAATAGACTGGTGACAAGGATTAAGAAGATGCAAGAAATGGCTAAGAAGGTGAATAAGAAATAAAGAAATAAAGGTGAATCAATAAAAGGTGAAGAAATGAAGGTGAATCAATCAATGATGAATAAGCAATAACTGAAATAAAAAGCAATCTGCAGGAAGCCAACACTAGAATAACCGAGGCAGAAGAGAAGATAAGTGAGGTGGAGGATAGAATGGTGGAAATAAATGAAACAAAGATAAAAAAAATGAAAAGAAATGAAGACAACATCCGAGACCTCTCAGACAATGTTAAATACCCCAACATTCAAATCATAGGTGTCCCATAAGTATAAGACAAAATGAAAGGGCATGAGAAAATACCTGAGGAGATAATAGTGGAAACTAGTCTAATATGGAAAAGGAAATAGCCACCCAAGTCCAAGAAACTGAGAGTCCCAAACAGGATAAACCCAAGACAAAACTACCCAAGACACATATTAATCAAACTAACAAAGATCAAACACAAAGAGCAAATATTAAATGCAGCAAGGAAAAGGCAACAAATAACACACAAGGGGGTCCCTATAAGGATAACAGCTTATCTTTCAGCTAAAATTCTTCAGGCCAGAAGAGAATGGCATGACATACTTTAAATGATTAAAGAGAAAAAAACTACAACAAAGATTACTGTACTCAGCAAGGGTCTCATTCAGATATGAAGGAGAAATCAAAAGCATTACAGACAAGCAAAAGCTGAGAGAACTGACCACCACCAAACCAGCTCTTCAACAAATGCTAAAGGACCTTATCTAGACAGAAAATACAGTGAAGGTTTATAAAAATGAATTGAAAACCAAAAAGTAAATGGTAATGGGATCATACTTATCAGTAATTACCTTAATTGTAAATGGGTAAAATGCTCCAAGCAAAAGACAAAGACTTCCTGAATGGATCCAAAACAAGACCCCTATATATGCTGTGTACAAGAGATACACCTCAAACCTAGGGACAGATACAGACTGAAAGTTAAGGGCTAGAAAAAGATATTTCTCCAAATGGATACCAAAAGAAAGCAGGAGTAGCAATACTCATATTAAATAAAATAAACTCTGAAATAAAGACTGTGATAAGAGTCAAAGGACACCACATAATGATCAAGGAACAATGCAAGAAAAAGATATAACAATCGTACATATATATGCACCCAATATAGGAGCACCTCAAAATGTAAGGCAAAAGCTAACAAGTATGAAAGAGGAAGTTAACAGTAACACAATAATAGTGGGGGACTTTTTTTTCCTGACTCTTTTTTTTTTTAAGTTGGAGACTCATTACTTTACAATATTGTAGTGGCTTTTACCATACATTGACATGAATCAGCCATGGATTTAATAGTGTGGGACTTTAATACCCAAGTCAGACCTATGGATAGATCAAACAGAAAATTAGCAAGGAAACAGCTCTAAATGATACACTGGACCAGTTTGACCTAATTGATATCTATAGGACAGTTCACCCGGAAACCATGGAATTCACCTTTTTCTCAAGTGCAGACAGAACATTCTCCAGGAGAGATGATATCCTGGGCCATAAATCTAAACTTAGTGAATTTTAAAAAAATTAAAATCATCTCAAGCATTTTTTTCTGAACACAGTGCATTAAGATTAAATGTCAACTGCAAGAGGCAAAAAAAAAAAAAAAAAAAAGAATAAACATATGGAGGCTAAACAACACAGTTCTGAATAATGAACATATCTTGGAATAAATCAAAAAGGAAATCAAAATATGCATAGAAACAAATGTAAATGAAAACATCACACCCAAAAACCTATGGGATTGAGAAAAAGAAGTGATAAGAGGGAGGCTCATAGCAATACAAGCCTAATTCAAGAAACAAGGGAAACATCAAATAAAAAAAAAACTAACTTTACACCTAAAGCATCTAAAAAATAATGAAAGATGAACCCCAAGTTACTAGAATTAAAGAAACAATAAAAATCAGAGCAAAAATAAATGAAAAAACAAGGAAGGAAACTATGGAAAAATCAACAAAACTAAATGCTGATTCTTTGAGAAGATAAATAAAATAGATAAACCATTAACCAGACTCATCAAGAGAAAAAGGATGAAATATCAAACCATAAAATTAGAAATGAAAATGGAAAAATCACAACAGATAACACATAAATAAAAAAGATCATAATACTACTATGAGCAACTATATGCCAATAAAATGGGCAACTTGGAAGAAATGGACTAATTCTTAGAAAAGTATAACCTTCCAAAACGGAAACAGAAACAGAAAATCTTAACAGATATATCACAAGCACAGAAATCAAAAGTGTAATAAAAAATCTTCCAACAAACAAAAGCCCTGGGCCAGATGACTTCACAGGTGAATTCTACCAAAAATTTAAAGTAGAGCTAACACTTATCCTACTCAAACTCGTCCAGAAAATTTCAGAGAAAGGTATACTTCCAAACTCATTCTATGAGGCCACCATCACCCTAATACCAAAACCAGACAAAGATGCCACAGAAAAAGAAAACTACAGGCCAATGCCACTGATGAACATAGATGCAAAAATCCTCAAGAAAATTCTAGCAAACCAAATCCAACAATATAGTAAAAAGATCATGCATCATGACCAAGAGGGCTTTATCCCAGGGATGCAAGAATTCTTCAATATTCTGCAAATAAATCAATATGATACACCATATTAACAAATTGAAAGATAAAAACTATATAATCATCTCAATAGATGCAGGAAAGCCTTTGACAAAATTCAACACCTGTTTATGATTAAAATCTCTTCAGAAAGCAGGCATAAAAACAACATACTCAACCTAAAAAAAGCCATAGACGACAAACCCACAGCAAACATTACCCTCAATGGTGAAAAATTAAAAGCATTTCCTCTAAAATCAGGAATGAGACAAAGGTGCCCACTCTCACCACTAGTACTCAACATAGATTTGGAAGTCCTATCCACAGCAATCAGAGAAGTAAAAGAAATAAAAGGAATCCAGTTTGGAAAAAAGAAGTAAAATTCTCTATTTGCAGATGACATGATACTCTACATATAAAACGACAAAGACATCACCAGAAAACTAGTAGAGCTAATAAATTAATATAGCAATGTTGAAGGATATAAAATTAATACACAGAAATCCATTTCATTCTTATACAGTAGCAATGAGAAAACAGAGAGATAAATTAGTGTAACAATCCCATTCACCATTGCAATGAAAAGGATAAAATATTTAGGAATAAATTTACCAAAGGGGAAAAAAGTTCCAAATACAGAAAACTAGAAAACACTGCTGAAGGAAATCAAAGATGACACAAATAGATAGAAAAATGTACCATGCTCATGGATTGGAAGACTCAATATAGTGAAAATGATTATACTACCCAAAGCAATCTATATAGTCATTGCAATCCATATCAAGTTACCAATGCTATTTTTCACAGAACTAGAACAAATAATTTCACAATTTATATGGAAACACAAAAAAACCTTGAATAGCCAAAGCAATCTTGAGAAAGAAGAATGGAACTGGAGGAATCCACTTGTCTGACTTCAGACTATAGTACAAAGCTACAGTCATCAAGATAGTATGGTGCTGGCACAAAGAGAGAAATATAGTCCAATGGAGAAAAATAGACACCCCAGAGATAAATCCACACACCTATGGACACCTTATCTTTGATAGCAGAGGCAAAAATATACAGTGGAATAAAAAGACAATCTCTTTAACAAGTGGTGCTGGGGAAACTGGTTAACCACCCATGAAAAAATGAAACTAGAACACTTCCCAACACTACACAAAAAATAAATTCAAAATAGATTATCTGAATGTAAGACCAAAAACTATAAAACTGTTAGAAGAAAACATGGGCAGAACACTCTCTGACATAAATCTCAGCAAGATCCTCTATGACTCACCTCCCAGAGTAATGGAAATAAAAGCAAAAATAAACAAATGGGACGTAATTGAATTTAAAAGCTTTTGCATAACGAAGGAAACTGTAAGCAAGGTGAAAAGGCAGCCATCAGAATGGGATAAAATAATAAACTAAACACCTGACATAGAATTAATCTCCAAAATATGCAAGCAACGCATGCATCTCAATACCAGAAAAATAAACAACCCATTCAAAAAATGAAACAAGGAAATAAACAGACATTTTTCCAAAGAAGGTATTCAGATGGCTAACAAACACAAGAGAAGATGCCCAACATCACTCATTATCAGAGTAATGCAAATCAAAACCACAGTAGCTACCATCTCATGTTCTTCAGAATAGCTGCTGTCAAAATGTCTACAAAAATAGAAATGCTGGAGAGGCAGTTGAGGAAAGGGAACTCTTTTACACTGCTGGTGGGAATGTAAACTAAAGCAGCTGCTATGGAGAACAGTGTTGAGATTCCTTGAAAACTGGAAATAGAACTAGAAATATGACCCAGCAATACCAGTGCAGGACATACACACCAAGAAAACCAAAATTGAAAGAGACACATGTACCCCAATGTTCATTGTTGTACTATTTGCAGTAGCTAGTACATGGAAGCAACCTAGATGTCCATCTGCAGACAAATGAGTAAGGAAGCTGTGGTACATACGCATAATGAAATATTAGTTAGTTAAGTCACTCAGTTGTGTCTGACTCTGCAAATCCGTGGACTGTAGCCCATCAGGCTCCTCCGTCCATGGGATTCTCCAGGCAAGAATACTGGAGTGGGTTGCTATTTCCTTCTCCAGGGGATCTTCCAGGCCCAGGGATCGAACCCAGGTCTCCCGCATTGCAGGCAGACACTTTAACCTCTGAGCCTTACTCAGTTATAAAATAAATAGATAAATAAATAAATAAAAGAATGCATTTGAGTCAGTTCTAATGAGTTGGACAAAACTGGAACATATTTTACAGAGTGAAGTAACTCAGAAATAGAAACAACAATACAGTATATTAATACATATATATGAGCTTTAGAAAGATGGTATGATGACCCTATATTCAAGATGGCAAAAAAAAATAGGGATGTGAAAAACAGACTTTAGACTATTGGGAGAAGACAAGGTTGGGACAGTATGAGAAAATAGCATTGAAACATGTATATTACCATATGTAAAGTAGATGACCAGTGCAAGTGTGATACATGAAGCAGGGCACTCAAAGCTGGTGCTCTGGTACAACCCAGAGGCATGGGTTGGGGAGGGAGGTGAGGGGGGGTTCAGTCTGGGGGTATACAGGTACACCTGTGGCTGATTCATGTCAATATATGGCAAAACCCACAAGATTGTAATTAGCCTCAAATTAAAACAAATAAATTAAAAAATAAAATAAGAGGTATTTACTGAGAGCAACATTTTACATAAGACAGAAAACTGAAATTGTTACAATCCACAAAGATAGATATAAATGTGCCTGATACCTTTAAAAACTAAAAAGTATAAAATTCTTAAAAGACATATTTTGGATTTGCCATTGTGTTCTTGGAAAGTGCAATATTATAGTTATGCTTTATTATAGCTATATTTTTATAAAGGCTAATTCAGAAACTATAAATACCAAGGTTGGTATTTTTAAATATTCTCTCTTTTGATTCAGACTCTTGTATATGTTTAAATATACATGGGTAGAGTTTGAAATAAATCTTACTATTCTGAACCTTTTTAAATTGGCTCAATTAGCCCTAAATTAAGAGAGATTTTTATTATTGTCAAATTGTGTCATCTAGTTCTTTGAGAAGAATATTTATTCCTTCTACCACAGTTTTTTTAAAATTTCACACCAAATTGTCTTAATCAGCTCAGTAAAGAAAAAAAAATCTTTACATGAATTAAATATCTCATCTTTTCCTTCTGACACAGTCTTCAAGGTACACTTTCATATTATCTCAGATGAAACGTCCTTAAATTAGCATATGCTTTCTTAGTCCCATACATATGAGTGTCAGCAAGCTCATCACTAGGTCCCAACTCCTTCATTTGAAAGAACTTAATATCTCTTATACCTTCTAAATTTGTTAATTTTGCTTTTAAAATGTTTTTATCACTCCAACAGTTTAGTGAAAAATAAAATGAGGTGCTTTTCTCCATTTGAGGTATATTCACAGAATCATATTTAAACATATTGAAGCTTTAACCTAAAGAAGCTAGGCTCAGAGTATCATATATATCAAATAATAATGAATCATGTAATAAAATCTAATTTCAAAATAATTTTTAAATATTAGGAAACACACATACACACAAAGACATCTTATATTTTTCCTCTTACTTTCAACTTACCATTTATCTCCAATCTCAGTAGTATAAATCCCTCCAAAAGATATGCTTTAATAGGCCCAGCTTATTTTTCTCTTCTCCTTCTGTTCAGTACCTCTCCATTTATACCTTTCTCACAGTTCTTTTGACACTGCATCACAATATCCATAGAACTTGGCAACCTACCAACCAAACAGAACCCTCTGCAAAGAGTGGGAGGAGAGAATAAGTGAGATAACTAATCTTGAATTGTTTTTAGATGGGAAGTAAACAATAAAAGTTTAATACCCACAAAATTATAACATTTGCCTTATCACAGATAAAATCCTAACAGTGCTTTTCCCCAAACTGGAACAGTGTGACAGGTAATCTAAAGGAAATTCAGTAAAATTTGAATTTCTGATAAGCAACGAATATATATATATATATATATATATATAAATATATATATATTTAGTATAAGTGTGTTCCAAATGCAGTCAAGTATGTTTTAGAACATACTTGTACCAATAAAATCGTTGTTTATCAGCAATTCAATTTTTATTAGTCTTTCTGCTTATGAAATATGGAAATCTTACATGGAGATAATATGAGTGTTACATTTTACTAGATTGGTTTACAAACTTTTAAATGTCTTTATATGATTTGCCTTATTTTCCTTTTTGCTACTTAAGTGAGCATTTTACAGGTGATCCTCAAACAATGCAGAGGTTAAGGGAAGTTGAATATCTATGTATAACTTAGAGTTGGCCCTCCATGTCCACTGTTCTTCTACATCTGTAGATTTAACCAGCCATGTACTGTGTAGTACTGTAGTATTTAGTGGCACTAGTGGTAAAGAACCCACTTGCCAACGCACAAGATGCAAGAGATACAGGTTTGATCCCTGGGTTGGGACGATCCCTGGAGAAGGGCATGGCAACCCACTCCAGGTAGCCTGGAGAGTCCCATGGACAGAAAAGCCTGGAAGGCTACAGTCCATATTGTTGTAGAGTCAGGCACGACTGAATCAACACAGCATGTAGTATTTACTATTGAAAAAAAAAAAAAAAAACAAAAAAACACTTATAAATGAACCCATGCAATTTGAACTCATTTTGTTCAAGGCTCAACTGTATTTCCATTATCTAATTGATTTCTCTTTAATTTGTTAGCTTCCAATCATCAAACAATAAGGAGATCTATATTTTTTGAATAACTTTTTGACTCTTTATCAATGTACTTTTATTTTTTGTTAGATTTCCAGAACACTTCTAATTTTCATCTGCTGTTGGTTTAGGTCTGCTGCTGCTAAGTCACTTCAGTCGTGTCCAACTCTGTGCGACCTCATAGATGGCAGCCCACCAGGCTCCCCCATCCCCGGGATTCTCCAGGCAAGAACACTGGAGTGGTTTGCCATTTCCTTCTCCAGCACATGAAAGTGAAAAGTAAAAGTGAAGTCGCTCAGCCGTGTCCGACTCTTAGCGAACTCATGGACTGCAGCCTACCAGGCTCCTCTCTCCATAGGATTTTCCAGGCAAGAGTACTGGAGTGGGGTGCCATTGCTTTCTCCGTGGTTTAGGTTAAGATGACATATATCCTGGTACATGAGAGCCTATGAAGCTCAGAGGGAATATGAGAGTTGAGTTTCTCTCATTGAAGGTAAAGCCTACCCTAAAGGCAGCAGAGCACATGAATCATGAGAAATCTTAAAATCAAAATGTCACTATAGGGCCTGAATAGAAACTAGAAATAAACTCTGGCATTATAATTGGACCAACTAGTCCAGAAAAAAAAGTACTTGTACAGCAAAAATGAAAAGAAGGTGTATTAGGGTTCTCCAGAGAAATAGAATGAATGGAAAATATGTATACAGTCTTTGTTTGAACAATAGGGGTTTGAATTTGATGGGTCTACTTACAAGTGGATTTTTTTTCAATAAATATATTAAAAAATTTTGGATATTTGTAACAATTTGAAAAAACTCACAGATGAACCTTGTATCTTAGAAGTATCAAAAATTAAGAAAATATTAGGTATTGAATAAATGTATAAAATATATGTAGATATTCTTATAACATAAAATCTGTAAGTGGCTATTTATATTATTATTACAGCTTCCAGTCAACAATAGGCTATCAATAAAATTTTGCAGAAGTCAAAAGTTATATGTGGATTATCATCCGTACATGGGATTGGTGCCCCTAACCAGCATGTTGTTCAAGGATCAGCTATAAATATTATTATTTATGTTACTATATATTATAATACATGTTATAAGAGATTGGATTATGTGATTATGATGACTAAGAAGCTCCACTCTCTGCCATTTGAAGCGTAAAGGCTCAGGGAAACCTGCCCCAGTCTGATATCTATCAGAAGCTGAGAATTAGAGGAGTCAATGGTATAAGTCCCAGGCAAGTGTGAAGGTACAAGAATAAGAAGCTCAGAAGACTGAGGGCAGGAGAAGATGGATGTGTCAGCTCAGGAAGAGGGAAAATTTCCCCTTGTTCTGCCTTTTTGTACTATCCAGGACCTCAAGGAACTGCATGATACTCACTTGCATTTCTGAAAGCAATCTTCTTTACTCAGTCTACCAATCCAAATGCTAACATCTTCCAGTAGGAAAAAAAAAATAAGAAAAACTCACAGGTACCCACAGAAATGATGTTTTACCATCTATCTGAGCATCTCTTAGACTAGTCAAGGTGACACATAAAATTAATCCCTTGACACACTGATACCCTTATGTATCTTATTAAATTCTTCTTCTCAGATGGTGCTAGTAGTAAAGAATCCACCTGCTAAGGAAGGAGACACAGAGATATGGGTTTCATCCCTGGGTCAGAAAGATCCCCTGGAGAAGGGCATGGCAACCAACTCCAGTATTCTTGCCTGGGGAATCCCATGGATGAAGGAGCCTGGAGGGCTAAAATCCATAGGGTTGCACATGACTAAAGTGACTTAGCACACACCCACACAAGCTCTACTTAATCTCTATTAAAGACAACAATAAAGCTGTAATTCTGCCTTAAATGAGCCACATGTGTCCAGTGGTTCCCCAAAATTTTAACTATTTTATTTTCTCCAATGTTCAGTTACCCTAGTAAAAAGCCATAGGTTCATTTGGGGAAGATTGGGTAAAATAATAAAAGTATACATTTTCAGTTGTTGCTGAGATCATTCCTCAAGGAGACCCATTCAAAAGATTCTGGGTCTGTAAATTGGCTGAAGTCATGATTCTGTTTTTAATGATTTCAGTTAGATTTTTGTTCTCTTGACCTAAAACTTTTCTGCTTAAATAGATTAAGTAAGAATTTAGTAGGTCTCATTTCTATTATACCTCTAGGGACACCTATTATTAACTATTCAATATCATATGTTTGCATAAGTCAGACTATTCTGATTTATAGTTTGACTCTGATATATATTTCAATAGTGATGATTACATTGCTTTTGATAGTTAAATGTCACCACTTGGCTTCTAACATCCCAGGGTCCAATTACTCCCATTGCATCAATTTTCTCAGTTCAGTGACTGCAGTTCTAACAGTGAGGTCTGACTTCCAGGGAAAAGCAATCAAAGAGCTCTTCAAGGGTGCTAAAGTTCCCCACACAAATTTATTTCCCACAATATTCATTAAAGATAGCTCTGGACCCTCTCAGTCTGATTGAGTAGGTTTTAAATGACAGATACATCCTAACATTCATTTAACATTCCAATCTCCCTAAGCCTGACTCCTTTACATTAAACCAAGCCATGTCTAGCATTTTCAGATCAGATGTACTGGGTCACCTTTTGTTTCTTGTTTCATCCAGTCAACAAGCCAAACTTCCAGAGCCCTTTCTAACTTCCCGGAACTGTAACATTAAATGCAATATCTCTGTTTATATGAGCCTGTAACAATAATTTCAGCTTGGTCCAACCTTATGTTCCTTCCACCATCATCCCACATCTTTAGCAACCATGTTCACATATGTTCCCTGGATTTCTGTCTGCATAAACTAAAATGCTTAACCAGGACTTTTGGAGTGCCATACCTCATTCCATGAATTATACTTTGTCCCTCACCTTTAGAGTCCTGCTGAGACTTGAATCTAGCTATAGATGTATAAACAAAGAAAGATGGTGGGGTTGGTCCTAAGAAGAATCAGCATTGTCCTGCATAGTTACTGATTCAGGGGAGGCCATTGAAATTTTTTCAGGTAATGAAGGTAAATCCCCTCAGAAGGGGGTAGAAAGGCCAAAAACACTGTGAATGAATATACCAGTATCATAGAGGTGGGGAGGTCAATTCCACTGATTGAGAAAGGCACTTTTGCTGAGGGTATGGAAGTTAATTCTGCTGGGCTCATGCCCCCAGTTTTTCCACATGTCACCATCCCAATTCATAAAATTTCATTCTCTCCAAAACAATGCCCTCACTTTGACAGTAGATAACCTGTGAGGTTAGGAGTTCAATTTGTGTTGAATTTAGTCAGTCACAGGATAAGGTTCTGCACTTGACTTTTATAAAATTCAAATCTGCAGCTACAGTAGATCCAGGACTATTTCAGAACACATACAAAAAAGCCCTTGGGTTATTCACATGACACTTTAACTGGAAATTTGTACTCTTGCACTAATACTTGTCTTGACTATTTTTTTTCAATTTTCTTTTTTTCCCATTTATTTTTACTAGTTGGAGGTTAATTACATTACAATATTGTAGAGGTTTTTGCCATACACTGACATGAATCAGCCATGGATTTACAAGCATTCCCCATCCCGATCCCCCCTCCCACATCCCTCTCCACACCATCCCTCTGGGTCTTCCCAGTGCACCAGCCACGGGCACTTGTCTCATGCATCCAACCTGGGCTGGTGATCTGTTTCACCCTTGATAATATACATGTTTCGATGCTGTTCCCACCCTTGCCTTCTTCCACAGAGTCCCAAAGTCTGTTCTGTATATGTGTATCTCTTTTTCTGTTTTGCATATAGGGTTATCATTACTATCTTTTTAAATTCCATATATATGCCTTAGTATACTGTATTGGTCTTTATCTTTCTGGCTTACTTCACTCTGTATAATGGGCTCCAGTTTCATCCATCTCATTAGAACTGATTCACATGAATTCTTTTTAATGGCTAAGTGATATTCCATGATGTATATGTACCACAGCTTCCTTATCCATTCTTCTGCCGATGGACATCTAGGTTACTTCCATGTACTGGATATTACAAACAGTGCAGCAATGAACATTGGAGTGCACGTGTCTCTTTCAAATCTGGTTTCCTCGGTGTGTATGCCCAGAAGTGGGATTGCTGGGTCTTATGGCAGTTTATTTCCAGTTTTTTTTTTAAGAAATCTCCACACTGTTCTCCATAGTGGCTGTACTAGTTTGCATTCCCACCAATAGTGTAAGAGGGTTCCCTTTTCTCCACACCTTCTCCAGCATTTATTGCTTGTAGACTTTTGGATAGTAGCTATCCTGACTGGTGTGTAATGGTACCTCATTGTGGTTTTGATTTGCCTTTCTCTGATAATGAGTGATGTTGAGCATCTTTCCATGTGTTTGTTAGCCATCTGTATGTCTTCTTTGGAGAAATGTCTGTTTAGTTATTTGGCCCATTTTTTGATTGGGTCATTTATTTTTCTAGAATTGAGCTGCAAGTGTTCTTGTATATTTTTGAGATTCATCCTTTGTTGCTCCATTTGTTATATTTTTCCCAATCTGAGGGCTGTCTTTTCACCTTGCTTATAGTTTCCTTTGTTGTGCAAAAGCTTTTAAGTTTAATTAGGTCTTGTTTGTTTATTTTTGCTTTTATTTCCAATATTCTGGGAGGTGGGTCATAGAGGACCCTGCTGTGATTTATGTCAGAGAGTGTTTTGCCTATGTTCTCCTCTAGGAGTTTTATAGTTTCTGGTCTTACATTTATATATTTAATCCATTTTGAGTTTATTTTTGTGTATGGTGTTAGAAAGTGTTCTAGTTTCATTCTTTTACAAGTGGTTGACCAGTATTCCCAACACCACTTGTTAAAGAGGTTGTCTTTTTTCCATTTTATATTCTTGCCTCCTTTGTCGAAGATAAGGTGTCCATAGGTTTGTTGATTTACCTCTGGGCTGTCTATTCTGTTCCATTGATCTATAGTTCTGTCTTTGAGCCAGTACCATACTGTCTTGATGACTGTGTCTTTGTAGTATAGTCTGAAGTCAGGCAGATTGATTCTTCCACTTCCATCCTTCTTTCTCAAGATTACTTTGGCTTATCGAGGCTTTTTGTATATCCATACAAATTGTCTTCACTACTTTTTCTATGGACACCAAAAGTAACCATCCAACATCATTATATTCATTAATTATCCTAAACTGTTCAAAAGTATGTGCAGTCACTTCATTCCTTCAATCTTATAAATGGTTCATTATAAATATTCAATGCAGATATTCTTCTTCTCTATGAAAAGTTTATGCCATGGACCATCAGTGTTCTCTTTATTACTGGAAATAGAGTTATTAGAATTTTAACCTAATCAGAATAGAAGCCAAAATTTATATATTTATAGAGATATATACATATACAGAAAGAGATTTATTGTGAGAGATTATCTGACATAATTATTGTAAATTAGCTCACATAATGGAGGCAGAGGAGGCCCATGATATGCTGTCTGCACACTGGAGGCTCAGCAAAACTGGTGGTATAATTCCAATCTAAACCTGGAACCCTGAGAAGAGCCAAGAATACAAATTGTGAACACAGGAGAAGATGTATGCTTTAGTTAGAGCATACAACACATTTTTTCTTGTCTGCTTTTTGTTTTATCCAGACAATGAAAGGATTGTATGGTGCCACCCACATTGTTGAGATCCATCTTCACTATTCAGTCTAGTGATTCAACTGTTAATCTCTTCTAGATAACCCCTCAAAGACGCATCCAGAAATAATATTTTGATTGTGATATGGGCATGCCTGAACTCAGTCATATTGACACATGAAATTAAACACCAAGCCATCAGACAAGAAAAAAGAAATCAAACATATTCCAATTGGAAGTGGAGATAAAACATTCACTATCTGCAGATGATATGATAATGTATTTAGAAAACTCTAAAGAATACACCTCAAAATCATTAGAACTAATAAATGAATTAATCAAATTTGCAGGATACAAGATCAATATACCAAAATGTGCCATGTATCTATACACTAATAAATTATCAGAAAGAAATAAATTTAAAAATCTTGTTGAGAATCACATCAAAAAGAATAAAATACCTAGGAATAAACAACCAAGTAAGTGAAAAGTCTATATTCTGAAAACTATAAAACATCAATGAAGGAAATTGAAAGTGATGCAAAGAAATGGAAAGATATTACATGCTTTTGTTTTAGAATAATTAATATTATTATATTGGTCATACTACTCAAAGAAATCTATCAGATTTAATATAATCACTATCAAAATACCCATGGCATGTTTCACAGAACTAGAACAAATCATCATAGAATTAATATGGAACCACAAAAGACCCTAAACTACAAAAGTGATCTAAAGAAAAAAGAATGGAGTAGAAGTATAACCTGCAAGAAGTTACTATACAAAATATATAAGCAGCTTTTGCAACTCAATATCAAAAGACCAAACAACTTAATTTAAAAAAAAATGAGCAGGATATGTGAATAGATGCTTTTTCAAAGAATACATAGAGATGGCTAATAGACACATGAAAAGATGTTCACAGTCACTTATTATTTGAGAAATGCAAATCAAAACAGCAATGAGATATCACCTCACACATGGCAGAAAGGCTATCATCAAGGAAGCTACAAATAACAAATGTTGGAAATGATATGGAGAAAAGGAAATCCTTGTACACTATTGCTGGGTATGTAAAAGAGAAAAACAAATACTGTATGATATCACTTATATGTGGAATTTTAAAAATAATACAAATGAATGTATATATGCAATACAGAAGCAGAATCATAGATATAGAAAACAAAATAGCAGTTACCAAAGGGCACAAGGAAGTAGGAGGGACAAATTAAGGGGATGGGATTAAGAGATGCAAACTTTTGAATTGGCCAAACAGGTTGCTCAGTTTCTTCTTCTTCTTTTTTTTTTTTTTCTCTTAACTACTATGACTCTAGCAACATATAGTTGTCTTTAACTTCAATCAAAACAATTTTGCTAGATTGTATGGTGACAACTGTCATATCAATATCAATGTGCATTTTCAAAAAACTATCAAAATGCTGAATTCTTGTGTACTCATTCTAATGTTGAAGAAAAAAATAACATTTCATCATATTATGCTTTATTACTTCAAGAAAGACAAAAACAGAATTGAGACATGCAAACAAATTTTGTGCAGTGAATGGAAAAGGTGCTGTGACTGACAGAATGTGTCAAAAGTGGTTTGTGAAGATTTATGCTGTGGATTTCCCACTCGACAATACTTCATAGCTGGGTAGACCAGTTGACATCGGTAGTAATCCAACTGAGACATTATTGAGAACAATCAATTTTACACCACTCAAGGAGATAACTGACATACTCAAAATATCCAAATCAAGCAATAAAAATCATTTGGACCAGCTTGATTATGTTAATCAGTTTAATGTTTTCATTCACATCAATTAAGCAAAAGAAAAAAGAAAAAGAAGAAAAAAAAAGAAAGAAAGAAACATCCTTCACTATCTTTATCACATGTGATACTCTAGTTTGTGTTGTTATTCAGTTGCTAAGTCATGTCCGACTCTTTGCAATCCCATGGACTGCAGCATGCCAGGCCTACCTGACAGTATATATTTCCCAGTGTTTGCTCAAATTCATGTCCATTGAGTCAGTGGTTCCATCCAACTATCTCACCCTCTGTCACCCCTTTCTCATTCTGCCCCCAATCTTTTCAGCATCAGAGTCTTTTCCAGTGAGTTGGCTCTTCACATAATTTGGCCAGATTACTGGAGCTTCAGCTTCAGCATCAATCCTTCCAATGAATATTTAAGGTTTCCTTGGATATTCCTGAATACTCAGAAATTCCTTGAACTGGTGTGATCTCTTTGCTGTCCAAGAGACTCTCAACAATATTATCCAGTTTCATGACTTGAAAGCATCAGTTCTTCGGCACTCAGCCTCTGTATGGTAAAACTCTCACATCTGTACATGACTACTAGAAAATTCATAACTTTGACCTGATGGAATTTGTCAGTAGAGTGATGTCTCTACTTTTTAACATGCTGCATAGGTTAATCATAGCTTTTATTCCACAGAGTAAGTGTCTCTTACTTTTGTGGCTGCAGTCAACATCCACAGTGATTTTGAAGTCCAAGAAAATAAAACTGCCATGGTTTCGACATTTTCCCCGTCTATTTGTCACGAAGTGATGGGACCAAATGCCAATATCTTAATTTTTTCAATGCTGAGTTTTAAGCCAGCTTTTTCACTCTCCTTTTTGACCCTCATCAAGAGGCTCTTTAATTCTGTTCACTTTCTGCCATTAGAGTAGTATCATGTGCATATCTGATATTATTGATATTTATCCTTGCAATCTTGATTCAAGGTTTTGTTTCATTCAGCTGGGCATTTCACAAGATGTACTCTGCATATAAGTTAAATAAGCAGGGTGACAATATACAGCCTTGATGTACTCTTTTCTCAATTTGGAACCAGTCCATTTATACATGTCCAGTCCTAACTGTTGCTTCTTGACCAAAATACAGGCTTTTCAGAACGAAGGTAAGGTGGTATGGTATTACCATCTCTTTAAGAATTTTCCACATTTTGTTGTGATCCATAAAGCCAAAGGCTTTAGCATAGTCAGTGAAGTGGTCCATGGGGTTTTGGACATGACTCAGTGATTGGACAGCATACTTCTTTTAGTTTTTTCATAGTTGATCTCAGATATATGGAGAGAGAAGCTTACAAGAGTCTATCTCAAATAAGGTCATTGTCTTGAGCAAACTCTAGGAGACAGTGAAGGAAAAGGAATCTTGGGGTGCTGCATTCCATGAAGTCACAGAGTCAGACATGATTTAGTGACTGAACAACCACAGTCTTGTTGATAGTACTGTGCAACTATCATCATTTTCATGGGTTGATATTGTACTATAGCTATAGAAGAGGTTTCCCTGGTGGCTCAGCAGTAAAGAATCTGCCTTGCTAATGCACAAGACATGAGTCCAATCCCTGAGTTAGGAAGGCCCCCTGGAGAAGGAAATAGCAACCCACTCCAGTGTTATTACCTGGAAAATCCCATGGACAGAGTAGTCTGAAGGGCTACAATCCATAGAGACACAAAGAGTTGGATAAAGACTGAGTGACTAAATAACAACAACAGCATAGCTATTTTAAGGTGTCAAAGTTAAAGAAGGTCATGTGTAACAAATAGAAAACCACTAACAATTTTGTAGATTTAAATTCAACCTTGCTAAAAGTCACAATAAATGCAAATGGTCTAAATGCATAATATATAGGAATTCTACCCAGGTTTAAAAGAACTCTTAAAATTTGAGTGTAAGAAACTCATCTCCTGACCCTCACCATCCCCCTCCTGCAGACAAAATATCTCAACAGATAAAGAAGATACATGGTTTGAAAATAAGAATATGAAAAAATTATTGACACCATTAGTCACTGTGGAAATGCAAATTAAAATCATGATATCTCATTATAACTCATTAGAATGGTAAAATGAAACCAACAAAAACAGAACAAAAACCTAATAATGTCATAAGTTGATGAGGATGTAAAGTAACTAGAATTTTCATATATTGATTTTGGGGAAGGAAAGTAATACAGTCATTTTGGAGAAAAAGAGGACTGCTTATTATAAATTAAATATGTAATTTTTATATGTCCAAATGATCCCACTCCTAGGTGTTTTTACAAGTGAAATGAAAGTGCATGTGTTCCCCAAAACTTGTATGTAGATTTTATACCATTTTTACTTATGATTAAAAAAAAATGAAAAGAATATTTCTTAGACAATGGAATGAATAAACAGACTGTGGTGCATCCACACAGTAGATTACTACTCAGCAATTAAAACAAACAAACAAACAAAAAACACTGTACTGTTGATTCAAACAACAAGATTGAATTTTAAAACATTTTTTTCTATGCCAGAACTGAAAGTCAATACACATGCATGAGGCATTGTGGAAAAGACACAGGGATAGAAAACTAGTGTTTTTGCTAGAACTTTCAAACAGGGGAGGAATTGACTACAAGTTAACAGCATTAGAGATTCTTTGAGGTAAAAAACTGTTAGGTGTTTTCTCTCTCTGGTCTCTGAGAAAGCTTAGAAGTAGGGACATTCTATTATTAATCAACCAATCTATCTCTCACATTACGTTTGTTAAATGGCATTCTCTAATAAGAAGAACCAGTGATTCTTGAAGAAGATGCATATTTCAAACATAAGGAAATAAAATACAAGATGAGCCTAGAACATATTGTTGTACAATATAGTCAGAAAGTAATTAAAAATAATAAAAGGCTTGGAGTATACCAAAAGAACAGAGGAGCCAACCAAAAGAACTCATGATAACCTAAGTTGTAGCAATTTGAGGGGAAAAAAAAAAGATATAGAAACTTTGGGATTAAAACTTTGAGAATAACATAAATAGGCCATCAGACACACAAATACTTTTTTAAAGCAATTGAATAAATGTGACAAAAGGCCAATTTTGTTCTTATAGAATAATTTCAATCAATGAATGTAGAAACAAAGGACATAGAAAGGTATCATTAGAAGGTACAAATTGCTGCAGGGAAAATCCATTAATGAATGCTAAAATTAGTAGATAAATGTTTAAAGAGAAATAGAATATTTGCATAGCATCAAAATATCTCCCTCTAAATACTTCTTAATTACAAATAAATAAATAGTAACCTCACAGTGAATAAACAGTATAGATACCACCTTATCAAGTGATGAGTGTTAACATAATAAGTGATACTATATATAGATATCACATACTCCCTGCTCCCTGATATAAAAGATGGAAAATGATATAACACCACAGTGGTATTCTTTCTCAAAACCCACAGCTTCATTCTAATCATGGGATAACATCAGGCAAATTGAAATTGTTTCATTCCACAAAATATCTAACCAGTAATCTTTAAACGCATCAAGATCATGGATCACAAAGAAAGAAGAACTGTGATATGTTAACAGATATTTTGCTGTTCAGTGATTAAGTTATGTCTGACTCTGCTACCTCATGGACTATAGCATGCTAGGATAGGTTGGAGGAGTCTAAACAGACATATTCACTATATACAAAGTTGTGACTTGGGTGGGACTGTAGAATTTTAAAAGTACATTGTAATGGCAAAATTCATTAAATCTAAATAAAGTCCACAGTTGGACTAAAATGTAAAAACTGGCAATACCATTTTTGTAATTATATGCACCCTTAACCGTACATTCTGCTAAGTCATAGAGTTATTGGATGGAGAAGATAAGCAATATCTAGATACTAATATTTAGATATTAGACATCTAGCAATATCTAGAAAATGAAACAGTGTAGGCAGCTTGGAAAAATGGAGTATTATTCAATAGGATTTTGCATATAATTGAATAAAGATAAATGAAAAGTGCTACCCTTAACATAATCAGTATACCCATTTCTAGGAACTGAAGGGTGCAAACTGAAAGCACTCCTTTCACACCCATAGCTGTGACTCTATTTAAATAGTAAGGCTTCTGGAGGAGCCATTTGTAAAAACCTTGAATGTCTGTGTTTTCCATACAGCAGAGATAGGTAAGCCTCCATCAGTATACTTTCTGTGAGGAAGATTATATATAACTGTATTTCTTTTAGCGATTAAAGAAAATAATATTTTATTTCTAATCACCATAATAATAGCAAGAGGCTAAGTATAAACTTACTTTATCTTCATTGTGTCACACAAAAATACTTAGCTTTATCCAAATTTTACATATGTGTAAAATTATGAGAAATAAATATATGCATGCATACATAAAATAGCTTATAGAAGTTGAATTTCACATTACAATTCTGTATTGTGTAGAACCAGAATGAGTACTGGGCTTGCAATCAAAAGATCTGTTTTCAAATCCTGTGTCCATCAACAACTCAGAATTTCAGTTCAATAATTTATAAAATGAAAATTAAAAAAAAAAGTCCAGTTCATCATGGTTCCTACAGACTGATAGTTTAATGAAAGCATATGAAATTGACTAGCCAATGACCAAAACAAAATGAATACTAATTTTATTTCTGTGGAATAATTTACTTGGTTGAAATTACTGGGGCTTTATTTCACAACAATGATTGCCCTTGAGGCAAACCAACCCCGATTCCCAAAATATAGTTAGATGTAAAATGTCTTATCCTAATTAATACAGTCTATACATTGATATTTTCTTACTTTCCTAATCACTTTAGAGTAGCTTCATGACTGACATAACATTACATGTCCTGGTTCTTATTTTATATTAACTATTGATATTAACCAAGCCCTATGCGTTGTCTGAAAAAAGCTTGATACCTCAATTTACAACTAGTTTGGAACTTGCTCCCCTACAAATTCATCAAAAGAACATTTGAACACTGAGCAAACTCCACAGAACAACTTCTGCATGCTGGCAGAGGACATCAGGAACGCAGAAAGGCAGCCCATGACCTTTGAAGGGAGGTAGGACAAAGTATAAAAGAGAAAAAGAGAAAAAAGTGATAGGGATGGAGATGCATCCTGGGAAGGGAGTTTTAAAAGAGGAAAAACTTCCAAACACAAGGAAACACTCTCACCTGTGGGTCTGTGGGGAGTCTTGGAATCTCAGAGGGCAACAGAACAGGGAGGAAAAATAAATACATAAATAAATAATTAAAATTCACAGATTACACACTTAATGGCAACTCCCAGCGCTCACAACCACCACCAGCAAGTGGGGGCTGAACAGAGAGGTGTGGACTGCATTGCTTATGGTAAGGACCAGGCGCAAATGCCCTGAGGGCAATCTGAGGGAACTAATGTGAGATAGCAACCCAAACTGTGGGATAGCCAGAAAGAGTGAAATTAATTAATTAATTAATTAATTAATTAATAAAAGAGGGAGAGAACTATCCCACAAAAAGCCCTAACCCCTTTTGGCAGAAAGTGAAGAGGAACTAAAAAGCCTCTTAATGAAAGTGAAAGAGGAGAGTGAGAAAGTTGGCTTAAAGCTTAACATTTAGAAAACTAAGATCATGGCATCTGGTCCCATCACCTCATGGGAAAGAGATGGGGAAACAATGGAAGCAATGTCAGACTTTATTTTTTTGGGGCTCCAAAATCACTGCGGATGGTGACTGAAGCCATGAAATTAAAAGACGCTTACTCCTTGGAAGGAAAGATATGACCAAACCTAGATAGCATATTAAAAAGCAGAGACATTACTTTGCCAACAAAAGTCCATCTAGTCAAAGCTATAGTTTTTCCAGTGGTCATGTATGGATGAGAGAGTTGGACTGTGAAGAAAGCTGAGCACCGAAGAATTGCTGCTTTTGAACTGTGGTGTTGGAGAAGACTCTTGAAAGTCCCTTGGACTGCAAGGAGATCCAACCAGTCCATCCTAAAGGAGATCAGTCCTGGGTGTTCATTGGAAAGAGTGATGTTGAAGCTTGAACTACAATACTTTGGCCACCCGATGTAAAAAGCTGACTCACTGGAAAAGACTGTGATGCTGGGAAAGGTTGAGGGCAGGAGGAGAAGGGCACGACAGAGGATGAGATGGTTGGATGGCATAACCGCCTCGATGGACATGGGTTTGGGTGGACTCTGGGAGTTGCTGTTGGACAGGGAGGCCTGGCCTTCTGAGGTTCATGGGGTCACAAAAACGTCAGACATGACTGAGAGACTGAACTAAACTGAGAATGATAACCCTATATGCAAGACAGCAAAAGAGACACAGATGTATAGAACAGTCTTTTGGACTCTTTGGGAGAGGGTGCGGGTGGGATGATTTGTGAGAATGGCATTGAAACATGTATATTATCATATGTGAAATGGATTGCCAGTCCAGTTTGATGCATGAGACAGGGTGCTCGGGACTGGTGCAATGGGATGACCCAGAGGGATGGGATGGGTAGGGAGGTGGGAGGGCGTTTTAAGATGGGGAACACACATACATCCATGGTAGATTCCTGTCAATGTATGGCAAAACCATTACAATATTGTAAAGTAATTAACCTCCAATTAAAATAAATAAATTTATAAAAAATAAAAATGTAACTGAAAAATAAATAAATAAATAAATAAAAGGAAAGAAAACAAACAAAAAAATAGAATTAATTTGGATTTACATGTGTGAAAGGACATCAGTAATTTATTCACGTTTACCTAATCCTTGATAGATTCAGGCCATGCTTTTCATTTATTCCAGATGTGACAGCTAAGCTGTCAGTTATGTTTCTGCTGTTCCTTTAATCTTTCCCCAGAGGCAGTAATAAAAGAATAATAATTGAGAGTGGTATCTAGGCTAAGGGTAATTATTATTTAAAACATTGGCAGCAAGCCTACATTCTTTGAAAGGATAATTTGTACAAGACCAGGAAATTGGATTATTTTGTTATCTATTATAAAAATTACTAAAATATCTGGTATCCTTAAAATGTTCACCCAAATTTAATTAAAAATATAAAAATTAAAAGCTATTCAGGACTGTCAGTGAATATCTCAAAGAGAGTGAAAAAACTAAAATCTTCAAAAATAAAGTTTTTCAGTACTCAACAAAATAAAACTTAACAGCGTTTCAAACTAATAAATATATTCATTATCTTTATAATTTATATTTCACTATATGGAAAATAAATTATTTTAATATTATGTATTATTTGGGTCACACTACTTAGCAGAAAAAAAGCCACAAAGCAAATTACTGTTACAATTTCAATAGGGAGCATATTGAGGATAAAAGTACTCAATCTAACTGCTCTTGTATAATTAATATTTCATTTAACTATATAGTCAGAATAATATTTTCATTAGAATAATAGTAGTCATTAATTTAAAAATAATTTCTTAAGTTCTGATCTTGTTCCAGATATCATTAAGGTTAGGGACAGGGCCTGGTCTTAATCGTAAGGGATTAGATTTAGGTCATACCTGAATGATTTAATGGTTTTCCCTACTTTCTTCCATTTAAGTCTGAATTTTGTAATAATGAGTTCATGATCTGAGCCACAGTCAGCTCTTGGTCCTGTTTTACCTGACTGTATAGCACTTCTCCATCTTTGGCTGCAAAGAATATAATCAGTCTGATTTCAATATTGACCATCTGGTGAAGTCCATGTGTAGAGTCATCTCCTGTGCTGTAGGAAAAAGGTGTTTGCTATGACCAGTGCATTCTCTTGGCAAAACTTTGTTAGCCTTTGCCCTGCTTCATTTTGTATGCCAAGACCAAACTTGCCTGCTAGTCCAGGTCTCTCTTCACTTCCTACTTTTGCATTCCTGTCCCCTATAATGAAAAGACATCTTTTGTTGGTGTTGGTTCTAGAAGATCTTGTAGGGCTTCACAGAACCATTCAAGTTCAGCTTCTTTGGCATTAGTGGCTGGGGCATAGACTTGTATTACTGTGATATTGAATGGTTTGCCTTGGAAATAAACAGAGATCATTCTGTCATTTTTGAGATTGCACCGAAGTAATGCATTTCAGACTCTTTTGTTGATTATGAGGGCTACACCATTTATTCTAAGGGATTCTTACCCACAGTAGTAGATATAATGGTCATCTGAATTAAATTTCCCCATTCCAGTCCATTTTACGTCACTGATTCCTAATACGTCACTGTTCACTCTTGCCATCTCCTGTTTGACCACTTCTAATTTACTGGGATTCATGGACCTAACATTCCAGGTTCCTATACAGTACTGTTCTTTACAACATCGAACTTTACTTCCAATACCAGTCACTTCCACTACTGGATGTTGTTTTTGCTTTGGCTCCATCTCTTCGTTCTTTCTGGAGTTATTTGTCCACTCTTCTCCAGTAGCATATTGGGCATGTACTGATCTGGGGAGTTCATCTTTCAGTGTTATATCTTTCTGCCTTTTAATATTGCTCATGGGGTTCTCAAGGCAAGAATACTGAACTGGTTTGCAATTCCCTTCTCCATTAGACCATATTTTGTCAGGACTCTCCACCATGACCCGTCCATCTTGGGTGGCCTTACATGCATGGCTCCTAGTTTCATTGAGTTAGACAAGGCTATGGTCCATATTATTGGTTTGGTTTTTTTTCTGTGACTGTGGTTTTTATTCAGTCTACCCTATGATGAATAAGGAAGTGAGGCTTATGGAAGCTCCCTGATGGGAGATATTGATTGGGGGAATCTGGGTCTTGTTCTGATGGGTGGGATCATGCTCAGTAGATCTTTAATCCAATTTTCTGTTGATGGGCAAGGCTGTGCTCCCTGCCTGTTGTTTGACCTGAGGTCAAACTGTTGACCCACGCCTCCACCAGAGACTCCAGCACTCTAATAAGCAAGTCTAACTCAGTCTCTTGTGGGGATACTGCTCCTTTCTCCTGGCTCCTGGTGTACACAAGGTTTTACTCATGTCCCCCAAGAGTATTTCCCCAGTCCTGTGGAAGTTCTGTAATCAAGTCCCACTGGTCATCAAAATCAAATTACCTGGGGGGATTCTTGTCTGCTCAGTGGCTCTATGGTGGGGCTAATAGCAACCTCCGCCAAGAGGTTTATGTACCACTCTGCATGACCAAGTCTTTCTGCACTCAGAGTCTCTGTCCCCACGGCAGGCCACTGACGACTCATTACTCTGCAGGAGACACTCAAAGGTAGGTCTGGCTCAGTCTCTGTGGACCCTCTGGGTCCTAGTGCACACAAGGTTTCTTTGAGCCCTCCGACTGTCTCTGGCCAGCATAGGGCTTGATTCTAAATGTGATTTTGCCCCTCCTACTATCTTATTTGAGATTGTACTCTGCTCTTGGACATGAGGTACCTTTTTTTGGTGGGATCCAACATTTTCCTGTTGATGGTTTTTTAGCAGTGTGTTGCAGTTTTGGAGTTCTTCTAGGAGAAGATGAGTGCACTTTCTTCTACTCTGACATATTGGTGTAGGGAATCAATGGATTAGACCTCCTAGACACAGTGCCTGAAGAACTATGGGCAGAGGTTTATGACGTTGTACATGAGGAAGTGATCAATATCACCCCCCCAAAAAAATGCAAAAAGGCAAAATGTTTGTCTTAGAACGCCTTACAAATATCTGAGAAAAGAAGAGAAGCTAAAGGCAAAAGAGAAAAGGAAAGACATACCCATACGATTGCAGAGTTCCAAAGAATAGCAAGGAGAGACAAGAAAGCTTTCTTCACTGATCAATGCAAAGAAATAGAAGAAAACAATAAAATGAGAAAGAATAGAGATCTCTTCAAGAAAACTAGAGATCTCAAGGGAACATTTCATGCAAAGATGAGCACAAAAAAAGGACAGAAATAGTATGGACCTAGGAGAAGCAGAAGATATTAAGAAAAGGTGGCAAGAGTACTAGGAACAATACAAAAAAAGTTCTCAGTGATCCAGATAACCACAATGGCATTATCACTCACCTAGAGCCAGATATCCTGGAATGTGAAGTCAAGTGATCCTTAGGATGCATCACTATGAACAAAGCTAGTGGAGGTGATGGAATTCCAGTTGAGCTACTTCAAGTCCTAAAAGATGTTGCTATTAAAATGCTGCATTCAATATGCCAGAAATTTTGGGAAACTTGGCAGTGGCCACAGGACTGGAAATGGTCAGTTTTCATTTCAATCACAAAGAAAGGCAATACCAAAGAATATCCAAACTACTCCACAGTTGCACTCATCTCACCCACTAGCAAAGCAATGCTTAAAATTCTCCAAGTGAGGCTTCAACAGTATGTGAACAGAGAACTTGCAGATGTTCAAGCTGGATTTAGAAAAGGCAGAGTAACCAGAGATCAAATTTCCAACATCTGTTGGATCATAGAAAAAACAAGAGTGTTCCAGAAAAGCCTCTACTTCTGCTTTATTGACTAAGCCAAAGCCTTTTACTGTGTGGATAACAACAAACTGAGGGAAATTCTTAAAGAGATGGAAATACTGGACCATTTTACCTGCCTCCTGAGAACTCTATATGCAGGTAAAGAAGCAACAGTTAAAACATGGGACAATGGGCTGGTTCCAAATTGTGAAAGGAGTGCATCAAGGCTGTATATTGTCAGCATGCTTATTTAACTTATATGTAGAGTACATCATGCCAAATGCTGGGCTGGATGAAGCACAAGCTGGAATCAATATTGCCAGGAGAAATATCAATAACGTCAGATGTGGAGATGACAGCACCCTTCTGGCAGAAATTGAAGAGGAACTGAGGAACTTCTTGATGAAAGTGAAAGAGGAGAGTGAAAAAAGATGGCTTAAAACAGAACATTCAAAAACCTAAGATCATGGCATCTGGTCCAATCACTTTATACCAAATAGATGGGGAAACAACAGAAATAGTGAGAGACTTTATTTTCTTGGGCTCCAAAATAACTGCAAATGATGACTGCAGCCATGACACTTTCTCCTTCAGAGAAAAGCTATGACCAACCTAGACAGCATATTAAAAAGCAGAGACATTACTTTGCCAACAAAAGTCCATCTAATCCAAGCTATGATTTTTCCAGTAGTCATGTATGGATGTGAGAGTTGGTTTATAAAGAAAGCTGAGCACTGAAGAACTGATGCTTTTGAACTGTGGTTTTGGAGAAGACTTTTCAGTGTCCCTGGACTGCAAGGATATAAAACCATTCAATTCTAAACAAAATCAGTCTTGAAGCCTGATGCTAAAGCTGAAGCTAAAACTCCAATAACTTGGCCACCTTATGCGAAGAACAGACTTACTTGCAAAGCCCTTGATGCTGTGAAAGATTCAAGGCAGTAGGAGAAAGGGGCAACAGAGGTTAAGATGGTTGGATGGCATCATGGAGTCAATGAGCATGAATTCTTGCTGTCTCTGGGAGTTGGAAATGGGCAGAAAAATCTGGCATGCTGCAGTTCATGGAGTTGCAAATAGTCAGACATGACTGTGACTGAACTAAAGTGGTATTAAATTAATAGGAAGAAGCTTGAAGATAATGAATTTTGGCTTAACATGACACTTCAAAACACTTAACATTGTCCAAAGATGAAAGTACTTTCACTGCAAGTGACTTTTAGACAGAATAGATGACAGTATAGGGAAGCATCTTAAGGGATTTGAATAGGAGCAACTATAAGATGTTTCTAAAACCTTAAAATCCTATCAACACTTAATGCTTCTACTATGCGTTTTGGCATTTACCCATAAATCATATGGTATTATTCATTCACTTTACTTTCTTATGTCTTATTTCTTTAACCAAATGTTAGGGACCTAGAGGGCTACACTCTTGTGTTACTGTCAATCTTCACAATAACTTTTCCACATACATTGCTGGAAATCCAGTGCACACTGAAATGAGATGAATTAAATGAATGACAAAAATAAAACATATATGCTATTTTCAAATGCTGCTACTCAAAATATATTATTTGTGAAAGTAAAGCTAGTCAAGTATGTATCCTATGGTAAGATTACAGAAAACTATAAAAATTTAAAATTTTAGAAGAACATTTTATAAAAGAAAACTAAAGATGTATTAAACAAACAGATAAAGGAATGATAGCAAAAGAAGTCACTATAAATATACAGAAAGAAAGCAAAGAAGGCTATTCTAAAGGGCCTAAAAGTAATGCATGCCTCTTTCACAATTCACAATAGAAACAGAAAGTCATCTATTTAAGTGGGAGATACATTTTCTTTGGGAGAGATAAGTGAAAGAGTAAAAGTTTTATGTTCAAGCTACAGCAGGTAGTTTGAAAATTAGAACAAAACTGCATGTAAAGAAACCAAAAAGAAGATTTAGATTGGTTCAAGGTGGCAGAGTAGCAGGATGTGTGCTCATCTCCTTCTGTGAGAACACCAAAGTTGCAACTAGCTGGTGAACAACCATTGACATGTGGACCGTAAAACCCACCAAGAAAGAGATAACCTACATCCAAAGGCAAAGAAGAAGCCACAGCAAGGTGGTAGGATGGACACAATAATGATAAAATAAAATGCTATAACTGGCACAATCTGGAAAAGAGTAAAACCAAAGAAGTTATCCCACTGTTGTGAAGATTCCACGTCCCATATGAGATCTCCTTGTCTGGGGATCTGGCAAAGGAACTAGAAATCCATGAGAAATCTTTCTCTGAAGGATTTGATTTTAAGATTTTCATAGGACTGTGGGAAAAAGAGACTCAAATCTTAAGGACACAGAAAAATCTTATTTGCACCAAGGCTCAGGGGGAAGGAGTAGTTACCCCACAGATGACTGCACCAGACCTATCTTCCAGGTGGGTTTGTGAGTCTCCCATGGAAGCATAGGTCAACAGAATCTCACTGTAGGGATGCAGACACTGGCAGCAGCAGTCCTGGAAGGGGCCATTTGGTGTAAGTCTTCTTGGACATTGGCACTAATCCTACCATAGAGCCCGTAGACCCCAGAGATGTGTTACTTCAGGTGAAAAAACTAACACTTGTCAGCAGATAATTAGGTTAAATTTTTACTGAGTATAGCCCTACCCACCAGAGAAAGATCTAGTTTTTCCCACGATCAGCCTCTCCTATCAGGAAGCTTACACAAGCCTCTTAGCCTCATCCACCAGAGGACAGACAGAAGAAACAAGAAGAACAACAATCCCACAGTGAATAGAATGAAAACCACATTACAGAAAGTTAATCAGAATGAAAAAATCAGAGGGTTATGTCCCAGATGAAGGAAGGGTCAGGATAAAACCCAAGAAAAACAATTAAATGAGGTGGAGATAGATTTCAGAATTCAGAATAATGATAATGAAGATGATTCAAGATCTCAGAAAAAGAATGGAGAAGATGCAATAAATGGTTAACTAAAACCTAGAAGAATGATGTTGTTAAAGTTCTGTATTCAAGATGTCAATAAATTTGGAAAACTCAGCAGTGGTCACAGGACTGGAAAAGGTCAGTTTTCATTCCAATTCCAAAGAAGGGAAACACCAAAGAATGTTTAAACTACTGTACAATTGTGCTTATTTCACATGCCAGCAAGGCTATACTCAAAATATTTCAAGCTAAGCTTCATCAATAAGAGAAGGCAATGGCAACCCACTCCAGTACTCTTGCCTGGAAAACCCCATGGACAGAGGAGCCTGGTAGGCTGCAGTCCATGGGGTGTCAAAGAGTTGGACACAAATTCACTTTCACTTTTCACTTTCATGCATTGGAGAAGGAAATGGAAACCCACTCCAATGTTCTTGCCTGGAGAATCCAAGGGAAGGAGGAGCCTTGTAGGCCTCACATCTATGGGATCGCACAGAGTCGGACATGACAGAAACGACTTAGCAGCAGCAGCAGGTTTCATCAATACATGAAATGAGAAATTCCAGAATGTAAAAGCTGGGTTTAGCAAAGTCAGAGGAACAAGAGATCAAATTGCCAATATTTGTTGTATCATAGAGAAAGCAAGAGAATTTCAGAAAAGTGTCTGCTTCATTGCCTACACTAAAAACTTTGAATGTATGTATCATGACAAACTGTGGAAAATTCTTAAGGAAATGGGAATGTCAGACCACCTTATCTTTCTCCAGAAAAATCTGTTTGCAAGTCAAGATGCAACAGTTAGGACCAAATATGAAACAACAGACTGGTTCCAAATTCAGAAAGGAGTATATTGTCACCCTGCTTATTTAACTTATATGCAGAGTACATTATGGGGCATCCCAGGTTGAATGAATCACAAGATGAAATCAAGACTACTGACAGAAATATCAGCAACCTCAGATACGCATATGATACCACTCTAATGTCAGAAAATGAAGAGGAACTAAAGAGCCTCTTGATGAAGGTGAAAGAGGAGAGTGAAAAAGCTGGCTTGAAACTCAACATTCAAAAAATTAAGGACATGGTATTCAGTCCTATCAGTTCACAGAAAATAAATGGGTAAAAAGTGAAACAGTTGAAGATTTCATTTTCTTGGGCTCCAAAACCACTGCAGATGGTGACTGCAGTCATGAAATCGAAAGACGCTTCCCCTTGGAAGGCAAGCTATGACAAACCTAAACAGCATGTTAAGAAGTAGAGACATCACTTTGCTGATAAGATCTTCATGGTCAAAGCTATGATTTTCCAGTGGTTATGTATAGATGTGAAATTCAAACCTTAAAGAAGACTGAACACTGAAGAATTAATGGTTTCAACTTATAGTGGAGGAGGAGAAAGGGACAACAGAGAATGAGATGTTTGGATGACATCACCAACACAATGAGCATGAGTTTGAGCAAACTTCGGGAGATGGTGAAGGCCAGGGAAGCCCGGGCTGCTGCTGTCCATGGGGTCACAAAGAATCAAACATGACTGAACAACAAAAAATGTATGACATTTTTGTTCCATTTGTTTGATTTAGTATAAATAGAATGCTAGACTTCTAATTTATATGTACATAAAACTTTGTATAGTTCCATGTAGTTTGGCATCTAGTATTGCTGCTAAAATCCTAGAATTTTTTTTTTCTCTTAGTGAGTTAAAATATCTTGAATGAGGCTTGAAACTTCTAATTCTGAGAATATAAATACTATGCTAAAAAAACAGGAAATTAATATGTGATACAGTATTATTAATTAAAGCACAGATTTTGTTCAAATTTCACAAAATTTTATGCTAGTGATGATTGTTTTCATTTCTATTCAGGATTCCACATCATATTTATTTGCATTGAGCAGCTTCAGTTGCATGCAACGAATTATGTTAAATTCTCTTTCTATTTTTATTCTGTTACAAATGTTTTCTAATTTTCCTTGTTATGGTTTCTTAGATACATCCATCATTTGAAAGTGGACATTTAATTTCCAAAAACATTTTTAAAGTATCTTTGATATTAATTTCTCATGTAAATGCTTTCTTCTCTACAACCACTGTTGTTGTTTTCTTTTTTTTCAGTCTTCTAACTTTGTTGAGGCTTTTAATGGCTAAGTCAAGTATTTCTCTTGGTAAATATCACATTGCAGTTGAAAATATGCAGATTATTTTCAAGTATCTTTTGATATTGATTTCTAACATAAATCTACAGTGATAAGAGAGCACACTTTGTATGATTTCAATACTCTTAGGCCATGAAATTTTTTGCACCTTGTTTAATGTCCTTGGATATGTTCCAGCATCTCCTAGTTTATAGTCTATGGGAACTTGAACAGAATTTGTATCCTACTATTGTGTGAAAGTTGTATAAATCTTAATTATGTTGTATTGGTTCATGGTGTTTTTCAGGTCTACTATATTCTTCTCCTTTTCTACATATTAGTTCCATCATTTATTAAGAGTTTGATATTGAAACTCTAAAAATCTTAATTTATATTCTTAAAAATATAATTGCAATATATAATGGAAATATATGTAATTTTGCTCTTTTTTTAAATCTCCTGTGTGTTATCATATATTTATAATTTTTATATTTTTATAATTTAACAAATATAATTCAAAAAGAAGTTTTATGATATAAAATTCTAAAACTAAGTAGAAAAACATAAAGTTCAGAGTCATAGATTTAGATAGTGGGAAATGAAGAATGTAATTGAAGGAAGAATGGATAATGGATAATATCATTTCCGTTTATGTAAAAAAAATGAATAGGCACTTTTTCTATGTTTGAAATATCTGTCATTATCTCCTTAGTTTGGGCCGATAGATGGCAGGTTTTGATTTCTACTTGTTTATTTTTTCTCATTTTTAAAAGCAAATCTCATTTTCTAGGCCTACTGCCTTTGAAGGAATCATATAATTTGCATGTTTGCACACACACACACAAAAATTAAGCTACTCTAAGGAGTTTTCTCTAGTACAAGAAAAGTCGCGAACAATGGGACAAAAACCAATGGAAATATTTAAATCTTCTACATGAACTGTATTTTATGTGCCTTATTTGAAATCTGTTATGACTATGTTCAGCTCTATTTGATGGAAAACTCAAAGTAAGAGTTGGTGTTAACATGAGTTTATTTTTCTTTCATATAATGGAAACCTTGAGGTTTGTGATAGAGGGTTAGTATGGAATATTCACAAAACTTGCATATTTATAGTTTTTTTGCTGGAATGAATTGTCTTCCATCCTCCAGGCTACCACAACTAAGAGATGATTCAGGGTCAAGAAGAAGAAAAAGGTGAATGTCAAGTGGATGTACCTTCTAGCAGAGTCAATTCCCTTTGGAATTATTTTACAAGTCCCACAAATAATTTTGCTTATATCAATGGACACGTGTTTGAGCAAACTCTGGGAGATAGTGAAGGACAAGGAAGCCTGGTATATTGCCCTCCATGGGGCCACAAATAGTCAGACATGACTGAGCAACTGAACAACAAAATAGTGGAGAAAAAATTTAAAAACAGGCCCATAAGACTCCAATAACTGTATATTACAGCTAACTTTCTGAGTCATAACTAAGGACCAGAGTAAGGCACTGAATATCATATCAGATAAAGGAATGGATAGCAGAAAAGAGCTTCTAATAGATTAAAAAAAAAAAAAAAACTGTCATCCAAACTATAGCTATTTTGTGCAAGGGCAGCATCATAATGATAATGGACATGCCATAATTGATTAAGTCAACATAGGCCTCGTGGAAGTACAGCCTTTGAATTGTCAACATGCATGCCATAAATGATTCCTCCGCTCAACAATCATTAATGGAATATATAGTATGACTTACACACTGTGCTAGTTTCTAAATACAGGGATTAGTAAAGTGCAATCCTGGTCTTCAACAAACTCATGTTTTAGTGAGGATATGGGTGTACAAAATATTTTAACAATATGCAGCATGTGCTAAAATAAACATAAGGATGGTGATATGCAAAAACATTTGAGATATCAACTAACTCTGCTCAGGGCAGTAATTAAAGGGTTCTCAAATCAGGCAACACCTAAGCCAGTTTTAAAGATAGGTAAGTATTTATTCCCAGAAGGGGTAAAGTGAGAGAAGTATACATCAGGCAGAATGAAAAGGTGACATAAAAGAGTCGTCATGAAAAGTAAAAAACATCATGAAAGTGAAGGGAAATGTATTTCTTCTAGAACCAAGAGTGTGTCATAGAAGTAGAGTGGGGATGGTCATAAAAGAAAAGGTTGACAAGGTGACTGTAATTAGACTGTAATGAGGTATATTACACAGTGAGGAGATCTGACTTTACTTTGTAGTCAACAGAGAGTGAGTGAGGACATAATGAACTAATGCAACATAATCAGATTTTGATATTAGAAAGATATTTCTGGCACTGTTTGAGAAGTGGAGAGGCTAATCATGTACCTGTGATTACATAAAGAAAAATTACTAGTTCCTTATACCTTATAAAGTTATAATGAATAAATAGTGTTACCTCAGAGCTTTGTTTGCTGAATATGAAATGTTCTTTCAATCATAATATCTTAAAAGAGAAAAATTTCAATTTCCCAGTAAATCACATAGGAAAGTATGCTATTCTTTGCTAGGGAATTGAGCCTATATTTAATTTAAATGTTTATTATATTGATTGTTGTTTTGGTTCAGCCACAATATTGTGTCCAACTCTCTGTAAGCCAGTTGACTGCAGTACACCAGCTTTCCCTGTCCTTCACTATCTCTTGGAGTTTGTGCAAACTCATGTCCATTGAGTCAGTGCTGCCATCCAACTATCTCATCCTCTGTTGCCCCCTTTTCCTCCTACTCTCAATCTTTCAAAGCAGTAAGGTCTTTTCCAATGAGTTGGCCCTTTGTAACAGGTGGCCAACTATTAGAGTTTCAGCTTCAGTATCAGTCTTTCCAATGAATATTCAGGGTTGATTTCCTTTAGGATCGACTTTTTTATTTCCTTGATGTCCAAGGGACTGTCAATAGTTTTCTCCAGCAAGACAATTTGAAAGTGTCTATTCTTCAGTGCTCAGCCTTCTTTATGGCCACCACTCACGTTGGTACATGACTACTGGAAAAACCACAGCTTTGACTAGACAGACCTTTGTCTGCAAAGTGATGTCTCTGCTTTTTAATACACTGTCTAGGTTTGTCATAGCTTTCCTTCCAAGGAGCAAATGTCTTTTAATTCCATGGCTGCAGTCACCATCTTCAGTGATTTTGGAGCCCAAAGAAATAAACTTTGCCATCGTTTCCACTTTTTCCCCATGAAGGGATGAAACGAGATGCCATGATCTTAACTTTTTGAATGTTGAATTTCAAGCCAGCTTTTTCACTGTCTTATTTTAACCTCATCAGGGGGCTCTTTAGTTCTTCTTCATATTCTGTCATTAGGGTGGTATCATATGCATATCTGAGGCTTGCAAAGAATTAGTTGAACTCTCTCACACACAAAAGACATTTGGTGACTTTTTTGCTTATCTGCATTGTGATGCTTAAATCTCCAAATACATTTCTGTACCATGTCAGTCACTTTCTTTTTGTTTTTTGGTCATTCTATGGTTTTGATTTCAGATTTCACACACAGGAACAAGAGGAAGGGAAGAGTAAAATTGGAAGAGTACATGGGTATTTGAAAGAACTACTTATTGGGCCGAGATGTGAAGTACACTGAGAGACTGTGTGACTAATTTTAAACACACATACTCAGAAAGGTTTAAAAGAGTGGATACAAACAAGTTTTTTTTTTTCCCACTTCTATTGAAACATAATCAAATAAACTACCATTAATCGTCTAGAAAAATAAGTTAGGAGTAGAAACTTGAAATGTTAGAAGAAAACATATAGGAAAAAAGTGATTTTCATGGTACAACAAGTAAGCTCTAGTTTTGAAAATAGTTGTTTGATGACAGTTTGAATAAGATAAGACTGAACATTCAAAGAAATATCAATAACCTCAGATATGCAGATGACCCACTTTATGGCAGAAAGTGAAGAGGAACTAAAAAGCCTCTTGATGAAAGTGAAAGAGGAGAGTGAAAAAGTTGGCTTAAAGCTCAACATTCAGAAAACTAAGGTCATGACATCTGGTCCCATAACTTCATGGGAAATAGATGGGGAAACAGTGGAAACAGGGTCAGACTTTATTTTTTGGGCTCCAAAATCACTGCATATGGTGATTTCAGCCATGAAATTAAAAGGTGCTTACGGCTTGGAAGGAAAGTTATGACCAACTTATATAGCATATTAAAAAGCAGAGACATTACTTTGCCAACAAAGCTCCATCTAGTCAAGGCTATGATTTTTCCAGTGGTCATGTATGGATGTGAGAGTTGGACTGTGAAGAAAGCTGAGTGCCAAAAAATCGATGTTTTTGAACTGTGGTGTTGGAGAAGACTCTTGAGAGTCTCTTGGACTGCAAGAAGATCCAACCAGTCCATTCTAGAGGAGATCAGTCCTGGGTGTTCATGGAAAGGACTGATGCTGAAGTTGAAACTCCAATATTTTGGCCACCTCATGCGAAGAGTTGGCTCATTAGAAAAGACCCTGATGCTGGGAGGGATTGGGGGCAGGAGGAGAAGGGAACGATAGAGGATGAGATGGCTGGATGGCATCACCGACTCGATGGACATGAGTCTTGAGTAAACTCCGGGAGTTGGTGATGTAAGGGAGGTCTGGCGTGCTGTGATTCATGGGGTCCCAAAGAGTCAGACACGACTGAGCGACTGAACTGACTGACTGAACATTCGAAATCAAGTGTTGAAATTGGAAATCAAAATGTTGTAATACTTTGTTTCAAGATGTGTGTTTCTTTTAAAGTTATGGCTTCAGGAAAATCACAGAGCATTAGGAAAATTTGTGTCTACCACTAGCTTTCTGCAATTATTTCATCTTTTCTGAAATTATCTAATAATTTGAGTGAGAAAGAAAAAGAAAACAGACTTCCCCTACTGGAAATTCATCCTTAATTTTTGAGTAGTACAGCAACTTAAAAGGAAAAAAAAAATTGTGTTTCATTATATTTTATAGTATTTAAGAAAAGTTTCACATGTGGGCGTTAGATTGAAGATAGACACAGGAATGTAAAATTCAGATGCTATTGTATTTAATATTTTCAAAATACAATTGAAAAATTTTCTCTCCCAATGAGATAAAGCAAAATTGTACAAAAATGACAACACAAAACACCCCCCAATAAAAACACAAATAAAACAACAGCAACATAATCTTTACTGCCTTGTAATTTATTTTCATTGTTAATTTTGAACTTTTTATAAGCCTAGCATCCTGCATGTGATAATATTATATACAATTTTATACAATTTTTACACTACTCTTCCTTGGTAAATCACTGATTGGAGTAAATTCAGTATAAACTGTGTCCTGTTAATTAAAATTGTGGATAGTACTTCACTTTAACACTAAATGCCTAGCACAAGTCTGACATGGGTCTCATAGGAAACTTTAATCACAAGATTTTATTTATTCCTAGCAAAATGAGAGATTGAGGACACCACAGCATAAATCTTCCTTCCTCTCTCAAACCATTGATGGATAAGCAGTGCGACTTTTTGAGAAAATATTAACAAAGTGTCAACGTGTGTGTATGTGTCCCTGAACTCTATCCAAAACTTGATAGCATTCAAACGCTGTAGAAATTTAATAAATATAATTTCTCATCATAACATGTAAGTTTTAGGTTAACTTTGCCAAGACAATTTCAATTAAGTGTTTTTTGCCCAAAATAATATTGCTGTGATTTTTTTCAATGTTTGGGTATCAATATAACCTTATACAGAATTCCTGTGTAAAGGCCTTTTCCAACATTACTGTCATTAAAATTTCTAGGAAGAAGAAAATTCTCCCAAGGAGGGTTTTTAAAAAATTTTATCTAATTATTTTTCTATGTTGTTTGTGCATGTACTGAATATTTTATCAGAAGTATATGTATTTATTTTTCCATTTCAATTCTGCAAAGTCCACTACTAAGAGGAAATGCAGGAAAAATGCAATAAATTAAAATCTTTGTTAATTTAGGGGTTACAATACATTTATGATGGATTAAAAAGTTTGTACTTTATCTAAATTATCGTCACTTATAAATAGCAAAGCTGAAGTACAAATAAAAACAAAAAGTTGAATAACTAATTCAAAATAAATTATTGCTAAAGAATGGAATGTAGGTTTGCTCATAGTGTCAGACCTTATTACTTTACCATATGTTTATTTTTTTTAATTGAAGTATAGTTGATGTACTACAAAGGTATAGTCCAAATACATACAAAATATTTCATGTTTTGAGTGTGTACAATATATTGCTTCACAATTTTTCAAGTTTCTATTCAATTTATAGTTATAAATGACTATAAATATTGCTATAAATTATAAATATTATAAATACTGGCTATATTCTTTGAGTCATATAATAGATCCTTGTAGCTTATTTTATACCTAAAAGTCTGTACTTCTTAATTTCCCATGCTTATATTTTCCCTCTCCCTTCTTCCCCCTTCCCATTGGGAACCATTGGTTTGTTTCCTATGAGTTTGCTTCCTTTTTGTTATATTCACTAATTTGTTGTATTTTTTAAATTCCACATATAAGTGATATCATACAGTATTTGTCTTTCTCTGTCTGATTTATTTCACTTAGCATAATATTCTCCAAGTCCATTCATGTTTTTGCAATGGGGATATATTTTTTAAACACTGTTTAAAAAACAGTGTTGATTATATTTAAAAGACTTGGTGCAGCATGCTCTCCATGAAAGTTTTATAAAAGCTAATTGTTAAAGTGGATGAGAAATGAAATATGAAGTTTGATATTTGCTAGACCTAAAACTTGAGGTGTAACAATATAGTTTGAAAAAGAAAGTCAGACACACTATCTGAATCCTTCATTTTTTAATTCAAATTCATGAAAATAATAGCTGTTCACAATAAAAAGAATGTGTCTTATCTGTTTCTAATTTGTTAAGCCCTTAAAAGTTGTCAAAAAAATGAAGACACAGATATTTCTCTTATTGGTCTTGAAACAGCAAAATATCTGTGCAGGGGATCATGTGCAAGCCCCTTTCTAGAAGCTGAGCATGATCTCTGGCTGTTGGACAGCAAGAAAGAGGTGACTTCAGTTGTACAACAACAAGAAGCTGAAATCTCCCAACCATAGACATCATGGAAGGAGACTTAGTGCTTCAGATGAGGTCACAAGGCTGAACAAAAGCTTGATTTCAGCTTGCTTGGATTCTGAGATAAGAACCTAGCTAATCAACGGGGTTATTGAAAACGTGAAATAAAATAAATTGTGTTTTTTAAAGCTTCTAAATTTTTGGTAAATTGTTAGGCAGCGAGATAAAACTAATAGAAAATGTCACATTTAAGAATCCAGGATAGTACTTTGGGATTTGTTTTCTCTGTAGAATTGTTTTTAGTGGTCTTTATTTTGGGGAGTTCTGAAATTACATAATGATTTGCCTTGATAGAGTTTCATTTGACATTAATTTTACTGGATATTGGGATTATTTTAATACAGAAAAATGTGGTTCAGGTATTAGAGATTTTCTCCTATTTTTTCTCTCATTTAATTTCCTCCTTCTACTTTAGCTCTTCTATTTTTCTGAAACTTCTACTGAGCAATGTTTTTATCTCCCAGACTTATCATAAAAATCTTCATTTTTTTTCTCTTAATCTCTATTTTTTACTTATTTTCCAAATTTACTATCGATTTTGTTATTTTTTAATTTTCAAAAGCTCAGTGTTCACAGAATATTTTCTTTTTACCATGTCCTATTCTTTCTTATTTTCTGATTGCAATATATTCCCTGCCCTTTGATTATATTAGTTAGATATTTCTTTCTGGATTGCATTTGCCCCTTTTTAATCATTAGTTCTCCTTGCTACTGGAGGATTTCTCAAATATCTGGCAATCCTTGGTTAACCATTCATTGTTATTGTTCAGTCGCTCAATCAGGTTCAACTCCTTGTGACCCCATGGACTGCAGCATGGCAGGCTTTCCCATACTTCTCTGTCTCCCAGAGATTGCTCAAACTTGCATCCATTGAGTCGATGATGCCATCTAAATATCTCATCCTCTTTTGCCCCTTCTCCTCATACCCTCACTCTTTCCAAGTATCAGGGTCTTTTCCAATAAGTTGGCTCTTCACCAACTCCAAACCATTGTAGTTTCAGCTTCAGCATCAGCCCTTCCAATGTACATTCAGGGTTGATTTCCTTTAGGATTGACTGGTTTGATCACCTTGCACTCCAAGGAACTCTCAAGATTCTTCTCCAGCACCATAGTTTGAAAGCACCAGTTCTTCAGTGCTCAGCCTTCTTTGTAGTCCAACTCTCACATCTATACATGACTACTGGAAAAACCATAGCTTTGACTAGATGGAATTTTGTTGGCAAAGTAATGTCTTTGCTTTTTAATATGCTGTCTAGGTTTCTCATAGCTTTTCTTCCAATGAGCAAGTGTCTTTTAATTTCATGGCTGCAGTCACCATCTACAGTGATTTTGAAGCCTAAGAAAATAAATTCTGTCAATGTTTCCCTTGTTTCCCCATCTTTTTGCCATGACGTGATAGGACCGGATGCCATGATCTTACTTTTTAGAATGTTGGGTTTTAAGTCTGCTTTTTCACTCTCCTCTTTTACCTTCATCAAGAGGCTCTTTAGTTCCTCTTCACCCTCTGCAACTAAGGTGGTATCTGCATATCTGAGGGCACTGATATTTCTCCCAGCAGTATTGATTCCAGCTTGTGATTAATCCAGCCCAGCATTTTTTATGATGTACTCTGCATATACATTAAATAAGCAGGGTGACAATATACAGCCTTGACATACTCCTTTCCTAATTTTGAACCAGCCTGTTCTTCCATATCTGATTCTAACTGTTGCTTCTTGACCTGCATATAGGTTTCTCAGGAGACAGGTAAGGTGGTCTGGTATTTCCATCTATTGAAGAATTTTCCACAGATTGCTCTGACCCACACAGTGAAAGGCTTTAGCATAGTCAATGAAGCAGAAGTAGATTTTTTTTTTTTTTGTAATTCTCCTTCATTTTCATCATCCAACAGATGTTGGCAATTTGATCTTTGTTTCCTCTGCCTTTCTAAATCCAGCTTATCCATCTGGAAGTTCTTGCATCATGTACTGTTGAAGCCTAGTAGAATTTCAAGTGTTACCTTCCTAGCATGTGGAATAAGTGCAAATTGTGGTAGTTTGAGCATTTTTTGGCTTATTCTTGTTGTTGTTCCTCAGTAACCCAATCATATCCAACTCTTTGTGACCCCATGTACTATAGAACGTCAGGCTTCCCTGTCCCTCACTATCTCCCAAAGTTTGCAAAAGTTCATGTCCATTGCATCAGTGATGACATCCAGCTATCCAATCCTATGACACCCTCTTCTCCTTCTATCCTCAGTCTTTCCCAGAATCAGGGACTTTTCCAATGAGCTGGTTATTCACATTAGGTGACCAAAATACTGGAGCTTCAACTTCAGCATCAGTCCTTCCAATGAGTATTCAAAGTTGATTTACCATAAGAGTGACTGGTTTGATCTTTGTGCTGTCCAAGAGACTTTCAGGAGTCTCCTCCAGCATCTCAATTCAAAGGCATCGATTCTGTCCAGTTCTGACTTCTTTACAGTCCAGCTCTCACAACTGTACATGACCACTGGGAAGACCATAGCATAGACTATACAGACCTTTGTTGGCAGAGTAATGTCTCTGCTTTTCAACACACTGTCTAGTTTTGTCATAGCTTTCCTGCCAAGAAGAAGTCACCTTCTGATTTCATGGCTGCATTCACCAGCCACAGTGAATTTAGAGCCCAAGAAGGAGCCTGTCACTACTTCCACCTTTCCCCCTTCTGTTTGCCCTGAAGTAATGAGGCCAAATGCCATGATCTTACTGTTATTGAATGTCTGTTTTAAGCCAGCTCTTTCACTCTCTTCCTTCACTCTTATCAAGATGCTTTTTAGATCCTCTTCACTTTCTGCCATTTGGTTGGTACCATCTTCATGTCTGTGGTTATTGATATTTCTCTTAGCAATCTTGATTCCAGCTTGTAATACATCCAGCCCGGCATTTCTCATGATGTGTTCTGCACATAGGTTAAACAAATTCAGATTGACAGCCCTGTAGTATTCCTTTCTTGATCTTGAACCAATCAGTTGTTCCATACATCCATTTATGATTAAAACTCTCCAGAAAGCAGGAATAGAAGGAACATACCTCAACATAATAAAAGCTATATATGACAAACCCACAGCAAGCATTACCCTCAATGGTGAAAAATTGAAAGCATTTCCCCTAAAATCAGGAACAAGACAAGGGTGCCCACTCTCACCACTTCTATTCAACATAGTCTTGGAAGTGTTGGCCACAGCAATCAGGGCAGAAAAAGAAGTAAAAGG
>SNSB01092048.1:13076163-13132181 GCA_012922965.1 Capreolus pygargus
AAAAAAAAAAAAAAAAGAAAAGAAAAGAAAAGAAAAAAGAAAGGCTACCCACTCCAGTATTCTGGCCTGGAGAATTCCATGGACTGTATACTCAATGGGGTCGCAAAGAGTTGGACATGAGTGAACAACTTTAACTTCATTAAATGCTTATGACTCACAGTCACAAACTATTGTAGCAAAACTTAAAAAATGTAAATATAAGCAAAATATATTCATGCTTTCTTTTAATATTATCTTTAAAATATTAGTAAAACTATAATTTTTCTTTGGAGACATTTATTTTTAATTTTTAAAATTTTACCTTTCATCAATATTTGGGTTTGATAGAAGCCTTTATTTAATATTATTCAAAATATAAACAGGAGAAGACTCTTCTTACTAGTAAGAATGAAGAAGAGAAATTATCGCATTGCCTGGAATTGCCTGTTTGATAAAGGTTTGTGGAAAGGATTCTTTCTTATCCATTTTTCTAACATAACCATTGTCTGACTCTTTGTTTGAATCTGCAGCAGAGAAATTATAAGTCCATTGTAAACACTGATTTTATATATCAAGAAAGCAAAATCAATGTTCTTTCAAAATACATGTGTAAACTTTTTACCCCCACCCCCATCAATGTGGAAGAATATAATTTGCTTATTTTCATAGGAAATACTTTATGGATTATTATATTTTTTCCATTTCATTACTTTTTACATCTTTTAAGAATTATCATCCTAGATGAAATGTCACTAAACTTGTTATACAAGCTGTATTTATTCATTTTCAATCTCTGTTAAATTCATTACACTGAATACCAATAACACAGAGTAACCTTGTGGAAGAGAGAATCTAGTGAATTGTATTTATTTGTCTTAAAATAGGTAGTGAACAAAAAATACAAACAGCTCATGCAAAAAGAAATAAATGACAAAAATTCTAAAGGTACCCCAAATAACTTATTGTTAATGGAAAGATTTTTGGTGGCAAAAGGCTTTGAGAATTGTCACTAAGGAATAGCTTCCTGGACTAACTGGAAAGCATTAAAAGTCAATTCAGATATTTTATTGTTGTTGTTTTGACTAAGAGATCATGAAATCTTATTTAAGAATATAGCCAGGATGAATCAAGATGGCAGAGGAGTAGGTGGACATGCATTGCACCTCTCTCCATGGATGCATCAGGAATATAGCTACAGATACAAAATTTCTCACAGGACACCGCCTGAATACTATAAGGAATGTTTGACCACTGGAAAAGATTGTAAGGATCCATGTGTGACTGAGGAGAATAAAATAAACAACTGAGGATGAAAACAAGGAAGACAAGATTAGAACCCTGGTGTGGGGGAACTGAAGCAGAGGAGAGACAGTCACAATCCGGAAAATCAGTTGGGAAAAAAAAGGTAATCATTTAATGCTGTCAGAGGAGGGTGAAGCAACTGATCTGTAACTATGAGAATAGAATGAGAACCACACAGACAATCCATGGCATGGCCCTGGTCCACTGGTGTGCATGGGGACTGGGGCCTGTCCTGTAGCATGGTGGATTGGAGAGCAATCCCAGGATGATAACTGCTACTGACTGTGGGGAGATGACTTTAGGGAAGGGGAAATCCACAATAGGAAATATATTAGGAGAAAACAGGGTGGCCACGAAAACGAGTGCTGCTGCTAAGTAACACACAGTGGGTGGAGCCACTACTGTAGACTCTCTCCTACCAAATGCCAGTGCTGGCAACTGAGAAACAGAAAAAGATGAACTAGGTCTGACCTTGTAGTGCCTGATGCTTCAAGCAATAGAGGAAGACCTGCCAGGGCAGCACTTTGAACACTTGGTACTGGAGGCTAGAAAATTCTCTTAATAGAGTCATGGGGTATGAAAAGACAAAAAGATAAGACCCTGAAAGATGAACTCTCCAGGTCAGTGGGTGATCAATATGCTACTGGAGAAGAGTGGAGAAATAGCTCCAGAAGAAATGAAGAGGCAAAGCAAAAGCAGAAACGATGCCCAGTGGTCGATGTGTTTTATGGTGAAAATAGAGTCTGATGCTGTAAGAACAATATCGCATAGGAACTTGGAACGTTAAGTCCATTAGGTAATCAAGGTACATTAGAAGTGGTCAAACAGGAGATGGCAAGAGTGAGCATCAACACTTTAGGAATCAGTCAACTAAAATGGATAGGAATGAGTGAACTTAATTCAGATGACAATTATATCTATTACCATGGGCAAGAATCCATTAGAAGAGATGAAGCAGCCCTCATAGTCACCAAAGAACCCAAAACGCACTACTTGGGTGTAATCTCAAAAATTACAGAATGATTTCTGTTCATTTCCAAGGCAAACCATTCAACATCACAGTAATCCAAGACTATACCCCAAACACTAATGCTGAAGAAGATGAAGTTGAACAGTTCTATGAAGACCTACAAGATATTCTAGAACCAACACCAAAAACATATGTCCTTTTCAACACAGGTGATTGGAATACAAAAGCAGAAGTCAAGAGATAACTTGAGTAACACATAAATTTGGCCTTGAAGTAAAAAATTAAGCAGGACAAAGTCTAACAGAGTCTAAGGTCAAGTAAGTGTACTGGTCAGAGTAAACACCCTTTTCCAACAACACAAGAGGCAACTCTACACATGGACATCATCAGATAGTCAATGTTGAAATCAAATTGACTATATTATTTGCAGCCAAATATGTAGAAACTCTATACAGTTAGCAAAAACAAGACCGGGAGCTGACTGTGGCTCAGATTGTGGCCTCCTTTTTGCAAAATTCAGACTTAAATCAAAGAAAGTGGGGAAAATCACTAGGTCATTCAGATATGACCTAAATCAACTCTCTTTTGATTATACACTGGAGGTAATGAGTAGATTCAAGGGATTAGATCTGATAGACAGAGTGCCTGAAGAATTATGGGTGAAGGTTCATAACACTGTACAGGAGGCAGTGACCTAAAGACAGAAAGACTAAGGTCCCCACAATCCAAGCAGACATGCCAACTCCATGCATCCTCAAGAAAAAAGGAACGCAATGAGGATAAATGATTGTCTGAGGAGGCCTTAAAAATAGCCAAGAAAAGAAGAGAAGCAAAAGGCAAAGGAGATGGGAAGGAGTTTCAAAACAGAGGGGGATATATGTATACCTATGGCTGTGGTTTGACAGTGTTGAGGTTTGACAGGAAACAGAAAAAATTCTGCAAAGCAATTATCCTTCAGTAAAAATAAATAAATTTTTAAAAAGGCAAAGAAGAAAAGGAAAGATATAGCCATCTGAATGCCGAGTTCAAAAGAAGAGCAAGGAGAGATAAGAAAACCTTCTTAAGTGAACTATGCAAAGAAATAGAAGAAAATAATAAAATGGGAAGAGTTAGTGATCTCTTTAAGAAAATTAGAGATATCAAGGAACTATTTCATGCAAAGATGGGCACAATAAGGGACAGAAGTGGTATGGGCCTAACAGAAGATGATAAGAAGAGGTGGTAAAAATACACAGAAGGGGAGATTAAAAGATGGTGGAGGAGTAGGTTGATGTGGAGTACATCTCTCTCCACAGATACATCAGGAATACACCTTCAGACACAGAAGTGCATGCAGGACACCAGCTGAGAGCAGTCAGGAGTACTTGACCAGCAGAAAAGCATAGAACCATGCAGAACTCGGTAGGACGAAGGAACTAGGGGGGAAACAGGAGTGTTAGTAGGACTGGACCTGCCCTCTGTGGGTAGGGGAACTGAAGCAGGGGTCTGATCCCCACACTGGAGCAATTGGCTGAGTCAGAGGAGAAACAGTTAAGGTTGAGAATGAAACAGCTGAACTGTGGCAGCCTAAATGGAATGAGAATCAGATAGTCCTTGCCACAGCCATACATAACCCAGATATGGACACAGATTCCCTGGAAGGTGCAGCAGCTGGAAGCTGGAATTTAGGAATTGTGGCACAATCCTGGGTGAGTGCTGCTATTGACTGCTGAGAGACAGATTGAGAAGATGTAAGGGAAGAGATTTTGGGGGGAGGGGAGGGAAGCCTGTGGAGGAAAGCTGGACAGCCATGGAAGCAAGGTGATACTGATGAGTCATGCACAGAGATGGAGCCGTCACCATAGCCTCTCTCTCCCCACACGCCAGCATCAGCAGCTGAACAATAGAGAGGCTGGCCCATGAAATGCCTGCCACACTGAACTACTGAGTAAGACCGCACCTAAGGTGTGCTTTTAAGTGCCTGATGGGCCAACCTACAGAGTAAGACTCCAGCCAGGGGGGTCCCTCTATGTGCCTGAATGGGCATAGCTATGGAGAAAGACTAGACAAAGAGACCTTCTGATCACCAGCTATGAGAGGCTCAAAAAATGATTCTGATAGAGTCATAACTCTTATGGTGGAGGCAGTGAATGCCGCTGCACACTTGGTGCCACAAGGGTCCCCACAAGCTAAGCAGCTTTGCCACCTTCATGCTCAACTCTCACTGGGGCAGAGCTGCCACAGGCAAAAAGTCTTGCATCTGTGAGCACAGGGTCACTTCAGTCGTGTCCAACTCATTGTGGCCCTGTAGACTATGGCCTGCCAGGCTTCTCTGTCAGGGGGGTCTCTAGGCAAGAACACTGGAGTGTATTAGCCAATATTGGTTACCATATCCTTCTAGAGCATTATATTTCCTGCTGACCTAGCTGCCAAGTCCCCTGAGTATCTGGTGTTGCTAGAACCCTTTTGACCCAAGCACGACCTCCACACCTGGACTTCACAGGGGCAAACCCACATCCTCCAGGGCAGCCTCAGGAGCAAACCCCAGTGGACGATCCACATTCAGAGGTGGAAATAAGGCCACAATTAAAACCCTTGCATTTTTCCTGTATGGGACTTTTTGTGCTTCTTGGACTTGACTATTTCCTTTTACATCTTGGGGAAATTTTCAACTACAATCTCTTCAGAAAGTTTCTCATACCCTTTCTTTTTCTCTTCTTCTTCTGGGACCCCTATAATTTGGATGCTGGGGCATTTGATATTTTCCCAGAGGTCTCTGAGACTATCCTGAGTTCTTTTCATTATTTTTACTGTATTATGCTCTTCAGAAGTTATTTCTGTGCTGAGTTTTTTGTGTGTTTGTTTGTTTTTGTTTTCTTTTTTGGTTTGTTTGTTTGTTTTTCCTCTAATTGTCAAGGCTGGAAAACACAACTAAAACAAGGTGCCTACTGGGGAATAAAGCAATAAAAACAAAACTAACAAATATTTTAAGAGGAAAAGAAAGAAAGAAAAAAAGGAAAGAATAGATATGGAAAGTTAAATAGAGGTAGAAAAGAAGATTTATATACATTACAGATTACAAGCGAGAAAGAACAGTAGGAAAAGCAAAAAGGAATAAATGTAGAAAAATAATAATAGGTTAAAAAATTAAAATTAAAAAAAAAGAGAAAAGAGAGGAAGAAAAAAAGAAAGAAAGAAAACACCACAGAACTGCAAAAGCCCAAAATAGAAACAGAGGTTTATAACAATAAAAAATGTGACTGAGAATATATATATATATATATAAGCTCAAAAGCTTCATTAGATTTCATAGTGCCAATAAAATCTACAACTACAACAGAGGGGGGAAAAGGAAAAAGAAAAAAAAAAATCCAAAGAAATCTACAGAACGAGTCAAAGCATAAGAAGAATAATTGTTTTTCTTCATTGCTTTATTCCCCATTTGGCACCTTGCTTTAGTTGTGTTTTCCAGTTCATGGTTTGGATAGCTTTTTTCTTAACTAGCAGATATAATTGTCTTATCTCCTTTGTTCATTGTGTCAATCTATTGTACCTTATTTTTGTTGGACTGTTTCAACTTTGCTTATGGGTGTATATATATATATATGTATATTCAGTCACACTTTTTATTGTTGTTATAAACCTCTAACTCTACATTGGACTTTTGCAGTTCTGTGGAGTTGTCTTTTTTTTTTTTTTCTTTCATCTTCCTTTTTTTTCTTTCTCTTTTTTTTAAATTTTAAATATTTTAAATTTAGTAACTTGCTTTAGTTTTGTTTTCCAGTTTTTCTTTAGTTTTGTTCTTAACTGGTAAATATAAATAATTTTTTATTTCCTTTGTTCACTGGGGCAATCTACTGTACTTAAATTTTGTTGGACTGTTTTGACTTTGCTCATGGGTGTATGCATATATGTGAATATTGCATTATTTTCATTATTATTTGCCTGATTTTGTAACTGCCATTTGTATGGAGTTCTATGCTTTCTCGTTTTGCGGTAAATTTTTTAATCTCATTTACTGTCATAGCAAACTACTTGTGGAAACTTTGTTCCTGACAAGAGACCAAGACCTGAGCATTTGGAGTGGCAGCACTGACTTTAAGATCCTAGACTACAAGAGAACTAACCCTAAAGACTATCAAATAGTGAGAACTCACACAGAGGAAACCACCTGAATACAAGACCTGCCATCACGCAACCACCAGTAGCTCCATGAGCAGGAGGCCTCATCTAAACAACAAACAAAACAAAAATACAAACACAAACATCAGCAGACAGGATTATTACCTCACTCATCCTTGTAGTGTTTTTCTGCCTTTTCTCAGGCTTTAAGGTTGAATTCTTTCTTCCTGTTGGTTTCTGCCACCCTAAGGTTGCTCAAAATTCTCCAAGCCAGGCTTCAGCAATATGTGAACCATGAATTTCCAGATGTTCAGGCTGGTTTTAGAAAAGGCAGAGGAACCAGAGATCAAATTTCCAATATCAGCTGAATCATCGAAAAAGCAAGAGAGTTCCAGAAAAACATATATTTCTACTTTATTGACTATGCCAAAGCCTTTTGCTGTTTGGATGACAATAAACTGGAAAATTCTGAAAGAGATGGGAATGCCAGACCACCTGGCACACCTCTTGAGAAACCTATATGCAAATCAGGAAGCAACAGTTAAAACTGGGCGTGGACCAACAGATTGGTTCCAAATAGGAAAAGGAGTACGTCAAGGCTGTATACTGTCACCCTGCTTATTTAACTTATATGCAGAGTACACCATGAGAAACGCTGGGCTGGAAGAAGCACAAGCTGGAGTCAAATTTTCCAGGAGAAATATCAATAACCTCAGATATGCAGATGACACCACCCTTATGGGAGAAAGTGAAGAGGAACTAAAAAGCCTCTTGATGAAAGTGAAAGAGGAGATTGAAAAAGTTGGCTTAAAGCTCAACATTCAGGAAACTAATCATGGCATCTGGTCCCATCACTTCATGGGAAATAGATGGGGAAACAGTGGAAACAGTCTCAGACTTTAATTTTTTGGGCTCCAAACTCACTGCAGATGGTGGTTGCAGCCATGAAATTAAAAGACGCTTACTCCTTGGAAGGAAAGTTATGACCAAACTATACAACATATTAAAAAGCACAGACATTACTTTGGCAACAAAGGACCGTCTAGTCAAGGCTATGGTTTTTTTCAGTGGTCATGTATGGATGTGAGAGTTGAACTGTGAAGAAAGCGGAGTGCTGAAAAAATGATGCATTTGAACTGTGGTGTTGGAGAAGGCTCTTGAGAATCCCTTGAGCTACAAGGAGATCCAACCAGTCCTAAAGGATATCAGTCCTAGGTGCTCATCAGACGGACTGATGTTGAAGCTGAAACTCCAATACTTTGGCCACCTCATGGGAAGAGTTGACTCATTGGGAAAGACCCTGATGCTGGGAGGGATTGGGGGCAGGAGGAGAAGGGGGTGACAGAGGATGAGATGAATGGATGGCATCACCGACTTGATGGACATGAGTTTGAATAAGGTCCGGGAGCTGATGATGGACAGGTGCCAGGACCAACCGGCAAAAGGAACAAATCCCAACCGCAACAGCACGGAAGCCTGAGAACAGGAAGCCGAAAGTAAAGAACGGGGTCGAGAGTGCTGAATGCTCTTTAGACAAGTCAGTGATTTTATTGAGCAAAACAGCTATATTTATACTAGTACAAGCAGAAAACATAGTTCATAAAAATGCCATCTGGTGTTTGTCACATCAATACAATTCTCTGTCTTAAGTGATTGCAGAAGCTTACATCTTGTTTTTGGCATTCTAAGATAAACTACTAAGTGAAGGTCACTACTATGTTTTTCTCAAGGAAGAACAAAGGAGACCCAGCAAATGTTTTACTACTTTATCATGGGGTGGCAGGACAGGGAATGGCCTCTTTCAAGGCTTTCCCAGGCCCTTTTTGGGCCTTGAGCAGGCCAGCTCCCGGCAGACAGGGAGGCCTGGCATGCTGCAGTTCATGGGGTCGCAAAGAGTCGAACACGACTGAGGGACTGAACTGAACTGACTGAAGATCGGTCCAGTGGTTTCACCTTAGGATGGCAGAAACCACAGGGAAGAAAGAATTCAACCTTAAAGCCTGAGAAAAGGAGACCTAAAACAAATAAGTTAAAAAGTAATAATAATAATCAAAAGGCAGAGAAATACTACACAATGAAGGAACAAACTAGAAACACAGATGTCCAAATAAATGAAGAAAAATAGGCAAACTACCTGAAAAATAATTCAGAATAATGATAGTAAAGATGATCAAAACCTTGAAAAGAAAATTAAGAAAATGCAAGAATCAACTAACAAAGACCTAGAAGATTTGTAGAATAAACATACAGAGACAAGCAACATAATTACTGAAATTAAAAATGCTCTAAAAGGAATCAATAACAGAATATCTGAAGCAGAAGAATGAATCAGTGAACTGGAAAATAAACTGGTGAAAGTAAAACTTCTGAAGTGCAGAATACAATAAAAGGAATGAAGAAGACTCAGGATAGTCTCAGAGACCTCTGGGGCAACATCAAATGCACCAGGTTTCAAATTATAAGGGTACCAGAAGGAGAAGAGGAAAAGAAAGGGTATGAGGAAATTTTTGAAGATTATAATTGAAAATTTCCCCAACATGGAAAAGGAAATAGTCAGTCAAGTCCAAGAGGCACAAAGAGTCCCATACAGGATAAACCCAAGGAGAAACATGGCAAGACACATACTAATCAAACTAACAAAGACTGAACACAAAGGAAGAATACTAAAAGCAGCAAGGGAAGAGCAACAAGCAACATAAAAGGGAAATCTTATATGCTTAACAGGTGATCTTTCATCAGAAACTCTGCAGGTCAGAAAGGAATGGCAGAATATATTTCAAGTACTGAAAAGGAAAAGTCTACAGCCAAGACTACTCTACCTGGCAAGGATCTCATTCAAAATAGATGAAGAAATAAAAAGCTTTTAAGACAAGCAAAATTTAAGAGAATTCAGTATCACCAAACAAACTTTACAATAAATATTAAAAGGATTTGTATACTCAAGAAATACTAGAGAAGAAAAAAAAAGTCTATGAAATCAACCCAAAACAAAAAAGAAAAATGACAATAGAAACATATAAATATCAACAATTTCTTTAAATGAAAATGGATTACATACTCCAACCAAAAGACACAGACTGTCTGAATGGATACAAAAACAAGATCCATATATGTGCTGTCTACAACAGGAAACCCACTTCAGACTTCAAGACACATATAGACTGAAAGAGAGAGGATGGAAAAATATATTCCATGCAAAAGGGAAGCAAAAGAAAGCTGGAGTAGCAATTGCCATATCAGACAAAATAGACCTTAAAATGAAGATTACATGAGATAAAGAAGGACACTGCTTAATGATGAAGGGATCAATCTAAGAGGAAGCCATAGCAATTGTAAGTATCTATCCGCCCAAGAAAGGATCATCTCAATATATAAGACAAACAATAACAGACATTGTAGTTTTGATTTGCATTTCTGTAATAAAGAGCTTTGCTGGGGCCTCAGATGGTAGACTCTGTCTGCAGTGTGGGAGACCCAGGTTCCATCCCTGTGTCATGAAGATCTTCTGGAGAAGGAAATGGCAACACACTCCAATATTCTTTCCTGGAAAATTTCATGGACAGAGGAATCTGACAGGCTATAGTCCATGGGGTTGCAAAGAGTCAGACATGACTGAGTGACTAACAACAGCCATAAAAGGAGAAATTAACTGTAACACAATAATAGTAGGAGACTTTAACACCACACTCACACCAATGGACAGATCATCAAAACAGAAAATTGATGAGGAAGCACAAGTCTAGAATGATACATTAAATGAGATGGATCTCATTGACATCCTCAGGACATCTCATCCAAATGCGGAAGAATACACCTTCTAAAGTGCACATGGAACTTTCTCCAGGGTAGGCCACATCTTGGCTCACAAATTAAACCTCAGTAATTTAAGAAAACTGAAATCATATCAAGCATCTTCTACAATCACAGTGCTTTGAAACCACGTATCAATTACAAGAAAAAAAAAAACTATAAGAAACACAAACACATGGAGATTAAATGACATATTTCTAAATAACCAACAGGTTACTGAAGAAATCAAAAGGGAAATCAAAAAATTTCTAGAAACAAATGACAATGAAAACATGACAACTCAAAATCTATGAAATGTAGCAAACACAGTTCTAAGAGAGAAGTTTATAGCAATACAATCTTACTCAAAAACAAGAAAAACATCAGACAACTTAACTTTTTTTTTTTATTTGTAGTGAATTTTGTCATACATTGAAATGAAAAGGCCTTGGGTTCACATGTCTTCTGTTCATTGCAGCACTGTTTGTCATAGCCAGGACATGGAAGCAACCTAGATGCTCATCAGCAGACGAATGGACAAGGAAACTGTGGTACATATACACCATGGAATATTACTCAGACAACTTAATTTTGCACCTAATATAACTGGAAAAAGAAGAGCAATATATATACATATAGTAGAAGGAAAGAAATCATAAAGATCTGAGCATAAATAAATGAAAAAGAAATGAAAGAAACACTAGTAAAGATTAATGAAACTAAAAGCTGGTTCTTTGAGAAGATAAAGAAAATTGACAAACTTTTAGCCAGACTCTTCAAGAAAAGAAGAGAAAATAAGAAATGAAAAAATGAGAGATTACAACAGACAATGCAGAAGTACAAAGGATTATAAGAGACTGTTATGAACAACTATATGGAAATAAAGAAACGGACAGATTCTTAGAAAAGTTCAATCTTCCAAGACTGAACCAGGAAGAAATAGAAATTATCAACAACTGAACTACAAGCACTGGAATTGAAGCTGTGATCGAAAATCTCCCCAAAATCAAAAGCTAGGACCAGATGGCTTCACAGGAGAATTTTATCAAACATTTAGATAAGAGCCTATCATTCTAAAACTCTTTCAAAAACTTGCAGTGGAAGGAACACTTTCAAACTCATTCTACAAGGCTACCATCACCCTGATATCAAAACCAGAGACAACACACACACACACACACACAAAACAAAACTATAGGCCAATATCACTGATGAACATAGATGCAAAAATCCTCAACCACTTCCAAGCTGATAAGGGGGCATTGCCCCTAAATTGGTGAGGCAACATATTCTCCTAATCCTCATATTGAGGGTCTCTGATCCAGGGGCCCCAAGTAGTAGTTGGAGGAAGCTTGCTGCAGTCACAGGAGTTTGAGCAACTTAAAATTTTAAGTTGTAAGCAACTTAAAATTGTAACTTAAAAGCCTTCACCTGACTAGAAACAAATCCAGTTACACAGTTACAGATACAGGGAGCAAAGACCAAAAACAGAACAATAAGCAAAGTTAATAGTCACATTACCTCAATTGTTAAGGTACAAATTGTTGCACCAGTCCATTTTAGGATTGTTAGATACCTTCAGATTAATAAGAGACATCACATATGATTGTTGGTATCGAAGGTAGTCATAAACCTAGAGAAATTCCTTTCCTTGAAGTGGAGATGTCCACTATGGGAAGGCTTCCACTGATTAAGAGGGGAGCACTCTGGAGACCCAGCAGCTAGACCAGTTGTGGAAAGCAGTGTAGGAGTGAGCCCTGGACAAGAAGGCACTGGCTTGAGGATCAAATGGCAGACTCAGTAATTTTGGAGTCAGCAGAAGCAGGCTCACAAAGATTATCAGGCCCATCTGAAAAGTACAAAGTCAAAGCACAGAAAGTAAAGCCATAAAATAATGTCATTTTGTTCTGGTCAGGGTGCCATCTCTTTACTTTACTTTACTTAACAACTTAACTTAATTTAACTGAACTGAACTGAATTTAGCTTAGCTTAACGTGTGATGTACCCACGGGTTTATTCCTGGCACTTTGACAGCTGTGGGAGAAGAAAGAATAACCCGATAAGGGCCTTCCCAGAGAGGCTCAAGGGATTGGCCCCCACACCCCAATGTTTTTATCAGGACCTCAGTTCCTGGCTAAAATAGAGGCTTGCTTGACTTGGAGGCAGGGTCCCAGAGTTCTGTTAATGCCTGTTGAAAAGCTGAGAGATGAGTTACATAATTAGTTAATTCCAAAGTTTTAGGAAAAATTTTCCATTGATCATTTACAGACATGATTAATTATCCATCCTTGGACTGTAACCATCCTTTATCAGTACTCTTTGCTCTTCTTTTCTCATATCTTTCTAATTCCTCCTCAGTATACCATGGTTTTTTTCCTATTCCATAGGACCTGTCCAGATCAAAGGCGTCTGCAGTGAAGAGGTTTCCTAAAGTGCTGCTTTTCTGGCTTGACAGTCAGCTGGCTGATTACCTTTGGCTACTTTACTCCCTTCCCTGCTGTGCCCTTTGCAATGCATAACAGCAATGCAATGCATAACAGCATAACAGCTGTTTATTTAGAATACTATATAGCAGTTAAAAGTCTCTCAATCTCTCTGAAATGTTTAATAGGTTCTCCTGTTGCCAGTTAAACTGCCTTTCCATATTGAAGCATGAGTATGTAAAGTCAAATACGCATACTTAGAATCAGTGTAGATATTTACTTGCTGCCCTTTGCTTAACTCGAGAGCTCGGGTCAGAGCCACAAACTCCACTAGCTGGTTCCCTGGGGAAGAGATTTTGCTTTTAAAACCTGTTCAGCCCTCACCATGGCACAACCTGCTTTACAGTTCCCATCCTGAACTAAAAAACTTTCATCTGTAAATATTTCCATGTCAGGGTTATCTAATGGGGTAAACATCAGATCTTTCCAAGCTGCATAAAGTTAGAAATTGGGAACAATCATGATCAGGTGTTTCATTTTCCTTCTCAGGAAAGAAAGTGGCAGGATTTAAATTTCCACAAACTTTAAGCTCAAGTTATTGTTCCTTTTAACAACAATGACTGATATTTAAGAAGCTTACTGTCTGTCATCCAAATATTAACCTTAGAGTTTAAGATTCCATACCTATAGGCTTCTGGTGAGGCCCTCAGGCTTGTGTCAAAACTCCCAAGGCCATATCTTTTCTTTCAGTGACAAACAAATTAAATTTTGACCCTGTAGGCAAGATCAAAGCAGTAGCTTACAGGAGAGCAGTCTGAAGAGCCTCAAAAGTCTTTAAGAATGTAGAGACCAAATAAGTTTGTCGTTTGGGGCTTGCTGAGTTTCAGTTATAAGTTTATATAAAGGTCGGGCAAGTTCCCCATAACCTGAAATCCAAATGCGGCAGTAGCCTGAGATTCCAAAAAAAAAAAAAAATCCGCTCAATTGTCTCAAAGTCATAGATAAGGGATGATTTAGTGTGGATTTAATTCTAGAAAACACACTGAAAAATATTTGGCTCAATCAGGAATTTGAGGCAATAAAGTATAAGGATTAGGCATCACATTATGCAAAGGAACTACAGCCTCATTTATTATAAATAAATCTTGAACTACTCTTCATTTACCATTTGATTTCTTCATACCCAAACTAGAAGTGTTGCATGGACTGTTACAATATCCCCTGCTCCTTTAAATTCTCAATGATGGGTTTTAACCCTCCCCTAACCTTAGGTTTCAGTGGATACTGCTTCTTATGTGGAAATAAATGCACGTCTTTGAGCTTGGCAACTACAGGAATAACATTCTGTGCTCAACTCACAGATTCTCCATCTACCCACGCTCTAGGATTTACTTTTTTTTTTTCCAATTAATGACAGAGAAATAGAGGTCTCCATATTCATGAAAACAGGCATGGACCTTGCTTAGTATATCCCTCCCCAAAAGGGGTGAGGGAGAATCTGGCATGATCAGAAACTCTTGTGAAAACAGCACAGAGTCCAAGCTGCAGCTTAAAGAACAACTGAAGTACTACCTTTTGGCTCATCCAGACAGTCCCATCATAGAAACGAATCAGGAAGAAAGTGGGCCAGGAGATTCAGTAAGCGCAGAGTAAGTTGTCCCAGTGTCTAAAAGGAAATTGACGGATTGGCCCCCCACAGTTATTAATACTCAGGGTTCCTCAGGTGTAATTAGGACAAAAGCCTGTGTGGGGACCCTTGGGTACCTTCAGTACTGATTGTCTTGAGAGTCTGACCCATGAAACATATGCCTCTGGGGTCAGTCTCTCCTCTAGTGTGGTCCCTTGCAGACTGGACATGGAGCCAGGGTGGCTTAGATGCCTGAGGGCAATTCTGCTTGAGGTGACACTCCTATGCACAGTAAAAGCAAGCCTATTCCTTTTCACCTGGGTCCCTCTGGCATTTTTGTCAGACTGTTTAAGAACAGTTCTGACAGCCATTACAAGGGCTTCCACCTGTTCTTTTGTCTTTTTCTGTCTTTCTTTCTTTTCCTCATATTCCTGTCATAATAGACTGTCTGAGCCAACTGCACCAGATTATCTAAAGACTGATTTGGTCCATTCACCTGTTTTAATAGCTAACGGCAGATATCTGGAGCTGACTGAGTGAGAAATCTATCCTTTATGATCACTCTTCCCTCTTCACTTTCATATCAATCGCAATGAATCTGCAAAGGGCTTCTCTCAGTCTATCTAGTAATTTACTGGGTGCTTCCTTCTTTTCCTGTTCTATGTTTGCCAATTTGGCATAGTTTAATATCTTAGCACTTGCTTGCCTGAGTCCTTCAAGTATACATCTGACAAAGTGACTCTGACCCCATCTTCCTTCAGCTGTGTTATAGTCCCAACCCGGTTCTATAGTTAGGACTGTCTTATTCCCAGTGGGGAGAGTGGCTATCCTCCCTCTTCCCTACTAATTCATTATTAAGCCATTCAACTCCATAGGCAATTGCTTTCCCAAAACTCAAGCTCTTGAGTCAGGACATCTGTCCCAGGACAGATGTTAGCATCTGTCCCAGGACATACATCTCTCCAAGGAAGGAGAGATGTATGACTAACTAAAGTTAGTCCTGTAAAGGCTTCTAAATACACACATAGTCTCAACTGCAATGGGAACTGTTTGAAATTCTACCAAGACTGAGGCAACCCCTCCTAGAAGGGTGCCCTGATTTTCAGCCTGTTCAGTTGGGAGCTCCAGATACAGGGGCAAAGTAAGAGGACAGGAGTGAGCTGAAGGTTTCGCATCCAAATCTGCACCCTTAGGTCACAAGTTGAGAGAGATAAAGAGCAACACATATGGCACTTCTACTCATTTCCCTTGCTTTCTACAGAACCAGTCTAATTGTAAAACAATATTATAATTAAAAGACCCTCCAACCAGCCACCATTCGCCAACCTCCAATGGATACTGTGACCATGCAGTATCACATAGGAAGATCAGGTGTGTCTTCTTTAAGCTCTGGGGATCAAATCTATCCCAGTTTTTCAGGACACAGTTCAAAGGAGAGAGGCTGGAATTATTAGCTCCCATCTGTAAGAGAGAAAAATAGTGACCAGCACCAACTTTCTACTGGAGGCGTCCCTCCCTGCTCTAGATGGGGGTGTAGACAGACTACACTGAAGCTTTCCTTCCCTGGTCAGACTTAGTTTGCCCCTTACTGACACAGGTGCCATACTCATCCTTCCTGGTTCTACCACTGAGGTGGGATGGAGATGCTCCAGGGGTAGACCTGATGGCATCCCAGACTAGTGTCCAGTTCCTCACCATTAAAACCTTGCTTGTCTCTGATGCCATCTGGGGTGCAATCAGAGTAACCTTCCAAGTGCTTCGTAAGCTAAGACCACTGAGGGAATTCATCTCCTGAGTACCTGTGCACGACGTTGAGTATATTCCTGACCACAGTAAGACTGGTGCAACTGTAAAACCAAGATGTTCCTTCTAAGCATCACCACACCAGTATAAGTGATAGCAAAAGAGATGGTGAAGGGCTGGCCAATGAGGAAAAAGTGATTTTTGTCCTTGAATTATTAGGGCCAGTACTTCCAGTTCATTCTCACAGATTCTACAGAAAGAATGCCTGAGGAGTTGGGACAAAAGCCACTGGAGAGCCTCCTCTGGTCCACTAAGAGCTAGCATTACCAAAGGAAGAAGCCCACTGTACTTCCTAGCTGAGTAACCTTTAACCTGAGAAATGCTCTTGGAGCTAGAGCTCCATCTAGCTTCTGAACTTTTCTCCTAGTGAGGCTAGGTGCTTCCTGACTACCAATCCCAGTTTGGGATCTAAGTAACAGTACACAGTAACAGCATAGCTCACAAGTCCCTTGAAAGTCTATGATCCGACAGATTAGGTTAGTAGTTCTAATTCCCAGGAAGGTACGAAATGGTCAAAGAGATCAGAAAGTTTGACCAAGAAAGGAGAGATTGGTCCACATGCTTTTTACCCATTTCTGGCCATTCCCAAAAGGAGACATTGGGTGTCTTTTGGCATTGGCAGGTCTGTATAACCAATCCCCCAACAGGGTTTCTGACATAAGTCATATGAGGTCACCATGGAACCTCAGCTCCTCACTTGTTTTGCACAGGTTGTGTCATTCATTCACACAAGCACACCATAGAGTTAGTACAGTACAGTAGAAAAAGTATTTGCTGGAAGAACAAAGAACTAGAGTTCCAAGCATCCTTACCTTGTCCTGAAGAATCCCAGACAAATCTGCAAAATGAAAGGTTGTTGCTGAACCACAAAGGGCACTGGGATTCTAAACTTTCTCTATCACTTTCATACTTTAATAAAACTTTATTACACAAAAGCTCTGAGTGATCAAGCCTTGTCACTGGCCTTGGATTAAATTCCTCTCCCCAGGAGGCCAAGAATCCCAGTGTCTTTCATGGTTCAGCAACAACCTTTCACAAAGAAACTCAATGAATTGAAATCACAAAGTTAATTAGCTCTCCTGGAAGAGACAGGAATCTATAGTAGCTTATGCAGTTAACATAAGAATTGGAGAAGAGTATGGCAGAAAACAGCCCAATATTGTAAAGAAAACATGTTGAAATAAAAAATAAAATAAAATAAAAAGGGAGAAGAAATGTAGTATTATTAATAGAATAAAACCCTTCATTATGAAAAGTTTCAAATATACAGCCAAATTAAAAGAAATTAACAGTTAATACCTGTATAAGTAACATACAGATTCTACCTTTAGTGTCAAATTATATTTAATTCTTATGTATATATAGCCATATGTGATGGATAATGATTTTCATCCATCAATCCGATTTTTAAATATATTTCAGTGTAAGTTGCAGGCACAGGTACTCTTCTTCCCAAGTACTTTAGTCTGCATAAGTAACTAGAACTCAGTATTACAATAACATTTCAACAGATTTTATAAGTTTAGTTACTAACTAACATGTTGGTTATTATCCCTGCAAACTCCAGAAATAAGGATAGGGGGTCTTCAACTGCCATAAACGTTTTTGTAAAGTGTTTCACCAGGTGATCAGGAGAAAGTTTGTAGTCAAGGAAAGAGATCTGAGAGAGAACATATCTGAGAGTTATCTAAAGTCTGAGATCAAATCAGGAGAATTCAGATAAATTGCACAGTCATTCTGGTATTTCTGCTGAATACTAGGAAGAGCCCAGTTAGTACTAGGGAATGTCAGGAGTGCTGAGATAAACCTATTACTCCATATCACAGGTACATAAGCACTGCTGAAATGTAAAGGCAGGGAAGGAAATCTGTAACACCATGTGCTTCTGAGCCTTAATGAAGTACAAGATAGTGGTATTTTCTAGCTTGAAGAAAGGAAGCTGAGTAATATTCCATTGTGTATATGTATCACAGCTTCCTTATCCATATGTCTGCTGACGGGCATCTAGGTTTCTTCCATGTCCTGGCTATTATAAACAGTGCTGTGATGAACACTGGGGTGCACATGTATCTTTCAGATCTGGTTTCCTCAGTGTGTAAGCCCAGGAGTGGGATTGCTGGGTCATATGGCAGTTCTATTTCCAGTTTTTTAAGGAATATCCACACGGTTCTCCATAGTGGCTACACTAGTTTGTATTCCCACAGTTCTAATGAGATGGATGAAACTGGAGCCCATTGTACAGAGTGAAATAAGCTAGAAAGATAAACACCAATGCAGTATACTAACACATATATATGGAATTTTAAAATGGTAATGCTAACCCTATATGAAAAACAGAAAAAGAGACACAGATGTACAGAACAGACTTTGGGATTCTGTGGGAGAAGGCGAGGGTGGGATGTTCTGAGAGAATAGCATTGAAACAAGTATACTATCAAGGGTGAAACAGATCACCAGGCCAGGTTGGATGCATGAGACAAGTGCTCAGGGATGGTGCACTGGGAAGACCCAGAGGGATGGAATGGAGAGGGAGGCGGGAGGGGGGATCGGGATGGGGGATGCATGTAAATCCATGGCTGATTCATGTCAATGTATGGCAAAAGCCACTACAATATTGTAAAGTAATTAGCCTCCAACTAATAAAAATTAATGAAAAAAAAAAAAGTTAAAATAAAAAAAAAAAAAAAGAAGAAGAAGAAGAAAGGAAGCTATGAGAAGTCCAGCAGTGAAGCACAAGTCCATGAGTTCTGTGTAAGGACAGGGTGGGAAAATTGAGAGAAACTATCCTAGGACTCATATCTTAGTCCTGGTGGAAGGAAAGTTCTTTTAATAACCTCAAATCAGGTGAAGCCCATGGGGAACTGAATTTAAATAAACAACAGGCAGTATTCTCAAATCAACTACACAGCTGAATGTCTCAATCTCCCACATTAATGCCTTGAAGGAAGAAGGGGTATGCCTTCTCCTTGGAATAAACCTTATTTAACCTCTATTTATTTTTGGACTCCATGTCTCTTTAGAATTCTTTCAACCTGATAATAAATAGTCAAGACACAATAGAGAAAAGAATTAGTGAACATATCAAGAGGGACTTCCAAACTGAAATGTTAAAAAAAATAAAAATAAAATAAAAAGAAGTTAAACATAAAAGAAAGCATCTGAGATCTTTATCCCAAAGATAACACTAAGTAGTCTAACATCTGAGGGAGTGGAACCTAAGGAGGAAAGTGAGAGAGATTGGAGCAAAATAAATGTTTTAAGAGATAATGGATAAGTTTCTAAAACCAAACAAAGAAAGCAATATATAGAATCATGAAGCCCCCCCCCCAAAAAAAAAAAGAAAGAAAAAGGAAAGAAAACCTAAGCAAGATAAATAAAAAAATAAAAAAGAAACCACAAGTAGATAAGTCATCTTACAATTTCTGAAAACAAAAGATAAAAATAAAATCATGATGGGAGCCACATTAAAAAATCTAATACTTACATAAGGTGAACAATGCTATGAATTCTGTTTATCGTTAGAAAAACTGGAGACAAAAGGAAGCACAAATTCTAAAGAGCTAAAATAAAACATCTTTAAAATGCTGAAAAGTAAAAGCCTTTGACCTACAATTCAAAAATGAGCTTTAAAAATAAAGATGAAAAGCTATTTTCAGAGAGAAAAAGAGGAAAGAATCTGCCTTTAGCAGACCTATGCTGAAAGAATTGATAAAATAAGCTATGTAGAATGAGGGCATACGATACTAGGTAGAGTTTCAGGGCTCCAGGAAGAAATTAAGATGATCAGAAGTAAATACATCAGTAAACAGAAACTTTAAAAATTGTCCATATATACACACATGTGTATCCATATGCATGTATATATACTTAAATATATTTAAAAACTATTGACTGAGTTAAAATTTATGTCTATTTCACAAATGAGTGAATTAATGCTAAAAATTCTCCAAGCCAGACTTCAACAATACGTGAACTGTAAACTTCCAGATATGGAAGCTGGTTTTAGAAAAGGCAAAGGAACCAGAGATCAAATTGCTAACAACTCCTGGATCATTGAAAAAAGAAAGAGAGTTCCAGAAAAAAAACATATATTTCTGCTTTATTGACTATGACAAAGCCTTGACTGTGTGGATCACAAGACAATGTGGAAATGTCTGAAAGAGATGGGAATACCAGGCCACCTGACCTGCCTCTTGAGAAACCTTTATTCAGGTCAGGAAGCAATAGTTAGACCTGGACATGGAACAACAGACTGGTTCCAGATAGGAAAAGGAGTATGTCAAGGCTGTATATTGTCACTGTGCTTACTTATATGCAGAGTACATCATGAGAAACGCTGGGCTGAATGAAGCTCAAGCTGTAATCAAGACTGCTGGAGAAATATCAATGACCTCAGAATATGCAAATAACACCACCCTTGTGGCAGAAATTGAAGAACTAAAGACCCTCTTGATGAAAGTGAAAGAGGAGAGTGAAAATTTTGTCTCAAAGCTCAACATTCAGAAAACTAAGATCATGGTATCTGGTCCCATCATTTCATGGCAAATACATGGGGAAGCAGTGGCTGACTTTATTTTGGAGGGCTCCAAAATCACTGGAGATAGTGACTGCAGCCATGAAATTAAAAGTCAGTTACTCCTTGGGAGAAAAGATTTGACCATCCTAGACAGCATATTAAAAACCAGAGACGTTACTTTGGTAACAAAGGTCCATCTAGTCAAGGCTATGGTTTTTCCAGTAGTCATGTATGGATATGAGAGTAGGACTATAAAGAAATCTGAGTGCCGAAGAATTGATGCATTTGAACTGTGGTATTGGAGAAGACTCTTGAGAGTCCCTTGGACTTCAAGGAGATCCATCCAGTCCATTCTAAAGGATATTAGTCCCGGGTGTTCATTGGAAGGACTGATGTTGAAGCTGAAACTCCAATATTTTGGCCACCTGATGGGAAGAGCTGACTTATTTGAAAAGACCCTGATTCTGGGAAAGATTGAAGGCAGGAGGAGAAGGACATGACCCAATGGACTTGAATTTAGGGAAACTCAGGGAGTTGGTGATAAACAGGGAGGCCTGGCCTACTGTGGTCCATGGGGTCGCAAAGAGACAGACACAGCTGAGCAACTGAACTGAACTGAATATGAAATTTATAACATATTTAGAAGTAAAATATATGACTCAAAAACAAAAAGGGAGAAAAGAAGGTAAATGGATATAAATTTTTGTAAGATTTTATATTGAATATGAAAGAGTAAACTTTTTTTCTAAAAGTAGACTGCAATAAGATAAAGATATATACTGCAAATCTAGAGTAACCACTTAAAAATTGCAAACGTAAATAAAAACACGTTGGACAAGGTACCACAGAACATTAAAAAATATCCAAATTTACCAAGGAAGAGCTACAAATGGTAGAAAGAGGTACAAGTGTCAAATGAGACAAATCAAAGATGGTATCTTAGACTTAAATCCAAAATATCAATAATTATATTTAATATACATTAATAAATATCTACACAAATTATCAGGATAAATAAATGAAAAAAAGGTTTAATTGCTGGATTATATGCTTATAATGAGGACATTTTATAGATAGAGAATAAGATAGTCTAAAAGTAAAATGATAGTAAAAGATATGCCATGAATGCACTAGTCATAAGGAATCTGAAACACCTATTTGAGAAAGAGTTAAAAAGGATTTTTCTTTAAATATAGCTATCTTATAGATTTATTAATGAAAAATACTTTACAAAAACTGTATGTTTGGCCCTAAAATAGTTTAGCTGACTCTGAGGATTTACAGCAGTGACTGAGCAAGTGGCAGTATTGGCTGTGCTGCTGAGGACAGGAGGTTTGTTACTGGGCCTGACTCCCATATGTTCCAAACAGCAAATGCTACGTTGGCAACCCCACATTCCAGGCCTAAGGTTTGGGAGCTGAGGGAAGCCTCACAGTCTGAGCAGGTGGACTGGCTTGAATGATGTGGTCAGGACCAAGACTGCAGGGCTAAATGTCCCTCCAAGGATGAGGGATGGAGAAGACAGAAGGTCAGATAATAGGGTGAGTTGAGTAAAACAAAGCATAGATGTTGGTAATATAACAGGTAACAGAATATGAGGGCTTAGAGTATTCAAGAATAAAATGGTGACCCTAAGATCCTAAGGAATGGCTAGTGCCCAGAGTAACATGGATTCATCTTTAAAGTGGATCAAATAAAACCCTAAATAGCAGCTGCTTCCTTTTGCTAGGTGAATAGAAATTGGAATTTCAAATATTCCCTCAAAAAGCCAGGTCTCCTTAGGGGTTCCTGGCACCCCTGGGGGAAACTGCCAACCCTGTGTTGAGATAAGACTTGCACAACCTTGGCAGGGATGCAGGGTACCAACTCTGCTGCAGTACAATTTAACAGAGAAAGCTGTGGCTCCAGGAGAGGAAAGGGGTGAGCCTTACCACCTGCTGTGCTGCAGAGCTCTAGTCCTGATCTGCTCTCTTCCAGGGACATCTGCTAGGATAAACAGAAACTCCTCTCTCCCTGTCCTCCTGTGCCTAGATGGCAGGGCATAACTGCTTTGCCTCCAGTCATCATCTGGGGGCATCTCTATTCTTCGAGGACCAGGGACTCGAAACCCTGGAATAGGACCTGAATTCCAAACTGACCTCAGGGCTACATGAAGACTGCTTGATGGTGGTGACACAGGGAGAACAATAGGAGGGTGGGAAGGTGAATGGAAAAGATCTCCCCAGGACTGAGCATGAGGGACCTTAAGGCCCTGGTGTCTTTCTGGTAGTATGGCAGTGTGGGTTAGCTGAGGCTTGGACCCTGGAGTAGTCAGGAATCTAGCCCCAAGATACTTGTTGGCCTCTGATCATGGTTCCCTGGAGACATCTGTTCTGGAACAATGGGGGAGACTCCGGTAGTTCAAAGTCCTTCCTGTGTACGTGACCCCTTTGGAAGTTTCACCCCTGTCACACTTAGCCAGAAACTGCTGGACACTCCTCGAAGGTACTGGGGGTCTATGGGGCTCCCCTGACGTGCTGGGCATCAAGACATCTGGGGACAGAAACTGTGATGGGTAGAGTTAGGGACCAAGGAGAAATACAGGAGGGTCATGGATGACAGAGAGGGAAGAGGAGCTGGAACAAAGATGCCGGGTTTCCAAAGCTTTTTCCCCATGCTTGGTGAATCAAAACCGTGGGAAAAGACTGGGACCTCCTCCCTCTCTGAGACAACGGTCCCACTGAGACTACGTGAGATGTGTCGAAAGTTCTTTGCACCATACTGATCATCCTCCCCGCATTCCCTGCTGGGGCCTCGGCAAGGTGCCACCTGAGAAGCAGACACTGTGTATGCTTCATGGAGACTGTGCTCCATTTCTGCTGTTGGGGTCTTTGAGAGACCAAGGCCAGGGGCTGAGTGCAACCTCCTCCCTACACCATCTGCGGAGTCTGTTTGGCTCAGCGGGTTCCAGGCTACTTCCTGCTGCCCACATCCAAAACAGCCAGATTGAGAAACCTGAAGACTGGCTTGGTAGAGAGACTCCAATTATAAGGTCTTCTGCTTTGTGTCCTGGTTTTAATGGGGATGAAAAATTATGTTTTTTTGTTTCTTTGTTTTATTTATTTATTTTTTTTTCTGGATAGGATACAAAGGTATGGGAATCATGATGAGAGGACTTCATTCCTAGCCCAAGGACCCCATATTTAAGCTGGGAATCACAAAGTTTTGTGACATTCACCCAAAGGATATTCCATAATGATAAAAAAGTTAACATGTCAAGAAGACAAAGCCATTTCAAATACATACCTGTTTATGATAGAACATTCTCATACATGGAGCAAAAATTAACAGAACTAAAGAGGGAAATACATGGTTAAAATTATATTTTGAGACTTGAAAAAAAAAAAACAACAACTTACACTCAGTATTTAAAAGAAATAGACAAAAATAAGTTTATCAGTTCAGTCACTCAGTCGTGTCCAGCTCTTTGTGATGCCATGAACTACAATATGCCAGGTCTCCCTGTCCATCACCAAATCCTGGGGTTCACCCAAATTTCTGCCCATCGAGTCAGTGATACCATCCAACCATCTCATCCTCTGCCATCCCCTTCTCTTCCTGCCCTCAATCTTTCACAGCATCAGGGTCTTTTCAGATGAGTCAGCTCTTCGCATCAGGTGGCCAAAGTATTCGAGTTTCAGCTTCAACATCAGTCCTACCAATGGACACCTAGGACTGATCTCCTTTAGGATGGGCTGGTTGGATCTCTTTGCAGCCCAAGGGACTCTCAAGAGTCTTCTCCAACACCACAGGTAGGATGTTTTGAGAGAACAGCATCAAAACATGTGTATTATCTAATGTGAAACAGATCACCAGCCCAGGTTGGATTCAGGAGACAAGTGCTCGGGCCTGGAGCACTGGGAAGACCCAGAGGGATAGGGTAGAGAGGGGAGTGGGAAGGGGGATCGGGATGGGAAATACATGTAAATCCATGGCTGTTTCATGTCAATGTATGACAAAACCCACTACAATATTATAAAGTAATTAGCCTCCAACTAATAAAAATAAATGAAAAAAAAAAAAAACAGTTCAAAAGCATCAATTCTTTTGATTTAATTCTGTTGTCAATTTAATCATCAATTCTTTTGTCTTTTAATTTCATGGCTGCAATCACCATCTGCAGTGATTTTTGGAACCCCCACAAAAAATAAAGTCATCCATTGTTTGCACTCTTTCCCCATCTATTTGCCATGAAGTGATGGGACCAGAGGCCAGGATCTTAGCTTTCTGAATGTTGAGCTTTGAGGCAAGTTTTTCCCTCTCCTCTTTCACTCTCCTCTTTCACTTTCATCAAGAGGCTCTTCAGTTCTTCACTTTCTGCCATAAGGGTGGTGTCATCTGCATATCTGAGGTTATGGGCATTTCTCATTTTGAGATGACATTTGAAGACCATTACACTCAATGATTGGGCTTCCCTTGTGGCTTATCTGGTAAAGAATCTGCCTGCAATGTGGGAGGCCTGTGTTCGATCCCTGGGTTGGGAAGATTCCCTGTGTAAGGGAACAGCTATGCACTCCAGTATTCTGGCCTGGAGAATTACATGGACTGTATAGTCCCTGGGGTTGCAAAGAGTCAGACATAACTGATCGACTTTCACTCACTCATACTCAATGATTAGAAAATGCACATCCATTTCAAGTTCATCTGGATGAGTCAACCAACAAGATAGACCTTATTCTAGGCCACAAACATCCATATCAATAAATTTTTAAAAATTTACCAGAGTATTTTTCCTGATAAACTGTTATTGAAGTAAAAATTAAAAAGAGACTAAAAATTCTCAAAATAATTTCAAATTAAACAACATTCTTCTTCATCAAAGAAAACAAGAGAGCTTATAAGTATACATACAAATATTTATGTATATTTTAAAACAGAAGACAACTAAAATAAATTTTAAAATCATTGAATTCAACAATTTAGTTTCTAAAAGGATGTTTATAAATGTGAATGCCCATTTTGGAAAATGAAATGGAGAAATATTTACCTATAATTACATTTTTAAAAATAGAATTTAAAAAGTCAGTTCAAACTGGAGTGGGTAACCTTTCCTTTCTCTGGGGTATCTTCCCAACCCAGGAGTTGAACCCAGGTTTCCAACATTGCAGGCAGATTCTATACCAGCTGAGCCACCAGGGAAGCCCAAGAATACTGGAGTGAGTAGTCTATCCCTTCTTCATTGGATCTTCCTGACCCAGGAATTGAACCAGGGTCTTCTGCATTGCTGGTGGATTCTATATCAACTGAGTTATCAGAGAAGCCAAAAAGCAAAGTAAGTAGAAGAAAGAAAACAATAAAAATCTGACTACAAGTTCACCAAATATAAAATATTTAAACAACAGATAAATCAACAGTTGAGACTGGTTCTTCAAAAAATAATAGAATTGGTACATTTTCAGTAAGATTTCAATTTAAAAAAAGGAAGAGGAGATGCAAAATACCAATATCAATCATAAGGGAATCAATGGGGAATCACTACATATTTTATAGATGCTACAGTAAATCTCAATTGGAACTTTTTTTTTAATTTATTTTTTAACTGAAGGATAATTGCCTTCCACAATTGTGTCTGCTTCTGTCAAACCTCAGCATGAATCAGCCATAGGTATACATATGTCTTCTCCCTCTTGAACCTCCCTTGCACATCCCTGCCCATCCCACCCCTCTATGTTGATACAGAGCCCCTGTTTGAATTCCCTGAGACATGCAACAAATTTCCATTGGCTATCTATTTTACACATGATAATGTAAGTTTCCATGTTACTTTCTGCACACATCACACCCTCTTCCCTCTCTCAATGGGAGCTTTTTAGATATTATCAAGTTGATACTAAACTTATGTGAAGAGTCTAAGAATCTAGAAGCATTAAAACAACTTCAAAAAATAAAGCAATGTAGAAGGACTTACACTAATTGATTTCAAATTTTAGTACAAAACTAATCAAGAGAATATGTTATTGGCATTACATTAATAATTTTTTATGTTTTGGTATCTATAGCCTTTTGGTCTCTGAAGGAACATCCCCTCCCAGTGCTGGCCAATTATAAGAGAGAGTAAACAACTCAGGAGCATGACTTTCAAGTATTAATCAGACCACCCACACTCCAAACCCTCAACCGATTTTCTGTGGGGATTTCATAATTAGAGCCACTATTCATTTGCTCTAATCACCCTAGGTCAGCTGCCAGACAATGAAGAGAAGCCTCTGTGTCCCAAAGTATCAAATTAATCAAATCAGCTAAACCTAAGCTTTCTTGCCCTTGCTTTCCTGTGGAAACAAAAACAAAGATTCTTGTCCACACTTTCTCCTACCCTCTCTACATCCCAATTGATCCCAGTGCTTTCTGCTGTGGCCTCCCCTTAGCACAGCATATCTCCTTCTCTTGGGGTCTATGAGTATAAAAAATGATCTTTTTAATAGCAGTTATATCCTGCTTAGTTGACCTTATCACACCAGAATGACAGCAGAATTTAGATTTTGGAACAATTGGTGCAATGAGCAGAGTGAATTGTCTTTTGACTGTGATGATATGCCATTAGAAACTGTTCTTTCTTACTGACTGATTATATGAAATGGCAGCAACAGCCTGGGGAAATATCTGTACCTGCTCATGTCCTCCTGCATCGAGGCTACAACTGCTGTTTGTTACATTTGATGGGTCTTACTGTGTATTATTTGCTTGAATTTAGAATTCAAAAGCTGAGTTCTTCCAGAGTTTCAGTCCTTGCAGAGTTACTTGCATAGGCTTGAAATGCAACTCTGGGGGGTAACTTTTTCTTCCCCATTAGCTAAGGTTATACAAAAAAAGATCTTAATGACCCAGATGATCACGATGGCATGACCACTCATGTAGAGCCAGACATCCTGGAATGCAAAGTCAAGTGGGCCTTAGGAAACATCACCTTAAAGTTAGTGGAAGTGATAAAATTCCAGTTGAGCTATCTCAAATCCTAAAAAAAATGATGCTGTTAAAGTGCTGAACTCAATATGCCAGCAAATATGGAAAACTCAGCAGTGGCCACAAGACCGGAAATGGTCAGTTTTCATTCCAATCTCAAAGAAAGGCAACTCCAAAGAATGTTCAAACTATCGCACAATTGCACTCATCTCACATGCTAGCAAAGTAATCCTCAAAATTCTCCAAGCAAGGCTTCAACAGTATGTGAACTGAGAACTTTCAGATGTTCAAGCTGGATTTAGAAAACGCAGAGGAGCCAGCAATCAAACTGTCAACATCTGTTGGATGATAGAAAAAAAAAAAAAAAAAACAAGGGAGTTCCAGAAAAGCATTTACTTCTGCTTTATTGACTATGCCAAAGCCTTTGATTGTGTAGATCACTACAAACTGGAAAATTCTGAAAGAGATGGGAATACTAGGTCACCTTACCTGCCTCCTGAGAAGTCTGTATGCATGTAGAAGCAACAGTTAAACCCAGACATGGAACAACGGACTGGTTCCCAAATTGGGAAAGGAGTATGTCAAGCCTGTATATTGTGAACCTGCTTATTTAACTTATATTCAGAGTACATCATGCAAATGTCAGGCTGGATGAAGCACAAGCTGGAAACAAGATTGCCGGGAGAAATATCAATAACCTCAGATATGCAGATGACACCACCCTTATGGCAGAAAACAAAGAGGAACTAAAGAGCCTCTTGATGAAAGTGAAAGAGGAGAGTGAGAAAGCTGACTTAAAACTCAACTTTCAAAGAATGAAGATCATGGTATCCGGTCCTATCTCTTCATGGCAAATAGATGGGGAAGCAATGGAAACAGAGAGAAACTTTTTCCTGGGATCCAAAGTCAATGAAGATGGTGACTGCAGCCATGAAATTAAGACACTTGCTCCTTGTAAGAAAAACTATGAAAAACCTAGACAACATATTAAAAAGCAGAGACACTACTTTGTCAACACAAGCCTGTTTAGTCAAATGTATGGTCTTTCCAGTAGTCATGGATGTGAAAGTTGGACTAAAAAGAAAGCTGAGTGCCAAAGAATTGATACTTTTGTTGGAGATGACTTTTGAGAGTCCCTTGGACTGCAAGGTGATCCAACCAGTCAACTCTAAAGAAAATCAATCCTGAATATTCATTGGAAGGACTGATCCTGAGGCTGAAACTCTAATATTTTGGCCAACTGATGTGAAGAACTGACTCATTGGAAAAGACCCTGATGCTGGGAAAGATTGAAGGCGAGAGGAGAAGGGGACAACAGAGGATGAGATGGTTGGATGGCATCACCTACTCAACGGACATGAGTTTGAGCAAGCTCCAGGAGTTAGAGATGGACAGGGAAGACTGATGTGTTGCAGTCTATTAGGTCACAAGGAGTTGGACATGACTGAGCAACTGAACTGAACTGAAGGATATCAAAGCCTCTTCCAAAAGGAAGGAGACGTGACTTCACTCTAAGTGCTGTGAGGTGTACTCCTCAATCAATCAGGCTGCACTGATATGTGGTAAAGAAATCGGTGTTGCTTTTCTCATACATTTCAGCCTCCACAATTGAGTAAAAGGAGAGTACTCTTTGAAGGTTCTCTTGAAACATGAAGTCTGTATGAGCACATCAACCTCAGGAACACGGTATGGTAACCCACAAAAGATGTCTTTCTAGGTGTCATTCTTATGTTAACTCATACTGCTGCTCTTGCAATTCATCCCTTAACCCAGTGGGTTATCAGAAACCAGTGTCACGTCACATAAAGAAAGCAGAAAAAAGTGGAGAGAACACTTAACCCCACCTGCTTAAGACTTCTGAGGTCACACAATTGATACAAGAATGTAAAGTGCAAGCACAACGCACATAGGCCTTATTAAGCACTATTGTTCACCAGAACACCAAGAGCCTTATGCTCAAAAATATTGGGTCTCAACATACTGATAAGATGTGTTGCATTCCAGAAGTAGTAATCTCATTTCAAAAGGTCGTAAAAGGTCAATAAGGATACCCTGGAGAAGGAGGTCACTCTCCATGGATAGGGCCACTTGAGCCCACCAGGAGTTCAGTCAGTAAATACCCAAAGAATAAGAATAGCCAGGGACAAAAAGGAGAAAGAAATTGAAAAAAAAAAAAAAAAAAGAAAGAAAGAAAGAAAATAAATCAATAAAAAAGGATTGATAGTTTAGGCAGAGGGCTCAACCATGCTGTCTCAAAGAAATTATAGTTAAGTGTAAACATAAACTTCTGGGAAGTAGATTGAGAAGCTTTGAATCAAGAAATGGCTGATGAAGACAGGCCCCTGCCCACCCCACCCCCACACTTTTTCTGTAAATACATAGAAGATCTGCATTGTGATTTACCACCCAGGAAGAAAAAAAAAAAAGGAAGAAAGAAAGAAAGAAAAACTGTGGTGCCAGGAGGCTAAAGGACCTCAGAGTCTACTGAAATTACTCAAACTTGCCAAACTTAAGCTTACTTACCTTTTTTTGCCCTTTTATTCCTGCAGAAACTTCAATATTTTGTCCACATTTTCTCCTATTCTCCCTCCCTTCTGAAACACCTCTCTGCTTCCTCATCTGGCCTCACCCCCTGCCTGCTGTGCCCTTATCTGTTAGGATCTATAACTGTACAACTATCTTTGAATGGCTGGCATCTTGAAATATGTTAGCGATCCCATATCTGAATAATAACATAGCCTATGTTTTAAAATAGACGTAAAGATACACATACAGTTAAATTAACATGAATAAGATTTTATACATCAACATATTTAGATAGATAGAAAGATACAGATATAGATTAACAACAATATTGCTAAGGAAATCCAATGGGGAAAATTTAGTCTTTTCAACAACAACAACAAAAAGTGTTAGAGAAATTGTATAGTCATATACAATAAATTAACCTTGACTCTGAATATCTCAGCATTAAAAAGCATAGCTCAGTATGGGTTATGGATCCAAGTGTAGTTGATAAAATCAGAAATATTCCATGATAAAACATAGAATGTTTTATACTTTGCATAAACAAAGATTTATTAGAAAGGGCATAATGATGACTGTTAAGAAAAGTGGCTGAACTAGATTTCATCAAATTAAATATCCCTGTAGACCCAAAGACAACATTCTGAAAATAATCAAGTAAGAAACTGGAAACTTTAGCAAACATATATCTGACAATAGACTTGTATTCATTAAAAAAAAAAAAAAAGCTATTGCAACTTAATAATAAGACCATCAAAGCAACATAAATATATGGTCAAAAGTACCTTTTATATACACTTCACACAGAAGAATTGTTACCTATAGTAATAGTAATCACTGCATAAATTATACACTTTTATTAGTCATAAATGCAAATTAAGACCACATAATATTCTATAATGAAATCAGAATGGCAAAAATGAAAACAGGCTTGACAAGAACACAGTTTTCTGAGAATCTAGTGAAAGTAGAATACTTATATATTACTGCTGGGAGTAGAAATTGGTACAACTACCTTGGAAAACTATCTGACTATTGCTTAAAATGTAAAACAACGTTCTGTGATCTAGAAACCCATTCTTTATTAAATATCAAAGAAATAGCTAATTGTATACATAAAGCTTTTAAAAGAAAAATATTTTTATTTTCCAAGACTTGGAAACAGGTAGGTGTCCATCACCAATTCCCAGAGCTTGCTCAAACTCATGTCCTTTAAGTTGGTGATGCCATCCAACTATCTCATTCTCTGTTGTACCCTTCTTCTCCTGCCTTGAATTTTTCCCAGCATCAGGGTCTTTTTGAATGAGCCAATTCTTGGCATCAGGTGGCCAAAGTACCTGAAGCTTCACCTTCAGCATATAGTGGAACACTACTCATTAATTAAAAAAAAAAAATGTATAACTATGGGTCTGAACAAGAAAATCAGATATATTTCAAAAATATTATGCTGAATGAAATGAGCCAGATACCAAAAAGTAAATTTCATGACTAATTTCACATAAAATTTTAGAAGAGGCAAGATTAATTTGTGTTTACAAAAATCAGTTCAATGGTTGCTTTGAAGAGACTGGGGATTGAGTAACTAGAGAGGTGCATCTGTGAACTTTCTGGCATGGTGACAATATGTTTTCATCTTGATATGTGTGTGTATTTCACAGGTGTATTCATTTAGCAAAACTGGCTGACACATAAAATCCATGAATTTCACCACATGCAAGTTGTATCTCAGAGTCTTTAAAAAGAATGATGATAAAGTATTATGAAAAACTTTTATCAGCAAATTCAAAGACTTAGTTTACATTAAAAAAATCCCTTGATAAGCTAATCAAAACTAACACAAGAAAGATAAAATTTGAATAGCTTTATGCATAATAAATGAGTCAATTTTACAATTTCAAAAATTCTTCAAGGACAGGTTCAGACCCAGATGGCTCCACTGTTGAATTATATCAAATATTCAGGAAATAAATAATATTGGTATTATACAATGTCAATTTAATTCAACATATTAACAGAATAAAGGGAGGAAAACTATGTGATTATCCAAACAAATTCAATGAAAAGGTTTAAAAATTCAATATACATTTATGTTAAAATTTTTCAATAGATGGTAATAAAAGGGATCTCATTCAACATAGCAAAATGTATCCACAAAAATGTTACCATTACCATCATAATTATCAATAAAATGCTGAATGTTTACCCCTTAGATAAAGAATAAATTAATGATGTTAACACCTGTATCAGGTTGTGTTGATGGTTCTTGTTACACCAGTTAAGCAAGAGGGGAAAGAAGACTTAAAAATTAAAGAAAGAAAAATGTAATTATTCATGAATGACTAGATTATGTATCGAGAAATCTACAAAAATATACCAGACATGCAAATTTAGGAATGTCACATAATGCAAGTCAATAAAAATCAATTACATAATCAATTACGTTTCTATGCATTACCAATAAATAGCTGAAACTCCAATACTTTGGCCACCTGATGTGAAGAGCTGACTCATTTGAAAAGACCCTGATGCTGGGAAAGATTGAGGGCAGGAGGAGAAGGGGGCGACAGAGAATAAGATGGCTGGATGGCATCACTGACTCGATGGACATGGGTTTGGGTAGACTCTGGGAGTTGGTGATGGACAGGGAGGCCTGGCATGCTGCAGTTCATGGCATCACAAAGAGTCAGACACGACTGAGCAACTAAACTGAACTGAACCAATAAATATAGAAAAATAGTATTTAAGAAATTCCAACTCAAATATAAAATTATTAGCTATACAAACATCTAAACCAATAACTCTAGAAAGTTACTGAGATATGAACTTTAAAATATGAAAAATATGCCATGTTCATTGATTAGAAGACCCAGTACTAAGATATTTATCTCCCTAAATTGATCTATAATTGAAATCCTAATTAACATCTCATCATGTTTTTAACAAAATTGGCATACTATCAATTTTAGAAATTTTATATGAAAATTCAAAGGATGCATAGAAATCACAAAAATATTTACAAAGGAAAACAAAGTTTGTGGACTCAGTATACCTTATTTCAAAATTTAGAAAAAGAAAATTGATGGAGAATTATGTCAATGGAAAAATTCAGGAAATATGTAAATAGACTCACATTTAAAGATTTAAGTGATTTTTAACATAGGTGAAAACAGAACTCAGTGGAAAATGTAAATTATTTCCTAAGAAATTGTTTTTAAATAGCTGAATATCTAGAAATAAAAAAGTAACTTCAAACTTTGTCATCATGCCCTTAAAATTTATGAAAGAAGAATAATAGATCCAAACATAAGTGAGAAAAGTAAAAGAAAATATAGACCATTTTTAAACCTTGGATTAGGAAAGATTTCTTAGAGCAAAGAGAGCATTGGCCACATCAAAAAAAGATAAGTCAATTTCATCAACTTTCAAAAATTTTCATCAAAACTCTGCATAAGGAAATAAACATGAAAAAGCAGACCAGCAAAATGTTTTGCAACACTTATCTGACAAAGTACTTGAATACAGAATATACAAAAAGTTCTACAATTCAATATGAAGACTGAGAAATAAATTTAAAACTGTGAGAAAAGTTTGAAAATAGATTGCACATCCATAAAATATAAAATGTTTCAGAATTGTTCATCATTAGGGAAATGTACACAAAATATTACAGACTCATTAAAATGAAAAAAAAATTACATCAAATAATGGACTATGAAAAAATGAAACTATTGCATATTTCTGGTGGAATGTGAAACAGAATTACCATCTTAGAAAATCATTTGACAGTTTTTTGAGGAATAAACATGCATTAGCTTTATGAGCCAATCTTTCCACTTCTATGTGTTCACTCAAGAGAATAAAATCATATGTATGAAAAAAACAGTTTATAAATGTTCAGATCACCTTATTTCTAATAACCAAATAGTGGAAATATTCTAAGTGTCCATGAACAAGAAATTAAATTGAAAAAGTACTGCAGTATATTACTACAAAAGAATATTAAATAATAAAAACGCAAGCCAATGATACATGAAACAATACGGATTAATATCAAGAATGTTATGCTGAATACAGGCAGAATTGAGACAAATGGATAGAAATGAGATTTACTTTATTTTGATAGGTTTTTGACATAAGAGACACTTTGGGATGATGAAAGATATTAATATGTGTATTATCTGAGTTCCCCAGGTGGCTCAGTGGTAAAGAACCCACCTAGCAATTCAGAAGACAGAAGAGATGTGGGTTCGATCCCTGGGTCAGGAAGAACCCCTGGAGGAGAGCATGTCATCCCCTCCAGTATTCTTGCCTGGAGAATCACATGGACAGAAGAGCTTAGTGGGTTATGGTCCAAAGAGTCAGACAAAACTGAAACAACTTAGCATGCACATGTTACATATGTCTATGCATTTGTCAAAATTAATTGGCCAATTTACTTAAATCCATGCATTTCACTGCATGTCAATTATATTACTATAAAATATTATAAAATAAAATTTCATACAATTTGACTCCACAATTTGACTTCTTAGATTATACCTGAGATAAATAATGGGAAGTGTGAGGTAGGTATCTCTAAAGGCATGGCCATGTAAAAAATGGAAGATCACAGGCAAATTAATATTGAAGAATTACAATGTAGATTGAATTATATTAATTATAGTAAAGATACATTCAATTATAAAATGCATATTTTCTAAGCATATAGTATATTCTGAAAAATGAATGATTTTGGGGATGGATAAACAGCTGTGGATAGCAGATGGAAATATTTCCTTCAGGACACTTGCAAACATTAGAGGGAATGAAACAATATATATGTAAACAAAAATAATTTTATAGAGTAATAAAGAGTACAAAGAAAATACAAAGAATTAATATGTCTTGACCACTTACTATGAACAAGTACTACACTACATTTGAATATATTTTTCCTGGGATGATCAAGGATAAAACATGGGCATGTAAACAGAATGAGGAAATACTTGTACAAGTTCAATGACAGTAATGGGTAGGAGAAATGGCACAAACAAACTTGTGGAAGTAAAATGTAATCATCTTAAAGACTATAAAGATAAACTCTATTGGAACATCTAACTAAAAAGATTCCTTGCATAAGAATATAAGAATTCTTGCTAAATAAAAGAATGTGAATTATTCTTAACAGCATTCTCTACCCTTAAGAACATGCACATATCTAAAGAACGATTTGGTTTAAAAATGCAGTTCACTTCCGTTTTTCTGAGGATTAACTGTTTATATGTAGTTTTTGAAAAGCAGGCTTAGTTATGTACTCCAATGGAATCCCAATGGAAAGCAATATGAGAAAGTTAAAGATACTTCTTTCTCAGTGCTCAAGGAATATACATGTTTTAACAACAAATTAAAGGGGAAAATCAAGGTGACTATTTTATTCCTTCACTTCCTTAACTATGTTTTAATAAACTGCAAATTCATGTATATTAATTTAACCAGTATTTATTGAGACATTTATCCCATGTCAATCTTTATTCAAAAGTCTAAAGATAGAATAGTGAAAAATTTATAGTATCCTTTCTCTTATAGAGCTTAAACATTCATTGGAGATAGAGACAAGTAGCATGTAATTAAATAGGTACTAACCAGAAGATATAAATAAATCAGATGAGGATTTGTAGAGAAAACAACACTTAACCTGAAAGGAGGTGAACTGTGGAAAGATTAGGGAATGGACATAAATTCAAAATTGATTGAGTTTAGGGTATACAAAAGTTGGAAGAAGAGGAGAGAAAAAAAGAGGGAAGTCTAGAAATGTAAGATGGAATTAGATCTCACAAGGGTGTTTAAATCACATCAGAAAAGTGTAGACTTGCTTCTGATGATTGGAAGCACAGTGGAGAATGTTTCATTTCCAAAAATAAATCTTTCACATTCAAACCAGGAAAACACTTAAAATATTACTATCATTTCCCATAATTTGATTTCACAAATGCCAATTACTACAATCACATGTTTGAGTTTCCTACATAGGACCTAAATTTGTTTGAAAAAATTACTCCAAAGAAAATGACCATAAGGAAACAATTTGAAACCTGAAAACTATTTCACATTATATTTTTTTCTATCAAAATGTCTACCTTTGATATCATACATTCCTTAGCCCAAGTTACATAGAGATGACTTTTATACAGGGTGAGAAGTGATTTCTACTCATTGATTAGAGGATAGAGGTGGGAGAGCTGCTATCAGAGAAAGGTTTGTAAAAAAGCAATGTCATTCAGTTACCAAGGTGCAATGGAATGGTTAAGTAGGGAAGATATAAAATTATTCTAGGAAAAGGGAAAATATACATGAATAATCATATAATTGGTTATGAATGACAAATTATTGCTAAAAATTAAGATTCTTAAAAAAAAAAAAAAAAAAAAAATTTTTTAAAAAAAAAAAAAATTAAAAAAAAAAAAAAAAAAAAAAGCTTTTCTGAGAGTTCAAACTGGAGAAGCAAACAAGGTCTTTATCAAGGAGAGTTGTGGACTTTATGTGCAATGAGAAACTATAAGCAAATAAAATGATTTTATTTTCAACTGATAAATATACTCTTGATGGAATGGTTTCCACCTATTGGTTTAGGATGTAGAGTTTGAAAATCATCACCTCATCCTAACAATAGGCAAAGAGATGAACAAACTGAAAATAAACAACTTTTTTAGATGTGTCAGAGAATTTAGATGACTGAGCAAATCACTGCTCCCCAAATTGAAGAAACAGACAGGCAAATACAAACATATGCTGTGCACAAGTTTACAAGCTGAAATCTAGAAACCAATACTGAGGTAAGAAAATTCAAATTCTAACTGGTAAATGTCTGGGACCCATAAGAATTGATATTTTAGTTTGGTCTGAAAGTAGGAAAGAGGTGAAGTCTGTCAAAGAGGAAGAATTTTCTCTACTCTGGAGAGAAAGACATCTCTCTACTCAAGGGAAAGTTAGCCTTTTTGTTCTATTGAGGCCTTCAATTGATTGGATGGAATACATCTGCATTAGGGAGGAGAGTATATGTCCCTTAGTTTACCAATTTAAATGCTAATCTCATACAAAAACAGCCTCAGAGAAAAACTCAGAAGTATTTTTGAACACATATCTGGGTACACCATTACCCAGTCAGTTTAACCCTTGAAATAAATCATTATCATAATGTAAGCAGATCAAAGGAAATTCTAAAAAAGAATCAGAAAAGAAATGCTAGATTTAAAAAATTATTAGTAAGTTCAGTTCAGTTCAGTCACTCAGTCGTGTCTGACTGCAGCACGCCAGGCCTCCCCGTCCATCACCAACTCCCGGAGTTCACCCAAACCCTTGTCCATTGAGTTGGTGATGCCATCCAACCATCTCATCCTCTGTCATCCCCTTCTCCTCCTGCCCTCAATATTTCACAGCACCAGGGTCTTTGCAAAGGAGTCAGCCCTCCACATCAGGTGTCCAAAGTATTAGAGTTTCAGCTTCAACATCAGTCCTATCAATGAACACCCAGGACTGGGCTCCTTTAAGATGAACTGATTATATCTCTTTGCTGTCCAAGGGACTCTCAAAAGTCTTTTCCAACACCACAGTTCAAAAGCATTGATTCTTCAGTGCTCAGCTTTCTTTATAGTCCAACTCTTACATCCGTACATGACCACTGGAAAAAAACATGGTCTTGAGTAGACAGACCTTTGTTGACAAAGCAATGTGTCTGCTTTTCAATATTCTGTCTAGATTGGTCAAAAATTTCTTTCCAAGGAGTAAGCGTCTTTTAATTTCATGGATGCAATCACCATCTGCAGTGATTTTGGAGCCCCCCCCAAAATAAAGTCAGCCACTGTTTCACCTTTTATTTTCCATGAAGTGATGGGACCAGATGCCATGATCTTAGTTTTCTGAATGCTGAGCTTTAAGCCGACTTTTTCATTCTCCTCTTTCTCTTTCATCATGAGGCTCTTTAGTTCTTCTTCACTTTCTGCCATAATGGTGGTATCATCTGCATATCTGAGGTTATTGATATTTCTCCTGGCAATCTTGATCCCAGCTTGTGCTTAATCCAGTCCAGGGCTTCTCATGATGTACTCTGCATATAAGTTAAATAAGCAGGGTGACAATATATAGCCTTGATGTATTCCTTTTCCTATTTGGAGCCAGTCTGTTGTTCCATGTCCAGTTCTAACTGTTGCTTCCTGACCTGCATATAGGTTTCTCAAGAGACATGTCAGGTGGTCTGGTATTCCCATCTATTTCAGAATTTTCCACAGTTTATTGTGATCCACACAGTAAAAGGCTTTGGCATAGTAAATAAAGCAGAAATAGATGTTTTTCTGGAACTCTCTTGCTTTTAGTAATAAATAATTTCTTTTCCAGGCTTATTAGTAAACTGTACAAAGCTGAAGAAAATATCAAAATGCAAAAAAAAAAAAAAAAAAGAAAACATTCAAACTCTAAATCTAACCACATCATATTTGAAATGCTGAAAATAAACAAAGAAAACAACTTTAAAGAAGCCTGAGGAAAATAGGACATATATAGAAGCACAGGAATAAGCATTATAGTATAATTCAAATTAAAATCCATGCAAACAAAAAAGCCTGAAGTGAAATATTTAGATACTAAAAGAGAAAAAAATCATACCAACCTAGATTTCTGTACCCTGGAAAACTATCCTTAAAAGTAAAGAATAAATACATTCTCTGTCAAACTGCAGTTGGAGTAATTTTTGCCAGTAGGCCTGCCTTTTAAGAAATGTTAAAATACATTTTTCAGAAGAAAGAAAAATAATATAGGCTAGACACTTGCATCTACATTTAAAAAAAGAACGCTAGTAAAGAAAAATTGAAGGTAAAATCAATTTTTAATTTAATTGTTTTTATATGTAAAATTATAGAGTATAGGTAAGTGAAAGAAATTACAAAAATAACACAAAGGGCAAGAGGGTGATCTTAGGTATACTTCATTATAAGCTATTTGCACTAGTTGTAAGTGATATAGTGCTATTTGAAAGTGAATTTGATTTTGTTGTAAATGTATTTTATAAACTCTAGAGCAAATAATAAAATATTTTTAAACAATTGAGTAAAATTTATATTTTAAAGTAAGAAAATTCAATCGTACAAAATGCACTCATATAAACTTTTTGAGTAAAATTACATAAAGCAGAAAAAGACCTGGATACAAAAATAAAACAAAAGAACAAGGGTAACAGAAAGGAGTAAACAAGTAAGGCAAATACTAATTTATTATATCAATAATTACTGTAAATGTCAATGATTTCAATGTGCAAATAAATTACAGATCAATTAAAAGATCAATTGATTGTCAAAGTGGTTACAAAATCAAGATCAACTATATTTTGTCTAAAAGAAGCCCACTGTAAATATAAAGATACATACAGGTTAAGAGAAAGGGGGTGGAGTAAAATATACCATGCTAATACTAATTAAAAGAAAGCTGGAGTAGCTATACTAGTTTCAGACAACACATATTAGAGAGCAAAAAAATTATAAAACATAAAGATGGGCAATTATATAATAATAATAGACACAGTCTCCAAGAAGACCTAACAATCTTCACAATGGAGTGCCAAAACGCATGTGACACAAATTGATGGAACTCCAAGGAGAAATGGATGTATATACTGTTGTACTTGGAGACTTCAACACACCTCTGTCACTAATGAACAAATTCAGAAGGCAGAAAATCAGTAAGGACATGGTTAAATTCAATAGCTCTATCAATCAATTGTATATAATTGACTCTACAGACTACTTGCAGCAGAATGTACATTTTTCTCAAGCTCACATGGGACATTTTCCAAGATTGACCACATTCTGGCCATAAATTACACATTAACAAATGTAAAATTTTGGAAACTATAAAATGTAAACTGTCAGGCCACAGTGATATTAACCTAAAATCCAACCCAGGAAAATAGTTGGAAAATCCTAAACTACTTATTTAGACAACATATTAACAAATAGCACATGGCCCAAGGCAAATTCTCAGAAATTTAAGAATAATTTTAACTAAATGAAAATTAAAACACAATACAAAAATTATAAAGTACAAAAGAAGTAGTGCTTAAGGAAAATGTATAGTATTGAAAGCACTTATTAGGAAAGAAGAAAGATATAAAATAAATAATCTATGCCCCAAACTTAGGCAACTAAAAAAAGAGAAGCTGGTTAAATCCAAAATAAATAGAAGAAACGAAAAAAAAAAAAAAAAATATATATATATATCCATGAAATTGAAGACTAAAAAATAAGAGAGAAAAACAATGATATCAAAAGCTAGCTCTTTGAAAAGGTTAACAAAATTGATAAAGTTCTGTCCAGGCTAAAAAAAAAAAAAAAAGCGTAAATTACAAATATCAGAAATATAAAGGAGGGCCAATATTGCACATCCTTGAGCATTATAAGAATAATAAAGGAACATTATGAACATTTCTGTGCCCACAAAATTTATGATTTATTTGAAATGACTCATTATTTGCAAGTCACCAACTGCTAAAACTCACACATGAAGGAAATAGACAATCTGAGTAGGCCTATGTGTTGTTCTCAGTCACTCAGTCATGTGCAACTCTTTGCGACCCCATGGACTGTAGCCCATCAGGCTCCTCTGTCCATTGGGATTCTCTGGAAAAGAATACTGGAGTGGGTTGCCATGCCCTACTCCAAGGAATCTTCCCAATCTATGGATCAAACCCAGGTCTCCCATATTGCAGCTGGATTATTTATCATCTGAGCCACCAGGAAATTAGGCCTATATATAAATAAATTTAATCAATAACTAGTAATTTTTACCAAAAAAAAGGAAGAAAGGACAATAAGAAAAGAGCAAGTGAGAAAGAGAAAGAAACCATGTATAGATGGGTTCACTGATGAATAATATTAACTATTTAAGTAAGAAATTATGCCACTTCTTTATGTCCTCTCCCAGAAGACAGCAACAGAGATGATAATTCCTAACTTATTTAATGAAGTAAAGACTGTCATAATATCAAACTAGACAAGGACATTGAAAGAAAACAAAAATACAAATTACTATCTCTCAGAAATATAGTTATAGAAATCCTGAATAAAATACTAGCAAATTGAATTGAAAAAGGTTTAAAAATAATTAAGTATTAAAAACAACAACAACAACAATGTTTTGTTAACTGCTTTGGGTTTGTTTTTGTAGTTTTTTTTTTTTAATTCCCTTCCTCTTTTATTCTTTTCTCTAGTATTTCTTGCCTTGAGAAGTCCCTTTAGCATTAGTTGTAAAGCGTGTTTGGTTGTGCTGAATTCTCTAAGCTTTTACTTGCTGTAAGCTTTTGATTTCTCCATCAAACCTGAATGAGAGCCTTGTTGATTATAGTTTTATTGGTTGTAGGTTTTCCCCTTTTATCACTTTAAATGTATCCCACCACACCCTCTGGATTACAAAATTTCTGCTCTAAGATCAGCTGATAACTTTATGGGGATTCCCTTTTATGTTATTTGCTGCTTTTCCATTGCAGTTTTAATACTTTTGTATTTAATTTTTGTTAACTTGAAAAATATTTGTCTCAGAATGTTTCTCCTTCTCCTGTATAGGACTATCCACACTTCCTGGACTTAGGCAACTATTTTTTTCCTATGTTAGGGAAGTTTTCCACTGTGATTTCTTCAAACATTTTCTCAGGCTTTTTCTCTTTTTCTTCTTCTTCTGGGACCCCTATAATTTGAATGTTGCTGTATATTTAGTGTTATCCCAGAGGACTTTGAGACTGTCCTCATTTATTTTCTTTCTTTTTTCTTTATTCTGTTTCATGGCAGAGATTTTTACTATTCTGTATACCAGGTAATTTATCTCTCCCTCTGTCTCACTTATTCAACTTTTGATTTCTTCTGGTGTATATATATTTTTTTTAATTGTAGTGGATTTTGTCATACATTGAAATGAAACAGCCATGGGTTTACATGTGGTGTATTTTTAATTTCAGTTATTTTCTTTCTTCAGTTTGTTCCTTAGTTATTCTAGGTCTTTGTTAAATTTGTATCTACTTGATACTTGTTTTCATTCTGTTTCTGAGATCTTGTATCATCTTAAATATCATTCCTGTGAATTATATTTCAGAAACACCACTATCTCCTCTTCATTTAGTTTGTCTTTGTAGGTTTTTGTCTTGCTCTTGCATCTGCAACTTATTTCTTTGTCATTTAATTTTGTCAAACAGTGTGTTTGTAGTCTTCTTTATATAGGCTGAATGATCTTAATTCCTTTTGCTTCTAGTGCATGCCCCCTGTGGGTGAGACTGGTCCAGAGGGTTATTTCATTATCATCTTGGTAAGAGGTTTGAACTATACAAAGAGCTCATGCAGCTCAATAGCAACAAACAAACATACAAACATATATACAAAAATTAAAATAAAAAGTCAAAAAATGGATGGAAGATCTAGACATTTATCCAAAGAAAACATAAAGATGGCTAAAAAGCACAGGAAAATATGCTCAATATCACTAATTATTAGAGAAATGTAAATCAAAATTAAAATGAGGTATCACCTCACATCAGTCAGAATCAGATCAGTTCAGTCATTCATCATGTTTGACTCTTTGTGACCCTATGGACTGCAGCATGCCATGCCTCCCCATCCATCACCAACTCACAGAGATTACCCACACTCATGTCCATTGAGTCAGTGAAGCCATCCAACAGTCTCAACCTTTGTTGTCCCCTTCTCCTCCCACTTTAAATCTTTCCCAGAATGAGGGTCTTTTCTAATGAGTCAGTTCTCCGCATCAGGTGGCCAAATCAATGGAGTTTCAGCTTCAACATCAGTCCTTCCAATGAATACTTAGGACTAATTTCTTTGAGGATTGACCTGTTCAATATCCTTGCAGGCCAAGGGACTCTCAAGCGTCTTCTCCAACACCATAGTTCAAAACCATCAACTCTTCAGTGCTCAGCTTTCTTTATAGTCCAACACTCACATCCATACTTGGCTACCAGAAAAACCACAGCTTTGACAAGATGGACCTCTGTCGGCAAAGTAATGTCTCTGCTTTCTAATATGCTGTCTAGGTTGGTCACAGCTTTTCTCCCAAGGATCAAGTGTCTTTTAATTTCATGGATGTGGTCACCATCTGCAATGATTTTAGAGCCCCCGAAAATAAAGTTGAATGCAGAGTTCCAAAAAATAGCCAGGAAAGATAAGAGAGCCTTCCTCAGTGATCAATGCAAAGAAATAGACGAAAACCACAAAATGGGAAAAATTAGAGATCTCTTCAAGAAAACTAGAGATACCAAGGGAATATTTCATGCAAAGACGGGTTTGATAAAGGACAGAAATGGTATGGACCTAACAGAAACATAAGATATTAAGAAGAGGTGGCAAGAATATACAGAAGAACTGTGCAAAAAAGATCTTCACGACCCAGATAATCACGATGGTGTGATCACTCACCTAGAGCCAGACAGCCAGGAATGTGAAGTCAAGTGGGCCTTAGAAAGCATCACTGCAAACAAAGCTAATGGAGGTGATGGAATTCCAGTTGAGCTATTCCAAATCCTAAAAGATGATGCTGTGAAAGTGTTGCACTCAATATGCAAGCAAATTTGGTAAACTCAGCAGTGGCCATAGGACTGGAACAGGTGAATTTTCATTCCAATCCCAAAGAAAGGCAATGCCAAAGAATGCTCAAACTACCACACTATTGCACTCATCTCACATGCTAGCAAAGTAATCCTCAAAATTATCTAAGCCAGGCTTCAGAAATACATGAACCGTGAACTTCCAGATGTTCAAGCTGGTTTTAGAAAAGGCAGAGGAACCAGAGATCAAATTGGCAACATCCGCTGGATCTTCAAAAAAGCAAGATATTTCCAGAAAAACATCTATTTCTGCTTTATTGACTATACCAAAACCTTTGACTGTGTGGATCACAATAAACTGTGGAAAATTCTGAAAGAGATGGGAATACCAGACCCCCCGACCTGCCTCTTGAGAAACCTATATGCAGGTCAGGAAGCAACAGTTAGAACTGGACATGGAACAACAGACTGGCTCCAAATAGGCAAAGGAGAATGTCAAGGCTGTATATTGTTACCCTGCTTATTTAACTTATATTCATAGTACGTCATGAGAAACGCTGGGTTGGAAGAAGCGCAAGCTGGAATCAAGATTGCCAGGAGAAATACCAATAACCTCAGATATGCAGATGACACCATCTTTATGACAGAAAGTGAAGAGGAACTAAGAAGCCTCTTGATGAAAATGAAAGAGGAGAGTAAAAAGTGGGCTTAATGGGCTCCAGTTTCATCCGTCTCATTAGAACTGATTCAAATGAATTCTTTTTAATGGCTGAGTAACAGTCTATGGTGTATAGGTACCAAGCTTCCTTATCCATTCGTCTGCTGATGGGCATCTAGGTTGGACCATTACTAATACTAATATAATTACTAATACTAATTAATATACTAATACCAATATAATTACTAATATTAATACATAATATGCTAATATATGCATTAGTATACTAATGCATATATATGGAATTTAGAAAGATGGTAATGATAACCCTATATGCAAAACAGAAAAAGAGACACAGATGTATAGAACAGACTTTGGGACTCTGTGGGAGAAGGCGAGGGTTAGATGTTTCAAGAGAAGAGCATTGAAACATGTATATTATCTAGGGTGAAACAGATCACCAGCCAGACAAGTGCTCGGACCTAGTGCACTGGAAAGACCCAGAGGAATCGGGTGGAGAGGGAGGTGGGAGGGAAGATAAGGATGGGGAATACATGTAAATCCATGGCTGATTCATGTCAATGTATGGCAAAAACCACTATAGTGTTATAAAGTAATTAGCCTCCAACTAATAAAAATAAGTGGAAAAAAAAAGTGGGCTTAAAGCTCAATATTCAGAAAACTAAGATCATGACTTCTGGTCCCATCATTCCATGGGAAATAGATGGGGAAACAGTGAAAACAGTCTCTGACTTTATTTTGGGGGGCTCCAAAATCACTGCAGATGGTGACTGCAGCCATGAAATTAAAAGACGCTTACTCCTTGGAAGGAAAGTTATGACCAACCTATATAGCATATTAACAAGCAGAAGCATTACTTTGCCAACAAAGGCCTGTCTAGTCAAGGCTATGGTTTTTCCAGTGGTTATGTATGGATGTGAGAGTTGGACTGTGAAGAAAGCTGACTGCCAAAGAATTGATGCTTTTGAACTGTGGTGTTGGGGAAGACTCTTGAGAGTCCCTTGGACTGTAAGGAGATACAACCAGTCCATCCTAAAAGAGATCAGTCCTGGGTGTTCATTGGAAGGACTGATGCTGAAGCCAAAACTTCAATACTGTGGCCACCTTATGCAAAGTGTTGACTCATTGGAAAAGACCCTGATGCTGGGAGGAGTTGGGGGCAGGAGGAGAAGGGGAAAACAAAGGATGAGATGGTTGGATGGCATCACCAACTCGATGGACATGAGTTTACGTAACCTCCGGGAGTTTGTGATGGACAGGGAGGCTTGATGTGCTGTGATTCATGGGGTCGCAAAGAGTCCGACATACCTGAGAGACTGAAATGAACTGAACCAAAAAATAAGGTCAGCCACTGTTTCCACTTTTTCTCCATCTATTTGCCATGAAGTGATGGGACCAAATGTCATGATCTTAAGTTTCTTAGTATTAAGCTTTAAGTCAACTTTTTCACTTTCATCAAGAGACTCTTTAATTTTTCTTCACTTTCTGCCATAAGAGTGGTGTCATCTGCATATCTGAGCTTATTGATATTTCCCCTGAAATCTTGACTGCAGCTTGTGCTTCATCCAGCCAGCATTTCTCATGATGTACTCTGCATATAAGTTAAATAAGCAGGGTGATGATAGATATACAGCCTTGACATACTCCCTTTTCTATTTGGAACCAGTCTTTTGTTCCATGTCCAGTTCTAAATATTGCTCCCTGACCTGCATACAGGTTTCTCAAGTGGTAGCTCAGGTGGTCTGGTATTCCCATATCTTTCAGAATTTTCCACAGTTTATTATGATCTACACAGTCAAAGACTTTGGCATAGACAACAGAGCAGAAATAGATATTTTCCTGGAACTCTCTTGCTTTTTAAATGGTCCAAAAGATGTTCCCAGTTTGATCTCTGGTTCTTCTGCCTTTTCTAAATCCAGCTTGAATGTCTGGATGTTCATGGTTCAAGTATTGTTAAAGCCTAGCTTGAAGAATTTTGAGCATTACTTTACTAATGTGTGACATGAGTGAAATTGTGTGGTACTTTGAACATTCTTTGGCCTTGTCTTTCTTAGGGTTTGAAATGAAAACTGACTTTTTCTAGTCCTGTGGCCACTGCTGAGTTTTCCACATTTGTTGGAATATTGAGTGCAGCACTTTCACAGCATCATCTTTTAGAATTTGAAATAGCTCCACTGGAATTCCATCACCTCTATTAGCTCTGTTTGTAGTGATGCTTCATAAGGCCCATTTGACTTCATATTACAGGATGTCTGGCTCTAGGTGAGTGATCACACCATCATGATTATCTGAAGATGATCATGGTCGTGAAGATCATTTTTGTATAGTTCTTCTATGTTTTCTTGCCACCTTTTCTTAATATCTTCTGCTTCTATTGGGTCCATATCGTTTGTGTCTTCTATTGAGCCCATCTTTGCATGAAATATTCCATTTGTATCTCTAATTTTATTGAAGAGATCTCTAGTCTTTCCCATTCTGTTGTTTTCCTCTATTTCTTTGCGCTGATCACTGAGTACAAATATCTCTCCTTGCTATTCTTTGAAACTCTGTCTTCAAATGGGTATATCTTTCCTTTTCTCCTTTGCTTTTTGCTTCTCTTATTTTCACAACTATTTGTAAGGCCTCCTCAGACAGCCATTTTGCTTTTTTGTATTTCAACATATACAGAAATGCATGGCCAGTCAGAATGTCCATCATCTAAAAATCTACAAATAATAAACCTAAGGGAGTTTGTGAAGAAAAGGAAACCCTACTGTTGATAGTGGGGATGTAAATTGATACAGCCACTATGGAGAACAGTATGGAGGTTCCCATAAGAAGTAAAAATAGAACTAACATATGATTTGGTAATCCCACTCCTGTGCATATAGCTGAAGAAAACCACAGTTCAAAAAGGTACATGTATGGTCACTTCAGCAACACATAAACAAAAATTGGAAAGATACACAGAAGATTAACATGGCCCCCATGCAAGGATGACATGAAAATTTGTGTAGCACCCATATATATATATATATATATATATATATATATATATATATATATATAGGTGCACTGTGAAAATCAATACATTGTAAAGCAATTATTCTCCAGTTAAAATTTTAACAATCAGGAAAATGGCACGTGAGCCCCAAAGTTCATTTCAGTACTATTTACAATGGCCAGGACATGGGAGCAGCCAAAATTCCCATCAATAGAAAAATAAAGAAGATGTGGTAATATATATAGTGGAATGCTACTCATCCATAAAAAAGAACAAAATGCCATTTGCAGCAGTATGGAGGGATATAGAGATTGTTGTAATAAATGGTCATACTAAATGAAGTATATAAGGCACAAAAAATGAATATATGATATCATTCATACATATGATCTTGAAAAATATATAAATGAGTTTATTTATAAGACTGAAAAGTCATGGATATAGAAAAAAAAATTAAGGTTTACAAACTGTAAAGGAGAGAGGAATAAATTGACAGATTGGGAAGTTTCTATATATTATAAAATAGACAATGAATAGGTAAAGCACAGTTAATGCTACTTAATACTCTGTAATGGCCTGTATGGCAAAACAATCTAAAAAAATGTAGATCTATGTATGTGTATAACTGATTCATTTTTTTGTACACTTCAAACTAACACAACTTTGCAAATCAGCTATACTCCAATAAAAACTTAAAAAAAAAAAGAAAGATAAACAACAATAACAATTGAGAATAGAGGAGAAAACTTGCAAACGTGATTTTAGTATTAGGAAGACTCATATAATCCCTACATTTTGTCTTCTCAAAGTTCTCATCTGTTTTTCTTGATCAGAATCCTATTTTAATGATACTTATGCATATCAGACCTAAAAGGATGGAGGAATTAAGGAGCACAAGAGGCTACTCAATTCTAGGGCTATAAAAAGAGAAATGGAGTCAGGAAGAGAGAATTGAAAAACTCTGCAAAATGATTTGAGTTTCTCTAGCCATGGACATAAGATAACTGAAATGCCAGATCAGGGTGTAACATTATTGTCTTCAGCTTTTCATGTCTACTTACTTTCCCAAAACATACACAGAAACACATGATGATAAGGCATGTTATATCCTGAGGAATAGAACTAAGATCCAGCCAGGCTCTTTTCCTTAAGTATTGTTTCTATATGTTAGAATAATAGTTTTAGTTATATAAATAATTTTAGAAACAAGCAAGATATATATATACGTATATGTATATGTAATGGTGATTTAGTTGCTAAGTCAGGTCCAACTCTTGCAACCCCATGGACTGTAGCCTCCCAGGCTCTTCTTGTCCATGGGATTTCCCAGGCAAGAATACTGGAGTGGGTTTCTATTTGCTTTTCCAGGGTTTCTTCCAGACCCAGGAATCAAACCCGGGTCTCCTGCATTGCAGGTAGATTCTTAACTGACTGACCTACAAAGAGAAGCCCTGAAAGGAAAGGAAATTTGTTCCAAGTGCTCAAGGTCAGTTCAACATCTGAAGATCAATTAATCTATTACATCAGCAGACAAAATGAGAAAATTTTCATGATCACATCACTGTGAAAGCAGAAAAGTTATTTAACAGAAAACAGTACCCATTCATGTTTAAAGCTCTCAGCAAATTAAAAATAGAGGGAATCTCCTCAACTTCATAAAGCATATCTACTCAAATATCTATAACTAACTTTATAGTTAAGGATGAAAAACTAGGAACACTTTTATGATCAGGAAAAGCACAAGAAAGTCCCTTCACACCATCTCTTTTCAAAATCATACTGGAAGTTCTATCTAATGCAATAAGGCAAAAAATAATAAGATGTGTAAATATTCTAAATGAATAAGTAAAGCTGTCTTTATTCACAGATAAAACAATTGCCTGTGTAGAAAATGTAAAACAATTTACAAAAACAAAAACTTTTAGATCTAATTAATGACAAGATCATTCTTGCAGAATATTTGAGAAAAAAGAATGCCAATTTCCTGTTACCAGTTTTACACACAAGCACACACACACACACAAAGAAGCTTTTAAGGCACCAATCCACCCTAACAACAGGTAAAATGTTGAACAGACTAAAGACATAGTCTCTGGGATTCATAGGAGAGATGAAGACACAGAGTGACTGCTGTCCCCTCAGATTAGAGAGATAAACAGACAAATATAGGGAGTTATGGCTTACCTGAGCAGACACATGAGCAGAAAATGCCACAGGAATCACTCCTGGGAAACCTGAACTGTAAGGGATGAATTTCTGGGGACTCAGAGAGGACAGTTCTCAAATGAAAACTTTATGGCAACATAATCATATGGAGGTACAATTTTGTGAGTTTTACTTCCAAGCATTTGACTCAGTTGTTACAGTAAAAATTAGATTAAAATTTCATTGAGCTTCTGGGTAGGAAAGGAAAAAGAAATTATTTTGAAATACACCAGTGCACTGTGTTTTTTTTTGTTGTTGTTGTTTTGTTTGTTTAAACAAGGCTTGCCCATAGGAGAAATTAGTTACAGCTTAATCTACTGTTGTAGGCTAACTGATCTAAGGGAAGGGAAATACCCAGTTCCTGCCCCTTCTAGCAATTCTGTCCCATCTGAAAGGTGAGAAGAAAAAAAAAAAGCTAATAAACACTTGTGAATTCTGCAGTCCAGAGACATAAACTCCCTAAAAGACTGACATCTAATCACAAAACTGTATTAGCTCCCTTCCCCTCCTGCCTCACCACCTCATACCTCATCCCCTTCCCTCATACCTCACCACCATATTACTAAAGGTCTTTTTGGGGAAGTTCCTTTATCCAATGCATCATATTTTGTTACTGAAAAAAAAAATTACAAGGCCTAACAAACTTAAACTTAAACACACACACACACACACACACACACACACACACAATTTAAAGAGACAAAGAAAACATCAGAAATAGACATGGAAGAGAAGTTGGAATGATTACACTGGGGATTTAAAACAAGTATAACTAATATGCTAAAGGCCCTAATGGGTAAAGCAGATACATCCAAGAACAGATGGGCAATGTAAGTAGAGACAGACGTCCTCATAAATAACAGCAACAACAACAAAAAATGCTAGGTATAAAATCACTGTAACTGAAATGAAGAATGTCTTTGATGTGTTTATTAGTAAACTGGACATGGTTGAAGAAAGACATTCTGAGTCTTATGATATTTCAATAAAAACCTCCAAAATTGAAAAGAAAGAAAAGACTGAAAACAAAAAGAACAGAACATCCAAGGCATGTGAGACAATTTTAAAGATGTGCTATCTGAAATACATGTCGTGGAAATGTAATGTGCAGCATGGTGACTATAGCTAACATTGTATTGAATATATGAAAGTTATTATAGCTGATGTTAAAATCTGTCATCACTGAAAAAAATGGTTTAACTATGTGTGGTAATTGATATTTGGTGATTATTTTCAATTTATACAAATATCAAATCACATTGTATACCTGAAACAAATATATGTCCATTATAACTTAATTTTTTTAAAGTGTAATATACATGTAACTTTATGAAAGAAAGAAAGAGAAGAAAGGAACAGAAGAAATATTTGAAACAATAATGACTGAGAATATCCCCCAAATTAATGTCAAACACCAAACCACAGATACAGAAAGCTTAGAATATACCAATCAAGATAAATTTCCGAAATAGTATAGGTAAGCATAGCCTCCTCAAACTACAGAAAATCAAAGATAAAAATTCCTTAGAGGAGCAAGAGAGGAAAAATCTTATCTATAAAGGAGAAAAGATAAGAAATCTGTGAAATACGGGACATGGTATGAAAGGCAGTTTCTTAAAAAAGTATTCTTATTATAAAATCCACCATTTGAACTGCTTTGTATTTAACCTAATGAGTTTAAAACTCATGCAAACACACACACACACACAATGTACATGTGTTTGTTTATAGTAGTCTTATCCATTATTGCCAAAACTGAAAAACAACTAAGCTTACCTACCTCAAGTGAATGGATAGTGGTACATCCATACAATATAAATTTTAATGCTGTTATTGCCATGAGTTGAAACAACCAAGATTACCTAGCACAGGTGAATGGATAAACAGTGACTTATCCATACACAGTGACTCATCTCAGTTTTTCAGTGCTGAGAACACATGAACTATCAAGTCACAAAATGCATGGAGAAACCTTAAGTATTTATTACTAAGTAAATGAAGTCAATCTGCAAAGGTAAGATTTCAAAGACATAACATTCTGGAAATGATTTTTATAGTATTGAAACTATTCTGTATGAAACTATAATATTGCATATATTTTATTATATATTTATAAAAATCCATGAAATATACACCTGGAGATACCTCTAGTATAAACTATATACTTTGGTGGTAATGATGTGTCAATGTTTGTTCATGTATTTTTTAAAAATGTACCCCTCAGTTTCAAGAACTTTATAGTGGGGGAGGATGTGCATGTGTATGTGGAGAGGATGTATGAAAACTCTCAGTATTTTCTGCTCAATTTTTCTGTGGATCTAAAACTTCCCTAAATAATTTAGTGTATATTTAAAAATTCACTCTAACTTCACTCTGATGAATAACTTTGAAAGGAACAAATCAAGCAAAAGAGAGATTAAAATAAATTAATAAAGAATATTTACTTTGGACCTCGGTTGTCATTGCAGAAACATGGAGAAAGTAAGATAGTCATAATTAATGATAAAAGAGTAATTTTGGAGCTTTGGATTTCATCATTAATCAGGTATGAGTGGGGGAAAATGTGAAATCAAGGATAACTCTCGGATTTCTGTTTTACATGACTTGATGTGAAGTGTTGCATATGATAAGGTGTACTGGCAAACAAACAGATTGAGGTGGGAGAGTAATTTTTGTCCAATCTCACATGTTCAGTTTGAATGCCTGTGGGATATCCATGCAGTTGTTCACTTGGGTTAGAAGCTCATGCATGAGATCTCTTAGATAATGTTTCCATAACAAAACATCATAGACTAAATGGCTTAATCAAAATAAGTTTATTTTCACAGTTTTGGAAGCTGGGAAGTCCAAGATCAAACTGTTAGATTTCTGCTGAATCTTACAATGTCATTAGGAGAAAATCCCTACATTCAGAGTACCTGGAAAAAAAAAATGATATCTAAGAAAAAAATTGTCCTAAAGATACTAGTTTGGAATGAACTGCATTGTTTAGATAGATATAAACATTACTCTTAGTAATAGTATTTAACGCTAAAATATAAATATTAAAGTGTAACATTAATATTTGAAGAAGAGTAGATCTAAGATAGGTGGAAATAAATAAAGAAACCCTTCCAGGGATAAAAGGAACAATTAGGGGCAATGAATTAAGGGCTGAGCCATAGTTTTATGTCTATTTTCTTTCTGTAAGAATGAAAAGAATAAAATATCACTGCAGAATTATAGATTATGAATTCTCCATTTGTAATTTTTCATCCTAATTCATTTTGCTACATCAGCTCTCTGGAAAAGAGAGAAAAAGAAAGGAAGGAAAAAAGAAAAAGAAAGATCACTTTCTCTGAGGTTAATCAGAGAAGCAGATATGTCTAGTCAACAACCCTAAAACCTTTGTGACTAACTAAATTATGCTATAGAATGTAAGTGTATTGTTTCATAATCACACCCAAATAGTTATTTGCCATATGCTCAGTTTTTCACCATACAAAATATAACTTATTCAATTTCAAGCATAAACCAACTCTTCTGTTACGGTGATATTTGTTTAATGAGAATGTAGACCACTGTAACTCTTTTACTTTCATAAGCTGCCAACAAAACTTATAAGCATGGAGCTGGTATTCAAAATAGATTAAAGTTTATATTGGTTCTAATTTACCTGCTAGTTTTAAAGGCTGATGTTATATTTCCCACTTAAAATTGCTTCTGGTTAATAATTATGCAGACTCACACTCTTTAAGGATACAGAGCTTAAAGCCATAATGACTACTTCAAATTGGTGCTATTCATTACATGTTCCTTATATTTACAGTAGTGAATTGCTTGACATATAACAAAGACAGATAAGATTTGATTAAATCTATCAGGCAATGTTGTAGAACTTTCAAATTGAGGCTCATATGGGAATATCGATCCTTTTTTTCTCTACCAGTCTTTACAAATTTGCTGATGTGGAAGATAAAAATGAATATTTTCCACAGGCTTTAAAAGCTAACTGAACTAGAAATAAAAGATATTAGATCAAATATATCATTGATGCTGAGTTTCCCCAGTTCGATATAAATTCAGAAGACCATTTTATTAAAAGATCATGTAAGAAATAACTTTATTAACCTAACCTAATAACCTAATGACATGGATCCTGAGGAAATTATTTATAAGTTGATTCTTTGCACACCAATATAAAGGGAATGTTTACCTCTTTAAACCTCAATTATTAAAAAAAAAACATACTGCAAACCATATTAGCTATTTTATTTGTTAGAAATCCTTTTAAAAGACAGTTTTGTTTTTGTTTCTTTTGGTTTCATGGGGAGATTAAAATTATACATTTTTGAAAATGAAAATTATTTTGTTTTGTGACAGAAAGCATCACTATACTGATGAAATGATATAATTTAGAACCTGAACTGCATTCTACTAAGAATTTAGATTGCAACTTTAAATGTACTATGAATATTATATAACTTGTGTAATGAGGTAATGTGAAAAGGAGAATCAGCAGACGTGCTTATTTATTATCATTTAAATTTTCTTTTGTATCCATGTGTTACAAAATGTAAAAAATCATATATCATATGAGTATATATCATACAAATCTTTATTTGGTTATGCTCCTAAGGGCCTATTATAATAATAAAAGTGCAAAAACCAAAAACATTGGCTACAAAAATCAAGGTGATTTGAATGATTTTCAAAATATCTTCTTAAATGTTACTGTTTGTCTTACAATTTCACTATGAATGAGGAAAAATCAGTAGTGTAAAACAGAAGATATATTTTTACTTTTCAGAAAAAAAATACAATTGAAATAATAAGTTGTGAGAATAAAACTTGTGAGAATTTGAAGTGCTTCCTGATGTTGAAGTAGTAAAATTAATTTGGATACAACTGCTATTGAAGGTCAGTAATTGTATTTTGAGATACAAGAAGGAATAATGTATGTAACAACATGGTAAACATGTAATTATGTATAAATGAACATTCACTGTTTGAAATATAACTTTACCAGGATAAAAGTAGAAAACATTTAACACATGGAAATATAATTCAATTTGTCAAAGGGGTAATTATCAAGGTTTCTTGGGAATTTGTATTTTTTTTTTGTAAGGAGGTTTCCAATTTTGGTTAAATATACATGTTAAAATGTCTACAGTAACCATTAAAGGATAGAAACAGATATTGCAACTTCCAAACTAGCAGAGTGCTAATAAGCAAAATGAGAAAAAAAAAATAAGTAGAAGAGAGAAAAAAAGAGAGAAATAAAAAGGTAGGGAATTAAAACACAAAATCAATTAATTAAAATCAATTAAAATAGTTCAGTAATTTATGTCACAAATATAAAGACGGTAAACATAGATACAAAATAAAATCGAACCATGTGCTATTTACAAGAAACATATTTAAATATAAAGTACACAAAATTAGAACATGAAATAATAGACAAAGGCATACCAGGTAAATACTAACAAAATAAAGCTGGATTACAGGTATTAATAGTATGACAGCACACACATGCATAATGTTCAATTAACCAAGAGCTAATGTTTTCTCATATCAGCACTTAGTGACCTTAGGTTGATAGCTTGATGAGATCATTTGAACCACAGAAATTAACAAATACTACAAATGAGAGCATCATGTCAAAGTTCACTCTTGCCATCTCTTATTTGACCACTTCCAATTTACCTTGATTCATGTACCTAACATTCCAGGTTCCTATGCAATATTGATGTTTAAAATGGACTGATTTCAAATTGGGATAGAAGTATGGCAAGGCTCTATATTGTCACCCTGCTTATTTAACTTATATGCAGAGTACATCGTGTGACATTCTGGCCTGGATGAGGCATAAGCTGGAATCTAGATTGCCAGAAGAAATATCAATTGATATTGAAATATATATAAATATTTTAAATAAATTATATATATATATATAAAGCTCTGTTTTATCCTGGCTCCTCATTTACCTATTTAGAGTAGTTCCTCAGAGCTATCTGAGAGGCTGTCTCCTGGGCTAACTTCCTCAGTAAGGTCCCCAAATAAAACTTAAGTAACAACTTTTAGGTTGTGTGCTTTTCTTCAGTTGACAATTTTGGCAATGAAAACTGACAAAAAGCAAACTTCTGTCCTTCCCCTGAACGCTACAAGAATCTGGAGCCTTGGTCCCAGCAAAGGCATCTTGTCTGTCCCCCTTCTTTATGAATCCAGAAGACCTGTAGTGAATTTCTCCTGGGTTTGAATCTCTTATTATTGGCAGGTAATCCTAAATTGTATTCCAGTGGTAGATAAACTCCCCTCTAGAGGAGTAGATTTTCCTTGAAATTAGTTTTTAGAAGAGCCACCTATGTTTCCCCAAAGAGCCTGATAAGTCTTTGCCCAGTTGAAAGACGCTGAGTAGAATTACTCTAGTTGGAGACACTGGGAAGATATTATTATGTATATACAGAATTTATTCCTACAAGTGCTTGCTTAATTGGGAATGGAAGTAAATCTAGGCCTAAAAATGACAAAATTGGGGTTCTTTATATATATATATATAATATAAATATTATATAAATATATAAATGATATATAAATATATAATATAAATATTATATAAATATATAAATG
>SNSB01092048.1:13132581-13152528 GCA_012922965.1 Capreolus pygargus
ATGTAATATAAATATTTATATAAAATATAACTTTTATATATAATATATATACAATATATATAATATATATATATATATAATTTGCAGCTAGGAAAAACCAGCTCAATAAAGCATATTTTCAGAAATTCTGACCTTAAATAAACAAAATCCCTTCTAGGAGAAACTTGTATTTCTTTCCCTGTATTTTTGAGATGTAAATGTTCTATATGGTTTTCTTAAGTATTTTGGTTTTTTGTTTGATTATTGTTTCTGCAATTTGAGAGTTTGGTGTCTGCCACCTAGAAAGGACACATACAGTGTTCCTTGTCAGACAGTCTAATAGACTGAGATTCTGAACAGTCTTTCTGTCTGGCTATGCTGACACTCAGAGAAATTTGTCATAAGGGATACCAGCCCATAAGGGGCTTAAAGTTTGTTGTGTCTTCCAGTACAATGAAAGCCTTTACTTTCTTAGACTATTTTGAGGTAGTAAGCTTTCTATATCTTGTAAGGATAAGATTTATATCCTTTGCACTCTCTTGTGGGGAACATCACTGATGTCTTACTGGTTTGCGTAGCTATTAAGATACTTCTCTTCAATGACCAGACATGCATTCTTGAAATTTGAGGAAGTTCCAGACTGGTAAATTTTTAGACAGGTCTGGTTATAAACAGTTGTTATGTTAGCATCTATGGAAACACCAAGTTAGAAACTGGATACAAAAAAAATACAACTAATCCTAAGAACTACTTTACTTAACACAAACAATAATATCAGCAAAATAGTTTGGGAAGTCTTATTTGTGATCTCACTTTCCCCTCAATGGAGCTTAGAGATGCTAATAAAAGCATTAGATTTATTAATGTTTTTTATGTTTGCTAACAGGGGATTAAGAACAACCTGAGAGAGAAGTCAAAATACTTCTTTCTTATAAGGTGAAAATTTTAAAGGAAATCATCCCAACAGGATGGAAATATTTAGATAGTTATTAAGAAACAGGATGCATGAATGAAAATAACATTAATGAGATTAAAACAAAGGTTTTAACAAACACTAAGGTTATATGGGCCAAAGGACCCCCTATTGCTCCCCTCAGCATTAAAGGGCTCTAAACAAGACTTATCTATTTGCCCTCATTTAAAATATCTATCATCTATCTATCTATCTATCTATCTATCTATCTATCTATCTATCTATCTATCTATCTATATCTGCCTATGTACTTGTCTATATAGTTAAATATATGCATCTATACTTAAAATGGGCCTTCCCAATTGGCACAGTGGTAAAAAAAAAAAAAAAAAAATCCACCTGCCAATGCAGGAGGCACAGGATCCCTGGATAGCGATCTCCTGGAGGAGGAAATGGCAACCCACTTCAGTATTCTTGCCTGAAAACCTCCATGGACAGAGGAGCTGTCCATGGAGTCACAAAGAGTTGAACACCACTGAGCACACATGCATGATATTTAAAAGGCTGGACGTAAATCACAGAAATACATGACAATTGATTGGGGCAACATTTAGATCAATTATTCAAGTTAAAGACTAACAAAAGGGATTAAGTCCCTTGACTCAGCCTCTCGCTGGTGACTGAAAAGTGTTTTATACGAAATGAAAACAAAAAAGAATAAAACGGGGGGTAAAAAGAAAACAAACAAACAAACAAAAATCTTGGATTCCTTAGAACAGCAGTCTTGGAACTTTTTTGCACCAGGGACCAGTTTGTGGAAGACAATTTTTTCCACAGATGGAGGGAGGTGAAAGTTTTGATATGATTCAAGCACATTGCACTTATTGTACATTTTATTTCTATTATTATTGCAGATTTTCTTTCCATTATTATTGAATTGTTACCTATAATGAAATAATTATACAACTCACCATAATGCAGCATCAGTGGGAGCCCTGAGCTCATTTTCCTGCAACTAGACAGTCCCAGCTGGGAGTGGTGGGAGACAGTGACACCAAAAATGTGTTGCTTATGTTCAGTCTACTCCATAATTGCATTTTAGTTGCTGCTAGTGCAGGAAACCTTCCTTCACAAATATAGGATGTTGTAAATGGAAGAAGGCTTTTTAGTGCTTTTATGGCAGTCTGAGAATATTCTGCTTTGATGTTAATCCAAAACGTCTGCCTGGAGATTTGAGGTTGTCTCAAACATACATCACCATCATATGTGATCTCAAGCAGTTGATCCTCCTCTAACACAGACAAAGTCGATTCACCTGGCTTATCCACAAATGGGTCACAAACTCATTCCTTCCCAGTTTTTTTGTTTGTTTGTTTGTTTTGTGATTGGGAGGTAATGCTAAACTCTTTTAAAAGCTGAAATAGACGATCATGCACCAGCTGGGAAAAGAAGGCCCTGACAGTCTCTTTCAAAAATCTCTGCTAATGTTTGAAACATGTCAAGAATCCCGATGTTCACTCATTGACTTCATAATTTTAGTTTTGCTTTGAATGCTACCACTCTATCTGCTGACTTGAACAAAATTGTCATTCTCCCCTGAAACGGCAGATTGAATTCCCTGAGCAAGTTGAATATGTCACACAAGAAAGCAAGTTTTACAACTCATTCTGTGTCACAGAAATGTGCTACCAGTAGTGACTTTTTTAAAAGAAATCCTTAGAGCAGCTTTCATAACTCAGAAACTCTGACCAGTGATCTATCTTTAGAAAGCCATCTCACTTCTATGTATAAGAGAAGATGTGTGCCTTGTGTTCATCTCACAGAGCTGTGTGAACAGAGGTCATGTGATTGACAATTTTAATCACATGCTACAAAATATTAAATTCAGGTGAAATTATTTTGACTAGCCGGTATTTCTCTATGGATAGAGTACATAGATTCACATCCAAAAGCAATCTCTTTGACCAACACTTCACTAATAGCACAGGATTTCTTAGCTTCAACAATGTGCTTAGCCACTAAGAATGATTCTCGCAGTGCGGACACATTTGATTAAGTGGTGGCCTTTGATAATTGCTTCTGTTCTTGCTATTCACTTTCTTTTTTCTTTCAAAAAACTTCAAAGTTTGTATTTTTTATTGTGGCATGCTTGGTCTCCATGTTGTGAAGCGGTTTTGCAGGTTTCATTGATAGGTTGCATAGTTTGTCACCACATATTATACAAAGTGAGCTTGGAGAATGTGAATCACCTGCTTCGATGAACCCAAAATTTAAGTAGGACTTTTGGTATTTTCTTTTAAACACAGCTTTCTTTTTGATGGCAATCTTAGAGTCTTCTGCTTTCTCATCATTAGGTTTGTTCCCATTTTCAAAGAAACTCTCCAGTGACATGTTTTTTACTCATATTATCTACAGTTAGCTTGAAGCTTTGGGACGCTCAGGTGGTACAGTGGTAAAGAATCCACCTGTCAATGCAGGAGATTCAGGAGACATAGGTTCGATCCCTGGATCAGGATATCTCCCAGAGGAGGAAATGACAACCCACTCCAGTCTTCTTGCCTGAACAATCCCATGGGAGAGAGGAGCCTGGTGGACTACAGTCCATGATGTCACAAAGAGTCAGACATGACTGAGCTTCTGGGAAAGTACACAGGCTGTGCAATCAAACCTCTAATGATAATATATATTTGCACCTGAAAACCAGTGCTAGCATCATTGCTTCAGCTCCCCCTCAGATTATCAGGTATCAGATTCTCATAAGTAGCAGGTAGGCTTCCCTTGTGGCTCAGCTGATAAAGAATTCTCCTGCAATGTGGGAGACGTGGGTTCAATTCCTGGGTTGAAAAGATCCCCTGGAGAAGTGAAAGGCTACCTACTCCACTATTATGGCCTAGAGAATTCCAGAGTCTGACACGCCTGAACGGCTTTTACACACACACAAGAAGCATGCAACCTAGATCCCAGTCCACATTAGGATTTGTGCTTCTATGAAGTTTTAAGGCTGCCATAGATCTGGCAGGTGGCAGAGCTTAGTGGTTGTGGTGAAATGGGAATCTGAGCTCTTGTCCACAAAGCCAAAGAATGTAATTCACAGACATGCAGACATTGAGAGAAAGAAAAGTGTCTTGAAACAGAGGGAATCACAATAGTTTATATCTTTGCCACTATTGACCTGTTCATTTTGGTTGGCTTAGGGGCCCTGATGTATGCAGTCCCTGAACAATCAGTTTAAGAAAACATCATGCATATTTTGTCAATTTTATGGCCTTTTTTTTTTTTTTGATCTCTCATTTATTGAATTTTCCTAAGACAATGAGTCTCCATCCCCCGACTTTTTCTTGTGTACTCTGGCCATTGTTTAAGGATGAGATATATGTTTTAATGTTGATGGTTCACTTGGTGTTTTCTTTCTCAGTAAGTTGGATATCAGTTACTGATTGTCATGGCATGGTGAAAGGGTAACAGGTAGGAAGGCCAGGGGTCTCCAAAAGGAGGAAATAGGCTGCAAGTGTCAGACATTTTTTCTCTCTCTCTTAAGCGGCAGGAGGAAACAAACAAGTGTTAGACGTTTTTTTTTTTTTTTTTTTTTCCCATTCTCTATACAAACTTAAAAAGAGGTTTCACTTAAAATCCTGTGTTGCCATGATGACATCTGGCTCCACTATCTCAGTGGGAGTGATTGGGAGACACTGTAAATACAGATGAAACTTTACTCTCTCCTGCAGCAGCTCACCTCCTGATGTGCTGCCTGTTTCTTAACAGGCCACAGAGAGATAAAGGTCTATGGCCTGGAAGTTGGGGACCTCTGCCTTAGAAGATGAAGGCTTGTAATGTGTTACAATGGAAGCTAAAGTTAATGGTTAAAAATTGGTAGAATTGAGATTAATTTTAAAAAATTGAGAGTATATGTACCACAGTCAGAAAGATAAAGACCAATAGAGTATACTAATGCATGTGTATGGAATTAAAAAAGATGGTAATGATAACCCTATATGCAAATCAGAAAAAGAGACACAGTTGTACAGAACAGACTTTTGGACTCTGTGGGAGAAGGTGAGGGTAGGATGTTCTGAGAGAACAGCATTGAAACAAGTATACTATCAAGGGTGGAACAGATCACCAGCCCAGGTTGAATGCATGAGAAAAGCACTCAGGTCTGGTGCACTGGGAAGACCCAGAGGGATGGAATGGAGAGGGAGGCGGGAGGGGGGATCAGGATGGTGAACACATGTAAATCCATGGCTGATTCATGTCAATGTGTGGCAAAAAGCACTACAATATTGTAAAGTAATTAGCCTCCAACTAATAAAAATAAATTAAAAAAAATAAAAATTGAGTGTATTTGAATGGGTTTTATATCAGATGGTTACATCCCTTTTGCCTAATTATACTATGACACACTCCTGTCTCATTGGAAAATACTTTAACTGCCTGGTAATAATGCATGGTATAAAAATCTGCCCCTCAGGAAATATTAATTAAATATTTTCAGAGAAACCAAAAGTATTGCCTGAGCTCACACAATATGACATAAAAATGGAGCTGATATTCAAGAGCTAATTCTAAAAGAACAATGGAGATTTTGTTTTGCTCTGGAATAAATTGTTCTGGGTTTAATATATGCACTCAAATAGAGAATTTTTGTGAAGGTCTTGTATAAACTTTAAGAGGCATGATAAATTGAATCTTAGAGTTCTAGAAGATAGAACTCCTGACTTTCAGATGAGTTGGAAAAGTTCTCACCAATATATAAATATTTTAAATGTAATTGGGAAAATCAATCTTTTAATATCATTTAGATGGCAGATCGACTGTGCAGAAGCATGGCCGTGAGGAGGTACTCCTTGCCCAAGGTCAGGGGCGGTGACTGAGAGCACCAAGTTGTGACAGCACAGGTGCAGCCGAGAGGAGCTACCCCAAGTCTGAGGTCAGGGGCAGTGGCCAAGAGGAGCTACGCCACGTCCTAGGTCAGGGGCAGTGGCCAAGAGGAGCTACCCCACGTCTGAGGTCAGGGGCAGTGGCCGAGAGGAGCTACAACACATCCTAGGTCAGGGGAAATGGCCTAGAGGAGCTACCCCACATCTGAGGTCAGGGGCAGCAGCCGAGAGGAGCTACCATAAGTCCAAGGTAAGGAGCAACGGCTGCGCTTTGCTGGAGCAGCTGTGAAGAGACATCCTACGATCAAGGGAAAAGAAATCCAAGTAAGACGGTAGGTGTTGCAAGAGGGCATCAAAGGACAGACACACTGAAACCATAATCACAAAAAACTAGTCAATCCGATCACGCTGACCACAGTCTTGTCTAACTCAATGAAACTAAGCCATGCCATGTGGGGGCACCCAAGATGGATGGGTCATGGTGGAGAGGTCTGACAGAATGTGATTCACTGGAGAAGGGAATGGCAAACCACTTCAGTATTCTTGCCTTGAGAACCCCATGAACAGTATGAAAAGGCAAAATGGTAGGATACTGAAAGAGGAACTCCCCAGGTCGGTAGGTGCCCAATATGCTACTGGAGATAGGTGGAGAAATAACTCAAGAAAGAATGAAGGGATGGAGACAAAACAAAAACAATACCCAGTTGTGGATGAGACTGGTGATAGAAGCAAGGTCTGATGCTGTAAAGAGCAATATTGCATAGGAACCTGGAATGTTAGGTCCATGAATCAAGGGAAATTGGAAACGGTCAAACAGGAGATGGAAAGAGTAAATGTCGACATTCTAGGAATCAGCGAACTAAGATGGACTGGAATAGGTGAATTTAACTCAGATGACCATTATATCTACTACTGTGTGTAGGAATCCCTTAGAAGAAATGGAGTAGCCATCATAGTCAACAAAAGAGTCTGAAATGCAGTACTTGGATGCAATCTCAAAAGCAACAGAATGATCTCTGTTCATTTCCAAGGCAAACAATTCAATATGACAGTAATCAAAACCTATGCCCCATCCAGTAACACTAAAAAAGCTGAAGTTGAATGGTTCTATAAAGAACTAGAAGACTTTCTACCACTAACACCCCCAAAACATGTCCTTTTCATTGTAGGTGACTGGGATGCAAAAGTAGGAAGTCAAGAAACACCTGGAGTAAAAGACAAATTTAGCCTTGGAGTATAGAATGAAGCAGGACAAAAGCTAATAGAGTTTTGCCAAGAAAGCACACATAACAAATACCCTCTTCCAACAACAAAAGAGAAGACTCTACACATGGACATCACTAGATGGCCAACACTGAAATCAGACTGATTATATTCTTTGCAGCCAAAGATGGAGAAGCTCTATACAGTCAGCAAAAACAAGACTGGAAGCTGACTGTGGCTTAGATCATGAATGCCTTATTGCCAAATTCAGACTGAAATTGAAGAAAAGTGCAGAAAACCACTAGACCATTCAGGTATTACCTAAACCAAATCCCTTATGACTATACAGTGGAAGTAAGAAACAGATTTAAGGGACTAGATCTGATAGACAAAGTGCCTTATGAACTATGGACGAAGGTTCGTGACTTTGTACAGGAGACAGGGATCAAGACCATCCCCATGGAAAAGAAATGCAAAAAGGCAAAATGGTTGTCTGAGGAGGCCTTACAAATAACTGTGAAAAGAACAGAAGTGAAAGGCAAAGGAGAAAAGGAAAAATATTCCCATTTGAATGCAGAGTTCCAAAGAATAGCCAGGAGAGATAAGAAAGCCTTCCTCAGCAATCAAGGAAAAGAAATAGAGGAAAACAACAGAATGGGAAAGTCTAGAGATCTCTTCAAGAAAATTAGAGATACCAAGGGAAAATTTCATGCAAAGATGGGTTTGATAAAGGACAGAAATGTTATGAACCTAACATAAGCAGAAAATATTAAGAAGTCGCAAGAATACACAGAAGAACTGTACAAAAAAAGATCTTCATGACCCAGATAATCATGATGGTGTGATCACTTACCTAGAGCCAGACATCCTGGAATGTGAAGTCATGTGGGACTTAGAAAGCATCATTATGAACAAAGCTAGTGGAGGTGATGGAATTCCAGTTGAGCTATTTCAAATCCCGAAAGTTGATGCTGTGAAAATGCTACACTCAATATGCCAGCAAATTTGGAAAACTCAGCAGTGACCACAGGACTAGAAAAGTTCAGTTTTCATTCCAATCCCAAAGAAAGGCAATGCTAAAGAATGCTCAAACTACCACACAGTTGCACTCATCTCACACACTAGTAAACTAATGCTCAAAATTCTTTAAGCCAGGCTTCAGGAATACATGAACCGTGAACTTCCAGATGTTCAAGCTGGTTTTAGAAAAGGCAGAGGAACCAGAGATCAAATTATCAACATCTGCTGGATCTTCAAAAAAGCAAGAGAGTTCCAGAAAAACATATATTTCTGCTTTATTGACTACGTGAAAGCCTTCGACTGTGTGGATCACAATAAACTGTGGAAAACTCTGAAAGAGATGGGAATACCAGGACACCTGACCTGCCTCTTGAGAAACCTGTATGCAGGTCAGGAAGCAAAAGTTAGAACTGGACATGGAACAACAGACTGGTTCCAAATAGGAAAAGGAGTATGTCAAGGGTGTATATTGTGACCCAGCTTATTTAACTTATATGCAGAGTACATCATGAGAAATGCTGGGCTGGAAGAAGCACAAGCTGGAATCAAGATTGCCAGGAGAAATATCAATAACCTCAGATATGCAGATGGCACCACCCTGATGGCAGAAAGTGAAGAGGAGCTAAAAATCCTCTTGATGAAAATGAAAGAGGAGAGTGAAAAAGTTGGCTTAAAGCTCAACATTCAGAAAACTAAGATCATGGCATCTGATCCCATCACCTCATGGGAAATAGATGGAGAAACAATGGAAGCAATGTCAGACTTTATTTTTGGGGGGCTCCAAAATCACTGTAGATCGTGATTGCAGCCATGAAATGAAGATGCTTACTCCTTGGAAAGAAGGTTATGACCAACCTATATAGCATATTAACAAGCAGAGACATTACTTTGCCAACAAAGGTCCATCCGGTCAAGGTTATGGTGTTTCCAGTGGTCATGTATGGATGTGAGAGTTGGACTGTGAAGAAAGCTGAGTGCCAAAAAATTGATGCTTTTAAACTGTGGTGTTGGGGAAGCCTCTTGAGAGTCCCTTGGACAGCAAGGAGATCCAACCAGTCCATCCTAAAGTCCACCCATCAGCCCTGGGTGTTCACAGGAAGGACTGATGCTGTAGCTGAAAATCTAGTACTTTGGCCACCTCATGCAAAGAGTTGACACACTGGAAAAGACCCTGATGTTGGGAGGGATTGTGGGCAGGAGGAGAAGGGGATGACAGAGGATGAGATGGCTGGATGGCATCACCAACTCGATAGACATGAGTTTGAGTAACCTCCGGGAGTTTGTGATGGACAGGGAGGCCTGGTGTGCTGTGATTCATGGGTTTCTAAAGAGTCAGACATGACTGAGCGACTGAACTGACTGACTGACTGTGATGACAGATTAGTTTTTTGGTGAATTAAGAGCAACTGTCTTTGTCTTAAAAGTCTCTGAAAATCAGAAATGTAAATAGATCTCACAATGACATGAAACTGAGCCTAGTTAGCTCTATCTGGTAGAACTAGGAACAGCATAAATAAATAAATAAATAATTTATTTTTTAAGTCATTTTTTCAAAGTCAAACTGATGGAAAGTCTCCCTTAAGATCTAAATCACTGCCTCATTAAGGACTTCTAAAGAACAACCTCAAGTCTTAAATGTCTTTTCTACAAATAACCAAAAGCCTTAGTAGTCTGAACCTATTTAACTTATTGCTATTATTATTAATAAACTAGTAAGTTTATAGTATAATATTTGTTTATTTTCTATGTTTTGAAATGAACCTATGAAATCTCTAGTTATATCTGTTCTTATGTTTGTGTGTACATATACGTCTCCCTTAGATCTATCTAAATTAAATGTATAAAATAGCTCCATTTAATTGACTTAAAAATAAGTTCTTACAAATTAGATATTTTTAAGTAGAAACTAACTCAAATAAAGTTTACATTCATGTGATCTGAGAAGCATTCAACAGTAAAATTATATTCAGTAGTAAAATTTAACTTTGTTGGCTTAATTAATACAGATATGTATTACTTTTATTGAAGCTAGGCTTTAGGTAGTTAGAATAGGAAAAAGGAGTCCAGAATGGCGATTGCTAAACGACAAGGATGGAAAAAGCATATAAAAGTAGAACAAAGGAAGGTCCAAGGACCTGAATGAGGACCTCAGGTAAAACAAACAGCACTCTTGGCCAGCCCAATTTACATAGGGCAGGCCCAGGGGGAGGAGAAAAAAACATGTAAAAGGAGGAGCCAAAATTGGGCTGGGGGCCTCTCTTCTCTTCACGTCTTTTGGGTCAGCATGCCCTCATGCCTCGAGGATATATTTTCCTTCACTTTCTAAATAAAACTGAGCTGTAACACAACTGTAACTGGCCCATCTGAGGGCTACATCGCTGGTCCATCCATCACTTCAAATTTTTGTTGTGATGAGACAGAACCGAGGAAATGACACCCCCCCAACCCGCCCCCCCGACACTAGGTTTACTTAAAAGTCATCCTGACTAAAAAGTCAAGATTAGGTCATGTTATCTCTGCTATAAATTATACCAATGAGAAAAACATCCTGGGCTTGTGGCTGACGTGGTCTAATGTCTCATGGTTAATCTAAACATAATTGCAATTCAGTATATGTAAATGGGCTAAGAGCTTTCAATGAACTATTTAAAGATAAGTATGTTTTATGGTGTGTCTGAGGCAGGAGGTAGATATCCCCCCCACCACCACTCCAACTGCAGTTGGAGTTCATTCCTTGTGGGCAGAAATTCCAAAATATCAGTAATGGAACAATCAAGAGAGGAACCTGGACCCTTTCCAGATAAAATTTGAGACCATATCTTTTCATCTCTTTTGAAGGAGACCTTCCTGACTAGAAAGCTCTCTGGAGGTCAAAGGGGGAGAGCTATCAAATCTAACCATAAGCCTCTTCACTGGAATTCATCTTGGCTAAGAGATGCATTTAGTACATGCACATGAGAGGATTCTGATACACACCAAATAAGGACTCAGAACCAGGCAAATCAGAATGGTTTGCCACAGGAAATCTGGAAGAAATGCCCATAAAAGTGATTCAGACTACCAGGAGGATGCAACTCTCTTTCTGAGTCTGCCCATGTGTCTATCTACATGTACTGTACTCTTATCCCTGCTAATAAGCACTTTACTTTTTTCAGTAATTTCTGTCTTGTGGAAATTATTTTCTGCCAAGACCTTGTCACTGGCCACTGATCTGGTGTATAGGATTCAGTGCTCACTGCTGCAAGGTCTCAGTCTCTGACTGGGAACCAAAACCCTGCTTTAAGCCACTGCAGGCTGAAGCCAGCTGAGATTATATTTAGTGTGAAACCTTCCAATGCAGGAGATGTAAGAGACACAGGTTCAGTCCCTGGGTTGGAAAGATCCCCTGGAGGAGGGCATGACAATCCACTCCAGTATTCTTGTCTGGAGAATCCCATGGCCAGAGGAGCCTGGCAGGCTACAGTCCATAGGGTCACAAAGAGTTGAACACAACTGAAGTGACTTAGAACATACAGGGAATTCAAGGTAAGTCATGGTGTTTGCCCATGGCTTTCCCTCAAGCTTTGCTGCAGCTTGAGGTCCCCTGATTTTTGCTTTTGCTTTCTTTCTCTTGGTCTCTGCTTTGTTTTCTTTTCAAGACTTGAAGGGCATAACCTCTGCTCACAATGTTATGGTTCCGCCCAACATTGGGGATGATGGGGTATCTCCCAGGCCATGTAGATTCAAATAAAACTTCGGTGACAGCCGATGCTGTCCTTTGGGACACGGTGGAAATGTTATTTCTGACAATGAAGGAGCCTGAAGAGTTTCTCTCTCTCTCTCACTGTCCTATATGGAATGCTTATCTTTCCCACTTCACTCACACAGCAATTTATCTTTCTCACTTCATATCTCTGCTCCCTTTTAGGAACAGATTTCCTGGACATCATAGCTAGACTGTGTCCCCACCACTGTCAAACTCAGCATTGTTTCTGTCAGATATAATCATCAGATGATACCCAATTCCATTTGAGGTCCCAGACAGTTAGGGTAAAAGGTTTGGCGTTCTGCTGTTTTATCTCTCACTTCACTTACAGTGCAGTAATTTATTATAAGACTTGCTCCATCTCCCTACCCTGAAGCATTGAACCCCATGATATCTTCCAGAGCATCCAATTTTAGTTTTTCCAAGAGTTCCTTTTTGCATCTAGTGAACTCCCTTTACTACAAGCTTTGGCACTCTACACTGCTACAGACAGCCTATTGGGCTGGCCCAGAAGCCTGAATCATAAACTTTGTAGATACTCATTCTTGAGGAATACATCTGAGCATAGGGCAACTTATCTTAGGACATATGTTCTATAGACAAAGGATCTCTCCTAAAGAAAATTCTGGCAATCAGTCAAATGTCTTCCCCTGGCCACATGGGGGCACACATTGTGCAAGGTACCAAGGAATACAAGATCAGGAATCACTGGCAGAGCAGAGAACACTTGAAACCCCATCAGGTTTGAAGGGAATTTGCTGGATGTCCTGAACCTCTTCAGGTTAAGCCTCCTGTTAAATGTTTCTGGGATGCCAGATTCCATTTCTAGGAGAGCTCTCTTTTTCTCAGTTGCAGGTAACTCAACATGGGAAGATATCCCTCCAAGCCAGAAGAAACACCCTTGGAGTATATCTAAGAATTGAAAATTTTTTAAGAGCTAAAAAAGGAAAAACTTAAGTTTCAGTGTACCAGAGTGAGGTCTTGGTATAAACTGGAGAATGGAGAAAAATGGACTGAAAATGGGTCTGTAAACTACAATATCATTCTGCAATTGAATCTTTATTGCCCCAAGATGGGAATGTGGGCTGATTTCCCTATATTCAGGCTTTCATTGTCCTTTACCAAAATCCCACCCTATACAGCTCTCATAATTCAAAATTTAGGGAACCAGAAAACTCTCCTGATAGTTTAGATGATCCACTTCTAAGCTCTCCCATTTCTCAGGGGGAAAAAAAAAAAAAAAAAAAAAAAAAAAACAAGTTTCCACTACTCCTGAGAGTATCCCTACTTCTCCAGAGCCACCTGCTGTCGAGACCAGCTCAACAAGCAGGGTTTCCAGAAGTGCGGTATGATGAGAGAATGAGAAATGAGACATAAGAATTCAGAGAAAAACGAGGATCAGGGGACCAACACTGTTCCAATGTAAAGGTGCCGAAACTGAATCCAAGCCAGGTTTATTATACTTTCAGCCATGAATGAAAGAATATGTGGGTAATTAAACTCTAACTCATGTGGCCTTCAGTGTCAAGGAACAAAGTAGGAGTAAGTAGGAAACAGTAATCAATAAGAAATCAATAACTAAGACTAATATTCTTATCTATAGATTTTCCACCAGATACGTAAAAAATGTAAATCTGAGATGCCAGTTGAGAAACAGTGTGGGGTCGGTTTTCCAACCCAGGATCATATCTTGTTTTCAAGATTATGAACTGTTCCCTTTGGACTTGTTCCAAGATTCTCATTCTTTATAGCATCCAGTTTATCAATAATTATAAATTTCTCTTGTGGCCCTTGCCGGGGCTTGCTTTTGTTTCATTCTTCCCGTCTCTTAAAACCTGCTTCTCTGGAGTCACTTACTTTTCCTAGTCTTTCTGACTGATCCCAAATTCTACTTCCTTTCAGTTCAGTTCAAATGCACAGTCATGTCTCACTCTTTGCGACCAGATGAACAGCAGCATGCCAGGCTTCCCTGTCCATCACCAACTCCTGGAGCCTGCTCAAATTCGTGTCCATCAAGTCGGTGATGCCATCCAGTCATCTCATCCTCTATTGTCCCCTTCTCCTCCTGCCCCCAATCCCTCCCAGCATCAGGGTCTTTGCCTGTGAGTCCATTCCTCTCATCAGGTGACCAAAGTATTGGAGCTTCAGCTTCAGCATCAGTGTTTCCAATGAATATCCAGGACCAATTTCCTTCAGGATTGACTGGTTTGATCTCCTTGCAGTCTATGGGACTCTCAAGAATCTTCTCCAACACATTTCAAAAGCATCAGTTCTTTGGTGCTCAGCTTTCTTTATAGTCCAACTCTCACACCCATGCATGACTACTGGGAAAACCATAGCTTTGACTAGATGGGCCTTTGTCAGCAAAGTAATTTCTCTGCTTTGTAGTATGCTTTCTAGGTTTGTCATAACTTTTCTTCCAAGGAGCAAACGTCTTTTAATTTCATGGTTGCTGTCACCAACTGCAGTGTTTTTGGAGACCATGGAAACAGAGTCTGTAACTGTTTCCATTGTTTCCCAATCTATTTGGCATGAAGTGATGGAACTGCCTCCTGAGAAATCTGTAAGCAGATTTACCTGCCTCCTGAGAAATCTGTATGCAGTTCAAGAAGCAACAGTTAGAACTGGACATGGAACAATGGACTGTTTCCAAATTGGGAAAGGAGTACATCAAGGCTATATAGTGGCACCCTGTTTATTTAACTTATATGCAGAGTACATCATGCAAAATGCCTGGCTGGATGAGGCACAAGCTGGAATCAAGATTGCTGGGAGAAATATCAATAACCTCAGATATGCAGATGACAACACCCTTATGGCAGGTGATATTCTACATATAGGCCTACCATGGAAGACTCAGATAAAAATATCATAAAAGTCCGTAATTTCCTTGGGATCTGTGGTTACAGAGTCTCTCAGACAAAGGCAAAAATCACATGGCAACAAGTTAAATATCTGGGATATATTATAAACCCCAGAAGTAGGTGGTTATCTCCAAATAGAAAATGAGCTATACTAGGCCTAAGTGTTCCAGAAGAAGAAACATTTCTGTATATACGAGGGCATGGCAAGATTTTGTAGAATTTAGATTCCAGGATTTGGGCTAATGGCTAAGGCCCTGTATGTCAAGACTCAGTCTCAGTCTCTGGCCCAGAAATGAAACCCTGCTTCAAGCTGCTGTGGGCTGAGGCCACCCCAGACAGTCTAACGAAATTAGTTTCTCCAGATTTTTGGTAACTTTAAACACTGGAGTTTTACAAAATAAACTTAAATAATGGAATATTAAATATCTAGATCATTCCTAAGTAAAATAAGATACTGAAACATTAGTTAATAAACATAGGCTTACTTTTGCAGAGAGAGCTAGATATTTAGGTCTATTAATAAAAGTGTTTGTTGCCACAATGAAAAAGTTTCTATAAAAAACACACGATTTTTAAGAAATTATAAATAGCATTTATAATTTTGCCAATCAACAAAAGGTAAATGTAATAGATGATTAATAATTGCTTACTTCTTAGTTTTCAATACAAACTAAAGCTTAAAAAATAAAAATTCTAATGAATATAGATTATTAAAACTACTAAAATTGATAAGAAAAAATATCTTTGTATGGAGGAAAATTGTGTAAGGAGTGAAGATGCAATTTGTTAAAGGGAAAAAAAATATTTTTTCCATGGGAAAAGAAGGATAGTAAAAGCATAGGACAAAAATGAAAAGTAAAGAAGAATATTAAAGAAGGTTTATGGAAAAGAAACCTTGATAAAAGAGATCTGTGCATGCTTAAGATTAGCTGATTATATTTTTATTGGGTAAATATATTTTAATATAAAAGTAAGTTGATAGAAAACTAAAATCTGTTGTGTTAAGAGAAGAAAGTTTTCTTAGAATATTGATTTGCTTTTGATAACAGATTGTAAAGTTTATTTTGTGTATAAGCCTTACTTAATTTATGCATCCAAGAAAATTGATGCTTTTTCAACTTTTTACTTATTAGGTTGAAGTGCTGACTTTGCAACTCCTTTCATGAAATACTGGAAACAATGTTTACATCATTTTAAATATCTTTTATTTTGCTTATGTCATTAATTTCATATTTTCTTTCTTTTAAGTATGTATTATATCTAGTAAATTTGGTATACGTTTTGGCTCAGCTCTTAAAATAAGGAAATTGATTAATTATTTAATCAGTCAATCATAGAAATCATGATATATAAAAGTATTATGCTATAGTGAGGCATGAAATGAAATGAATTTTATTAAATTTGCATTCAGAGTGTAAAGTATATCATAGCAAAACTTTAACAAATATTTTGCTAAATCAATATTTCTTGAAATTTAACAGTTGAACTACTGATTATATTACTAATGTCACTGCCTAGAGCTCTTTAATATACATTGATTTTCCACTAATGTTCCTTCCAATCTTCTGATCATTGTTTATGATTAAGCTTTGCACCATGGTCTAAACATTTTCTCAAATAAATCTATTTCATACTCATTTAGTTCACTTAGCACAATTTATCCACCATCTGAAATGCCATATAATTTGTTACCAACTCCAAAGGTTTTGGAATTTTTCTTGTTCTTCCATATATTAATACTTTCAAGATGATTATTCCTTCATAAGACTAATAACTTAATGAAAGATAAGCCTTTAGTGTGATGAAATTTACAAGATTAAACATCATCTCTCTCAAGATTCAACCCTATGTTGGGTTTACAGAAACACAATCTTCTTACAGTTGATGATACATTGAATTTAAGCACTTCAATTTCCACAAACGATGTCATTTTCTTATAGGTAATTATGTCACCTGATTTAATGTAGATTTTTATTGCTTGAGGGAAAATATAAACAGTTATACAAAATATATATCTCTTTTCTATTTTATTGTGAACCACTGTCTATCTGTTATCTCAAAGCAATTTTTCTTTACACAGAATAAATTAAAATTTGTGCTTTTATTTTTTAAATGACTATATTAACATGTTAGTATTAAACTTCACCAATCACATAAAACTTTCAGACTAGACTGTGAAAAATAAGGCATATATTACACTCCTATAACACATTATTGAGATTTGAGGTAAAAAAATTATTTTCAAGTATGAATATTAAAAAAAAATGGATCACAAAATTGAAGCACTAGAAAGAGTACTGAAATATTACGGTATTTCTCTGCTTCAGGAGGTATTTAGTGCTGATTAAAACAATCCATGAAGTTTTTTACATAACCATGAGTAAAAGCAAATGCTGAGTTATTATATCTTGTTTATCGAAACATGTATACTATCAAGGGTGAAACAGATCACCAGCCCAGGTTGGATGCATGAGACAAGCGCTCGGACCTGGTGCTCTGGGAGGACCTGGAGGGAGCGGGTGGAGAGGGAGGTGGGAGGGGGGATTGGGATGGGGAAGACATGTAAACTCAAGGACGTTTCATTTCAATGTATGACAAAATTCACTACAAATAAAAAAAAAAAAAGAATATATTGTACAGCATAGGAAATAGACAATGTTTCATAATAACTATAAATGGAATATAATCTTTAAAAATTGTGAATCATTGTGTTGCACACCTGTAACATATATTGTACATCAACTATACTTAAATAAAATTTTAAAATTTAAAAAAAAAAAAATCACAATGTACTATATTTTTAAATTATTTAAAATAAAATCTGATTATGAAAGTTTTCTCTAAACTGTTGGCCTATTTTGACAAGATTTCCTTAGCTTCCTTACTAGAAAGTTTATTTAATAAAGACATGAGCTATGAAATCTTTATTATAATAGTATAATTTTATTATCTTTTTTTTTTAGATTGCTATGTTTAATGGTTTTAGTTCTCTGGTAGGTTGAGACTTTAAATTAACTAGTTAATGTAACCTTGAAAAATAGGCAGCTCCCACATGAATCTGTTACTTCTGTACTACTTGAATTAATATTTTCACATACATGGAGACATGCCTATCCACACTATCGAGATTATCTTTGAAATGTTCAAGATTGTTTTTACTTACCAGGAATTTAAGCATTTTGCCTGATTCTCTATAAAGTGTTTATGAACTAAAAAATATTAAGGCCTCAAATAACTTTTAGCTATGAAATGCAAAAATTTTGTCTTAATATTAAATTTTTATTTAAATGAAAATCTACAAAATGTAATATTTTAGCCTACATCACAGCTCCCTTGTAAAGTTGAATAATACCTAATGGGGGATACAACTGTGTTTTAATATGTATCACATGATACATATTACAAGGCTCGTAGTGTAAAACCGATATCATTAAGAGGCCCTATTTAGATGCACATAAGAATAGCTCCAAGACAGAAGGTATTATGTTTCTCATACTATTATATTTGTGACTTAGAATCCATGAAAAATAAAAGTAAATCTCAGAAAAATCCTTGTACCTTAACAAGTCAAAAAAGCATAAATATGGCTATAAATAGTTAATAATATGCTATATAACATGAATAAGCACAATATTCCAAATGTATGCTACTGATCATTTGCCTTTATGGCAGTAATCACTTAGCTAGCTGCAAGTTAGGCACTGGACTTCTACAAATGTTCAGTCTGACCACCTAGTAACCAAAGTCTGTTAAAATTTGCGGTTAAATTATTTATCCTATATTTGATTATTAATAAAGTTAAAAATAATTAATACTTGAATCCATGAGTTATATAGATATTTCATCAGGCATATAAATTATGCTATTTTAGACCAAACTTTAAGTAAAAAAAAAAGAAGTGCTTCCCAACTTTCACTACATGCTGTAAACTAGTTCCTCAGTCAAACACATCTTGACTACATCATCATAAATTTATTAGTTCTTTTGAGAGAGAAAATTATAAAGGCAACAGAAAGAGACCAGAGTTTGCTGTTGGCAGGATATTCCATTGTTGGCAAGAGATGAACACATTTCTGTAATATTACTTGCTTTATTTAAAAAATTATTGTTATCTTTGTTTTAATTTCAATAACTCCATACCATGTAGTAAAATTAGAATTGTGCAAGGAAATACATGCCTTTGGATTCTTATTCCTTTTATCTTGCTAGCTTATGTATTATCCTGGATAAGTGTTTATTTGTTAGTGTAACGGTAAATTATAATTTTGGTTGAGGATTTAGTCACAACTATTTGCCAACATCCATTGGATCTTTTAAAAAAGCAAGAGGATTCCAGGAAACCGCTTACTTCTGCTTCATTGACTATGCTAAAGACTTTGTGTGGATCATAACAAACTCTGAAAGATTCTTAAAGAGACAGGAATATCAGACCACTTACGTGCCTCCTGAGAAACATGTATATAGGACAAAAAGCAACAATAGAATCAGACATGGAACAAGTGATTGGTTCAAAATTGGTTCAAAATATGTCAAGACTGTGTATTGTCACCTTGTTTATTTAACTTCCACGCAGAACAGATCATGCAGAATGCCATGGCTGAATGAATCACGAGCTGGAATCAAGATTGCTGGGAGAAATATCAACAACCTCAGATATGCAGATGACACCACCCTTATGGCAGAAAGTGAAGAGGAACTAAAGAGCCTCTTGATGAAGGAGAAAGAGGAGAGTTAAAAAATAAAAATAAAAAATGGCTTAAAACTCAACATTTAAAAAAACAAAAACAAAAACTAAGATTATGGCATCCAGTCCCATCAATTCATGGCAAATAGAGGGGGAAAAAGTAGAAGCAATGACAGATCTTATTTTCTTTATTTTTTTATTTTATTCATTTATTTTTTTTATTTGTAGTGAATTTTGTCATACATTGAAATGAAAAGGCCTTGGGTTCACATGTCTTCCCCATCCCGATCCCCCCTCCCACCTCCCTCCCCACCCGCTCCCTCCAGGTCCTCCCAGAGCACCAGGTCCGAGCTCTTGTTTCATGCATCCAACCTGAGCCGGTAATCTGTTTCACCCTTAATAGTATACATGTTTCGATGCTGTTCTCTTGAAACATCCCGCCCTCGCCTTCTCCCACAGAGTCTAAAAGACTGTTTTATAAATCTGTCTCTCTTTTTCTGTTCTGCATATAGAGTTATCATTAACATCTTTCTAAATTCCATATATATGTGTTAGTATATTATAATGGTCTTTATCGTTCTGGCTTACTTCACTCTGTATAATGGGCTCCAGTTTCATCCATCTCATTAGAACTGATTCAAATGAATTCTTTTTAATGGCTG
>SNSB01092048.1:13152628-13178397 GCA_012922965.1 Capreolus pygargus
GGAAACTTCCTCTAATAAGACTCCCTTCCCGGGACGGGTCTCTGTCCCTCGTTCCCTTGTCTCCCTTTTCAATCTTCAATACCCTTGTCCTACCTCCCTTCGAAGACAATGGGCTGCTTTTCTGGGCGCCTGATGTCCGCTGCTAGCGATCAGAAGTTGTTTTGTAAACTTTGTTCATCGTTCTGTTGTTCTTTCAATGAATTTGTAGAAGAGAAAGTGATCACCCTGTCCTATTCCTCCACCATCTTGACCCAGACCTTATTTTCTTGGGCTCCAAAATCACTGTACATGGTGGCTTCAGCCATGAAATTAAAAGATGCTCCCTCCTTGGAAGTTAAAAGATGCATTAAATTAAAAGATGCTTGTCTTCCCTGGTGGCTCAGAAGGTAAATAATTTGCCTGCAGTGTGAGAGACCTGGGTTCTATCTCCAGGTCAGGGATATCTCCTGGAGTGGGAATAGCAACCCACTCCATTTTTCTTGTCTGGAGAATCCCATGGACAGAAGAGACTGGAGGGTTATAGTCCTTGGGGTCATAAAGAGTCGGACATGACTGAGCAGCTAACACACACACATACACACACACACGCACACACACACACACACACACACACACACATCTTGGAAGAAAAACTACAGAAAATCTAGACAGAGTATTAAAAAGCAGAAACATCATTTTGCCAACAAAGGTCCATATAGTTAAACCTATGGTTTTTCCAGTAGTCATGTATGGATGTGAGAGTTGGACCATAAAGTAGGCTGACCACCTGAATACTGATGCTTTTGAACTGTAGATCTGGAAAAAACTCTTAAGAGTCCCTTGGCCTGCAAAGAGATAAAACAAGTCAATTCTAGAGGAAATCAACTCTGAACATTTTTTGGAAGGACTGATGCCAAAACTGAAGCTGCAATATTTTGGCCACCTGATATTAAAAGCCAACTCACTGGAAAAGATCCTGATGCTGAGAAAGATTAAGAGTAGGAGGAAAAGGGGGCAATAGAGGATGAGATGGTTGCATGGCATCACTGACTCATTGGATATGAGTTTGAGCAATGCTGGGAGATAGTTAAGGACAGAGTCTCCTGGTGGCTCAGATGGTAAAGAATCTACCTATACAATGCAGGAGACCAGGGTTCACCAACATAATCTTTATCAAATGCAAAATTATGGATAGCTATATAAAAGTAACAGCACAAATAAAATTAAACTACCAAAACCATGTACTTCAGAACTAGGAGACAGATTATCTATTTTCTCTATTTACTATGAAGTGTAAAATTCTTCCTTGAAAGTATTCAAACTAAAAGAGCTCGCATTCTCATACTATCTACCAGTTTAAGGTGCTGACTACTTTTTCTTAATTAGGCTAAAAGATATAAAATTTAAGGACATATGCTGAAAATTAAATGTCCAGATTATAAAATATGTTGTATAAATCAGTGTTGATATGTTTTCTATAGCTTCTGTCCACAGTAACACCTCCCTAGCATTGTATCAGCCGCTGATGATGATATATTGGCTATAATTTACTGATGTATGCAGACTTCATGGTGATTGCAGCTATGACAGAGGTGCAAGTCTACAAATTATTTCCTGTAGTAGATATTGACAGTGTCTCTTCTTATGTACATACAGATATATAGCCTGTTGTATAATATATAAATATATTTATTTATTATCTCTTAGATAATATCTATCTATCTATCTATCTATCTATCCTAGATAGTATCCAATAATGTGTCTCGTGAAATTTCAAACATCTGTGACTTGATTGACATAAATTTGAGGTATGGAGAGTTATTTTAATTTCTTTGCAATCATATCACCTACACAAACTAGTGATGCTGACTCCTCACCTTTCTCTTGTCTCTGAAAAAGTCTAAATTGAATAAAGATATGAGAATTTGTAGGGCAGATATTATCTGTCAGATTATTTATATTCAGAAATTATATGCCTGACCTAAACTGTCATCCCACAGGCTGGGGAAAATTTTCCAATTGACTCTGTATCCCAAAGAATAAAGTCTATAGTTGCCATGGTAACAGAAGGCATTAGCAATAATTGAATGAAAAAAAATATAAACATTATAGGCAGTTGATCTTATTAGTACATGTTGAATTATACTGCAGCCATCACCAGCTATGTTTAAAACATTCTCTGATGCAACTGGTATGAGCCTTTTAAGAAAGTTTGGGTAGGAATAGCTGAAGGTTGGAATAAGCACTCATTAATTTCATGCATTCTATGAATAGATATATGGACTGCATAAACAAAGTACTCACACACAAACATTTTAAAAACCATATTCCAAGCCATATGCCAATCCATTTTTTATGGATGTTTGCTGAAAAAAATGAAATCAGATAAAAACACCAATATCAATACCATTTCACTGATGTTCTCACTTTTTGAAGTAAAAATAAAATAACATTTTTTTTTCCATGAAATCAGTTTTTTTTTTATTTTTTATTTTTTATATTGTAGTGGATTTTGTCATACATTGAAATGAAACAGCCATGGGTTTACATGTGTTCCCCATCCCGATCCCCCCTCCCACCTCCCTCTCCACCCAATCCCTCTAGGTCTTCCCAGTGCACCAGGTCCGAGCGCTTGTCTCATACATCCAACCTGGGCTGGTGATCTGTTTCACCCTAGCTTGCCATTTCTAAATTATACTGAAATTCCTCATCTGTATCTGAAATTTGTTTAAATCAAAACTAACTCAAAAAGAATAGATTTCATAGTGGAACACAAATTCAGTTTATAGAACATCAGGTGGTCAGTTAACAAAAATTATGAGTTACAGACTCATAAGAAAGAAATATTTCATTTATATCCTGATTTTTTTTATTGAATAGCTAATTCTATATTTGAATAAAATAAAATATAGCAGAGAATAAACTAACACAACTATCTAAATTAATAGCAAATAAAAGAATAAAATACAAAAAAAGCACATTTGGTGATGAATTGAGACTTTATATAAAATCAGTTTTGAATAATTGTATATGTTATTTAATTTTACATTTTTATTGTGTGATACAGTCTGCTATTTGTATTTTTATTTTTGTGTTTTTTTATTATTTTATATTTGTTTCGTTTTATCATTTTTTAATTAAAAGCTAATTATTTTATTATTGTACCTTTAATAATTATAATGTAAAAATATCCTATAGGAATTCTTAATTCTGATATCCAACTTCCTAAAATTTCTATCTTCACTAACCTCATTACCAAATGAATTAATTAAAACAATTTTCTTAGATGAAAATTAAGCAAATGACAATACAATAACTGGAAAATAAACACAATGCCAATTTTAAAGTTAAAGCAGCCTCTTCCAAATTATGTGAAAATAAATTGGCAAATTTTCATTAGAAGCTCAACAGTTGTTTCTAAATATCTTGAGGTGCATAGAGAGGGAAATCTCTATCAGGTCAGAAAATTTTGCTAAATGCTCAGTATTAAGAAAGTGTCAACATAGGTCACCAAATTGGAAGCAAACAAACAAACAAAATATACTTCTTAGTACAAGGCCAATATACTGATTTTAATTCAAATGTCATTCATTGCCAATACAAATCTAGAAGATCCTAAAATGTACTTTATGACTAATAGACTCATGTGTTCAGACATAAAACTGTTATTAAAGTTCACAATTTTTTTCTGGATTTTCAATGTCACCTATAAATGGAAGAAAATAGTACTAAATTACTTTCATCTAAGAAACGTGAGAAAATGGGAAATCAACATGATTATTGTTCTTCTTCTTTTACATCTGTGGAGATAGGAAACACTGATTAATAACTTGCAGCCATTAAAACAAACTTAAGATTAACTTTTGATGCTTAATTCTCTTGTTAATATACTATAGGGAAGAAAAAATTTTGATGGCAAGAAAATCATCCTTTATTTACATTTGAAAAATGTACCCTATTCAATGTTGTTTCAGAATTCATGCAACATGATTTTATATACATTTATTTGAATGATACCATTCATTTGGCATGGTTAATATTTTACCTATGAATATGTATCTTTAACTTTATTTTCTTCCAGTAAATTTACATGTACTTTTGAATAGTCTATAATAAACTTAGGCTGTTTTAAAGTTCTGAAAAAATATTTTCTTACTTTTTGTATTGAAATGCTAATCAAAGTATCTTTTTCATATAATCATTAACAATAAATCTAGGCAGAAACACTGAATAAAATATAATGATATAATTCTGCAAACTAATACTTTTTAAATGCTTATACGAGTTGGACAAAGGGAGAAATATTTTTACATTGACAAAACAGTATCACAGTTTTACAGATTCCTTTGTGAAAAATATTAAATAGTTTTAGACAGATTTCAATTACTGTTGAATATAATTGGTAAATTTTTAGGAATGCCATATGTGGCAGATTTTAGCCTCTGAAATCACTCAAATATTCATTTGTTCAATTACATATATTTGGTCATTTTTCTTAAAAAAAGCAATTTTGAAAACTATAATTATTATTTTTTTTCATTTATTTTTATTAATTGGAGGCTAATTACTTTACAATATTGTAGTGGTTTTTGTCATACATTAACATGAATTAGCCATGGATTTACATGTATTCCCCATCCCGATCCCCCCTCCCACCTCCCTCTTATTTATAATTCATTTAAAGTATCAACTCTGGTGTGTTTTACAACTTTGAACACATGATTAATGCCAAATGAAACATCAAGTTCTATAACAGCATATATTAATCAATGGTAGAGAAAATAAGATTATCCTTCCTTGGGGAAAGTGTATTGAGTGGAAGGAAACAAAGAACTTTCTGAGATAATGCAGTCTTCAATATCTCAATAGGGTCTTGGGTTACACAAGTGTATACATTTGTCAAAGTGTTTTAAAGGATGAGCCAGATATTTGTCAGTAAATTTTAACTTTGAAGAAATATAAAACTAAAAAAAATAAAATAAAATTTGAATTAATGATAAGTCTACTGACATGTTTAAAGGTAAAGTATACCACTGTTAGTCTCCAACTTTAAAAAAAATAGCGAAAAATAAGATAAATTTATGAGTGGACATATGAGTAAATCAAGGTTTTATATACATGCTAAAGCATGAAAAGTAAAGTCTCTATGTTAGAATCTATTTGATATATATTTGTTGTCATTATCCAATCATTAAGTCATGCCCAACTACTTGCAACCCCATGAACTGCAGAATGCCGGGCTTCCCTGTCCTCCTGTATCTCCAGAGTTTGCTCAAACTCATGTCCATTGAGTTGGTGATGCTATTTAGCCATCTCATTCTCTGCCAACCTCTTCTCTTTTGCTTTCAATCTTTCCCAGCATCAGGGTCTTTTCCAATGAGTCAGAACTTCACATCTGGTGGCCAAAGTACTGGAATGTCAATTGATACTCAACTATTTTGTATTTTCATTATCATAATAAAATGAAAAAAAAGTATAGAACTGATAAGGAGTCATAAAATGGTTTCCTAAAGAAGTGACTGATTCACTGAGAGATGAAGGAAAGTAGAAGATAGTCAAGTGTAGAATGGAGAAAGAACACTCCAGAGGAGACAACAGATATCAAAATCCTGAAAAGGAAAAGAAGTTAATATGCTTAAAAAATGCAAGAATAAGCTGATAAGGAGATACAGCTTTGTGGAGTCATAAGTCATTCTAAGGATTACTCTTTACTGCTTATATGGCTTCATTGATCTAGTTTAACTTTTGCATATTACAAGTTATTGATGTGTGATAATTACAAATCCAGTGCCAGTTCAGTCACTCAGTCATGTCCGACTTTTTGCAACCCCATGAAACACAGCACGCCAGGCTTCCCTGTTCATCATCAACACCCAGATGTCACCCAAACCCATGTCCATTGAGTCGGTTATACCATCCAACCATCTCATCCTCTGTCATCCCCTTATCCTCCTGCCCTCAATATTTTCAAACATCAGGGTCTTTTCAAATGAGTCACCTCTTTGCATCAGATGGCCAAAGTATTGGAGTTTCAGCTTCGGCATCAGTCCTTCCAATGAATATTCAGGACTGATTTCCTTTAGGATGGATGGACTGGTTGGATATTCTTGCAGTCCAAGAGACTCTCAAGAGTCTTCTCCAACACCACAGTTCAAAAGCATCAATTCTTCAGTGTTCAGCTTTGTTTATAGCCCAACTCTCACATCCATACATGACCACTGGAAAAACAACAACCTTGACTAGTTAGATCTTTGTTGACAAAGTAATGTCTCTGCTTTTCAATATGAAGTCTAGGTTGGTCGTAACTTTCCTTCCAAGGAATAAGTGTCCTTTAATTTCATGGCTACAATCATCATCTACAGTGATTTTGGAGCCCCAAAAAATAAAGTCAGCCACTGTTTCCATGAAGTGATGGGACTGAATGCCATGATCTTAGTTTTCTTAATGTTGAGCTTTAAGAGAATTTTTTCACTTTCCTCTTTCACTTTCATCAAGAGGCTTTTTAATTCTTCCTCACTTTCTGTCATAAGGGTGGTGTCATCTGCATATCTGAAGTTATTAATATTTCTCCCGGCAATCTTGATTCCAGCCTGTGCTTCTTCCAGCCCAGTGTTTCTCATGATGTACTCTGTATATAAGTTAAATAAGCAGGGTGACAATATACAGCCTTGACGTACTCCTTTTCCTATTTGGAACCAGTCTGTTGTTTCATGTCCAGTTCTAACTGTTGCTTCCAGGTCTGCATACAGGTTTCACAAGAGGTAGGTCAGGTGGTCTGGTATTCCCATCTCTTTCAGAATTTTCCACAGTTTATTGTGAAAATCAAAGTCAAAGGCTTTGGTATAATTAATAAAGCAGAAATAGATGTTTTTTCTGGAACTGTCTTGCTTTTTCAATGATTCAGTGGATGTTAGCAATTTGATCTCTGATTCCTCTACCTTTTCTAAAACAAGCTTGGACATCTGGAAGTTCATGGTTCACATATTGCTGAAGCCTGACTTGGAAAATTTTATGCATTATTTTACTAGTATGTGAGATGAGTGCAATTGTGTGGTAGTTTGAGCATTCTTTGGCATTGCCTTTCTTAGGGATTGGAATGAAAATGGACCTTTTCCAGTCCTGTGGCCACTGCTGAGTTTTCCAAATTTGCTGGCATATTGAGTGCAGCACTTTCACAGCATCATTTTTCGGGATTTGAAATAGCTCAACTGGAATTCCATCACCTCCACTAGCTTTGTTAGTAGTGATGCTCCCTAAGGCCCATTTGACTTCACATTCCAGGATGTCTGGCTCTAGGTTAGTGATCACTCCATCGTGATTATCCGGGTAGTGAAGACCTTTTTTGTACAATCCTGTGTAGTCTTGCCACTTCCTCTTAATATCTTCTGTTTCTGTTAGGTCCGTACCATTTCTGTCCTTCACTGAGCCCATCTTTGCATGAAATGTTCCCTTGTTATCTCTAATTTTCTTCAAGAGATCTCTAGTCTTTCACATTCTGTTTTTGTTTTGTTTTTTCATCTATTTATTTACATTGATCACTGTGGAAGGCTTTCTTATCTCTCCTTGCTATTCTTTGGAACTCTGCATTCAAGTGGGTATATCTTTCCTTTTCTCTTTTGCCTTTCATTTCCCTTCTTTTCACAGTGATATTTAAGACCTCCTCAGACAGCCATTTTGCTATTTGCATTTCTTTTTCTTGGGGATGGTCTTAATTCTTGTCTCCTGTACAATGTCACAAACCTCTGTCCATAGTTCATCAGGCACTCTATCTATCAGATCTAGTCCCTTAAATCCATTTCTCACTTCCACTGTATAGTCATAAGGGATTTGATTTAGGTCATAGCTGAATGGTCTAGTGGTTTTCTGCACTTTCTTCAATTTTAGTCTGAATTTGGCAATAAGGAGTTCATGATCTAAGTCACAGTCAGCACCCAGTCTTGTTTTTGCTGACTGTATAGAGCTTCTCCATCTTTGGCTGCAAAGAATAGAATCAACATGATTTTGGTGTCGACCACCTGGTGATGTCCACGTGTAGAGTCTTCTCTTTTGTTGTTGGAAGAAGGTGTTTGGTATGATCAGTGCATTCTCTTGTCAGAATTCTATTAGTCTTTGCCCTGCTTTATTCTGTACCCCAAGGCCAAATTTGCCTGTTACTCCAGGTGGTTCTTGACATCCTACTTTTGCATTCTAGTCCCTTATAATGAAAAGGACATATTTTTTGCATGTTAGTTTGAGAAGGTCTTGTATGTCTTCATAGAAGTATTCAACCTCAGCTTATTATTTTTTACAAATAATAATTACAAATAAATCAACAAATATGTATCAGTAATTACACTAAAATGACATTGATTAAATACTTCAAACAAAATGAAGAGATTGAAAGATTGGATTTTATAAACAAGAGATCTCAATCCATGCAGTCTGTAAGAAATGTAGTTTAGTATTCAAGGCAAAAATGGGTTGAGAGTAAAAAAATAAACAAAAAAAAATGATACATGATGAAAATTCATAGCACAAGTACAGCAGCATACATATATTGATCTCAGATAAAATAGACTTTAAAGCAAAACAAATCACTAAAAAAAAAAAAAAATCTGCTTCTTGATGAAAAAGGGGAATTTTATCAGGGAGGTATAGAAACTACACATGTAAACTAACAATGGAGTACAAACTATCTGAAGCAAAAACTGACTGAATTGAAAATATAAATACAGTATTAAACAGAAACAATTGTTGTGGAAGAACTATACAAAAAATCATATATATATGTACATATATATATATATATATTATTTGAACAATAATCAGTTAACTTAATCTAATGGACATACACAAAACAGTCTACTAATGATGCAGAATGCATATTAATTTCTAGTTATTATGGAGTATTATCCAAGATAAGTCAATATGTTGGGTCATAAATAAAGTCTAATCACATAACATAATTGTAATTTTGCTGTGTATATTCTATGACTTAAAGGAATCAAATGAGATATCAAGAATAGGCTTAAAATCTGGAAATTCTTCAAATATTTGGAAATTAAGCAATAACCATCTTAATAACAATAAGTAAAGAATAATTAGTGTGAAATTAGAATAAATAAAGTGAATGATAGCAAAATTTATGTTTTTTATTAATTCACTTTTAACTAGAGGATAATTGCTTTACAATATCATGTTTGTTTCTGTCATACAATAACATGAATCATCCATAAGTATACTATATGCCCTCCCTCTTAAACCTCCCTCCCACACCCGCATCCCACTGCTCTAGGTTTTCAGAGAGCATGGGTTTGAACTCCCTATGCTATACAGAAATTTACAACTATATTGCCATTCAGTTGCTAAGTCGTGTCCAAGTGTTTGCTAATTCATGGTCTACAGCATGCCAGGCTCCTCTGTCTTCCACAAACAACCAGAGTTTGCTCAAATTAATGTCCACTGAGTTGGTGATGCTATCACATCATCTCATCCTCTGCCACCTCTTTCTCCTTTTACAGTCAACCTTTCCAAGCATTAGGGTCTTTTCCAATGAGTAGACTCGTCACATCATGTGGCCAAAGTATTGGAGCTTCAGCTTCAGCATCAGTGCTTTCAATGAATATTCAGGGTTTATTTCCTTTAGAGTTGACTGGTTTGATATCCTTGAAGTTGAAGGAACTCTCAAGAGTCTTCTCCAGTGTCATAATTTAAAAGCATCAATTCTTTGGCAATCAGCCTTCTTTATGGTCCAACACTTACATTCATATATGACTACTGGGAAAACCATAGCTTTGACTATATGGACCTTTGTCAACAAAGTGATGTCTCTGCTTTTCAAAATGCTGTCTAGTTTTGTCACAGCTTTTCTTCGAAGGAGCAAGTGCCTGTGAATTTCATGGCTGAAGTCACCATCCACAGTGATTTTGGAGTCAAAGAAAATAAAATTTGTCACTGCTTCCACCTTCTTTCCCCTTCTATTTGCCATGAAGTCATGGAACAAAATGCCATAATCTTAACTTTTTTTAATGTTGAGTTTCAAACTACCTTTTTCACTCTCCCCTTTCATCCTTATCAAGAGGTTCTTTATGTCCTCTTCAATTTCTGCCATTAAAGTGGTATTATCTGCATATCTGCGGTTGTTGGTACTTCCCTCAGCATCTTGATTCCAGCTTGTGATTCATCTGGCCTAGCATTTTGCATGATGTACTCTGCATACAAGTTAAATAAGCAGAGTGTCAATATACAGCCTTGTTTTACTCCTTTTCCAGTTTTGAACCAGTCACTTGTTCCAAGTCTGCTTCTAACTTTTGCTTCTTGACCTGCATACAGCTTTCTCAGGAGACAGGTAAGGTGGTCTGGTATTCCCATCTCTAAGAATTTCCCACAGTTTGTTGTGATCCGCCCAGTCAAAGGCTTTAGCATACTCAATGAAACAGAAATTGATGCTTTTCTGGAACTCCTTTGCTTGCTTCATGATCCACCAAATGTTGGCAATTTGATCTCTGGTTCCTATGCCTCTTTGAAACTAAGTTTTTACATCTAGAATTTCTCATTTCACATACTGTTGAAGTGTAGCTTGAATGATTTGGAGAATAACCTTGCTAGCATATGAAGCGAAAGCAATTGCTGTTGTTGCTAAGTTGCACTGCTAAGAGGAAAGCAACTCTGAATATTCATTGGAAGGATGATAAAGCTGAAGCTCAAATACTTTGGCCACAGAGCCTAGAAGATGCTCATGCTGGGGAATATTGAAGGCAAAGAAGAAGGGGGCAGCTTATAAGATGGTTGGATAATATCACCGACTCAATGGACATGAATTTGAGCAAACTCCAGGAGACAGTGGAGGATAGAGCAGCCTGGCGTGCTACAGTCCATGGGGTCACAAAGGTCAAACATGACTTAGTGACTGCAAAATCAACAACCATGACCAATTGGGAATTATCTTAGGATTGTAAATATCATTTAATATCAGAAAACAATCATATATCATATTAATAAAATAAAGAATGAAAACATCCAAGTTTTCTCAGTAGACTCAGAAAAACACTTAACACAATTCAACCTCTATTCCTGAGGAAAAATCTAAATAAACTGGGGCTAAGAGAAAATTATTTAAACATATAAAATGCCTCCCCAAAAAGCCTGTAGCTCATATACTCAATGGTAAAAGACTCAGTCTTCTCCCCAATAACATTGAGAAAAAGATAACTATGCCCACTTACCATATTTGAGCAACATTGTGCTGAAATTCTAGCTAATGCAGTACAAAAAAATAATAACTGCAATAACAATAATAATAATAAAATGAAAATAGCTAGTTTTCATAGGCAAAAAAATTGCTTTTAGTCACACATGACAAGATCAATTATGTAAAAAATTTACCAGAATCCACAAAAATTACTTGAGAACTAAGTAACTAAGAAACAAGTTATGCAAAGTTGCATAATAGATTGATATACAACAATTGTTTCTATGCATTACTCATGAAAAATTAAAAAATAAAATTGCAGAAGTATACAATTGACTGCTCAGAAATAATTTTTAAATATAAGTGTGAGACTTTTACAATAAAAATGATAAGACATATTTGAGAGCAATCAAATAAGATATAAATAAATGAAAAAACCCATATTCATCACTTGGAAGACATGATGTTGTTAATATGACAATTCTCTTCAATTTATGTATAGGTTAAAAGCAATCTTCATCAAAACTATGTGGTTTTTTTTTTTTTGCAAGAGTTGAAATAATTACCCTAATATTTATATAGGCAGTTGCATTGTCCAATTTAAAACACACTACAAAGTTATAGTAATCAAGACAGTGTGGTACTGGCATAGAGGAAGATGGACAAATGTAACAGAATTGAATATCCAGAAAATTCCAAGACAGTTAAAAGAGAAAAAGTAGCCTTTTTGATAAATCTTGCAGAAACATTTGGCTATTCACAATCAAAAAAATAAATTTTTGACTTTAAAAAGACTACATGCACTAATATAAATTAAAACTACAAATTTCTAGAAGAAAGCACAGGGTAAAAAAATCTCTATAACCTTAGTTTCAGCAAAGAAGTCCTAGTTATGATGAAAAACACAACTCTTAGAAGAAAAGTATAACAAATTAAACTTCATCACAATAACTTTGCAGTAAAAGGAACACAAGTAAGAAAATTAGAAGACAAACTAGAGATTAGGAAAAAAATTTTCAAATTGTATATCTGATAAAGGACATATATCTAGAATATGTTATTCAAAAATAAAATAATATTTTAAGTAGGCAAAATATTTGGAAATATATTTTATCACAAAAGCAATATCACTGTGCAATAAAAGCTGGAAAATATGCTTAAAATCATTAACTTAGCTTTTACATGAGAATTCATGGATGCAGAATTCATTATTACTCCAAACAAGGAACAATCCCGTGTTGATTCAATGTGAACAGACAAAATATGATACACACATGCAATTGAACACTAGTCAACAATATGCAGAATGAGGTACTGATGTCTGTCAAAAGTGCATGCACTTCAAATCATTATACTAAGTAAAAGAAGTCAGATACATAAGATAGTCTACTGATTTCATTTACATGAAACATTCAGAAAAAAATAGATCTACAAAGACAAAAACTGGATAAATGGTTCTGTGCACAGAATGGAAATGTGGAGAGACTGCAAGCAAGCATGATAAATTTTGGAAAGAGTGAATAAACTGCTCGAAAACTGTATTATACTGATGGTACATAACTACATAAACTTACTAAAATTTTTGAATTGTTATTTAAATGGTAAATTGCATAATATTTATATTGAAAACTTTTGAAAATATAAATAGTGAAATGTATAATTTGGAGTAAACTTATTTTGGTTAAGTGTTTAAGTCATAAATGAGAGTAGGTAATAAATATGTGCTATCTTTTGTGTAAGACAGAAAACAAATTACATATATAGATATGAATCTGCCTATTTTTACAAAAGAAAACTTATAAAGGATAAACTAGGAACTAATAAAAAATTAGGGGACAGGATAGCAGAAAAAGAATAAGTATAGTAATGTTGAATATAACTTAATATTAATTTATATGATTTTCATTATACATTTTTATATGTAAAGAGACAAAATAAACTAACACTAAATGCACATTTAAAAATAATAAAATTTTATATGAAATTAATGAAACATCAGAGTATCATTAAGCAGTGCATTGAAAATCTGCAAAACCTTCACAAATAACCCAGTTCGAAAAGAATATGCAGAACATGTTTTATGTGTATATATGTGAATAAAAGAGAATTCTGGACATGACCAAACCGTGGATAAATGATTATCTTCTTTAATTTTTTTTTTCCTTTTGACTAATTGATCTTCACAAATTGCATTCTTTATTTCTTTTATTTTATTGAGGTATAGATGATTTACAATATATTATATTTTTATAGATTTTACTCTCCTTAAAGTTGTTATAAAATATTGGCAATACTCTCTGTGTCTACAATATATCCTTCATTTATTTATTTTATACCAAGCAATTAATAACTCTTTTTTTTTCCATTTATTTTTATTTGTAGTGAATTCTGTCATACATTGAAATGAAAAGGCCTTGGGTTCACATGTCTTCCCCATCCCGATCCCCCCTCCCACCTCCCTCCCCACCCGCTCCCTCCAGGTCCTCCCAGAGCACCAGGTCCGAGGGCTTGTCTCATGCATCCAACCTGGGCCGGTAATCTGTTTCACCCTTGACACTATACATGTTTCAATGCTGTTCTCTTGAAACATCCTGCCCTCGCCTTCTCCCACAGAGTCTAAAAGACTGTTCTATACATCTCTGTCTCTTTTTCTGCTCTGCATATAGAGTTATCATTAACATCTTTCTAAATTCCATATATATGTGTTAGTATATTATAATGGTCTTTATCTTTCTGGCTTACTTCACTCTGTATAATGGGTTCCAGTTTCATCCATCTCATTAGAACTGATTCAAATGAATTCTTTTTAATGGCTGAGTAATATTCCATGGTGTATATGTACCACTATTCTTGCCCCTAACCTCATCCCTCTCCCTACTGAAAATCACAAATTTGTTTCCTATATCTGAATCAGTTTTTGGAAGACAGTGGAGTACAAGGATGTGCACTCATCTTCTTCTGCTAAAGCACAAAATCACAAATATCTGTTGAACAACCATCAACATGAGGACACTAGAACATATAAAAAAGAAAAATCCATGGCTGATTCATGTCAATGTATGGCAAAAACCACTACAATATTGTAAAGCAATTAGCCTCCAACTAATAAAAATGAATAGAAAAAAAATGATACCCCACATCCAAGGACAAAGGAGAAGACACAACAAGATGGTAGGAGAGGCACAATCACAATAAAATCAAATCCAATACCCACCAGATAGGCAACCGCCAAACCGGAGAACAGTAATACCAAAGTATTTCTCCCACTGTTGTAATGGTTCTAAGTCCATAAGAGGCTTCTCAGCCTGGGGATCCAGCAAAGGGAATGGGAATCCCCAGGGAATCTGATTTTGAAGGCCAGTGAGATTTGATTACAGAACTTCCACAGGATTGAGGGAAACAGAGATTCCACTTTTGAAGGAAAAACAACAACAACCTGTATGCAAGACACAGAGGCAAGCAGCAGTTACCCCAAAGGAGTTTAAGCTGGACCTGTGACTGTATGAGAGTCTCCTTTGGAGGCATGCAAGTTCTGGAAGCTCTATGGTGGGGTTAATGGCGACCTCCTCCAAGAGGGCTTACAAGTCAGCTGAACCCAGAGCCCCTGTCCCTGTAGCAGTCCACTGCTGACCCATACCTTCACAGGAGACACTCAAACACAATTCTATCTCAGTCTCTGTGGAGTCCCTGGGTGCCGGTGCACACAAGGTTTGTTTGAGCCCTCTTAGCATCTCTGGAATGAATGGGGTTTGATTCTAAATGTGGATTTGCCCCTTTTATTCTCTTGCAGGGGCTTTTGCTCTGCCCTTGAATGCAGGGTATCTGCTCAAAGTCGCTCCAGCACCTACCATCTTACTGGGGTTTCTTTGACCTTGGATGTGGGATATCGCCTCAAGGCTGGTCCAGCAAAATGCAGCCACTGCTCCTAACTTTGGACATGGAGTATTTCTTCATAGACAAAACTCCTGACCTTGGATGAGGGATATCTCCTCATGGTGGCCACTACTGACCTTGTAGGTGGGGTATCTCCTCTCGGGCATTCACTGATCCAGTGCAGTGAAGCCACAACTCACTGATCCAGGACCACGAAACCACTCAAAATTCTCCAAGCCAGGCTTCAACAATACATAAACTGTGAACTTCCAGATGTTCAAGCTGGCTTTAGTAAAAGCAGAGGAACCAGAGATCAAATTGTCAACATCTGCTGGATCATTGAAAAAGCAAGAGAGTTTCAGAAATACATCTATTTCTGCTTTATTGACTAGGCCAAAGCCTTTGACTGCATGGATCACAAAAAACTGTGAAACATCCTTAAAGAGATGGGAATATCAGACCACCTGATCTGCATCTTGAGAAATCTGTATGCAGGTCAGGAAGCAACAGTTAGAACTCGACATGGAAAACCAGACTGTTTTCAAATAGGAAAAGGAGTACATCAAGGTTGTATATTGTCACCCTGCTTATTTAACTTATATGCAGAGTACATCATGAGAAACGCTGGGTTGGAGGAAGCACAAGCTGGAATCAAGTTTGCTGGGAGAAATATCAGTAACCTCAGATACGCAGATGGCACCACACTTATGGCAGAAAGTGAAGAAGAACTAAAGAGCCTCTTGAGGAAAATGAAAGTGGAGAGTGAAAAAGTTATCTTAAAGTTCAACATTCAGAAAACTAAGATCATGGCTTCCAGTCCCATCATTTCATGGGAAATAAGTGGGGAAGCAGTGGAAACAGTGGCAGACTTTATTTTGGGGGGCTCCAAAATCACTGCAGATGGTGATTGCAGCCATGAAATTAAAAGACACTTACTCCTTGGAATGAAAGTTATGACCAACCTAGAGAGCATATTAAAAAGCAAAGACATTACTTTGCCAACAAAAGTCGATCTAGTCAAGGCTATGTTTTTTTGTTTTTTTGTTTTCCCAGTAATCATGTATGGATGTGAGAGTTGGAATATAAAGAAAGCTGAGCCCCAAAGAATTGATACTTATGAACTATCATGTTGGAGAATACTCTTGAGAGTCCCTTGGACTGCAAGGAGATCCAACCAGTCCATCCTAAAGGAGACCAGTCCTGAATAATCATTGGAAGGACTGATGTTGAAGCTGAAACTCCAATATTTTGGCCACCTTATGGGAAGAGCTGACTCATTTGAAAAGGCCCTGATGCTGGGAAAGTTTGAAGCTGGGTGTAGAAGGGGAAGACAGAGCATGAGATGGTTGGATGTCATCACTAACTCAATGGATATGAGTTTGAGTAAACTCCAGGAGTTGGTGATGGACAGGGGGGACTGAAGTGCTGCAGTCCATGGGGTTGCAAAGAGTTGGACATGACTGAGAGACTGAATTGAACTGAAATGAACGTTGAAGGCAAGAGTCAGAAGTGTAAGTGTAAGTGTAAGTCTTGGTGTAAGTCCTCTTGAAGTTTGCTATTAGCCCTCTCATAGGACATCTATAATCCATGATTGAGTGGCCTCTATCTAACCAAATAACTTGGAGGAAGAACAAGTCTACCCATCAGCAGGTAATTTGATTAAAGTTTTACTGAGCGTGACTCTGCCCAGAAGAGCCAAACCCAGTTTTCCCCACACACTCCCTTTCATCAGGAAGCTTACACATGCCTTTATCTTCATCCACCAGAGTAAAAAGAGAAGAAATAAGAATTACAACCCCACAGCCTCCAAAATAAAAGTCAAAGTCACATAAAGCTAACCAAAATGAAAAGAAGTAGGATTATGTCCCAGAAAATTGAAAAAGATAAGTCCCCAGAAAACAACTCAATGAAGTGAGGGTAGACAACATTCCAAAAAAAGAGTTCATAATAATGATAGTGAAGATGATCCAGAATCTTGGAAAAATAATGAAAAAGATGTAAGACATGTTTACCAAAGACAGAAATGAAGACAGCCTAGGAGATATCTGGGGCAACATTAAAGGCACCATACTCACATTATAGGGATCTCAGGAGTAGAAGAGAAAGGAAAAGGACACAAAAAATATTTCAAGAAAATGTAGCTAAAAATTTCCCTAACATGGAAAAGGAAATAGTCAATCAAGTACAGGAAGCAAATAAAGTCCCAGGAAGGATAAACCCAAGGGTGAACACACTGAGACACATAGCAAACAAACTGACAAAAATTAAAGACAAAGATAAAATGGTAAAAGCAATAAGGGAAATCCCATAAGGTTATCAGCAAATCTCTAATGGAATTTATACAGGCCAGAAGGGAATTATATGATATATTCCAAATGATGAAAGGAGGAAAAGAAACCTAAAACCAAAAGTACTCTACCAAAAAATATTCTCAATAACATTTGATGGAGAAATCAAAAGCTTTCCAGACAAGCAAAAATAAAGAGAACTCAACACCACTAAACCAGTTTTACAACAAATACTAAAGGAACTTCTCTAGGCAGGAAACATAAGAGAACAGAAAAACGTACAAATAATAAAACCAAAACAACTTAGAAAATGGTAATAGAATTGTGTGTGTGTGTGTGTGTGTGTGTGTGTGTGTGTGTGTGTGTGTGTGTGAGTCATTCAGTCAAGTACAAATCATTGCAAACCCTGTGAGCCGTAGCCCACCAGGCTTCTCTGTCCATGAACTTCTCTAGGTAGGAATACTGGACTGGGTTTCCATACATATTGATAACTACCTTAAATGCAAATAGAATAAGTGCACCAAGCAAAAGACATGAACTGGCTGGGTGGATACAAAAATTAGATCCATATATATGATGTATACAAGAGATCCACCTCAGACCTATAGACACTTACAGACTGAAAGAAAGAGTATGGGAGAAGATATTTCTTGCAAATGTAAATCATAAGAAAACTGGAGTAGGAACACTCATATCAGACAAAATGGACTCTAAAACAAAGATTGTCATAAGAGACAAAGGACACTACATAATGATCAAGGTTTCAATCCAAGAAGAAAATACAGCAACTATAAATATGCATGCATCCAGCACTGGGAAGAGGGATTGGGATGGGGAATACATGCAAATCCATGGCTCATGTCAATGTATGACAAAAACCACTACAATATTGTAAAGTAATTAGCCTTCAACTAATAAAAATAAGTGGAAAAAAATAAAAAAGTAAAAGATCTAAAAAAAAAAAAAAAAGCATGCATCCAAACATAGGAGCACCTCAATAATACTGGGGGACTTTAATACTCCATTATATAAATGGATAGATTATCTGACAGGAAATTAATAAGGAAACATAGGTGTTAAATGACACTTCAGATGAGTTGGGCATATTGACATTTACAGAGCAAAAGCAGCAAACTACACATTCTTTTCAAGTGCACATGGAGAATTCTCCATTATTGACTACATGCTGGGCCACAATGCAAGTCTCAGTAAATTTAAGAAAATCAAAATCATATCAAGCATCTTTCCTGATTTAATACTTTGAGATTAGATATAAACTATAGTAAAAACCTCTACAATTACTACCACATGATGACTAAACAATATGTTATTAAGCAACCATTGGATCATTGAGTAAGTCACAGAGAAAAATTTAAAAATACCTAGAAACAAATGAAAATGAAAGCACAACAGTTCAAAACTTGTGGGATGTAGCAAAAGCAGGGCTAATAGGGACTTTCATAGTAATGCCATCTTACCTCAAGAAAAATTTCAAAGAAATAATTTAACCTTATGCCTAAGACAACTAGAGGAAAAAAACACTAAAGATTGTAGAAGAAAGGAAATCATAAATATCAGAGAAGAAATAAATGAAATAGAAACAAAGTGAACAATTGCAAACATATATGAAACTAAAAGCTGTTTCTTTGCAAAAGATAAACAAAACTGATAAACTTTTAGACAGACTTGTCAAGAGAAAAAGAGAAAGCACTCAAATCAATAAAATTAGAAATGAAAATGGAGAAGTTACAACTGACTCCAGAGAAATACTAAGGATCAAAAGAGGCTACTATAAATACCTGTATGCCAAAAAAAAAAAAGAAGAAGAAGAAGAAGAAAAAAAAAAAAGAAGAAGAAATGAACACATTCCTAGAGAGATACAGCTTCACTAGACTGGACCAGGAAGAAATAGAAAATATGAACAGACAATCAAAAGCACTGAATTTGAAGCTGTGATTAAAAACCTCCCAACAAATAAAAGTCAAGGACTTGACGGCTTCACAGGCAAATTTTATCAAACATTTAGAGAAAAGTTAACACCTATTCTTCTGAAACTGTTCCAAAATTTTCAAAGGAAGGAAAATTACCACTCATTTCATGAGGCCGCCAACACCCTAAAAGCAAAATCAAACAGATACCACAAAAAAGAAAAAAAAAATAGTCCAATTACACCAATTAATATAGATGCAAAAATCCTCAACAAAACATGAGTAATCCACATACAACAATACATTTAAAAGATCATATGCCATGACCAAATTGGATTCATTCCACAGATGCAAGGATTTTTCAACTTATGTAAACCAAGCATTGTGATACACCATATCAACAAACTGAATTATAAAAAAGATAAGACCATCTCAATAGATGCATAAAATTCTTCTGTCAAAATTGACACCAAAATATGATAAAAACTCTCCAGAAAGTGGGCATGGTCATAGAGGGTACATACTTCAATATAACAAATGCCATATACAACAAATCAGCATCTTGCATAATATTTAATGGTGAAAAGCTGAAACAATCCCCTCCAAAATCAGGAACACAAAAAGGATGTCCACTCTCACCATTTTTATTCTACATAGTTTTGGAAATCCTATCTACAACAATCAGAGAAGAAAAAGAAATAAAAGGAACCCAAATTGGAAAAGAAAAACACTAAACTGTCACTGTTTGTAGATGACCAAACAATCTACATAGAAGATTCTAAAGATACTACCAGGAAACTACTAGAACACATCAGTGAATTTGATAAAGGTGCAGGTACCAAAATTAATGCACACAAATCTGTTGCATTTCTATACAGTAACAATGAAAGATTGGAGAGAGAAATTAAAGAAACAATTCCATTTATGATTGCAGCAAAAACAATAAAATATCTATTAATAAACCTACCTAAGTGTGAAAAGGGCCTGTTCTCTCAAAACTATAAGATGCTGATGAAATAAAATGAAGAAAACATAAACAGACAGAAAGATATACTATGTTCATGCATTGGAAGTATCAATATTGTCAAAGTGATTATACTACTCAAGGCAATCTACAGTTTCAATGCAAACCCTGTCAATTACCAATGGCATTTTTCACAAAACTAGAACAAAAAACTTCAAAATTTGTATAGAGAAACAAAAGACCACAAATTGCCAAAACAATCTAGAGAAAGAAAAAAAATGAAGTTTGAGGAATCAGTCTCCCTGTCTACACATTATATTACAAAGCTACGGTCATCAAAACAGTATGCTACTGGCACAAAAATTGAAATATAGATCAATGATACAGGAGATAAATTCTAAAATTTAGCTCATGTGCTTATGGTCAATTAATTTATGACAAAGGAGGCAAGATTACACCCTTTTGGAAAGACAGTCTATTCAACATATGGTGCTTGGAAAACTGGACAGCTACATGTAAAAGAAGAAATTTGATCATTCTTCAACTCCATATACACACACAAAAGTAAGCTCAAAATGGATTAAGCACCTAAATGTGACACTGGACACTTTGAAACTCCTACAGATCAAAAATAGATAAATAAATAAAAATAAAACTCCTACAGGGATAGATAGGCATAACCCTTTCTTATAGATATCACAGGAACATATTTTTTTTTAAGCATCTCCCAGAATAGCAGAAATAAAAACAAAATAAACAAATGGGACTTATTTAAACTTATTCACAGAAATTAAAACAATAAATAAAACAAAACAAAACAAAAAAACAACCTACATATTGCGAGAAAATATAGGCAAATAATGTGACCAATAAGGGATTAGTCTCTCAAATTTACAAACAACCTTTGAGATTTCGGACTCACTGATAGCTCAGTTGGTAAAGAATTCACCTGCAGTGTAGGAGACTTCGATTCAGTTGCTGGGTCAGAAAGATCCACTGGAGAAGTGATAGGCTACTCACTCTAGTATTCTTGGCCTTTCCTTGTGACCCAGCTGGTAAAGAATCTGCCTGCAATGTGGGAGACCTGGGTTCAGTCCCTGGGTAGGGAAGATACCCTGGAGTAGGGAAAGGCTACCTGCTTCAGTAGTCTGGGCTGGGGAATTCCACGGACTGTATAGTCCATAGGGTTGCAAAGAGTAAGACATGACTGAACAACTTTCACTTTCACTTTGAGATTTAACAGCATCAAAACAAACAACCGACTCAAATAATGGGCAGAAGACCTAAACAGACATTTCCCCAAAGAGGACACGCAGATGGCAAATAGTCACTTGAAAAGATGTTCACTATCACTAGTTATTAGAGAAATGCAAAATCAAAACTACAATAAGATATCACCTCACACCAATCTGAATGGCTACAATCAAAAAACCTACAAAAAAAAAAAAAATGCCGGAGATGGTGAGAAGAGAAGAGTACCCCCTACACTGTAGGTGGGATTGTGAGTTTGTATAGCCACTGTGGAGAACAATATGGTGTTTACCTGGAAAACTAAAAATGTAGCTATCATATGACCCTGCAATCCCATTCCTTGGCATATGTTTGGAGAAAAACATGATCCAAAAGTGCACACGCACCACAGTATTTCTTGCAGCACTATTTGCAATAGTCAAGACACAGAAACCACCTGAATGTCCACCGACAGAGGAATGGATAAAGAAGATGTGGTACATATATATGTGAAACATTACTCAGCCATTAAAAGTAATTAAATAAAGCCATTTTCAGCAACATGGATAAACCTAGCTCTCTAGGTTCATAAGTGAAATCAGTCAAAGACTGAGAAATATATGACATCCCTTATATGTGGAATCTAAAAAGAAATGATACAAATGAATCTGTTTCTGTTTTTGTTGCATACATTTTTTGCTTTATGTTTTAAGATTTTACATATAAATATAACCTACAGTGTTTGTCTTTCTCTATGTGCCTTATTTCACTAAGCATAATAACCTCCAGGTCCATCCATGTTGCTGTAAATGGCAAAATTTCATTTTTTTTTTAATGGCTTCAGTATGCCATTGTATGTATACACCACCTATTCTTCATCCATTTATCTGTTGATGGATACAGGCCATTTACACATCCTGGCTATTATAAATAATGCAGCTATGAACACTCTAGTGTGTGCATCTTTTTTAATTAGTGTTTTCATTTTCTTCAGATATATGCCAAGTAGTGGATCATATGGTAAATCCAGTTTTAAGTTTTTGAGGAGAATTTGTACTTTTTTCCACCACGTGCACACACATTTACATTCCCACACACAGTGTACAAGAGTTTTCTTTTTTCTGTATCCTGACCATTTGTTGATTATGGTCTTTTTGATGATAGCCATTCTGACATATGAGATGATATATCACTATAGCTTTGATTTGTGTTTCTCTGATGATTAGTGGTGTTGGGCATCTTTGTATGTGTCTGTTAGTCATCTGTATATCTAAACAGGATATCTATTCAAGTCTTCTTGTTTTTAATTTTTTTATTGACTTGCATGAACTATTTATATACTTTGAATATTAATACTTTATCAGTAATATCATTTTCAAATATTTTTCCCACTCAGTAAGTATTATGGATGATTTCCTTTTGTGTGAAAAATGATTTAAGTTTAATTATAGCACATTTATTTCATTGCCTTAGGAGACAGAACAAATTATAATCCTCCAGTTTATGTCAGAGAACTAGTGAGCAAGGCGAAGGTTCAGTGGGTTCTGGATTTTGCTTAACTATTCATGTGTGATACTGGTCCTGAGGATAATGACTGCCCACTGGTGGGTAGAGTCAGGGACCAGGGTGTACTGGGACTGGTGCTTGCCCACTGGTAGGCACAGATGGGCCCTGGGGTCTGCAGTTGCAGGTTGTCTAGGGCCTGGTACCTGTACACTGGAGTGTAGGGTGAGTTCCCAGGTCCTCTGGGGGCTGGATTTGTCTGCAGTAGTTGTAGGCACAAGAAATCTTAAGGCGGTCTTTCCTGTTGGTTGGTGGGGCTGTGCACCCACCCAGCTAGTTGCTTGGTTTGAAGTGCCCCAATATTAGTGCTTACAGGCTGGTCAGCACTGGAGAAGCTGGATTGCAAGGGAAGATTCTAAAATGGTGCTTGCCAGCAGCAGCTTTGAAGTGGTAAGATAAGTTACCAAAATTGGCTTCTGCCAGTGTCTAGTCCCCAGGATGAGCTTTAGTTCCCTCCCACTTCTGAGGATTCTCCAAGATCAGCAGGCTCCCTTCAAATCACTCCTCTAGCCTGGTTCACAGAATATCTGATATTTTCTGTGTGTGTTTAAGAGTAGAGTCTCAGAGACGAGATGGCAGGAGAGTAGGTGGACATGGGGTATATCTATGCCTATGTATGCATCAAGAATACATCTTCAGATGTAGAGGATCTTGCAGGACACCAGTTGAGTGCTAAAGAGTCCCTGACAGCCAGAAAGGAATATATAATTCCATACAAAACTCTGTAGGATAATGAAAGAAAGGTTAAAATAGGAGGACAGTGAGTAGGAATGGATCTGCACCCAGAGTGTGTGGGGGGGGGGAGGGAGGGGCTGAGGAGAGTTGAAGCAGTGATGACATCTTTTCATTGGGGGCAATCAGTTGGGATGGAGGGGAAGCATCTGAGGCTGTTGGAGAGTGAAACAGCTGATATATGACAGCCTGAATGGAGTGAGAACCACACAGGCCACCTGTGTTGCAGCCCTATGTACTCCAGAAAGGATGTAAGTCCACCAGAATGCACAGCTGCTGGGAACTGGAGTGTGGGGATTAGAGAGGAATCCCAAGACAAGGACTGCTTTTGACTATGGGGAAATGGCCCAAGGGAATGGGAGGAAGGAGGTTCATGGTAGGGAATGCCTTCAGAGGAATGTTGGACAGTCATGGAGACAGGATGCAACAAAGAAGGGCCAGTGAGGGAGCCCTTCTGAACACTAGCTGACAGAGGCTAGAAAATAATTCTAAGAGCACCATATCTTCTATTCCCACGGCAGCTGGCTTCCCTGTGTACTTAGTACTACTGGGGTCCCTGAGTTCTAAGCAGCCATGCCACCTCCATGCTTGGTTCTCACTGGGGCAGAGATGCCAGAGGATGAAAAAAAATCTTAAAGCACACGTAGCCACTGGCTGCCATGAACACTGGGTGATGCCGAGGTCCAGGTGATCCAAAGAGCCACCCTGCTTACATTCCTGGTCCTCACTGGGACAAAGATGCCAGAGGCTAGAAAAGAATCCTAATAACACTATATCTCTTGCCGAAGGCCTACAGCTTACCTGCATACCTGGCACCACCAGGGTCCACATGACCCAAGCATCTGCACCACCTCCATTAACTATCTTCATCTGGCAGACCCAGATTTCCAGGGAAATCTCAGGAGCAAACTGCTTTAGTTGACTCACAAGCAGAAATGGGGATAAAACCACAACTGAGCTCCAGGGGCACAGTGACTAAGGTGACAATAAAAAAAATAAAAAAAAATAAAAAAAAAAAAAACTTTCCAACAGTTATAAAAACTGCAGATAAAATCCACACAACCAACTAGATAAACTCTACACTTATGTAATATATAAACAAACAATGAATGTTTCCACAAAAGAAAATGTTCTAACCCTGGCAGCTGTGGACAATAGAAGTAAGAACACAAAGGATTAGGGCCAGATTAGAGTCTGAGCTGTCCCTGCAGCAGGTCCAGAGACCAACCCTCCCCAGTAATGGAGAGTCCCCTAAGCAGGCAGAGGTGGGCTGTGGCTCACAGCTGGGAAAAGGATGCTGATAGCTGAAACTCGAGAAAAACATTTATCATTACCCTTATATGTTGATTCATTTCATAGTTGGTTCTGGATTTTTTTTCCTCTTTATTTTCCTCTGTTGTTGTGGTTATTATTATTATTATTATTATTATTATTATTATTATTATCTCTATTTAGGTCCTCAGGACGTTTTAAAAATCACACTTTTAATACTTTTTCTATATTTCTACTAATAACATGGATTTCTGCAGGTCTGTGGATTTTTCTGTTATTGTCCTTGTTGTGGTTTTCTCTGTGAAAGTAAAAGCGAAAATGAAAGTTCCTCAGTCATGTCCAAGTTTTTGCAAGTCCATGGACTATACAGGAGATCCTTCTCCAGGAGATCTTCCCAACTCAGGGACTGAACCCATGTCTCCCTCATTGAAGGGGGATTCTTTACCAGCTAAGTCACAAGGGAAGACCAAGAATACTGGAGTGGGCAGACTATCCTTTCTACAGAGGATCTCCATGTCCCAGGAAGATTCTGCCTGTCCCACATTGCAGGCAGATTCTTTACCAATTAAGCTATCAGGGAAGCCATTGTTTTCTCTTTAATATATATTATTTTATATATTTCTATTTAATTGTTCTAGTTTTTTTTTTCTTTTTTTCACCATTTTCATTTGTTTTCTTCTCCTTGCTTATTCCTGTTTACACTCTGTTTTGGTCTTATATTTGTGTGTGTGTGTGTGTGTGTGTGTGTGTGTGTGTGTGTGTGTGTGTGT
>SNSB01092048.1:13178407-13190936 GCA_012922965.1 Capreolus pygargus
TTTAGCTTATTTTGTTTTTAGTTAGCTAATATCATTATTGAGTACCTTTGCTCACCAGGTCACTCTCATGTGCTTTGTATTCTTTGGTCTGTTTTGGTTTCATTTGTGTGTGTATCTGTGTGTGAGTGTTCTTTTCACTTTGTTTATACTTATCTGATTTTGCTTTTATCATCTGTCTTGAATTAATTTTCTTTGCTTTGTTGATTGTTTATTCATTTATTCTTTTTGACTTCTAGGTTTGTTTGTTTGTTTGTTTTAATCTTATTTATTGCCATAACAAATGACTTGTGGGATCTTGGTTCCCTGTCCAAAGGTCACACCTGAGCCTCTGTGGTGAGAGCACTGGGTCATGGACACTAGACTGCCAGAGAATTCCTGACCCCAAGGAGTATTATTCAGTGAGAAATCCCATGAAGGATAATATCTATATTCAAGAACTGTCATCACCTAATTGCCTATAGCACCCAGTGCAGGATGTCTCACCTAAACAACAAGCAAAACAAGACCACAAGCACAATCATCAACAGATACACTCCTAAATACACCCCGAAACACACAAGCCCACATGGCCTTGCACAAAAGATGGAAAAACTCACGTCTTACCAACAGAAAACAGGCATATCTCTCCCACAGAGTCCAAAAGTCTGTTCTGTACATCTGTGATACATGTAAATGCACGGCTGATTCATGTCAATGTATGAAAAAAACCACTACAATATTCTAAAGTAATTAGCCACCAACTAATAAAAATAAATGGAAAAAAAAGTCTCTCCCAACAAAAAACCTATACAAATCACAGTACCAACTTCACATACCAGAGGCAGACACAAAAACGAAAAGGAACTATGACTCTATAACCTGAGGATGGGAGACCTTAAATGCAGTAAGTTAGACAAAATGAAAAAAAAAACAAAAAAAACAAACAAACAAAAAAGAAAACAAAAACATAACTAGTGTGCAGATGAAGGAACAATGTAAAAATCCATAAGATCAAATAAACAATGAGGAAATAGGCAAACTACCTAAAATTAATTCAGAGTAATGATAGTAAAGATGATCCAAAATCTTCAAAATAGAATGCAGAAAATTCAAGAATCATTTAGCACATTTAGTAAGAACCTAAATAAATAAATAATAAGCAATAGTGACAACACAATTACTGGAATTAAAAATACTCTAGAAGGAAACATAGTAAAATAACAGAGGAGGAAGATCAAGTAAGTGAGGTGAAGATATAATGGTGGAAATAACTACTGAAGAGAAGAATAAAGAAAAAAATTATTCCAATAAAAATCAAGAGCAGTCTCGGAGACCACTTGGCCAATATTAAACACAAAAGTATTTGAAATATAGGAGTTTCAGAAGAAGAAGAGGAAAAGAAAGTGTCTAAGAAAAAATTTGAAATATTATAGTTGAAAACTTCCTTAACATGGTGAAGGAAATAAGCACGTCAAGAACAGGAAAAAAAAAAAAAAAAAAAGCAGAGAATCTTATGCAGGAAAAACCCAAGGAAAAAAACTGAAAAAAAAATAAAACAAACAAAAAAAAAAAAAAAAAAAAAAAAAAAAGCAGAGAATCTTATGCAGGATAAACCCAAGGAGAAACACTGAGACACATATCAAGCTAACAAAAAACAAACACAAAGAAAAAATACCAAAAGCAGAAAGGAAAAGAAAAAGTAAAATACAAGGGAAACCCCACAAAATAACCTGCTGATTTTTCAGAAGAAACTCAGTAGGCCAGAAGTTAATGGCAAGACATATTTAAAACAGGGAAACAGAAAAACTACAATCAAGACTACTTTACCCAGCAAGGATCTCATTAAAAAGTGATGGACAAATCAAAAGCTTTACAGATGAGCCAAAATTAAGAGAATTTGACACCACAAAACAATCAATACAACACAAGCTAAAGAGACTTCTATAAGAAGGACATAAAAGCAAAGGAAAAGGCATATAAAAACAAATCCAAAACAATACAAAAAATGCCAATAGGAAAATATATAACAATAATTACTCTAAGTGTAAATGGATTAAAAGTTCCAACCAAAACATGTAAACTGGCTGAATGGATTCAAACACAAAACCCATATATATACCAGCAGATACCCACTTCAGACATAGAGACACATACAGAGTGAAAATAAGAGGATGGAAAAAAAAAATCAATGACAGCAGAAATCAAAAGAAAGCCAGAGTAACAATTCTCATATCAGAAAAAAAAATAAGTTTTAAAGAATATTGCAAGAGATAGGAAGGACACTGCATTATGATCAAGGGATCAATCCAAGAAAAAGACATAACAAAGATAAATATTTTTGCACCCATCATAAAAGCATGTTATACATAAGGCAAACATTAACATAAAAGGGGAAATTGACAGTAACACAATAATAGTAGGGGACTTTAACACTGCATTTACACCAATGGACAGATTATTCAGACAGAAAATAAGGCCATGCCTTAAATAACACCTTAGACATGATGGACCTAATTAATATCTGTAGGACATACCATCCAAATGCAGAATATATTTTTCTTCTCAAATTCACAGAGAACATTCTCCAAGATGACTTATATATTGAGTCACAAATCAAGTCTCAGGAAATTTAAGAAACTTAAAATCAATTCAATTATCTTTTCTGACTACAACATTATGATTCTATATATATATATCAATTACAAGAAAAAAAGCACAAAAACCACAAACATATGGAGGTTAAACAATGTTCTTCTAAATAACCAACTGGTATCTAAATAAATAAAAGCCAAAATAAAAAAAAAAAGCCTGGAAATAAATGAAAATATTAACATGAAGATTCAAAACCTATGTGATGCAGCAAAAACCTTTCTAAGAAGTAAGGTTATAGCAATAAAATTCTAACTCAAGAAACAAGGAAAACATTGAATAGGCAATCTAACCTTATAAATAAAGCAATTGGGAAAAGAACAGCAACAATTCCCTTGAGAAGGGAAAATGGGCACCTTATCTTTGACAAAGGAGGCAAGAATATATAATGGAGAAAAGAGTCTATTTAATAACTGGTGCTGGGAAAACTAGACAGCTACATGAAACAGACTGTAATTAGAACACTTCTCAACACCATACACAAAAATAAACTCAAATGGATGAAAGACCTAAAGTAAGAACAAAAACTGTAAATCTTTTAGAGAAAAACATGTATAGGACACTAGTTGAAAAAATCATAGTGAGATTCTAAATGATACACCTTTAGAATACTGGAAATAAAAACAAAAATAAGCAAATGGGATCTAATCAAAATAAAAACCAGATGAAAAGACAACTCTCAAAATGTGGGAAAGTAACCTTAAATGAAGCAACTGACAAAGGATTAATCTCCAAAATATTCAAGCAGCTCATCCCTCTCAATATCAGAAGAAGAAAAAAGAAAAGAAACAAAACAAACCCACCCAATCAAAAAATTGGAAGAAGACCTAAACAGAAATTTCTCCAGAGAAGACATATAGATGGCCAACAAACTGATGAAATAATGCTCAACACTGCTCATCATTAGAAAAATTCCATCAAAACTAAATTGAGGTTAAACCTCACTCCAGTCAGAATGACCATTATAAAAAAAAAAAAAATTGCAAACAATAGATGCTGGGGAGGATGTGGTGAAAAGGGAATGCTCCTTCACTGTTGGTGGGAATATAAATTGTTACAATCACTATGGAAAACAGTATGGAGATTTCTTTAAAAAAATTAGTCTATGTATGACAAAAACCACTACAATATTATAAAGTAATTAGCCTCCAACTAATAATAAAAAAATAAATAAATAAATAAAAATAAAAATAAATTAGGAATACCTCTTCCATATGAGCCAGCAATCCCACAATTGAGCATATACTCTCAGAAAAAAAAATAATTTTTAAAATATAGGTATGCGAATTTTCACTGTAGCAATATTTACAATAGCTAGGACATGGAAATGTCCATAGGCAGATGAATGGATAAAGAAGTTGTGGCATATATATATAATTTAATATTAATTAGTAATAAAAAGGAAATAATTTGAGTCAGTTTTATTGAGGTGGAGGAATCTAGAGCCTGTTATATAGAGTGTGGTAAGTCAGAAAAAGAAAAAAAAAACAAATACTGCACAATAACACAAACACACATGCATATATATCTTTTTAGGGGTGTTAATTCTAGAAGGTCTCGTAGGTCTTCATAGAACCATTCAACTTCAACTTCTTCAGATTTACTGGTTGGGACATAGACTTGGATTACCATGATATTGAATGGTTTGCCTTGGAAACGAACAGAGACCATTCTGTCGTTTTTGAGATTGCATCCAAGTACAGGATATCAGACTCTTTTGTTGACTCTGATGGCTACTCCAATTCTTTGAAGGAATTCTCGCCCACACTAGTAGATATAATGGTTATCTGAGTTAAATTCATCCACTCCAGTCCATTTTAGTTTACTGACTCCTAAAATGTTGGTGTTCACTCTTGCCATTGCCTGTTTGATCTGCCTTGATTCATGGACCTCACATTACAGGTTTCTATGCAATATTGCTCATTATAGCATTGGATCTTGCTTCCATCACCAATCACATCCACAATTGGGTGTTTTTTTTGTTTTGGCTCTGTCTCTTCATTTTTTTTCTGGAGTTATCTCTCCACTGATCCCCAGTAGCATATTGGGCACCTACCGACCTGGGGAGTTCATCTTTCAGTGTCTTACTTTTTTGCCTTTTCATACTGTCCATGGGATTCCAAAGGCAGGATACAGAAATTGTTTGCCACTCCCTTCTCCAGTGGACCACATTTTGTCAGAACTCTCCAACATGACCCATCCATGTTGGGTGGCACTACATAGCATGGCTCTTAGTTTCATCAAGTTAGACAAGGCTATAGCCCATGTGATTAGATTGGTTAGTTTTATGTGATTGTGGTTTTCAATCTGTCTGTCCTCTGCTGAATAAGGATAAGAGGCTTATGAAATCTTCCTGATGGGATAGACTGACTGAGGGGGATAAGTTCAGTTCAGTTCAGTCACTCAGCCCCATGAACCGCATGACCCCATGAACCCATGAACCGCAACACGCCAGGCCTCCCTGTCGATAACCAGTTGCCGTAGTCTACCCAAATCCATGTCCATTGAGTTGGTGATGCCATTCAACCATCTCATCATCGGTCATCCCCTTCTCCTCCTGCCCTGAATCTTTTCCAGTATCACTGACTTTTCCAATGAGTCAGTTCTTTGCATCACGTGGCCAAAGTATTGGGGTTTCAGCTTCAATATCATTCTTCCCAATGAGCACACAGAACATCCCTTAGGATGGACTGATTGTATCTCCTTGCAGTCCAAGGGACTCTCTAGAGTCTTCTCCACCAACACAGTTCAAAAGCATCAATTCTTTGGCATTCAGATTTCTTGATAGTCCAACTCTCACATCCATACATGACTACAGGAAAAAACATAGCCTTGGCTAGACAGACCTTTGCTGGCAAATTAATGTCTCTGCTTTTTAACATGCTGTGTAGGTTGGTCATAATTTTCCTTCCAAGGAGTAAGCGTCTTTTAATGTCATGGCTGCACTCACCATCTGCAGAGATTTTGCAACCCCCAAAAATGAAGTCAGCCACTATTTCCACTGTTTCCCCATCTACTTGCTGTGAAGTGATGGGAATGGATGCTGTTATCCTAGTTTTCTGAATGTTGAGATTTGAGCCAACTTTTTCACTCGCCTCTTTTACTTTCATCAAGAGGCTCTTTAGTTCTTCTTCACTTTCTGCCATAACAGTGGTGCCATCTGCATATCTGAGGTTATTGATGTTCCACCACACAATCTTGATTTTAGCCTGTGCTTCTTGATTTTAGCCTAGTGTTTCTCATGATATTCTGTGCATATAAGTTAAATAAGCAGGGTGACAATATACAGCCTTGACATACTCCTTTTCCTATTTGGAACCAGTCTGTTGTTCCATGTCCAGTTCTAACTATTGCTTCCTGACCTGCATACAGATTTCTCAAGAGGCAGGTCAGGTGGTCTGGTATTCCCATCACTTTCAGAATTTTCCACATTTTCTTGTGATCCATACAGTCAAGGCTTTGTCATAGTCAATAAAGCAGAAATAGATGTATTTTCTAGAATTCTTTTGCTTTTTCAGTGATCCAGCAGATGTTGGCTATTTGATCTCTGGTTTCTCTGCCTTTTCTAAAACTGGCTTGAACATCTGGAAGTTCACGGTTCATGTATTCCTGAAGCCTGGCTTGGAGAATGTTGAGCATTACTTTACTAGTGTGTGAGATGAGTGCAATTTTGCAGTAGTTTGAGCATTCTTTGGCATTGCCTTTCTTTGTCATTGGAATGAAAACTGACATTTTCCAGTCCTGTGGCCACTGCTGAGTTTTCCAAATTTGCTGGCATATTGAGTGCAGCACTTTCAAAAGATCATCTTTCAGGATTTGAAACAGCTCAACTCGAATTCCATCACCTCCACTAGCTTTGTTCATAGTGATGCTACCAAAGGCACACTTGATTTCACACTTCAGGCTATCTGGCTCTAGGTGAGTGTGAGTGATCACACCATCATGATTATCTGAGTCATGAAGGTGTTTTTTGTACAGTCCTTCTGTGTATTCTTACTACCTCTTCTTAATATCTTCTGCCTCTGTTAGATTTATACCATTTCTGTCCTTTGTTGAGCCCATATTTGCCTGAAATTTTCCCTTGGTATCTTTAATTTTCCTGAAGAGATCTCTAGTCTTACCCATTCTATTTTTTCCTCTATTTCATTGCAGTGATTGAGGGGGATACTGGGTCTTTTTCTGATGGACCGGGCCATGCTCAGTAAATCTTTAATCCAATTTTCTGTAGATGGGTGGAGCTGTGTTCCCTCCCTGCTATTTACCTGGGGCCAAACTATGGCAGAGGTAATGAAGATAATGGTGACCTCCATCAAAAGATCCCATGCCTGTACTGCTACAGTCCATGCTCCCAAGCCTGCAGCAGGCCACCACTGACTGACCCATGCCTTTGCCAGAGACTCTTGGATACCCACAAGCAAGTCAATGACGGTCTCCTGTGGAATCACTGTTACTTTCTCCTGGGTCCTGGTGCACAAGGTTCTGTTGTGCCCTCCAAGAGTCTATTTACCAGTCCTGTGTAAGTTATGGCAGGTCTATGTTGGGGTTAATGGCAACTGCGCCAGCTGCGAAGGACCACACAGAAACGTGGCCTTGAGGAGCTACCCCTCTACCAAGGTCAAGGGTAGTGACCAAGAGCACTGGGTTGCCACAGCATAGGAGCGGTGGCCGAGAGGAGCTTACCCACATCTGAGGTCAGGGCCGACGACCGAGAGGAGCTTATCCACGTCCGAGGTCAGGGGTGGCGGCCAAGAGGAGAAAACCCACCAAGGAGCAGCTGCTGTGGGGCACAGGAGGGCTGAGAGGAGCTACTCCAGGTTCAAGGTCAGGAGAAGCGGCCATTAGAAGATACCCCTCGTCCAAGGTAAGGAGCAGTGGCTGCACTTTGCTAGAGCAGCCATGAAGAGATACTCCACGTCTGAGGCAAGAGAAACCCAAGTAAGATGGTAAGTGTTGCAAGAGGGCATCACAGGGCAGACACACCAAAGCCATAATCACAGAAAACTAGCCAATCTGATCACAGGACCACAGTCGTTTCTAACTCAATGAAACTAAGCCATGCCGTGTGGGGCCACCTAAGATGGTAGGGTCATGGTGGAGAGATCTGACAGAATGTGTCCACTGGAGAAGGGAATGGCAAACCACTTCAGTATTCTTGCCTTGAGAACCCCATGAACAGTATGAGAAGGCAAAATGATAGGATCCTGAAAGAGGAACTCCCCAGGTCGGTAGGTGCCCATTATGCTACTGGAGATCAGTGAAGAAATAACTCCACAAACAATGAAGGGATGGAGCCAAAGCAAAAACAACATCCATTTATGGATGTGACTGGTGATAGAAGCAAGGTCTGATGTTGTAAAGAGCAATATTGCATAGGAACCTGGAATGTTAAGTCCATGAATCAAGGCAAATTGGAAGTGGTCAAAGAGGAGATGGAAAGAGTGAATGTTGATATTCTAGTAATGAGTGAACTAAAATAGACTGGAATGGGTGAATTTAACTCAGATGACCATTATATCTACTACTGTGGGCAGGAATCCCTTAGAAGAAATGGAATAGCCATCATGGTGAACAAAAGAGTCCAAAATGCAGTACTTGGATGCAATCTCAAAGCAACAGAATGATCTCTGTTGGTTTCAAAGGCAAATCATCCAATATCATAGTAATTCAAGCCTATGCCCCAACCAGTAATGCTGAATAAGCTGAATTTGAATGGTTCTATGAAGAACTACATGACGTTTCAGAACTAACACCCAAAAAAAGATGTTCTTTTCATTATAGGGGACTGGAATGAACAAGTAGGAAGTCAAGAAACACCTGGATTAACAGGAAAATTTGGCCTTGGAGTACAGAATGAAGCAGGGCAAAGGCTAATAGAGTTTTGCCAAGAGAACGCACTGGTCATAGCAAACACCCTCTTCCAACAACACAAGAGAAGACTCTACACATGGACATCACCAGATGGTCAACACTGAAATCAAATTGATTATATCCTTTGCAGCCAAAGATGGAGAAGCTCTACACAATCAGCAAAAAAAGACCAGGAGCTGACAGTGGCTCAGATCATGAACTCCTTGTTGCCAAATTCAGACTTAAACTGAAGAAAGTAGGGGAAACCACTAGACCATTTAGGTACGACCTAAATCAAATCCCTTATGATTATACAGTGGAAGTGAGAAATAGATTTAAAGGACTAGATCTGATAGAAGGAGAGCATGATGAACTATGGACAGAGGTTCATGACATTGTACAGGAGACAGGGGTCAAGATCATCCCCATGGAAATGAAATGCAAGAAAGCAAAATGGTTGTGTGAAGAGGCCTTACAAATACATGTGAAAAGAAGAGAAGCGAAAAGCAAAGGAGAAAAGGAAGATATTCCTGTTTGAATTCAGAGTTCCAAAGAATAGCCAGGAGAGATAAGAAAGCCTTCCTCAGCGATCAATGCAAAGAAATTGAGGAAAACAACAGAAGGGGAAAGACTAGAGATATCTTTAGAAAATTAGAGATATCAAGGGAATATTTCAGGCAAAGATGGGTTTGATAAAGGACCGAAATGATATGGACCTAACAGAAGGAAAATATATTAAGAAGAGGTGGCAAGAATACACAGAAAAACTATATAAAAAAAAGATCTTCATCACCCAGATAATCACGATGGTGTGATCACTCACCTAGAGCCAGACATCCTGGAATATGAAGTCAAGTAGACCTTAGAGAGCATCACTACGAAAAAAGCTAGTGGATGTGATGGAATTCCAGTTGAGCTATTTCAAATCCTGAAAGATGATGCTATTAAAGTGCTGCACTCAATATGCCAGCAAATTTGGAAAACTTAGCAGTGGCCAAAGGACTGGAAAAGGTCCATTTTCATTCCAATCCCTAAGAAAAGCAATGACAAATAATGCTCAAACTAACACACAACTGCACTCATCTCACACTCTAGTAAAGTAATGCTCGAAATTCTCCAAGACAGGCTTCAGCAATACGTGAACCAAGAACATCCAGATGTCCAAGCTGGTTTTAGAAAAGGCATAGGAACTAGAGATAAAATTGCCAACATTCACTGGATCATCAAAAAAGGAAGAGAGTTCCAGAAGAACATCTATTTCTGCTTTATGACTATGCAAAAGCCTTCGACTGTGTGGATCACAATAAACTGTGGAAAACTCTGAAAGAGATGGGAATACCAGACCATCTGACATGCCTCTTGAGAAACCTATATGCAGGTCAGGAATCAACAGTTAGAACTGGATGTGGAACAACAGACTGGTTCCAAATAGGAAAAGGAGTATGTCAAGGCTGTATATTGTCACTCTGCTTATTTAACTTATATGCAGAGTACATCATGAGAAATGCTGTGCTGGAGGAAGCACAAGCTGGAATCAAGATTGTCAGAAGAAATATCAATAACTTCAGATATGCACATGACACCCACCTTATGGCAGAGAGTGAAGAGAAACTAAAAAGCCTCTTGATGAAAATGAAAGAGCAGAGTGAAAAAGTTGGCTTAAAGCTTAACATTTAGAAAACTAAGATCATGGCATCTGGTCCCATCACCTCATGGGAAATAGATGGGGAGACAGTGGAAACAGTGTCAGACATTTTTTGGGGGGCTCCAAAATCACTGCAGATGGTGACTGCAGCCAAGAAATTAAAAGATGTTTACTCCTTGGAAGGAAAGTTATGACCAACCTAGATAGCATATTAAAAAGCGGAGACATTACTTTGCCAACAAAGGTCCATCAGTTCAAGGCTATGGTTTTTCCAGTGATAATGTATGCATATCAGAGTTGGACTGTGAAGAAATCTGAACACCTAACAATTGATGCTTTTGAACTATGGTGATGGAGAAGACTTTTGAGAGTCCCTTGAGCTGCAAGGAGATCCAACCAGTCCATCCTGAAGGAGATAAGTCCTGGGTGTACATTAGAAGGACTGATGGCGAAGCTGAAACTACAATAGTTTGGCCACCTCATGCGAAGAGTTGACTCATTGGAAAAGATCCTGATGCTTGGAGGTATTGGGGGCAGGAGGAGAAGGGGATGACAGAGGATGAGATGGCTGGATGGCATCACTGACTCGATGGCCATGGGCTTGAGTAAACTCCGGGAGTTGGTGACTGACAGGGAGGCCTGGTGTGCTTTGATTCATGGGGTCGCAAAGAGTTGGACATGACTGAGCGACTAAACTGAATTGAACTGAACTGATGAATACACAGGCATAGATAGCAGACTTACAGAGGGGAGGAGGGAGGCTTATGGAGGGGAAGAGGAAGGAGAGGGTGGTATGTATGAAGATTTCAAAATGGAAACATACATTACCATATGTAAAATACATAGCCAAATGGCATTTGCTCCATGACTCAGAGAACTCAAATCAGGCCTCTGTAACAACCTAGAAGGGTGGGGTGGGTAGGGAGATTGGAGGGAGTTTCAAGATGGAGGGAAAGTTGTTATACATATGGCTGTTTCATGTTGATATTTGGCAGAAACCAAAAAATACTGTAAAGCAATTCTTAATTTATAAATAAATAAAATTTTAAAAATAGAACAATAGTTATTGTTCATGGATTGAAAAAATACTGTTGCTGAAATGTCCATATTGCTTAGTGCTATATGCATATTCAGTGTAATCAAAATTTCAGTGGCATGCAGTCTTAAAATTTATTTGGAATCATAAAAGTCTCTCAATAGTCAAAGCATTCTTAAATGATCACACAAAGATGGGGGTTTCATACTGACGATTTCAAACTATTTTTATAGAGCTATGGCAATCAAAAGAGTATGGTTGTGTCATAAAATCAAACACATAGAGAACAGAATTGAAAGTCAAAAAATAAATCTACTTAATTATATTTGACTAATCTTTGACAAAGGCAGTAATAATACTTAACAAGGAAAGGATAGTCTTTTCAATAAATGGTATTGTATAAAATGTGTATCCACAGGGAAAAGAATGAAATTGGATACATCTTACACCATACACAAAATTACCTTGAAATGGATTAAGGCCCTCTGTGTAAAACCTGAACCTCTAAAACTCATACAAGATAGATAGGGAACAATCATTTTGGCATTGGTATTAGCATTGATTTTTATGGATGTGACACCAAAAGTACAAACAACAAAAGCGAACATACATATGTGAGATTTTTCATTGTTATCCTATAGGAATGCGAGGAATTTATGCGTCATAATTTTATATCCTGTGACTTTACCATATTCATTGATTACCTCTAATAATGTTCTGTTAGTACATACAGTGTTTTCTATGTAGAGGATCATGTCATCTGCAACCAGTGAGAGTTATACTTCTTTTTCAATCTGGATTTATTTTATTTCTTTTTCTTCTCTGATTGCTGTGGCTAGAATTTCCAAAACTATGTTGAATAGTAGTGTTAAGAGCAGGCACCCTTGTCATGTTACTGATTTAGAGGAGATGATTTAATTTTTTGCCACTGAGGATAATATTTGCTGTGGGTTTGTTCAGTTCAGTTCAGTTGCTCATTTGTGTCCGACTCTTTGAGACCCCATGAAACACAGTACGCCAGGCCTCCCTGTCGATCACCAACTGCTGAAGTCTACCCAAACCTATGTCCATTGAGTCGGTGATGCCATACACCCATGTCATCCTCTGTTATACCCTTCTCCTTCTGCCCTCAATCTTTTCCAGCATCAGGGTCTTTTCAAATGAGTCAGCTCGTTGCATCAGGTGGCCAAAGGATTAAAATTTCAGCATCAACATCAGTCCTTCCAATGAACACCCAGGACTGATCTCCTTTAGGATGGACTGATTGGATCTCCTTGCAGTCCAAGGGACTCTTAAGAGTCTTCACAAACACCACAGTTCAAAAGCATCAATTCTTTGGTGCTCAGCTTTCTTTTTTTTTTTTTTTTTTTTTT
>SNSB01092048.1:13191036-13205853 GCA_012922965.1 Capreolus pygargus
CAGCCATGGATATACATGTATTCCCCATCCCGATCCCCCCTCCCACCTCCCTCTCCACCCGATCCCTCTGCTTTCTTTATAGTCCAAATCTCACATCCATACATGACTACTGGAAAAACCATAGCCTTGACTAGACAGACATTTGTTGACAAAGAAATGTCTCTTTTCCTATTTGGAACCAGTCTGTTGTTCCATGTCCAGTTCTAACTGTTGCTTCCTAACCTGCATACAGGTTTCTAAAGAGACAAGTCAGGTGGTCTGGTATTCCCATCTCCTTCAGAATTTTCCATAGTTTATTGTGATTCACACAGTTGTATATGGCTTTTATTATGTTGAGGGATGTTCCTTCTATGAATACTTTCTGAAGAGTTTTTATCGTAAATAGGTGTTGAATTTTGTCGGAGGCTTTCTTTTGCATCTATTGAAATAATCATATAGTTTTACCTTTCAATTTGTTAATATGGCATATTACATTGATTGATTTGTGAAGCACCTACATTACCATATGTAAAACATATGACTAGTGAAAGTGCATGCAAGACAAGTGCATGAAGCAGGGCACACAAAGCTGTTGAGAGTACATCAAAATAAAAAGATTCTGCACAGTCATAGAAGCAAACAACAAAATGAAAAGTCCACCAACAAAATGAGAGAAAATATTTGCAAACCACATATCCATTATGTATTAATATCCAAAGTATGCTTTTAAAAACCTCATAGAATACAATGTAAAATAACTTTAACTGTCAAAGACCTCAATAGACATTTTTTTTCCATTTTCCAATGAAAAACTGACCAAATGACCAATAGGTGTATGCAAAGGTGTTCAATGTCACTAATCATAAGGATAATGAAACTCTAAACCAGAACATTAGCACCTCACACTTGCTAAAATATGTAAAAAACACAAAACCAAGAGATAAAGTGTTGATAAAGATGTAGAGAAGAGGGTATTCTTGTAGTTTATCAGTGGGAATGTGAAAACTTATAGATATTAAGGAAAACAGTATGAAGGTCCCTCAGAATATTAAAAACAGAATAACCATAATATCCAACAATCACTCTGCTGGATATATATGTGCAAAGGAAACAAAATCAGGATCTCCATGAGATATCTGTTCTCTGATGTTTATTGTAGCATTATATGCAAAAGTCAAGACATGGAAACAACTTAGGTGTCCATCAATAGAGTAATGGATAACCATTATTGGATATGTATAATTGATTATATATATATATATATATATATATATAATACTTAGTTTTATAAAATATATAGTTTTATATATTAATATGTGTTATATATTATTGATATATATATATATAGTATATATAGTATTATATATTATACCTATATATATATACACATATATAGTATCATTAGACCAGAAAAGAAGAAAATTCTGTCATTTGTAACAACATGACTGAACATGAAAGGCATAATTCTAAGTGATATGTCAGACACAGGAAGACTAGTGCCACATGATCTCAATTATAAATCTGAAAATTTGAACTCAGAAAATCAAAGACAATAACGGTGATTGCTAGGGTCCTGGGAGTGGATGAGAAGGGGAGATGTTGGTCAAAGAATACAAAATTTTAGTCAAAAGATGAATAAATTCTAGGGATCTATTGCATAGAACTGTGCTTATAGTTAATGTGTTTTTACGCTTGAAATTTTCTCAGAGTAGGCCTAAGCATTCATACGAAACACACAAAAATGAAAACTATGTTAGGAGATGAATGTGTCAAAAGCTTAATTTGTATAGCTATTTTACTAAAGGTGTACCTCAGAAATACAGTGGGTTGAGTTCAGATTACTTCAATAAAATGAATATTGCAGTAAAGCATGCTATACAATTTTTTGGTTTCCCAGTGCATATATAAGTCTAAATTTCACTATATTGTACTGTATTAAGTGTGAAACAACACTATGTCTAACAAATGAATACACCTTAATTTCTTTTTTTTTTCTTTTTATCCTTTATTTATTTTTTTAACTTTACAATATTTTATTGGTTTTGCCATATATTAACATGAATCCGCCATGGGTGTACATGTGTTCCCCATCTTGAGCCCCCCTCCCACCTCCCTTCCCATCCCATCCCTCTGGGTCATCCCAGTGCACCAGCCCTGAGCATCCTGTATCATGCACCAAATCTGGACGGGGGATTTGTTTCACATACGATAATACACATGTCTCAATGCCATTCTCCCAAATCATTCCACACTCGCCCACTCCCAAAGAGTCCAAAAGACTATTCTATACATCTGTGACTCTTTTGCTTTCTCGCATACAGGGTTATCATTACCATCTTTCTAAATTCCATATATATGCATTAGTATACTGTATTGCTGTCTTTCTTTCTGACTTACTTCACTCTGTATAATAGGCTCCAGATTCATCTACCTCATTAGAACTGATTCAAATGTATTATTTTTAATAGTTGAGTAATATTCCATTGTGTATATGTACCACTGTTTCCTTATCCATTCATCTGCTGATAGACATCTATGTTGCTTCCATGCCCTGAATACTATAAACACTGCTGTGATGAACATTTGGGTACACGTGTCTCTTTCAATTCTGGTTTGCTCAGTGTGTATGCCTAGCAGTGGGATTTCTGGGTAATATGGCAGTTCTATTTCCAGTTTTTTTAAGAAATCTCCACACTGTTTTCCATAGAGGCTGTACTAGTTTGCATTCCCACCAAGAGTGTAAGAGGGTTCCCTTTTCTCCACACCCTCTCCAGCATTTATTGCTTGTAGACTTTTGAATAGCAGCCATTCTGTCTGGCATGAAATGGTACCTCATTTTGGTTTTGATTTGCATTTCTCTGATAATGAGTGATGTTGAGCAACTTTTCACATGTTTGTTAGCCATTTGTATGTCTTCTTTGGAGAAATGTTTGTTTAGTTCTTTGGTCCATTTTTTGATTGGGTTGTTTATTTTTCTGGAATTGAGCTGCAGGAGTTGTTTTATATTTTTGAGATTAATCCTTTGTCTGTTGCTTCATTTGTTACTATTTTCTCCCAATCTGAAGGCTGTATTTTCAGCTTGCTTATAGTTTATTTTGTTGTGCAAAAGCTTTTAAGTTTAATTAGGTTCCATTTGTTTATTTGTTGTTTTCATTTCCATTACTTTGGGTGGTGAGTCATAGAGGATCCTGCTATGATTTATGCTGGAGAGTGTTTTGCCTATGTTCTCCTCTAGGAGTTTTATGGTTTTTGGTCTTATGTTTAGATCTTTAATCCATTTTGAGTTTATTTTTGTGGATGGTGTTAGAATGTGTTCTAGTTTAATTCTTTTACAAGTGATTGACCAGTTTTCCCAGCACCACTTGTTAAAGAGATTGTCTTTCATCCATTGTATCTTCTTGCCTTCTTTGTCGAAGTTAAGGAGTCCATAGGTGCGTGGATTTATCTCTGGACTTTTTATTTTGTTCCATTAATCTATATTTCTGTATTTGTGCCAGTACCATACTGTCTTGTGCCTTTATAGTAGAGCCTGAAGTCAGACAGATTGATTCCTCCAGTTCCATTGTTCTTTCTCAAGATTGCTTTGGCTATTCGAGGTTTTTTTGTATTTCCATACAAATTGCGAAATTATTTGTTCTAGTTCTGTGAAAAATACCGTTGGTAGCTTGATAGGGATTGCATTGAATGTATAGATTGCTTTGGGTAACATACTAATTTTCAATATATTACTACTTCTGATCCATGAACATGGAATATTTCTCCATCTATTTGTGTACTCTTAGATTTCTTTCACCAGTGTTTTATAGTTTTATGTATATAGGACTTCTATTTCTTTAGGTAGATATATTGTTAAATATTTTATTCCTTTTGTTGCAATGGTGAATGGGCTTGTTTCCTTAATTTTTCTTTATGTTTTTTCATTGTTATTGTTTAGGAATGCAAGGGGTGTCTGTGTGTTGATTTTCCTTTCATTTATTTTTATTAGTTGGAGGCTAGTTACTTTAAAACATTATAGTGGGTTTAGTCATACACTGACATGAATCAGCCATGGATTTACATGTATTCCCCATCCTGATACCCCCTCCCACCTCCATCTCTACCCAATCCCTCTGAGTTTTTCCAGTGCATCAGGCCCGAGCACTTGTTTCATGCATCCAACCTGGGCTGGTGATCTGTTTCACTATAGATAATATACATGTTTTGACGCTGTTCTCTAGAAACATCCCACCCTCACCTTCACCTACAGAGTCCAAAAGTCTGTTCTGTACATCTGTGTCTCTTTTTCTGTTTTGCATATAGCGTTATCATTACCATCTTTCTAAATTCCATATATATATATTAGTATGCTGATATGTTCTTTATCTTTCTGGCTTACTTCATTCTGTATAATAGGCTCCAGTTTCATCCATCTCATTAGAACTGATTCAAATGAATTCTTTTTAATGGCTGAGTAATATTCCATGGTGTATATGAACCACAGCTTCCTTATCCATTTGTATGCTGATGGGCGTCTAGGTTGCTTCCATGTCCTGGCTATTATAAACAGTGCTGCAATGAACATTGGGGTGCATGTGTCTCTTTCAGATCTAGTTTCCTCGATGTGTATGCCCAAGAGCAGGATTGCTGGGTCATATGGCAGTTCCATTTCCAGGTTTTAAGGAATCTCCACACTGTTCTCCATAGTGGCTGTACTAGTTTGCCTTCCCACCAACAGTGGAAGAGGGTTCCATTTTCTCCACACCCTCTCCAGCATTTATTGCTTGTAGACTTTTGGATAGCAGCCATCCTGACTGGAGTGTAATGGTACCTCATTGTGGTTTTGATTTGCATTTCTCTGATCATGAGTGATGTTGAGCATCTTTTCATGTGTTTGTTAGCCATCTGTATGCCTTCTTTGGAGAAATGTATGTTTAGTTCTTTGGCCCATTTTTTGATTGGATCATTTATTTTTCCAGAATTGAGCTGCAGGAGTTGCTTGTATATTTTTGAGATTAGTCCATTGTCTCTTGCTTCATTTGCTATTACTTTCTCTCAATCTGAGGGCTGTCTTTTCACCTTGCTTATAGTTTCCTTTGTTGTGCAAAAAACTTTTAAGTTTCATTAGGTCCCATTTGTTTATTTTTGCTTTTGTTTCCAATATTCTGCGATGTGGGTCGTAGAGGATCCTGCTGTGATTTATGTTAGAGAGTGTTTTGCCTATGTTCTCCTCTAGGAGTTTTATGGTTTTTGGTCTTACATTTAGATCTTTAATCCATTTTGAGTTTATTTTTGTGTATGGTGTTAGAAAGTGTTCTAGTTTCATTCTTTTACAAGTGGTTGACCAGTTTTCCCAGCACCACTTGTTAAAGAGGTTGTCTTTTTTTCATTGTATATCCTTGCCTACTGGAGTGTCCAGTAGTGAGTTTTGAGATGGGTCCATGTGTTAGGTGTGACTTTGGGCAGCCTGTATGTTGACGCTCAGGGCTACGTTCCTGTGTTGTTGGAGAATTTGCATGGTATGTCTTGCTGTGTAACTTACTGGCTCTTGGGTGGTGGTTGGTTTCAGTGTAGGTATGGACACTTTTGAATGGTCTCTTATTACTTAATGTTGCATGTAGTCAGGAGTTTTCTGGTGTTCTCAGGTTTTGGGCTTAATTCTCCTGCCTTTGGATTTCAGTTTTATTGTTCCAGTAGTCTCAAGACTTCTCCAACTATACAGCACTGATAATAAAACTTCTAGGTTAATGGTGAAAAGATTCTCCACTGTGAGGGACACACAGAGAGGTTCCCAGAGTTACATGAAGAAGAGGAGAGGGAGGAGGGAGATAGAGATGATCAGAAGGAGAAAAAGGGGGACTCAAGAGGAGAGAGACAGATCTACACAGCTGTCTGTTCCCAAAGTGTTCTCTGTAGCTCAGACACCCACAAAGATTCACAGAATCGGATTGGGAAGACAAGGCGAAAGGAGGAAACAGTGGTGTTCTGAGGTAGAAAACAGAGAGTCAAAAGTGGTAGAGAGTAATCAACACCCTCCTGAGTACAAATGGGAGCTGAATATTGGCTTCTTAAATGTCCAAAATTTATATCACATACTGAAAAACAAAGATTAAAAATCTAGAGTAGAGGTTAGACTCTTAAAAATACAATGTTAAAAACAAAAACAAAAACACAAAAAAATTTAGAAATATATATGAAGTTCAGTTTAAAAATAAGGCTTCTCTCTCTTTTTTTGCAAGATTATAGTGAAATGAAAATGAAACTTAAGCAGTACTAGAAGAGTAATAGAGGACTTTAAAAGAAGATAAGAGAAAAAGAAAAAAAAAATGAAAATAAACAAGAAAAATTTTTTTTTCCTAATTAAAAAAATCATAAAAATATATGAAAATGAAAGTTAAGGAGTAATGGGGGAGTAATATGAAATTTTATATTATTTTATTTTATTTTTTATTTAATTTATTTTTTTAAATTAATTGGAGGCTAATTACTTTACAATATTGTAGTGGTTTTTGTCATACATTGACATGAATCAGCCTTGGATATACATGTATTCCCCATCCCGATCCCCCCTCCCACCTCCCTGTCTACCCAATCCCTCTGGGTCTTCCCAGATAATAGAGAATTTTAAAAGAAAATAAAATAGAAAAAATAAAAAAGAAAAGAGAAGAAAAAAATTAATTAAAAAAAAGTAAAAATATATCTAGGAATTTCTCTGGAGCTGTTGTGTTCAGTGTGGGTTCGGTTCAGTTTCAGATAGCTCCTCCTTCCTGCTTACACTTCTTGATATCTATAGGCACCTTCCGGTGTAGTCAGTGTTATCTACAGCGATTTTAATCCGTTGCACTGGTCCTTTCTGAAGTGGTTCCCTTTGTTTATTTGGTTTCTGTTTGCCGTTCTCTTCAGTGCCTAATTTCCGCCCTGACACAGGCGGGTGGAGGTGGTATCTTATTCAGGTTGGCTAGTTCTGTTGCGCTGCGGGGAAGTGGGGGGCACTGTTTTCCCCGTCTATGCTGCTCAGGCTCCCAGCTGCTCTATATGGAGTGTGCCCTGTGTTGCGTGTGGTTCCAGTTTTCGTGTACTCCACAAAAGCGGGGACTCTGTTGTGCTTGTGTTTTGTGCCTTCCCCGGCCCAAGCAGCTCAGGCAGCCACGAGCTTGATGGGCGCACTCTCCCCGTGTGCGGTGCGCCTTCTCCCCTCCACAGCCCCAGTCTTAGTTTCCGCCAGTGCCGGTCAGGTGCATGCGCCCTGTGTTTAGCTGCAACCCTCCCAGTGGATGTTGACCATCCAGAATCTCAGGAAGTCTTTGGTTAGAAACTGGAGGCCTGTCTACAGTGTGGTAGGGGATGCCATCTTTTTGGCCGAGTTTTCCCCTTTCCCCTCCCCACTGCTTCCTGCCTCTGGTGGGGCTGGGCTTATCCACAGCTTGCTAGCTCCTCTGGACTTGCTCAGACCCTTTGTTCTGTGAACAGCCGGCAGTGTGTTCAGGCCGGTTAATTTTCTCTCTCTCTTTTGTTGTCCCACAGTTTAAGTTGGTATGTCACAAAATCTCCCTCTGATTGCCCTCAGGGCACTCAGGCCTGGTCCTTACCCTAAACAATGCCGCTGACTCCTCTCCGTTCTGCCCCCACTTGCTGGTGGCGGATGTGGGGGTCTGGGGTACTTTTCTGCTGGGAGTTGCTTTTAGGCACATAATCTGTGGGGTTTATTTATTTATTTATTTATTTTCCTCCCAGTTATGTCGCCCTCCAAGCTTTGAAAATTCCCCCAGACATGCCAGTGCGAGGGTTTCCTGGTGTTTGGAAACTTCCTCTATTTAGACTCCCTTCCTGGGATGGGTCTCTGTCCCTAGCTCTTTTGTCTCTCTTTTTACCTTTTTATATTTTGTCCTACCTCCTTTTGAAGACAATGGGCTGCTTTTCTGGGCGCCTGATGTCCTCAGCTAGCTATCAGAAGTTTTGTGAAGTTTGCTTTGCATTGAATTGTTATTTTGATGAATTTATAGGGGAGAAAGTAGTATTGCCATCCTATTCCTCTGCCATCTTGCCTCCTCTGTGTGTTGATTTTATATCCTGCAACTTTACCATATTCATTGATTAGCTCTAGTAATTTTCTGATGGAGTCTTTAGGGTTTTCTATGTAGAGGATCATGTCATCTGTGAACAGTGAGAAATATACTTCTTCTTTTCCAATTGAGATTCCTTTTCTTTGTTTTTGTGCTTTGATCCCTGGGGCCAAAACTTCCAAGACTATGTTGAATAGTAATAGTGAGAGTGGGCACCCTTGTCTTGTTCCTGACTTTAGGGGAAATGCTTTCAATTTTTACCATTGAGGATAATGTTTGCTGAGGGTTTGTCATATATAGCTTTTATTATGTTGAGGTGTGTTCCTTCTATTCCTGCTTTCTGGATTTTTTTTTTTTTTCATAAATGGATGTTGAATTTTGTCAAAGGCTTTCTGTTCTTCTATTGAGATAATCATATTTTTTTTTTAATCTTTCAATTTGTTAATGTGGTGTATTACATTCATTGGCTTGTGGTTATTGAAGAATCCTTGCATCCCTGGGCTAAAGTCCACTTGGTCATGATGTATGATCTTTTAAATATGTTGTTGGACTATGTTTGCTAGAATTTTGATAAGGATTTTTGTATCTATGTTCAGAGTTATTGGCCTGTAGTTCTCTTTTTTTGTGGCATCTTTGTCTAGTTTTGGTATTAGGGTGATGGTGGTATCATAGAATGAGTTTGGAAATTTATCTTCCTCTTCAATTTTCTGGAAGAGTTTTAGTAGGATAGGTATCAGCTCTTTTCTAAATTTTTGCTAGAATTCAACTGTGAAGCTGTCTGGTCCTGGTCCTTTGTTTGCTGGAAGATTTCTGATTACAGTTTCAATTTCCATGCTTGTGGTTTCTATTTCTTCCTGGTTCAGTTTTGGAAAGTTGTACTTTTTGATGAATTTGTCCACTTCTTCCAAGTTGTCCATTTTATTGGCATAGAGCTGCTGGTAGTAGTCTCTTATGATCCTTTGTATTTCTGTGCTGTCTGTTGTGATTTCTCCATTTTCATTTCGAATTTTGTTGATTGGATTCTTCTCCCTTTTTTTTTTTTTGATAGTACCAATGCTATTTTATTTTTATTTTATTTTTTTATTATTATTTTTTTTATTTGTAGTGAATTTTGTCATACATTGAAATGAAACGTCCTTGAGTTTACATGTCTTCCCCATCCCAATCCCCCCTCCCACCTCCCTCTCCACCCGCTCCCTCCAGGTCCTCCCAGAGCAACTGGAGCCCATTATACAGAGTGAAGTAAGCCAGAAAGATAAAGACCATTACAATATACTAACACATATATATGGAATTTAGAAAGATGTTAAAGACTCTATATGCAGAACAGAAAAAGAGACACAGATTTATAGAACAGTCATTTAGACTCTGTGGGAGAAGGCAAGGGTGGGATGTTTCAAGAGAACAGCATCGAAACATGTATACTATCAAGGGTGAAACAGATCTCCCTTTGTTTTTTGATGAGTGTGGCTAATGGTTTGTCATTTTTATTTATCTTAAGAAACAGCTTTTGGCTTTGTTGATTTTTGCTATGTCCTATTTTATTTCTTTTGCATTTATGTATGCACTAAGTTTCAACATTTCTTTCCTTCTACTAATCTTGGGGTTCTTCATTTTTTCCTTTTTTAGTTGCTTTACATGTAGAGTTAGGCTATTTATTTGACTTTTTTATTGTTTCTTGATGTAAGCCTGTATTGCTATGAACTGTCCCATGAAGACTGCTTTTACAGTGTCCCATAGGTTTCAGGTTGTTGTGTTTTCATTTTCATTCATTTCTATCCACTTTTTAATTTCTTTTTTTTTTTTAATTTCTTCTGTGGTTTGTTGGTTATTCAGCAGCATGTTGTTCAGCCTCCATATGTTGGAATTTTTAATCATGTTTCTCCTGTAACTGACATCTAATCTTACTGCACTGTGGTCAGAAAAGATACTTGGGATGATTTCATTTTTTTTTTTTTTTAATTTACCAAGACTAGATTTATGGCCCAGGATGTCGCCTATCCTGGAGAAGATTCCATGTGCACTTGAGAAAAAGGTGAATTTCATTGTTCTTGGGTGAAATGTCCTACAAATATCAATTAAGTCTAACTGGTCTACTGTATCATTGAAATTTTCTGATTCCTTGTTAATATTCTGCTTAGTTAATCTAGCCATAGTTGTGAGTGGAATATTAAAGTCTCCCACTATTATTGTTGTTATGCCAGATATCTGAAGCCTTGAGTGGGAAGAGAGAAGGCCTCCAAGACAATGCAACTCGCAAAAAGGGAAGTTTATTGCTGACTCGAGTCAGGGCTCCTACCGCATCCAACACAGTGGTGTGGGATCAGAGTGCCCTGAGCCCAAGCTGTTACACAAATTTATAGGGTGAGCACACACCGTAGGTAGTTGGTTTAAGCAGATTGGTTACAAGTTTGCAAAGCAATTTCATTGGTCAAACACACTCAAAACTTTCGTGCATGCAGGACTTTCCCGAGGGTTTCTGCCCCGTTCCTAATTGGCAAACAGCAGTCAGTGTTAAGCTGATTGGTTGTATCCAGGTGGCCTGATATCTTACCACCCAGAAGTAAGAAGGTCTACTCCTAATCTAAGCTCCCTGCCATGGCGTTACTTCTGCTCGCCTCACATTCCCCCCTGTCTGTTGTTCAAGTAGAGGAATCTTCCTCTTTTCCATCTTGAGCCACTGGCTGATATTGAAGTGGACCCAGGAGGGTGGAAATTAAGGTAGTCAGCCAAGGGGAGCATTGAAACCAAGACTCAAACCATCTCTGCTGGGCTTCCCGTTCTCTCTTTCGTTGTGCCAGTCCCTCTCTCACTTTTGCCATAGATTATCTTACCACTCTTGTATGTTCTGCATAGAAACAACATTCTTTTCCCAGAGCCACACAGACCCAACCCTGTTGGAGAAAAATCAAGTCTAATCTTCTCTTATTCTGCAAGACCACCTCAGACAAGGAAGTCAAAGACTTCTCTAAGTGACTGATTGATTCTTTTATGTGAGAACAACATAAGGGCCTTTCCATCTAGGTTCTAATACTTCAGATTGGTGCCGTTTTACCCAAACAAAATCACCTGGGCCAATATTATGTGAGGGGATGGCCCCTTTATTTTTACCCTCATGTATCTCTTGAATCAATTTCCAAACATGGTTATGCACCTTACTTAATGCCATCAGAGTTTGCTGGAATTGTCCCAAAGTCTTGCTCCTGCCAGCCCAAGACTGAACAAGGTTGCTATGGTGATCACACTGATTGGCTCTCTCTTTTGTCTTAGCATTTCCTGGTCCCAATGTGAGTACATAACCTCTTCAGAGTGATATAAGATTTTTGGCATTACAGCAACCAAGACACAGGGGGCGGGCAGACATTTGCCTTCGAAAATAGGACACACAGGAGCGGGTCTTCCATACAGAATCTCAGAAGGGGTAAGATTCAGCTTATAAGGGGTGTTGCACACCCGAAAGAGTGAGAAGGGAAGGAGGGCCACCCAGTCCCCACCAGTCTCTATTGTCAACTTTGTCAAAGTTTCTTTTAGGGTCCGATTCATTCTCTCAACCTGTCCTGAGCCCTGAAGATTATATTCACAATGTCCCCAGAACTTGGACCAGCCCTTGTACAATCTGGCTCACAAAGGCAGGTCTGTTATCAGAGCCCATAGTCACTGGCAGCCTGTACCTAGGCACTATCTACTCTAAGATCTTTTTAGCAACCACTATTGCTGTCTCTCCCTTAGTGGGGAAGGCCTCCACCCACCCCGAGAACGTATCTACCAGAACCAACAGATAGCGATACCAGTACTTGCCTGGCCTTACCTCAGTGAAATCTATCTCCCAGTGTTGCCCTGGCTTTTCCCCTCGGTACCTCATTCCCATGTGCTGCTTCTTCTCTGCCCTCATTAGCTGGCATGCTTTGCAAGCCTGAATTATCTCTCTTACAGTTGCACTTTGTTGAGGGAACCTCAGGCAGGCCGTCTGAAGAAGTGTTAGGGTGTTTCTTTCTCCCAAGTGTGTGGTTGTGTGCAGGTGTTCACACAGGTGATGACCCAGGGTGGCAGGCAATATCAGGTTGTTGTTTTGATCTTGGTACCATCCATCTTTGTCATCCTTCTGGAGGGTGATATCCTCGTTGATAATGTGGGAGTGATCCCCCACCGAGCTTCCTGGCTCATGGGGTACTGTCTCACCCTCACAGGAGTTGCCCTGGCCTTTAGCTCGATGATGACCGGATGTCTCTGTTTGGCCAATCCCACTGCTGCCGTTTCAGCCCAGGCCAACAGGTATTTATGGACCCACGGTTGTACATCTGGTGCTATGGTCTCTGAGGGCTTAGATGCAAAAAGTCTGTATTCATCTTTTAAGGCTAGGGATAAGACATGTATTGGCTGTCCAAGTCCATCCATGACTGTTATTCGCCCAGGGTCAAAATGAATCTGAGCATTAACTTTAGTCAGCAAGTCTCTTTCAAGTAGAGGGGCTGGGCATTCTGGTATCACCAAAAACAAATGGGACACCTGGTGGGTCCCCAGATCTACTTTTCATTCTGTGGTCTAACAATATCTTTTTGTCCCTGTGGCTCCTTCCACCAAGCTGGTTTTCTTAGACATTGGTCCCAGTTTTTCATTTAAAACAGAGTGTTGGGCACCAGTATCTACCATGAAACCAATGGGTTTCCCCTCCACATGTATGGTTACCAAGGACTCGGGGAGGGGCGCCGAGTCTTGACCCCCCTAGTCACTGTCTTCCCCCGCATATAGAACTCGAGTTCCAGGGGAGATTCTCTCTCTCTGGGTCATTCCTCTCCTCAGGTCCCTCTTAAGGCATTCATTTTTCCAGTGCCCTTGTTCTTTGCAGTAGGTGCACTGATCTTTCTTTAGGGCCTGCCTTTTTGGTTTCTCCCATCCAGGGATCTCGAGGTTCCCTCAGTTCTGTTCTGGCCTTTATCCCCACAAAAAGAATCTGGGCTAGCTCCCTCTGGCTCTTCTGGTTTTCCCTTGCTCTATATTCTCTATCTTCCTTCCTGATCTTCTCAGCTAATTCCCTTTCTTCCCATTGAATTCACTCTTCCCTTTCTTCTGGGGTCTCCCTATTATTAAATATCTTTTCAGCTGCTTTCAGTAAATCCTGTATCATCTGTTCTCCCAATCCCTCTATCTTTTGTAATTTCCTCCTAATATCTGGGGCTGCCTGATTTACAAATGCTAACAGAACTGCAGCACGTGACTCCTCAGCCTGGGGGTCCATAGGTGTATATTGCCTGAAAGCCTCCATCAGCCTCTCTAGGAAGGCTGCCAGGCTCTCAGTGGGCTCTTACCTTACTAAATTTACCTTTGCCAAATTTGTCTGCTTTCTTGCTGCAGCCCGCAGGCCTGCCATCAGAGTCTGGCGGTACACTCGAAGATGCTCCCTACCTTCCACTCACTCAAAATCCCAGTTAGGCCGCAACAGAGGAAACCCCTCGTCCACGAGATGAGGCTGGATGGTTTGCCTCCCATCGGCCCCTGGGATCCATTTCTGTGCCTCTGCCAGAATTCGCTCCCGTTCTTCTGTGGTGAAGAGCACCTGCAATAGCTGCTGACAATCATCCCAGGTGGGGTTGTGAGTGAACAAAATGGAATCTAAGAGGTCAATGAGGCCTTGGAGTTTCTCTGAGAAAGGAGGGTTTTGGGTCTTCCAGTTGTACAGGTCACTCGTGGAAAAGGGTCACTACTGATAGGTTCACTTTCCATCCGGGTTAGCTGGTCCCACTCGGATGGGGAGCACCTGAACAGTGGACGAAGGTAACCCTGGGTCCCCAGGGTCTTGCCACCCCTATCTCCCCTAGTTCTCCCCCGGCTTCCCATTGGCGGGCCCCCCTCCTGGTCGGTTCCCGTTGGCCCTCTTAATCCTCTCAGTTCACCCATGGGAGCTTCTCTCCTCAGAGGGAATTGCAAGGAGGGCACATATGGTGGAGGCCTCATCTCCATTTCTAGGTCTCTCAGGTTTGGATAAGATGACTCCTGAAAGACTAGTTTTGTGTCCTCTTTCTTTTTGGTTTTCTCCGGGGGGTCTTCATTACCAGGACCTGTGAATTAGAAGAGCTAGGAGGTTTGTGAATGAAATGTTTTAACCACTTAGATGGATCTTCCACTAGATCCTGACAAACCATGGCATAGGGGACCTGATCCGGATGGCCCCAGGGATCTGGAGCCATAATCTTCTCCATCACAGCCTGTATGATGGACAGTTGAAAGGTGCCTTCCAGAGGCCACCAAACATGGAAAGTGGGCCACTCTGCAGAGCAAAAGGTTATTAATTTACTTTTCTTGACTAGCAAAAACAAGTTATGGGCCCTGGCCCTGACATCCGAAAAATGGTCAGTCATGAGGGAAAGTGGGTTAGATTCCCCCTGATCCATGGTAAATGGTAACTATTTATATGCCTGCATCATTGCATGCAAATTTTCTTGATGGGGGCGGGTACCCTAGGGGTTTCTAGCCCATTCCATGACCCCCTTATTCTCTCACAGGAGTCTTCAAGTGGCAGGTGCCCTAATGGCCTTTAAGTGCCTGACCCATGCCCACACAAAGAATTTTAGGCCACATCCTCAGTTAAGGATGTTAAAGGAGAGTTTTACCCAGTCGGGCTCTAGTTACTGAGGCTCACTTATTGTAGGGCCTTCAGAGTCCGCCAGAGTGTAGCCCTGGCCGGGACTCATCAATTGCCCCCACAACCGTTTGCCTGTTCACTGAAACTCCTGGAAAGAGTAGGAGTTGAGGGAAGATCAGAGAAGAAGGGGAGAAGGAGAATAAGTCAGAAGAGAGAGAA
>SNSB01092048.1:13205953-13223938 GCA_012922965.1 Capreolus pygargus
ATTGATGAGTCCCGGCCAGGGCTACACTCTGGCGGACTCATCAATTGCCCCCACAACCGTTTGCCTGTTCACTGAAACTCCTGGAAAGAGTAGGAGTTGAGGGAAGATCAGAGAAGAAGGGGAGAAGGAGAATAAGTCAGAAGAGAGAGAAGAGAACAATGCACCAGAAGAGAATGAGAGCCAACACACACACAAACACGGAGAGCTGAAGACAAACACACAGACAGACAAACGTCAGCCGACAACACAGCACTGGGATTTTGGGCCCCCTGAGATTTTGTCCACTGCTCACCAGACTCGGGATTAGGAGAGGAACTCTCCTTCCCACAGAGTCAACTGCCTCCCAGCATGCTTGCTTGCCTCAGTCTTGCACCAGCTGGAACATTCAGTCCATTCCCAACCCTCTATAGAAAGCTTTCTCCTGTGCCAGATGCCTTCCTGCTTCACAGCAGGGCCTCGGATTTACACTGGACTTTCCTGGCCTGCCTGAGCACCGGTGCTATTATCTATCCTTCCCCTCTGTCCTGGAAGTGTTCTCTTCCCCCAGTCAAGGGATCCCGGACGAGCCCCCAAATGTTATGCCCAATGTCCAAATCTCTGAGCGGGAAGAGAGAAGGCCTCCAAGACAATGCAACTCGCAAAAAGGGAAGTTTATTGCTGACTCGAGTCAGGGCTCCTGCTGCATCCAATGCAGTGGTGCAGGGTCAGAGAGCCCCTAGCCCAAGCTGTTACACAAATTTATAGGATGAGCACACGCCGAAGGTAGTTGGTTTAAGCAGATTGGTTACAAGTTTGCAAAGCAATTTCATTGGTCAAACACACTCAAAACTTTCGTGTGCATGGGACTTTCCCAGGGGTTTCTGCCCTGTTCCTCATTGGCAAACAGCGGTCAGTGTTAAGCTGATTGGTTGTATCCAAGTGGACTGATAATCTTACCACTAAGAAGTAGGAAGGCCTATTCCTAATCTAAGCTGCCTGCCATGGCATTACTTCTGCTCACCTCACATTGTGTTATTATTATTTTCCACTTTCATACTTGTTAGCATTTGCCTTACATACTGTGGTGCTGCTATGCTGGGTGCATATATATTTATAATTGTTATATCTTCTTCTTGGATTGATCATTTGATCATTAGGTAGTATCCTTATTTCCCTCTTTTCACAGCCTTTATTTTAAATTCTATTTCATCTGATATGAGTATTGCTACTCCTGCTTTCTACTGGTCTTTATTTGTGTGAAATATCTTTTTCCAGCCCTTCACTTTAAGTCTGTATGTGTCCCTTGTTTCCAGGTGTGTCTCTTCTAGACAATGTATATCAGTTCAGTTCTTTTGCTCAGTCATGTCCGACTCTTTGCAACCCCATGAATCGCAGCACGCCAGGCCTCCCTGTCCATCACAAACTCCTGGAGTTTACTCAAACTCATGCCCATCGAGTCAGTGATACCATACAGCCATCTCATCCTCTGCCGTCCCCTTCTCCTCCTTCCCCCAATCCCACCCATCATCAAGGTTTTTTCCAATGAGTCAGCTCTTCACATGAGGTGGCCAAAGTATTGGAGCTTCACCTTCAGCATCAGTCCTTCCAATGAATATTCAAGACTGATTTCCTTTAGGATTGATTGGCTTGATCTCCTTGCAGTCCAAGGGACTCTCAAGAGTCTTCTCCAACATCACAGTTCAAAAGCACCAATTCTTTGGCTCTCAGCTTCCTTTGTAGTGTAACTCTCACATCCACACATGACTATTGGGAAAAAAAAAAAAGACAAACATAGTTTTGACTAGACGGGACTTTTGTCGCACAATAATGTCTCTGCTTTTTAATATGCTGTCTTGGTCATAGATTTTTCTTGCAAGGAGCAAGTGTCTTTTAATTTCAAGCATTTTTCATGATGTACTCTGAATATAAGTTAAATAAACAGGGTCACAATGTACAGCCTTGGCATACTCCTTTCCCAATTTGTAACCAGTCTGTTGTTCCATGTCCAGTTCTAACTGTTACTTCTTGACCTGCATACAGATTTCTCAGGAGGCAGGTCAGAAGATCTGGTATTCCCATCTCTTTAAGAATTTTCAGCAGTTTGTTGTGATCCACACAGTCAAAGGCTTTGGCATAGCCAATAAAGCAAAAGTAGATGTTGTTCTAGAGCTCTCTTGCTTTTTCAATGATCCAACAGATGTTGTCAATTTGATCTCTGGTTCCTCTGCCTTTTCTAAAACCAGCTTGAATGTCTCAAAGTTCATAGTTCACTTATTGTTGAAGCCTGGCTTGGAGAATTTTGAGCATTACTTTTCTAGCATATGAGATAAGTGTAATTGTGTGGTAGTTTGGGCATTCTTTGACATTGCCTTTCTTTGGGATTGGAATGAAAACTGACCTTTTCTAGTCCTGTGGCCACAGCTGAGTTTTCCAAATTTGCTGGCATATTGAGTGTTGCTCTTTAACAGCATCATCTTTTAGGATTTGAAATATATCAACTGGAATTCTATTACCTCCACTAGCTTTTCTCATGCACTCCAGGATGTGTGACTCTAGATGAATGATCACACTACTTGATTATCTGTGTCATGAAGATCTTTTTTGTATAGTTCTTCTGTGTATTCTTGCTACCACTTCCTAATATCTTCTGCTTCTGTTAGGTTCATACCAGTTCTGTCCTTCATTGTGCCCATTTTTCATGAAATATTCTTTAACAGTCGAGGTATCAGGGATGCCCCATTGTTATGTGTATTTTTTAGCAAATATTTTACAACTGGCTTGTAATGTCCATAAAAGGATGCAATGAATGTCAAAGTAAGTATTTTAAAAATTTCTTCAAGCTTCATCTAATGAGCTTCTAACTAGCTTTTCATCACAATTCACTTTTCATAATTGCTCACTTTCCCCCTAAACACACACGTCCAGACACCAAGCTCCTTGTTCACTTAGAAGGCAGACACTTCTTATAGCTGCATAGGCATTTTCTAAAAGTGTTGTACTTTAAAACTTGTTTTCTAAAACTGTTGCCAATGTGACAATGGAAGGCATCCTTTATTGTGCTAAGCTTATCATGACAAGAAAAGTTAGACCACTATGTTATTTTTCTTGCTTAACTTACTGAAAGAAACCAAACTGTGAAATGTGGAGTTAAGATACAATCCACTTGAGTATACTTGTAAAGATTCCAAGAAAATGGTGCATGGCCTAATGCTATTTTCCTTGGCAGAAACCAACACAATATTGTAAAGCAATTATCCTCCAATTAAAAAATAAATTAATTAAAAAATAAAAACTAATGTGAAAATATAACCTCAAAATGCTGTTGCCCTAGAGGTATCAATGAATTTAGTCCCTGGATGGCTATCTGAAGGATTGAGGAAATAAATTCTATCATAGCAGTCATGAAGAAATTGAGTAATCCTCAATTTCCATATATATCTGTATTAATTTTTGAATATTACATTTAATTTTATTTTTTCTATTCATCTCCCACTGCTGCATGTTTCAGTTATTAAAGCTTTATTTTAATTTTGGTTAGAGTTTAGTCCCACTTGTTATTTTTCTGAGTATTTTTTTTGGTGATGCTTATTTATTTTTCCACCTAGATTTTAATATTTCTATACTTAGATCTCCAAATAACATCAAACATATATAACATCAACTATAACATCAGATATAACATCAAAACTATATTGTTGCATTTGTTTATACTGCATAAAGTTTATTAATTTATATACATTTTATATCTTTATCATGTTGAATCTTTCTCCTCAAGAATACAGAATGCCTTTATACATTTTCCAAGTCTATTTTGGATCATCCACAATTATTTTAAAATGTTTTGCATATAGATTTTCACATTTTTTATTTTATTCATAAGTATTTTATCTTTATTGCTATTCAAAATAAAATATTTTTTACATTGTAGTCTCTAAATGAAATGCTTGTTGTTATTTAGTCACTAAATTGTGTCTCATTCTTTTGCCACCCCACTGTAGCCCATCAAGTTTCTCTGTGGGATTTCTCTATGGGATTTCCCAGGCAAGAATACTGGAGTGGGTTGCCATTTCCTTCTCCGTGGGGATCTTCCCAACCCAGGCATCGAACTAGCATGTTCTGCACTGCCACGAGGATTCTTTACCACTGAACCACTAGGGAAGCCCTAAATGAATGCTAATGTATATATAAAAGCTATTGACTTCTACATTTAATTTTACATTCCATTACCCTGCTGAACTCTTACACTGATTCTAGTAGTCTATCTGTTAATTTCTCCAGAGTGTACCAGTTACAAAATCACATCATCTGCAAATAGTAATGAATCTATTCCTTGCAATTCTGCTATTTTAATATATGATTGATTTATCTTCTTGTTTAACCCATTAACTAATAGTTAAAGACAATGATAACTAATTCAGGTAATTCAGGCAATGATGGGAGCAGTCATATCTAACTTAAATGTGAAAAAAATCTGATGCTTTCAATAAGGATGAGGCATTTACTTTTGTTTTATTAAAGTATTCATCTCTCCTACTTTAGAGTATGATTAAAATAAGAATGAATTGCAAAGGCCTCATCATAGAAATAATATTATTTCACTACATACATAATAAATAATATTAATATATTTCCTAATTTTGTTCATTATTGCATTTCTAGAGAAAACTTTACTGGCAATGTTGTGTAATTTTTAAATAATTGTATATTGCCAGTGTTTTACTAAGAACTTTGTGTTAATATTCAGAAAAAAATGTTATTCTGTAATTTTCAATTTTTGCTGAAACATTGTGATCTTTTGCTAAAAATGAGAAGCTTACTTCAAAGAAAGAATAAAAAACAAATTTTCTTTGTTTAGCTCTGGAAAATCATAAATAGCACTGAGATAACAGCTGCTTAAAGCTTTGTTATAAATTCCCTATTTTATAATTTGAACCTGTTGGTTTGTTTTGGCAAAGGATAAAACTTTCAATCTTCTTATTCTATGCAAGTTAATCCTTTTAGGTGTTTCACCATTTCTAGAGAGTGATTGAGCAAGTGTGTTATCCTAAAGAAAGTAGATTTGTGTAAATTATTTGTGTGTGTTTATTTGGTTTCTGTATTGCTGTGATTATTTCACTTTCATCACTTCATGTTTGCTATATCCATGCTTTACTTTTAATGTTATCTAAGTTATTGTATGTTTCACAGAAAGGTTATTTACTTTTTTCCCTTCAACATGTTTCATTCCATTTCAAATTTCTAACACTGCATACTTTATGCTTTTGACTTTTTGTGAATGAATGTGTCTATTTAATGGTAAGAATTTACCTCTTAACACTGTCTAGCACTTTTACACATTCTTATTCTCATTATCTGTGAGATATATCAGTTTCTGCCTTACTTCCACTTTGACATGAAAGGTCATTAAGAGAGAATTATTATTTAAATTCAGAAAGATTTATTTTTCACGTTTTTCCAAAATTTAATCAATATGACATTTTCATGGGCATATGATAAGGATGATACATTTTTTTCAAAATAAAGAGATAGAAATATGACAACATAAACATTGCAAGTATATTATTTCAATTTCCTATAACTATACTTCACTTTTCATATTTGATGTTTGAGAATCAGAGATTTGAAATAAAATTATATTAGTGTTTGTATGTTTATTTTTATTTCTCCTTGCATATCTTATAGGATTTACTTCATGAATGTTGAAACTATGTTTTACTTTTTTCTTTTAAAAAATATGTTTAATTGGAGGATAATTGCTTTACATTATTGTGTTGGTTTCTGCCATATATTAACATGAATCAGCCATGTGAAGTGTGAAAGTCACTCAGTCATGTCCAACTCTTTGCAGACCCTGGGACTATACAGTCCATGGAATTCTCCAGGCCAGAATACTGGAGTGGGTAGCTGTTCCCTTCTCCAGAAGATCTCCCCAAATCAAGGCTCAAACCCATGTTTCCCACATTGCAGGCAGATTGTTTGCAGGCTTAGCCACCATGAAAGCCCAATATATGTCCCCTCCTTCTTGGAACCTTTCTCCCAATTCCCACCAAATCCCACCCCTCTAGGTGTGGAGGGAGGTGGTGGGACAAATATAGAGAGTAGCACTGAAACATGCACATTACCATATGTAAAATAGGTAGCCAGTGGGAATTTGCTGTATAACTCAGGGAGCTTAAACTTGTTGCTCTATGCTTTTTGAAGGATATGTACTCATAATGTTTTATCTTAATTTTGAATTACACTTTTAAGTATTAACAGTTGTACTCCAGGTTATTGCTTAATGATATGAAGATTAATTATACTTTATCTTACATTATTTCATGACGCCCCCACATTTATTTTTCTCTCATTTGACTAGTACAACTTCTCACACTTCTATTTTCAAATGTTCTACATCAAGTTGCTTCAAATTAGTCCTGTATCTTATAAAATTGAGTTTTGAATTGTGCTGCAGTTTTATTTTTATCTTACAATTGTTGAATAAATCATATATTTTCACATGTTAAAAATAAACAGATATACTTAAAACTTAAGGGTTTTTTGAGCAAAAAAAAAAAAAAAAAGTAATGAAGCACTACCGAGCCAGAATTAATTAAGAACACTCTACCAACAGGAGCTAAGGACAGACTTTTACACAGAAAAATTGGAAGCAAAGTGAAGAAGTTATTGATTGGCTATAGCTTAAAGCTTAGTTGTTTGTGACTTCTTGTCCTTGAGTTTTGGTTTGATAAGCATTTACAGGCTTCAATTTTGGCTTCTTTATATAAGTCACCATGGCATTGATTAACTTAACAACAGATATGACAAAATGCTTGTCCCTGCTAGGCATGGCTGACAAATGTGGTTCCCTGGAGAAGGGAATGACACATCACTTCAGTATTCTTGCCTTGAGAACCTCATGAACACAGTGAAAAGGTAAAAAGATATGAAACAGGAAGATAACCACCCCCCAGGTGTCCAATATAGTATTGGGGAAGAGTGAAGAAACAGCTCCATAAAGAGTGAGGAAGCTAGTCAAAAGAAGAAATGTTGCTTAGTACTCTGGGGGGCAGAACCAATATATATTTTCTATTATCTCACAACAAGAATAATTGCTACACATGTAAAAGAATCTTGCTTTTCTTTTTTTTCATTTTCTCACCAATCCTAAGTTTTTTCTTTATTTTTTTCCATAATTTTGCCCATTTTTTAACAGCTCTTTCTTCTAATTTATTTTCTAGAGTACCACTTCTTACCTATAATTTCAATTATATTCTTATTCCTTTGAAATTCTGTATTTGTTTTGGTTTTTCTAGTTTCTTTGTTTTCAGTTCTGTCAGCTAAGGTTGTTATGCCCAATGTCCGAACACCGGAGCGGGAAGAGAGAAGGCTTCCAAGACAATGCAACTGACAAAAAGGGGAAGTTTATTACTGACTCAAGCCAGGGCCCTCTGCCGCATCCAATGCAGTGGTGCAGGTCAGAGAGCCCCGAGCCCAATTCTGTTACACCCTAAAAATTTATAGGGTGAGCACACGTTGTTGGTTTAAGCGGATTGGTTACAAGTTTGCAAAGCAATTTCATTGGTCAAAACTTTCACACGGGCAGGACTTTCCTGGGGGTTTCCGCCCCGTTCCTAATTTCCTAATTGGCAAACAGTGGTCAGTGTTAAGCAAAAGCTAATTGGTCCTAATTGGCAAACAACAGTCAGTGTTAAGCAAAAGCTAATTGGTTATATCCAGGTGACCTGATAATCTTACCAAGTAGGAAGGCCTACTCCTAATCTAAGCTGCGTTACTTCTGCTTGCCTCACAAGGTTTAATCTCCTTTCAGTGTCCAATTATCTCTTCCCTGAATTGCTGCATTTACTTCTGTGTCTCTTCATTTCTAAGAGCTATAACTTACTTTTCATTTATTTATGATAGTATTTATACTTAGATTTTTATTGACCTAATAACAAACTTTTTCTGATCCTGCTCATTTTCCTTTTTTTGTAATATTTTCATGACCTATTATTTGCTTTTTTATTAATAATTATTGAATAAATTGGCTTCCATCTCAGCTGGTGAAGAATCAACCTGTAATGCAGGAGACCCTGGTTTGATTTCTGGGTTGCAAAGATCCCCTAGATAAGGGATAGGCTACCCACTCCAGCATTCTTGGGCTTCCAAGTGGCTCAGGAGGTAAAGAATCTGTCTGCAATGAAGGAGACTCTGATTCAATCCCTGGGTTGGGAAGATCCTCTGGAGAAGGGATTGCTACCTCCTCCAATATTCTTGCCTGGTGAATTCCATGAAGAGAGGATCCTGGCAGAATACAGTCCTTGGGCTCTCAAAGAGTTGGCCATGATTGAGAAAATTCCACTTTACTTCATTGAATGGACTAGGCTTTTCCAAGCCAGCTGTATGCAACAGATTATTCAGTTCACTTCAGTCGCTCACTCATGTCCGATTCTTTGTGACCCCATGGATTGCATCATGCCAGTCCTCCCTCTCCATCACCAACTCCCAGAATTTACTGAAACTCATGTCCATTGAGTTTGTAATGCCATCCAGCCATCTCATCATCTGTCATCCCCTTCTCCTCTCTCTTTCAATCTTTCCCAGCATTGGGGTCTTTTCAAATGAATCAGTTATTTGAACCAGGTGGCCAAAGAATTGGAGCTTCAGCTTCAATATCAGTCCTTCCAATGAACACCCAGGACTGATCTTTGGGATGGACTAGTTGGATCTCTTTGCAGTCCAAGGGATTCTCAAGAGGCTTTTTCAACACCACAGTTCAAAAGCATCAATTCTTTATTGCTCAGCTTTCTTTATAGTCCAAATCTCACATCCATGCGTGACTACTGGAAAAACAATAGCCTTGATCACATGGACCTTTGTTGTCAAAGTAATGTCTCTGCTTTTTAATATGCTGTCTAGGTTGGTCATAACTTTCCTTCCAAGGAGTATGTGCCTTTTAATGTCATGGCTGCAGTCACCATCTGCAGTGATTTTAGAGCCTCCCAAAATAAAGTTTGCCACTGTTTCCACTGTTTCTATTTGCCATGAAGTGATGGGACCAGATGCCATGATCTTAGTTTCCTGAATATTGAGCTTTAAGACAACTTTTTCACTCTCCTCTTTCATTTTCATCAAGACACTCTTTAGTTCTTCACTTTCTGCCATCAAGGTGGTGTCATCTGCATATCTGAGGTTGTTGATATTTCTTCCAGCAATCTTGATTCCAGCTTGTGCTTCATCCAACCTGGCATTTTGCATGATGTAGCCTGCATATAAGTTAAATAAGCAGGGTGACAATATACAGCCTTGACGTACTCTTTTTCCTATTTGGAACCAGTCTGTTGTTCCATGTCCAGTTCTAACTGTTGCTTCCTGACCTGCATACATCTTTCTCAAGAGGCAGGTCAGGTGGTCTGGTATTCCCATCCCTTTCAGAAATTTCCACAGTTTATTGTGATCCACACAGTCAAAGGTTTTGGCTTAGTCAATAAAGCAGACATAGATGTTTTTCTGGAACTCTCTTGCTCTTTCAATGATCCAGTGGATGTTGGCAATTTGATCTCTGGTTGCTCTGCTTTTTATAAAACCGGCTTTAACATCTGGAACTTCATGATTCACGTATTGTTTAAGCCTGGCTTGAAGACTTTTGGGCATTACTTTACTAGCATGTGAGATGAGTGCAATTGTGTGGTATTTTGAGTATTCTTTGGCATTGCCTTTCTTTGGGATTGCAATGAAAGCTGTCCCTTTCCAGTCATGCGGCCACTGCTGAGTTTTCAAACTTTGCTGGCATACTGAGTGCAGCACTTTCACATCATCATCTTTTAGGATTTGAAACAGATCAACTGGAATTCCATCACCTCTGCTAATTTTGTTCGTAGTTATGCTTCCTAATGCCCACTTGACTTCACATTCCAGGATGTCTGGCTCTACATATGTGATCACACCATCACGATTATCTAGGTCATGAAGATCTTTTTTGTAGTTTCTGTGTATTCTTGCCACCTCTTCTTAATATCTTCTGCTTCTGTTAGGACCTAACAGAAACAGATTATTTGAAGAATCAAATACTGATGAATCTATGAAAATAGTGTACTATGTTAATGTACACAACCTAAAATTTTATTAATATTTTCTGCCACAAAGTTAGCCTGCTTTTTATTTTCAGTTGTAACTGTTGCATGAATATTTATGTAGCCACACCACTTCAGCTTATCTGAAATAATCTAGACTCAGAGATGACTCTCTCACTGATAAAGGAGACATTGCAACTTCCTTTCTGTCCCTATTGTAGCAAACAAGGAATATTGCTTTAGCAAAATTGATGTGCTTCTCATCAACAGAAGGTATAATTTGCAGTGGCCTTCTTATAAATAATTACAAAATGCTCTCACCTTTATGTGACTTCTGTGTAATTTTTAACCTATATTTGACCTTGAGTCTTTCCTGGTTAATGTGAGGCACATTTGGGATACTTAAATATAATTTAACTTTCAGAAATGTACTTCTCTTAATTTTACCAAAGAAAGTTTTCTTATTTTTCCCCACATTCCCTTTTACTTTTAAAGATTTTCCAGGAACAGCAAAAATTGATAACTTTTCATAACCATCTACATACCCTAAGCATGTGTCATTGCTGATGAGGAGGCATGATTGGATTTGTGTGTAGTCATTCCTTTCTAAATAAATTTGCTTTTGTATTTGTTACTTTCATGATGCTCCATAATCAATAATGTGTTTAAATTTGTTCTGGTTGTTTAGATTTCTTGTTTGTTTCTTTTACACCTTTGCACTCTAGGTCTTTTCAGCTTACCTGACAAATAAGAAAATGTTTATTTATGACAAATTGTTAGTAATTATCACTTAATTTGATTTTTTCAATATGCTTTCTCTTCTTTATAACAATTTCTACTACAAGAACATTGTTTCTGGTTTCAGTCTTAATTTACATATTATCCTATCATTACCTCTGAGCTTCATTCATGAGATTGTATAGTATACTTTTCATTTCACTAAGTCATCTTGTGTTTCTAGTTTATTATTTAACTAGCTCATTTAAATTTACTTATATTTCAACTCTGTGTGTTTATATTTACAATTAATGCTTTTTTCTATGAGTCATCTCATATTTGCTCTATTTTTAATGAATAAAATTGACAGATTAATCTTTTTAAATTTTCTATGACTATTTACATAAGAGCAATACTTTTAAAAGATTTATAAGGAGAAGGCAGGGAGTTTTTGTGTTTCTTTCTGACCTCAGAATTTGAAACATGATATCCAATGGCATTGAGCTATAATAATTTTTATAATTTGATTTAGTTTTCTAGATTGCAGGCTTTTTTCTTAGAAACACAACTTAGTTGGAATTTCAACACAACATGCAATATATTCTAAAGTTGTACAAATTCATCTAAAATTACACAAAGACATTATTTAAAATACTTGCAATTGCATAATGTACCTCTTACGGATTCATTGTCACCTACAAAAGGCCATAATAATGAATCAAATGAACAGAAAGGTAGCTATTTAAATTTAAAAATTATCTAAAATAATTTTAATAGCTTATGTGCTATAGCAAGTTAAGTTTTTGTTGATTATTTATTTTATATATAGTACTGTAGTGTGTATACGTTAATCTCAAACTCTTATTTTATCCCTCCTAACACCTGCCCCCTTTCTTAACAATGAGTTTGTTTTCAAAGTCTGTGAGTTTATTTCTGTTTTGTAAATAAGTTCATTTGTACAACTTTTCCTCAGTTCAGTCGCTCAGTCGTGTCCGATTCTTTGCGACCCCATGGACTGCAGCACACCAGGCCTTCCTGTCCATCACCAACTTCTGGAGCTTGCTCAAACTCATGTCCATCAAGTCAGTGATGCCATCCAACCATCTCATCCTCTGTCATCCCCTTCTCCTCCCACCTTCAATCTTACCCAGCATCAGGGTCTTTTCCAGTGAGTCAGTTCTCCCCATCAGATGGTCAAAGTATTGGAGTTTCAGCCTCATCATTAGTGAATCCAATGAATATTCAGGACTGATTTCCTTTAGGATTGACTAGTTGGATCTCCTTGCAGTCCAAGGGACTCTCAAGAGTCTTCTCCAACACCACAGTTCAAAAGAATCAATTCTTTGGCACTCAGCTTTCTTTATAGTTCAACTCTCATATCCATACCTGAGTATGGGAAAAACCATAGCTTTGACTAGACGGACCTTTGTCGGCAAAGTAATGTCTCTGATTTTTAATATGCTGTCTAGATTGGTCACAGTTTTTCTTCCAAGGAGCAAGCATCTTAATTTCATGGCTGTACTCTCCATCTGCAATGATTTTGGAGCCCCAAAAAATAAAGTCTCTCACTGTTTCCATTGTTTCCCCATCTATTTGCCATGAAGTGATGGGACCAGATGCCATGATCTTAGTTTTTTAACTTTTTTAAGATTGCACAAATAATTGATATACAATAGTTGTCCTTCTCTGTCTGACTTATTGTATTTAATATGATATCTCTAGACCCAACTATGATCCTGAAAATGGCATTATTTTATTGTTTCATGGCTGAGTAATATTCCATATATATATTCCATTATATATATATATCCCATTTTACATACATACATATATATATAATCTTCTTTATCCATTCCTCTGCTGATGGATATTTAAGTTTCTTCCATGCCTTGACTATTGCAAATAATGCTGCAGTGAATACTGGGGAACATGTATCATTTTCAACTATGATTTTGTCTGAATATATGCCTAGGAGTGGTGTTGCTGGATTGTGTGGTAGTTTTATTTTTAGCTCTTACAAAATCTCCATATTAATCTCCATAATGGATGTACTAATTTGCATTCCCACTAACAATATAGGAAGGTTCCCTTCTCCACACCTTATCCAATATTTCTTGTTTGTAGATTTTTTTTTAAATGGTGGTCATTCTGATCTCATTGTAGTTTTTATTGTCGTTTCTCTAATAATTAGTGATATTGAGAATTTTTTCCTGTGATTTTGACCATCTATATGTCTTCTTCAAAGAAGTATTTAATTAGATCTTCCACCCATTCTTGACTATTATTTTTTTTTTTCCACCTTTCTTTTTTTTTTTTTTTTTATTTTTTGAAATGAAACGTCCTTGAGTTTACATGTCTTCCCCATCCCAATCCCCCCTCCCACCTCCCTCTCCACCCGCTCCCTCCAGGTCCTCCCAGAGCACCAGGTCCGAGCGCCTGTCTCATGCATCCAACCTGGGCTGGTGATCTGTTTCACCCTTGATAGTATACATGTTTCGATGCTGTTCTCTTGAAATATCCCACCCTCGCCTTCTCCCACAGAGTCTAAATGACTGTTCTATAAATCTGTGTCTCTTTTTCTGTTCTGCATATAGAGTCTTTAACATCTTTCTAAATTCCATATATATGTGTTAGTATATTGTAATGGTCTTTATCTTTCTGGCTTACTTCACTCTGTATAATGGGCTCCAGTTTCATCCATCTCATTAGAACTGATTCAAATGAATTCTTTTTAATGGCTGAGTAATATATTGATCTCCATGAGTTGTTGATATATTTTGATGTTCAGTCCCTTGTTTGTTACTTTGTTTGCAAATATTTTCTTCCATTCTGAGCGTTGTCTTTTCATTTTGTTTATGGTTTCCTTTACTGTGCAAAAGCTTTTAAATTTAATTAGGTCCCATTTATTTTTAATTTCATTTTTCTTTGTTTTTGTTCAATCATTCAGTCATGTCCAACTCTTTGCATGGACTGCAGCATGCCAGGCTTCCCTGTCCTTCCCTGACTTATGCACATTAAGTCAGTGATGCCATCCAACCAACTCATCCTCTGTCATCGCCTTCTCCTCTCGCCTTCAGTCTTTGCCTGCATCAGGGTCTTTTCTAATGAGTCAGCACTTCACTCTCTCACATTCATAACTCTAGGAGGTAGATCAAAAGAAAGATATTGTTGTAATTTATGTCAAATAATATTCTGCCTATATTGTCTCTAAGAGTTTTTATAGTATCCAGTTTTACATTTAGTTCTTCCCTGGTTGCTCAGTCAGTAAAGAGTCTGCCTGAAATGCAGGAGATTCAGGTTTAATCCCTGGTTCACGAAGATCCCCTGGAGAAGGAAATGGCAACCAGCTCCAGTATTCTTGCTTGGAGAATTCCATGGACAGAAGAATCTGGTGGGCTGTAGTCCATGGACATGACTGAGTGACTGACAGTTTGTGAGCAGTTGAAAACATTTCCTCTAAGTGTAGAAACAAAACAAGGATGCACCCTTCCAAACCTTCCAGGAAAGAAAATACAGAAAAGGATGTCTTCACAGGTGAATTCTATCAGACATTTAGATAAAAGTTAACATTTACACTTATGAAACTCTTCCAAAAAGTTTCAGTTGAAGGAACATTCCCAAGCTCATTCTACAAGACCAGCATCTCCCCAACACCAAGTAACAGACAAAATATGAGAGAAAAAGAAAATCACAGTCCGATAATACCGATGAACATAGACCCAGAAATTCTTAACAAGATACTAGTAAATTGAATCAAATGAGACATTAAAAAGATCATACACTATGATCAACTGGAGTTTATTCCAGGGATTCAAGGATATTTCAATATATGCAAATTAGTCAATGTGTTCCACCACACTAACAAATGAAAGGGAAAAAAAATGAATATTTCAACAGATGCAGAAAAAGCATTTGAAAAAATTCAACACCCACTTGTGATTAGAAATTCTCCAGAAAGTGAACATAGAAAGCCTGTCTCAACATAATAAAACCATATATGACAAAAACCACAACAAGCATTATTCTCAATTGTGAAAAACTGAAAATATTTCTTTTATAATCAGGAACAAGACAAGATGTCTATTGTCTTGGATGCCACTATTATTAAACTCAATTTTGTAAGTCTTAGCCTCAATAGTCAGGGAAGAAAAATAAATAAAATGAATCTAAACTGGAGAAAAATAAAAGTGTCACCCTTTTCAGATGATATGATACTATACATAGAAAACTCTAAATAGGCTACCAGAAAACTACTAGTGCTCACCAATGAATTTGATAAACTTGTAGGATAGAACACTAATACACAGGAATATCTTGCATTCCTATACACTAACAATGAAATATCAGAAAGAGAACTTAAGGAAACAATTTCATTTAACTTCATGACGAAAAGAAGAAAAAAAAAAAAAGAAATAAAACTACTTAAGAAAGCAAAAAAGTTGTACTCAGACAACTATAAGATACTGATGAAAGAAATCAAAGATGACACAAACAGATCAAAAGGCATACCACCTTCTTGGTTTGGAAAAATCAATATTTTCAAAATGACTATAGTACCAAAAGCAATCTAAAGATTCAATGTAATTCATATAAAATTAGTATTGGCATTTTGCACATATTTAGATTTTTTTTGCAATTCATATGGAAACACAAAAAACCACAACTAACCTAAGCAATCTTGAAAAAGAAAAAAAAAAAAAGAGCTAGAGGAATCAGACTCCTTGATTTCAGACCATACTATAAAGCCACAGTAATCAAAACAGTATCTCTGGCTCAAAAACAAAATGATAAATGAATGGAACAGGATTGAATGACCATAGATAAAACCATGTGCCTATGACCATCTAATCTTGGAGAAAAGAGACAAGAGTATATGAAGGATAAAAGACTGTCTCTTCAATAAGTGTTGCTGAGAAAACTGGACAGTTACATGAAAAAAACATGAAATTAGAGTGATCCCTAAAACAACAAACAAAAATAAAATAAAAATGGATTAAAGACCTAGATGTAAGGCAAGATACTATAAAACTCTTAAAGCAATTCATAAGCAGAAATCTCTTTTACGTAAACCCCAGAAAGTACTTTTTTGATACACCTCCTAAAGTAATGAAAAAAAAAAAAAAAAAGAGCCCATGGGACCTAGTTAAACTTAAGAGTTTTTGCTTTGCAAGGAAACTATAAACAAAAAGAAAATACAACCCTCAGGATGGGGTAAAATATTTACAAATGAAGAAACTGACAAGGGATTAATCTCCAAAATATATGAACTCATGCAGCTCGACTAAAAAAAGAATCAAAATAACAAATGGGTGGAAGATCTAAACAGACATTTCTCCAAAGAGGACATACAGATGGCTAAAAAGCACATGAAAAGATGCTCAACAGCACTAATTATTTGTTGTGGTTGTTGTTGTTCAGTCACTAAGTCACGGCTGACTCTGATATCCCATGAACCACAGCACACCAGGCTTCCCTGTCCTTCACTATCTCGCATAGTTTACTCAGATTCATACCCATTGATCCAGTGATGCTATACAACCCTCATCCTCTCATACTCCTTTCTCCTTTCTCTCTTTCAGTCTTTCCCAGCATCAGGGTCTTCTACAGTGATTGGGCTCTTCACACCAGGTAGTCAAACATTGGGTTTCCCTGGTGGCCCAAACGGTAAAGAATCTGCTTGCAATGTAGGAGATCTGTGTTAGAGCCTTGGGTTGGGGAGATCCCCTGGAGAAGGGAATGACAATCCCCTCCAGTATTCTGGCCTGTAGAATTATATGGACAGAAGAGCCTGGTGGGCTACAGTCCATGGGGTATTGGATTTCAGCTTGAGCATCAGTCCTTCCAGTGAATATTCAGAGTTGATTTCCTTTAGGATTGATTGATTTGATCTCCTTGCTGTCCAGGGGACTCTCAAGAGTCTTCTCCAGAACCAAAAATTGAAAACATCAATTCCTCAGAGCTCACTCAGCCTTATTTATGGTCCAACTCTCACATCCTTACATGACTATGGGAAAAATCATAGCTTTGAGTACATGGACTTTTCTCAGAAAAGTGATGCTTTTGTTTTTTAATGTGCTGTCTAGGTTTGTCCTAGCTTTCATTCCAAAGAGCAATTCTCTTTTAATTTTTTGGCTGCAGTCACTGTCCACAGTGATTCTGGAGCCCAAGAAAATAAAAGCTGTCACTGCTTTCACAGTTTCCCTTTTTACTTGCCATGAAGTGATGGGACCAGATGCCATAATCTTGGTTTTTTGAATGATGCTTTTCAAGCCAGTTTTTCACTCTTCTCTTTCACCCTCATCAAGATACACTTTAGCTCCTCTTCATTTTTGGCCATTAGAGTGGTATCATCTACATATCTAAGGTTGCCTGGCAATCTTGATTGCAGCTTGTGATTTGTCCAGTCCAGCATTTCACATGGTATACTATGCAAATAAGTTAAATAAGCAGGGTGACAATATACAGCTCTGTTATACTCCTTTTCAAATTTCAAAGCATTCCGCTGTTCCACATGAAGTGTTTTTTTTTTTTTTTTTTTTTTTTTTACAGGAGAGAGCTGGATTTATTTTGTTGTTGCCACTGTTTTTCAGTTACTTAGTCATGCCTGATTCTTTGTGATCTCATTGGCTACAGCATAACAGGCTTCCCTGTCCTTCACCATCTCCTGGATTTTGCTCAAACTCATGTCCATTGAGTCAGTGATGCCATCCAAACATCTCATCCTGTGTCGTCCTGTTCTCCTCCTTCCCTCAATCTTTCCCAGCATCAGGGTCTTTTCCAAAGAGTCGGCTCTTTCCATCAGGTGGCCAAAGTGTGTTGGAGCTTCAGGTTTGGCATTAGTCTTTCCAGTGAATATTCAGGATTGATTTCCTTTAGGATTGACTGGTTTGATCTCCTGCTGTCCAAGGGACTGTCAAGAATCTTCTCCAGCACCAGAGTTCAAAAGCATCAATTCTTAGGCACTCAAGCTTCTTTATGGTTCAACTCTCACATCTGTACATTGTTAATGAAAAAACCATAGCTTTGACTAGACTGATTTTTGTCACGAAAGTGATGTCTCTGCTTTTTAATACACTACCTGAGTTGGCCAAAGCTTTACTTCCAAGGAGGAAGCGTCTTTTAACTTCATGGCTGCAGTCACCATCTGCAGTGATTTTGGAGCCCAAGAAAATAAAGTCTGTCACTGTTTCCATTGTTTCCCCATCTATTTGCCATGAAGTGATGGGACTGGATGCCA
>SNSB01092048.1:13224038-13243808 GCA_012922965.1 Capreolus pygargus
GACTGTTTCCATTGTTTCCCCATCTATTTGCCATGAAGTGATGGGACTGGATGCCATGATCTCGATTTTTTGAATGTTGAATTTTAAGCTAGCTTTTTCACTCTCCTCTTTCATCTTCCTTCTTCAAGACATTCTTTAGTTCCTCTTTACTTTCTGTCATTAGGGTGGTGGCATATGCCTATTTGAGGTTATTGATATTTTTCCCAGCAATCTTGATTCCAGCTTGTGCTTCATGCAGCCTAGCATTTTGCATGATGTACTCAGCATATAAATTAAATAAGCAGGTGACAATATACAGCCTTGACATACTCCGTTCCCAGTTTGGAACCAGTCCACTGTTTCATGTTCAGTTCTAACTGTTGCTTCCTGACCTGCATATGGGCTTCTCAGGAGGCAGGTAAGGTGGTCTGGTATTCCCATCTGTTAAAGAACTTTCAACAGTTTGTTGTGATCCACACAGTCAAAGGCTTAAGAGTAGTCAGTGAAGCAGAAGTAGATGTTTTTTCTGGAATTATCTTGCTTTTTCAGTGATCCAATGGGTGTTGGCAATTTGATTTCTGGTTCCTCTGCCTTTTCTAAATCCAGTTTGAACATCTGAAAGTTGTCAGTTCACATAGTGTTGAAGCCTCATTTAAAGGATTTTGAGCATTACCTTGCTAGTAAGTAAAATGAGCACAACTGTGCAGTAATTTGAACATTCTTTGGCATTGCCCTTCTTTGTGATTGGATTGAAAATTGACCTTTTCCAATCCTGTGGCTACTGCTGAGTTTTCCAAATTTGCTGGCATATTGAGTGCAGCATTTTAACAGCATCATCTTTTAGGATTTAAAATAGCTCAGCTGGAATTTGATCACCTCCACTAGCTTCCTTCATAGTAATGTTTCCTAAAGCCCACATGACTTCATGCTTCAGGATGTCTGGCTATAGGTGAGTGGTCACAACATCGTGGTTATTTGGATCATTAATTTTTTTTTTTTTTTTTTTTTGTATAGCTATTCTGTGTATTCTTGCCACCTCTTCTTAATCTCTTCTGCTTCTGTTGGGTCCTACTATTTCTATCCTTTATTGTGCCCATCTTTGCATGAAGTGTTCTTGTGGTATCTCATTACCTGGAAGAGATCTCTAGTCTTTCCAATTCTATTGTCTTCCTCTATTTCTTTGCATTGTTCACTTAAGAAGGCTTTCTTATTTATTCTTGCTATTCTCTGGAACTCTGCATTCAGTTGGGTATATTTGAGAACCTTAAATGCCAGGGTGGCCCAAGGCTGAATTGGGCTGGGTCTCAGAAGTCGTGCTTTGCTAGGTCAGACGGCTTGGTTGTGAGTGTTATTGGAAGTGTAATAACATCATTTTTTGTATATAATTTTTTTGTTTATTTTGGAAGATCATTCTAGTGACAGCATAAATGGGTAACTGGGAAGGAAAAGTGGAAGCCAAAGGTCATTGAGGAGCACCTGAGGGTCTGGAGAGAAATGATACTGACTTCCTAGTCCAAGATTATGGCAACCAGAGATGAAAAGAAGGGTTTGAGATTAACTTGGGAGATAGACATGACAGGTGTTTAGATGTATTCTTTTTTTTTTTTTTTCTTTTTGTTATTAGTTGGAGGCTAATTACTTTACAATATTGCAGTGGTTTTTGCCATACATTGGCATGAATCAGCCATGGATTTACATGTGTTCCCCATCGTGATCCCCCCTCCCGCCTCTCTCCCCATCCCATTCCTCTGGGTCTTCCCAGTGCACCAGCCCTGAGCACTTGTCTCATGCATCCAACCTGGGCTGGTGGTCTGTTTCACCCTTGATAGTATACTTGTTTCGATGCTATTCTCTCAGATCACCCCACCCTCGCCATCTCCCACAGAGTCCCAAAGTCTGCTCTGTACAGCTGTGTCTCTTTTTCTGTTTTGCATATAGGGTTATCATTACCATCTTTATAAATTCCATATATATACATTAGTATACTGCATTGGTCTTTACCTTTCCAGCTTACTTCACTCTGTATAATGGGCTCTAGTTTCATCCATCTCATTAGAACTGATTCAAAAGAATTCTTTTTAATGGCTGAGTAAGATTCCACTGTGTATACGTACCATAGCTTCCTTATCCATTCATCTGCTGACGGGCATCTAGGTTGCTTCCATGTCCTGGTAATTATAAACAGTGCTGCGATGAACACTGGGGTGCACGTGTCTTTTTCAGATATAGTTTCCTCGGTGTGTAGGCCCAGGAGTGGTATTGCTGGGTCATATGGCAGTTCTGTTTCCAGTTTTTTTTAAGAAATCTCCACAATGGTCTCCATAGTGGCTGTACTAGTTTGCATTCCCACCAGCAGTGTAACACCCTCTCCAGCATTTATTGCTTGTAGACTTTTGGATAACAGCCATCCTGACTGGCGTGTAATGATACTTCATTGAGGTTTTGATTTGCATTTCTCTGATAATGAGTGATGTTGAGCATCTTTTCATGTGTTTTTTAGCCATCTATATGTCTTCATCAGAGAAATGTATGTTTAGTTGTTTGACCCATTTTTTGATTGGCTCATTTATTTTTCTGGAATTGAGCTGCATGAGCTGCTTATATATTTGTCAGATTAATCCTTTGTTTCTTCATTTGCTATTATTTTCTCCCATTCTGAGGGCTGTATTTTCACCTTGCTTATAGTTTCCTTTGTTGTGCAAAAGTTTTTAAGTTTCATTAGGACTCATTTGTTTATGTTTGCTTTTCTTTCCAATATTCTGGGAGGTGGGTCATAGAGGATCCTGCTGTGATTTATGTCAGAGAGTGTTTTGCCTATGTTCTCCTTTAGGAGTTTTATAGTCTTCGGTCCTACATTTAGATCTTTAATACATTTTGAGTTTATTTTTGTGTATGGTATTAGAAAGTGTTCTAGTTTCATTATTTTACAAGTGGTTGACCAGTTTTCCCAGCACCACTTGTTAAAGAGGTAGTCTTTTTTCCATTGTATATCCTTGCCTCCTTTTTCAAAGCTAAGGTGTCCATGGGTATGTGGATTTATCTCTGGGCTTTCTATTCTGTTCCATTGATCTATATTTCTGTCTTTGTGCCAGTACCATACTGTCTTGATGACAGTGGCTTTGTATTAGAGCCTGAAGTCAGGCAGGTTGATTCCTCCAGTTCCATTGTTCTTTCTCAAGATTGCTTTGACTATTCGAGGTTTTTTGTATTTCCATACAAATTGTGAAATTATTTGTTCTAGTTCTTTGAAGAATACCATTCGTAGCTTGATAGGGATTGCACTGAATTTATAGACTGCTTTGGGTAGTATAGCCTCATAATATTGAGTCTTCCAATCCATGAACATGGTATATTTCTCCATCTATTTATGTCCTCTTTAATTTCTTTCATCAGTGTTTTATAGTTTTCTATATATAGGTCTTTTGTTTCTTTAGGTAGATATACTCCTAAGTATTTTTTGTTGTTTTTGCAATGATGAATGGCATTGTTTCCTTAATTTCTCTTTCTGTTTTGTCATTGTTAGCATATAGGAAAGCAAGGGATTTCTGTGTGTTAATATTATAACCTGCAACATTACTGTGTTCATTGATTAGCTGTAGTAATTTTCTGGTAGAGTCTTTAGGGTTTTCTATGTAGAGGATCATATCGTCTGCAAAGAGTGAGAATTTTACTTCTTTTCCTATCTGGATTCCTTTTATTTATTTTTCTGCTCTGATTGCTATGGCCAACACTTCCAAAACTTTGTTGAATAGTAGTTGTGAGAGTGGACACCCTTGTCTTGTTCCTCACTTTAAGATAAATGCTTTCATTTTTTCACCATTGAGGATAATGTTTGCTGTGAGCTTGTCATATATAGATTTTACTATGCTGAGGTATGTTCCTTCTATGCCTGCTTTCTGGAGAGTTTTTATCATAAATCGATGTTAAATTTTGTCAAAGGCTTTTTCTGCATCTATTGAGATGATCATATTGTTTTTATCTTACAATTTGTTAATGTTGTTTATTAAACTGATTGATGTGCAGATATTAAAGAATCCTTACATTACTGGGATAAAGCCCACTTGGTCATGATGTATGATCTCTTTAATATGTTGTTGGATCCTGTTCACTAGATTTTTGTTAAGGATTTTTGCATCTATGTTCATCAGTGATATTGACCTGTAGTTTTCTTTTTTTCTGGCATCCTTGTCTGGCTTTGGTATTAGGGTGATTGTGGCTTCATAGAATGAGTTTGGAAGTTTGCCTTCTTCTGCAATTTTCTAGAAGAGTTTGAGTAAGATAAGTGTTAGCTCTTCTCTAAATTTTTGGTAGAATTCAGCTGTGAAGCCATCTGGTCCCGGGCTTTTGTTTGCTGGAAAATTTCTGATTACGGTTTCAGTTTCCTTGCTTGTGATGGGTTTGTTAAGATCTTCTATTTCTTCCTGGCTCAGTTTTGGAAAGTTATGCTTCTCTAAGCACTTGTCCATTTCTTCCAAGTTGTCCATTTTATTGTCATAGTGCTTCTGGTAGTAGTCTCTTATGATCCTTTGTATTTCAGAGTTGTCTGTTGTGATCTCTCCATTTTCATTTCTAATTTTTTTGATTTGGTTCTTCTCCCTTTGTTTCTTGATGAGTCTTGCTAACGGCTTGTTAATTTTATTTACTTTTTCATAAAACCAACTTTTAGCTTTGTTGATTTTTAATATGGTCTCTTGTTTCTTTTGCATTTATTTCTGCCTTAATTTTTAAGATTTCTTTCCTTTTACTAACCCTGGGTTTCTTCATTTCTTCCTTCTCCAGTTGGTTTAGGTGTAGAGGTAGGTTATTTATTTGACTTTTTTTCTTTTTTCTTGAGGTAAGCCTGGATTGCTATAAACCTTCCCCCTTAGCACTGCTTTTACAGTGCCCCATAGGTTTTGGGTTGTTGTGTTTTCATTTTCATTCCTTTCTATGCATATTTTGATTTCTTTTTTTATTTCTTCTATGATTTGTTTGTTATTCAGAAGCGTGTTATGTAGCCTCCATATGTTGGAATTTTTAATAGTTTTTTTTTTTCCCCCTGTAATTGAGATCTAATCTTACTGCATTGTGGTCAGATAAAATGACTGGAATGATTTCAATTTTTTTGAATTTACTAAGGCTAGATTTATGGCCCAGTATGTGATCTATTCTGGTGAAGGTTCCATGTACACTCGAGAAAAAGGTGAAATTGATTGTTTTGAGGTGAAATGTTCTATAGATATAAGTTAGATCTAGCTGGACTATTGTGTCATTTAAACTTTGTGTTTCTTTGTTAATTTTCTGTTTAGTTGATCTGTCCATGGGTGTGAGAGGGGTATTAAGGTCTCCCATTATTATTGTGTTATTGTTAATTTCCCCCTTCATTCTTGTTATCATTTGCCTTACATATTGCTGTGCTCCTATATTGGGTGCATATATATTTATAATTGTTATATCTTCTTGGATTGATCCTTTCATCATTATGTAGTGTCCTTCTTTGTCTCTTTCCACAGCCTTTATTTTGAAGTCTATTTAATCTGATATAAGTATAGCAACTCCTGCTTTCTTTTAGTCTCTGTTTGCATGGAATATTTTTTTCCAGCCCTTCACTTTCAGTCTGCATGTTTCCCTTCCTTTGAGGTGGGTCTCGTAGACAGCATATATAGGGGTCTTGCTTTTGTATCCATTCTGCTAGCCTTTGTCTTTTGGTTGGGACATTCAATCCATTTACATTTAAGGTAATTATTGATAAGTATGGTCCCATTGCCATTTGCTTTGTCATTTCGGGTTAACGTTCATACAACCTTTCTGTGTTTCCTGTCTAGAGAAGATCCTTTAGCATTTGTTGAAGAGCTGGTTTGGTGGTGCTGAATTCTCTCAGCTTTTGCTTGTCTGTAAAGCTTTTAAATTCTCCTTCATATCTGAATGAAATTCTTGTTGGGTACAGTAATCTGGGTTGTAGGCTAATCCCTTTCATAACTTTAATTATGCCCTGCCATTACCTTCTGGCCTGAAGGGTTTCTATTGAAAGATCAGCTGTTATCCTTATGGGAATCCCCTTGTGTGTTATTTGTTGTTTCTCCCTTGTTTCTTTTAATATTTGTTCTTTGTGTTTGATCTTTGTTAATTTGACTAATATGTGTCTTGGGGGGTTTCACCTTGGGTTTATCCTGTTTGGGACTCTCTGGGTTTCTTGGACTTGGGTGGCTATTTCCTCCCCTATTTTGGGGAAGTTTTCAACTGTTATCTCCTCGAGTATCTTCTCATGGCCTTTCTTTTTGTCTTCTTCTTCTGGGACTCCTATGATTCAAATGTTGGGGCATTTCACATTGTCCCAGAGGTCCCTGAGGTTGTCCTCATATTCCTCTCTGCTTCATTTATTTCCACCATTTAATCTTCTACTTCACTTATCCTATCTTCCGTCTCCATTATTCTACTGTTGGTTCCCTCCAGACTGTTTTTTATCTCATTTATTGCATTATTCATTTTTAATTATCTCTTTTTTATTTCTTCTAAGTCCTTGTTAATCATTTTTTGGATCTTCTCAATCCTTGTCTCCAGATTATTTATCTGTATATCCATTTTGTTTTCAAGATTTGGATCATTTTTTATTATCATTATTCTAAATTCTTTTTCAGGTAGATTCCCTATCTCCTCTTTTGTTTGGCTTAGTGGGAATTTTTCATGTTCCTTTACCTGCTGGGTATTTGTCTGCCTTTTCATCTTATTTATATTGTTGGGTTTGGGGTGGCCTTTTGTATTCTGGAAGTCTGTGGTTCCTTTTTATTGTGGAGGTTTCTCCCAGTGGGTGCTGCTAAGTGTTTGGCTTGTCGAGGTTTGCTGGTTAGAAAAGCTTGTGTCAGTGTTCTGGTGGGTGGACCTGGATTTCTTCTCTCTGGAGTGCAATGGAGTGTCCAGTAGTGGGTTTTGAGATGGGTCTATGGGTTTGGTGTGACTTTGGACAGCCTGTTTATTGATGCTCAGGGCTATGTTCCTGCATTTCTGGAGAAATTGTGTGGTATGTCTTGCTCTGGAACTTATTGGCTCTTGGGTGGTGGTTGGTTTCAGTGTAGGTATGGAGGCTTTTGGATGATCTCTTATTAATTAATGTTCCCTGAAGTCAGGAGTTCTCTGGTGTTCTCAGGTTTTGGGCTTAAGACTCTTTCTTCTGGGTTTCAGTCTTATTCTTTCAGTAGCCTCAAGACTTCCTCCATACAGCACAGATAATAAAACTTCTAGGTTAATGGTGAAAGGATCCTCCACAGTGAGGGACACCCAGAGAGGTTCACAGAGTTACATGAAGAAGAGGAGAGGGAGGAAGGAGATAGAGTTGAGCAGGAGGAGAAAAAGGGGAATTCAAGAAAGGAGAGACAGATCTCGGTTGTACTCTGTTCCCTAAGTATTCTCCACAGCCCAGAATACCCACAGAGATTCACAGAATTGGATTGAGAAGAGAAGGGGGAGGGAGGAAATAGATGTGATCTGGGGGAGAAAAAGGAGTGTCAAAAGGGGGAGAGAGTGATCAAACCAGTAATCACACTCCTGAGTAAAAATGGTTACTGAAGGTTGGATTCTTAAATGTCCAAAATTGATATCAAATACTGAAAAAAAAAAGATTAAAAATCTAGAATAGAGGTTAGACTCTTAAAAATACAATAGTAGAAAACCACAAGAACACAAAAAATTTAAGAAATATATATGGAGTTCACTTTCAAATTTAGGCTCTTTTTTTTATTTTTTTTTTTTTTTTTTTGGCCAGTTTATAGTGGGTTATAAAAATCAAAATTAAGGTGTAATAGAGGAGTAATAGAGGACTTTAAAAAAAGAAAAAGAAAAAGTAAAAAAAGAAAGAAAGAAAATTTTCATTAAAAATAAAAAAATATATATATAGTAGTAAAAATATATCTAAGAATTTCTCTGGAGCTGTTTTGGGCAGTGTGGGTTCGGTTCGGTGTAAGATAGCTCCTTGTTTGGGCTTACACTTCTCGCTATCTACAGGCCCCTTCCAGTGTAGTCTGTGTTAACTACAGGGATTTTAATCTATTGTACCTGTCACTACTGAAGTGGTTCCCTTTGTTTATTTGGCTTCTGTTTCCTGGTCTCTTCAGTGTCTAATTTCCGCCCTGACACAAGTGGGCGGAGGTGGTCTCTTGTTTAGGTTTGCTTGTTCAATCGTGCTTTGGTGAAGGAGGGGCACTGCAGAAAAATATCACTGGCATGTGTGGGGAGCACTCACTGTTTTCCAGCCATACTGGGTTTGCCCCCACTTGGGGCGGGTGTGTGTGCTTTCCCTATCTATACTGCTCAGGCTCCAGGCTGCTCTCCAGGGAGTGGGCCCTGCATTGCGTGGACTTCTCAGGCCTAAGATGCTCAGATTCAGGTTTTCGGGTATTCCACAAAAGCACAGACTTGGTTTGGCCTGTGTTTTGTGCCTTCCCTGGTCGGAGCAGCTCAGGCACTTGACGAATGCACTCTCCCTGGGTGCAGGGCGCCTTATCCCCTCTGCAGTCCCAGCCTCAGTTTCCGTGTGTGCCAGTCAGGTGCACCTTGTGTCAGTCCTGGGGAGCTGGACTCTAGCTGCAACCCTCCTGGTGGATGTCGACCATCCAGAATCTCACGGAAGTCTTTGGTTAGAAGCTGGAAGCCTGTTTGCCATTTGGTAGGGGATGCCATCTCTGGGGCTTAGTTTACCTCTTTCCCCTCCCCTCTGTCTCCTGCCTCCAGCAGGGGGTGGGCCACTCCTCCACCAGCTAGCTCTTCTCTGGTATTTGCTCAGTCCTTTGTTCTGGGAACTGGCGGGTAGTGCCTAAGTTTAAGGCTTTTCCCAACTTAATTCTCTCTCTCTGGCTATCCTACAGTTTAAATTGCTATCTCACGTTAGCTCCCTCCAATTGCCCTCAGGGCATCTGGCCCAGTCCTTACCCTAAGCAATGCCACCAGCTCGTCTCCATTCTGCCCCCACTTGCTGGTGGAGGATGCAAGCATCTGGGATACTTTTCTGCTGGGAGTTGCCTTTAGGCCTGTAATCTGTGGGTTTTATTTATTTTTCCTCTCAGTTAGGTTGCCCTCTGAGATTTGAAAACTTCCCCCAGACCCGCCAGTGAGAGGGTTTCCTGGTGTCTGGAAACTTCCTCTATTAAGGCTCCCTTCCTGGGGTGGATCTCCATCCCTAACTCTATTGTCTCTCTTTTTATCTTTTATATTTTGTCCTACCTCCTTTTGAAGACAATGGGCTGCTTTTCTGGGTGTCTGATGTCCTCTGCTAGCGATCAGAAGTTGTTTTGTGGAGTTTGCTCAGCATTCAAATGTTCTTTTGATGAATTTGTAGGGGAGAAAGTGGTCCCCCTGTCCTATTCCTCCACCATCTTAGGTCCCTCTCCCACATGAAGTTCTAACTGTTGCTTCTTGACCCTCATTACAGGTTTCTCGGGAGATAGGCAAGGTGGTCTGGTATTTCCATCTCTTTAAGAATGGTCCACAGTTTGTTGTGATCCACACAGTCAGAGGCTCTCTCATAATCAATGAAGCAGAACTAGACGTTTTATGGAATTTACTTGCTTCCTCTATGATCCAAAGAATCTTGGCAATTTGATCTTTAATTCTTCTACCATTTCTAACCCCAGCTTGTACATATGGAATTCTTGGATTCACTTACTGCTGAAGCCTAGCTTGAAGGATTTTGAGTATAACTTTACTAGCTTGTGAAATGAGCACAATTGTATGGTAGTTTGAACACTCTTTGGCATTTCTCTTCTTTGGGATTGGAATCAAAACACCTTTTCCAGTCCTGTGGCCAATGCGGAGTTTTCCAAATGTGCTGGCATATTGAGTACACCACTTTCACAGCATGTTCTTTTAAGATTTGAAATAGCTCAGCTGGAATTCCATCATCTTCACTAGCTTTGTTTGTAGTAATTCTTCTTAAGGCCTACTTGATTTCACATTCCATGATGTCTGACTCTCAGTGAGTGACCACAGCATCGTGGTTATCTGGGTCATTAAGACAATTTTTGTGTTGTTTTCCATATATTCTTGCAACAGCTTCTTAATCTCTTTGACTTCTGTTAGGTCCTTAATATTCCTGTCCTTTATCATGCTCATCCTTGCATGAAATATTCCTTCATTCTCTCCAATTTTCTTGAAGAGATTTCTAGTCTTTCTCATTTTATTTTTTTCCTTGATTTATTTGAATTGTTCATTTAAGATGGCCTTCTTATCTCTCCTTGCTACTTTCTGTAACTCTGCATTCAGCTAGGTACATTTTTAACTTTCTCCTTTGCCTTTCACTTCTCTTATTTTCTCAGCCAAAATAAAGCCTACACATATAACCACTTTGCCTTCTTGTATTTCTTTATTGGGGGATGGTTTTTGTCACTGCTTTCTGTACAATGTTACAAACTTCCATCCATAGTTCTTCAGACACTTTGCCATATCTAATCCTTTGAATCTATTTGTTACTGCCACTGTATGATTATAATGGATTTGCTTTAGGTCATATTTAAATGGTCTAGTAGTTTTCCCTACTTTCTATAATTTATGAATGAATTTTGCAATGAGGGGCTGATTATCTGAGCCACAGTAACCTCTAGGTCTTGCTTTTGCTAACTGTATAGAGCTTCTCCATGTTTGACTGTCAAGAATGTAGTCAATGTCAGGGAATGTTTAACAGGAGGATTCTTATGTGCTGTTTCTCATAAATCCTCTTCTCTGTTCCTTATCAGTTTCTGGCAACAGAAACGAGTGGAAGGGCACACCACTCCCAAGACTGAAGATGAGACTTATGTGAATCTCCTTCAGTAAACATTCTCCTTACAACAAAACTACTTAGCCTTGATCCTCTTTCTTGAGATATGGATTATTTCCTGACTTTACGACTATTGTTAATCCATTGTTCCCTTGGTAATGGTTGCTGTACATTTGGTTTTCTGATCTTTATCATTGTCAAAATAAATTCTTTGTACAACAGTCTATATACTCACAGAAAAATCATTAAACCACCTTGCTCTCTCTCTCTCTCTCTCTCTCTCTTTCCCTCCCTCCCTCCGCCTAATTCTCTGGAGCATAGAAACTGGCCAAGCTCATTATCCTGCCCGGGCTTTCAAGATCCCATCTAGAGGGCACCCTGTGCATTTGTTAGTGATGCAAGCCCTATTCTAGGGTTTTACTGGTTCTCTCCATAAACCAGGAAATATCAGCTTCTTTCTCTCTTTCACTTTCTTATTGTTGACTCCAGACCACCAGATTCTGGTCCATTAAAGGACCACAACAATCAATCTGATTTCAGTATTGACCATTGCTGCTGCTGCTGCTGCTGCTGCTGCTGCGTCACTTCAGTCATGTCTGACTCTGTGTGACCCCATTGACCACAGCCCACCAGGCTCCCCCATTCCTGGGATTCTCCAGGCAAGAATACTGGAGTGGGTTGACATTTCCTTATCCAATGCATGAAAGTGAAAAGTGAAAGTGAAGTCGCTCAGTTGTGTCCAACTCTTCATGACCCCATAGACTGCAGCCTACCAGGCTCCTCCATCCATGGGATTTTCCAGGCAAGAGTACTGGAGTGGGGTGCCATTGCCTTCTCCGTCTCTTCTCCTAGGTCCTCCCTATTTCTTAAAACACAATAATACTGAAATTGTTGTTGCTGCTTTTCAGTCGTCCAGTCATGTCTGAGTCTTTGCAACCCCATGGAATACAGCACTCGAGGCCTCTCTGTCCCTCACCATCTCCCAAAGTTTTCCCAAGTTAATGTCCATTGCATTGGTGATGCCATCCAGCCATCTCATCCTCTGATACTCTCCTAACCTGCCTCAATCTTTCCCAGCATCAGGGGCTTTTCTAATGAGTCAGCTATTTGTGTCAGATGACCAAAATACTGGAGTTTCAGCTTCAGCAATCAGTCCTTCTAATGAGTATTCAGGGTTGATTTCCCTTAAGATTGACTAGTGTCAGATCCTTGCCACCCAAAATATTTTCAGGAGTCTTTTCCAGCACCACAGTTTGAAGGCATTAATTCTGTGGCATTCTGCCTTCTTTATAGTTCAGCATTCACAACCATATATGACCACTGGGAAGACCATAGCCTTGACTATACAGGCTTTTGTCAGCAGAGTGATGTCTCTGCTTTTCAACACACTGTCTGGGTTTGTCATAGCTTTCCTGCCAAGAAGCAAATGTCTTCTGAATTCATGGCTAGAGTCACCATCTGCAGTGATTTTAGAGCCCAAGTAGAGGAAAACTGACACTACTTTCACTTTTCCTCCCTCTATGTGCCATGTAGTAATGGGGCCAGATGCCATGACCTTAGTTTTTTTAATACTTAATTTTAAGCTGACTCTTTCACTCTCCTCCTTCACCTTCACCAAGAAGCTCTTTAATTCCTCTTCACTTTCTGACATTAGAGTGGTATCATCCACATATGTGGGGTTGTTGATGTTTCTCCCACCCATCTTGATTCCAACTTGTAATTCACCCAACATGGCATTTCTCATGATGTGCTCAGCATATAGATTAAACAAATAGGGTGACAGCAGACAGTCCTGTCATACTCCTTTCTCAATCTTGAACCAGTCAGTTGTTCCATAAAGGTTCTAAATGTTGCTTCTTGACCCACATACAGGTTTTTCAGGAGATAGGTAAAATGGCCTATTATTCCTATCACTTTAAGATCTTTCCACAGTTTATTATGATCCACACAGTCACAGGCTTTGGCCTAGTTGATGAAATAGAAATAGATGCTTTTTTGCTGGAATTCTATAACATTATCTGTGATCCAGCAAATGTTGGCAATTTGATCTCTTGTTCCTCTTCCTAATACTGAAATTAGGCCAATTAATAACCTTACAAAGACCTGTAAGTGTCCAAGTGAAAGGAAGATTTGCATGTCTATCTCTTTAAACCAAAAAAGAAAAAAATGTTTAAATATAATATGGAACAATTATACTTTCACACAGCAGACACATTATTCAACTCAAGCATCACATATTTCTTCAAAATTATATATATATATATAATATAATAATATAATATAATATATAATATAATTATATATATATATAATATAATAATATAATATAATATATAATATAATTATATATATAATTATATATATATATATATAAACTCTAGTTATTGTCTCATTTTGCTGTTCCTAAAAGTTTCCCTCCAGTTGTATATATGGAGTAAAATTTCTACTACTATTTTTTCTTCAAAAATTGATTGCCAATAAACATTTTTATAGTTGATCTTTTGTTAATTTTGTTTACTGAAATGGTATATTTCAAATTTTCTCTCATGACTATACTTAATTTTATTTGACATTATCCAATATAACACACAATTTTTAAGAGAAAAAAAAGCAAACAATACCTTGTACACACTCCTTTTTCTTCCAACTAAAACTGCTTTCAAGGTCCAGGAAAGATAAAGAGCTTAGATAAAAAATTAAGACTTATGGACAATTAATTTATATATATATACACATCTTCCAAAGGAAAAAAGATAAGTGACAAGGAAAAAAAAATAAGAGGACAAATGCAAAACAACAGAACACATATAGCAAAGAAGACCTAATATTAATATTTCCTAGTAATAAAAGGACGTGAATGCAGTCAGCACACTTACTCAGTATTACCTCCATTACTTGAATTAGACAACCAGAGCCTGTACTTAGGAATAAATTAGGCACCAAATGTATGGTGATTTTTAAAGAAATGTTTTGTAATAATTGTATTTAGGTATACAAAAATGTGTATGTATTTAATGCATAATGTATTTACTCCTGCCATCCTTATTTGCTTATTTTTATGCAGTTATATTTCATTCTTGTACAAGAGAAAAGAGATATCTACCTGCTAGCACTGCTTCTTTTGAAATATTTTTATAGTTTACATATAAGCACTGAGGAATTGGTACTTTCAAGTTGTGGTCCTGGAGAAGACTCTTGAGAGTCCATTGGACAGTAAAAATGTCAAACCAGCCTATCTTAAATGAATAAACCCTGAATATTCATTGGAAGCACTGATGCTGAAGCTGGAGCTCCAATAATTTCACCATCTAATGCAAAGAGCCAATTCATTGGAAAAGACCCTGATGCTGCAAAAGACTAAGGGCAGGAGAAGAAAGGGGCGACAGAGGATGAAATGGTTTGATGGCATCACTAACAATGAACATGATGAGTTTGAGCTAATTCTGGGAGATAGTGAAGGACTAACTGGGAAATCTGGTGTGCTGCAGTCCACAGGGTCACAAAGACTCAGACACAACTTAGCTTCTAAACAACAAGAGTAAAAACTAAATTGAGAATTATACACATAGACCTAATTGCACAGCATTAAATTCAAAAATAATGTTTGCTCAAAACAAATAAATTAAAGAAAGAGCTTAACTTTTACATACACTCCCCATTGAAAAATCTCCACCAAAAAAGAAAAGACTAGTCTTAAGTACAAGTAACTAAAATTTTAAAAATCAGATGGCAAGAAAAAAATAAGAAGTACGAAAATTTCAGGAAAATAACGAATTTAAATAAGTATTTATGTAGGATCCAAAAGAAAAAAGTGAGCAAAAATGTTATCACCTTTAAAATAATGAAAAGTAATATAAATTATGATATTGAAACATAAAAATGTAAGGAGAGAGTAAGTTGAGATAAAAAGTAATGTGTTATGATAAAGAAGGAATAAATAGCAAAAATTCAAGGGTGGAATTAATGTTTAAAGATCAGTATACAAATTGACTTAATATTTTATATTATATAGTTCAACATTCTCCATATTCAGAGAAAAAAGAGCCCACAAAATGAAAATACATTTTTTTTAAAAAGAGGATAAAATAATGCAAGATAATAGTTAAGGAGGTCAGAGAGATGATAGTTAGATGATATGTGGTATACCTGAGGATGAGATAAGAATAAAATGAAGCAAAATTAATTCCAATGGCACAGTAAAATAATTTCCAAACCTAAAAAAAAAGAACAAAACAAAAACCTTGTTTTGTAGAGCACCAATGTATTTCTAGGGAAAATTGGTTAGCAATCTCTATTTAGAAATACTATTGACGGTGGTAAGGGTATAAAGTTTAATTTTTACAGACAAAATATAACATGGTGCACATTTATGCAATAAAGTTTGCATATGTATAATTAGCCAAAATGTTCATATTTTTTTCCTAAGATGGCTCCAGTAACGCTTAGTCACCTTTAACTTCATTAGAAACAAGTATGTTAGCTTGTATTGTGACAACTATCATATCAGCAGAATTTAAAGAAAGAAACATCAAAACTGGTGAATTGTCATGTAGACATTTTAATAATGATGGAAGAAAAAAAAGCAGTGTTTTCAGTATATTATGCTTTTTTTTTATTTCAAGAAAGCTGAAAACACCACTGAAACACAGAAAAAAAGATTTTTGCACTGTCTAAAGAAGATGCTGTGGCTTATCAAATGTGCCAAAAGTGGTTTGGAAAATTTCCTAATGGACATTTCTCACTGTACAATACTCCAAGTTTGAGTAGACTAATTGAAACTGACAGCAGTCACATCAAGACATTAATTGAGAACAATCAATGGTATGCCACTTAGGAGATGGCCAACACACTCTAAATATCCAAATCAAGGGCTGAAGATCATGTTCACCAGATTGGTTATGTTACTGGTTTGAAGACTGGGTTCCACATAAGTGAAAATAAACCTTCTTGGCCATGTTTCCACATAAAATTATCTACTGAGTTGTAATGAAAAAGTTTTATTTTTGAAACAAATTATGATGGGTGATAAATATGGGATACTGTGCAAATAATATGAAACAGAAGAGATCGTGGGGCAAATGAAGTGAACCAGCACAAACCACACCAAAGGCAGGTTTTCATCCAAAGAAGGTGCTGTGTATATGGTGGGTGGGGAAAGGAATCCTCTATAATGAGCTCCTTCCAGAAAATAAAATGATTAATTCCAATAAATACTGATCCCAACTGAACTAATTATAAGCAACACTTGATGAAAAGCATCCAGAACTAGTCAAGAGAAAACATAATCTTCCCTCAGGATAGCTTAAGACCTCATGTTTCTTTGATGATGAGGCAAAAACTGTTACAACATGTTTGGGAAATTCTGATTCATCTGTCATATTCACCAGGCACTGCACCTTCAGATGTCCATTTATTTTGGTCTTTACAAAATTCTCCTAGTGGAAAATATTTCAATTCCCTAGAAGACTATAAAAGGCACTTGGAACAGTTCTTTGCTCAAAAAGATAAAAAGTTTTGGAAAGATGAAATTATGAAGTTGCCCGAAAAATGGCAGAAGGTAGAGGAACAAAATAATGAATAAAGCTCTTGGAAAAATATGTCTTTTATTTTTAGTTAAAAGGTTAAGTTTGAACTTGAGCAAACTCTGGGAGATGGTGAAAGACAAGGAAGTCTGGCATGCTGCAGTCTATGGGGTCACAAAAGTGAGTGACTGAACAAAAACAAAAGCTAAGAGAAATTTTTGGCCAACCCAATGCAAAGAAATCAAATAGCAATTCATTTCTCTAATTTTTTCTCTGTGCAATGAAAAATACTAAGTGATGATGCAGCAATATTGAGTTTTGATGGAAAAGATACAATGCCAAACTTTAAAATCAGTCAATTTGTTTTCATATATGAACAGGGCATTCTCAGAGATGTAAGACTTCAGACAATAATGGTGCACATTAAACTTCTAGAAAGATGTTACTTGAAAACATGTTGTAACGAAGAAAGGGATGAAGCACAATTGAGTGATCAATAATGACCCAGAATTTTCTAGATGGCTAGCTTCGGGGACTAAAACCAATAAAACTTAGAATGGTTTGACTAGCCATTTTAAAATATGGATAGATATAAATCATGTTCAAATACTAACAATTTTCCTTAAAAGTTAATACACTGGATAAAAAAATAATTAAACTTGCATAAGATTGAAATCAATTCATATGACTATGAACAAAAAGTAGGAAACCAACTACCTGCTATATTATTAGATCCTCTGCATCTACTCCTACCTTTATATCCACCTTCTAGACTATCAATTAGTAATGCATGATCCAATTGACTCCCATTTGTGTTTTCAGTAATTTAAATTGGATATCTATCTATTCAGTGCAAAAAAAGTAATTCTATTGGGATCTACAAATAAAAAAATTAAATATTGGCATACTACATTTCTCAGCTCAGAGTGTAAAATGCTAAAAAAGACATTTCAATGTATGACAAAATTCACCACAAATAAAAAATAAAAAATAAGAAAAAAATAAATAAATATCATCTAAAAAAAAAAGAAATTTAGATTTGATAGTAATGAATACCTTGAGAACAAGCTTTTCATACAGTGCTAGTTAGAATATAAATCTTTAGGGTTTTTGGAAACTAATGTGGAAATATTTAATAATATATTTATTTGACCCAGCAATCTCACTACAGTTCACCTTAAAATAAACCAAACTAAATGAACAAATAAACACACACCCACACACACATATATATATGAATACATGTACTAACATATTTATTGCAATATTGTTTATACTTAATAAAAGGGATACAACTAAACTTCCAAAAACAAATTGTGGTGAGGCCAAATAATGGAATATTATATAGTTAGGAAACACTTTGATTTAGAACAGAAACTACTAACTTAGAAAAATGTCCATGGTATTCTATTAAAATAATTTTAGAGGAGTCAAGATGGTGGAGGAATAGGAGGGGGAGACCACTTTCTCTCCTACAAATTCATCAAAAGAACAATTGAATGGTGAACAAAATTCACAAAACAACTTCTGATCGGTAGCAGTGGACATCAGATGCCCAGAAAAGCAGCCCATTGTCTTTGAAGGGAGGTAGGACAAAATATAAAAGATAAAAAGGGAGACAAAAGAGCTAGGGATGGAGACCCATTCGGGAAGGGAGTCTTAACAGAGGAAGTTTCCAATCACCAGGAAACCCTTGCACTGGCAGGTCTTAGGGAAGTTTTCAAATCTCAGAGGGCAACGTAACTGGGAGGAAAAATTAAATAAGGCCCACAGATTACGTGCCTAAAAGCAACTCCCAGCAGAAAAGTACCCCAAACGCCTGCACCCGCCACCAGCAAGTGGGGGTGAAATGGAGAGGAGAGGGCAGCATTGCTTAGGGTAAGGACCGGCCCAAAGGCCCTGAGAGCAGTCAGAGGGAGCCTTTTTAAACTGTGGGACAGCAAGGAAAAATTAACCGGCCGGAACACACCGCCGGCGGTTCGCAAAACAAAGGGACTGAGAAAGTCCAGAGAAGAGCCAGCCCATCCCCGCTGGAGGTAGCAGGCAGAGGGGAGAGGAAAGGGGAAAACTCAGCCCCAGAGAAGCCACCCCCTCCCACACAGCAAACAAGCCCCCAGTTCCTATCTAAAGACTTCCTGAGACCCGACCAGTGGCACGCGCTGGGGCCACGGAGGGAAAAGGCACGCCGCATCCGGGGAGAGTGCGCCCAAGCCCCTGGCTGCCTGAACCGCTGAGGTCGGGGAAGACACAAAACGCAGGTGCAACCGAATCCGCACTTTTCTGGAGGACCCGAAAACTGGAACCGCACTCAACGCAGGGCCCGTTTCATATAGAGCAGCTGGGAGCCTGAGCAGTGTAGATGGGGAAAGCACAGACACCCCTGTACGGTGCAAACCCAGTGTGGCCGGAACACGGGGAGTGCTATCCACACACAATGATATCTGTCTGCAGTGCCCCGCCCTCCCCATAGCAGGACTGAACTGAACTACTGAACCTAAATAAGAGATCACCTCTGCCCGCCTGTGTCAGGGCGGAAATTGGACATGGAAGAGACGGCAAACAGAAGCCAAATAAACAAAGGTAATTGCTTCAGAAAGGACCAGTGCAACAGATTAAAATCCCTGAAGGTAACACTGGCTACACCGGAAATGGGCCTTAGATATCAAGAAGTGTAAGCTGGAAAAAGGAGCTATCTGAAATTGAACTGAACCTACACTGATGTGCAACAGCTCCAGAGAAATTCCTAGATATATATGTATATTTTTTGTTAAATTAAAAAGAATTTTTTTCTTTCCTTTTTTTTTAATTTTTTCTCTTTTATTTTCTTTTAAAATTCCATACTGCTCCCCTATAACTCCTCAACTTTCATTTTCATATATTTTTATGATTTTTTTCAAAGAGGGGAAAATTTTTTTTCTTTTTTTTTCTTTTTCTTCTTTCTTTTTTTTTTCTTTTCTTATTCCTGTTTTTCTCTCCTATTTCCTTTTAAAGTCCTCTAATACTCCTCTATTATTCCTTAATTTTCATTTTCATTTCACTATAACCTTGCAAAAAATGAAAGAGAGAAAGAAGCCCTATTTTTAAACTGAACTTCATATATACTTCTAAATTTTGGGTTTTTGTTTTTGTTTTTAAATATTTTATTTCAAAGAGCGTAACCTTTACGCTAAATTTTTAATCTTTGTTTTTCAGTATGTGATGTAAACTTTGGACATTTAAGAATCCAATATTCAGTTCCCATTTCTATTCAGGAGTGTGTTGATTACTCTCTTCCACTTTTGACTCTCTGTTTTCTACCTCAGAACACCTCTATTTCCTCATTTCCCCTTCTCTTCCCAATCCAATTCTGTGAATCTTTGTGGCTATCTGGGATACAGAGAACACTTTGAGAACAGATAACTGTGTAGATATGTCTCTCTCCTCTTGAGTCCCCCTTTCTCTCCTCCTGCTCACCTCTATTTTCTTCCGCCCTCTCCTATTCTTCATGTAACTCTGTGAACCTCTTTGGTGGTCCCTCACGGTGGAAAATCTTTTCACCATTAACCT